>CAMZMU010000060.1:54422693-55107024 GCA_947311845.1 Poa pratensis | reverse complement strand
CGAGGAGGTGGGAGTTGTGCCAAAGGTGACCTGAGTCGGCTTAGGTAGAGGCGATGCGCCCGAGGTCTTGGCTGGATCTGGCTGCCTCGGTTGGTTGGTTCTGGGACGCTTGTTGGGTGGTTTGATACCTCTTGTTGCTACTTCTGCGGCTTTCTAGAGGTTGCTGTGCTGCTGCTTCTTCTTTTTCTGCTGCTCTTGATTCAGAGCCTTGGCGGTTAGGGGAGGATCGGCTTAGCCGAAGTCTTAGCTTTTTCCTTCTCCAACTCCTTCAGATGACGTGGCCAAGTTGAATCTCGGGTAGGACCCGAGATTTCCTTTCTCCAAGTCAATAACCGACTCTGGAACGAGAGTTTGGCGGAGGAGTCTTGGCGGTTGTGGCACGCGCGGGAGAAGGGACAGTCTTTTAAGGAGATTGGCTCTCCGTGGCCGTATCCAGTGGAGGAATGGGAAGAAAGAATGGATGAATGAGTTTGCTCGGTGACGATGACGTCACTGCATGAGCAGTAAACAGTTAACTTCGGATAAAGATGACTCGGTTTTTAAAGGAAGAAAGCAAATGAAATTGGCATTACCCTTGGTAGTAGGCATGGCCTTGAGCGATTCGGTTTGGAGGCAGTTTTCTTCATTCTCTTGGCTGGAGGGGCATCTGATCCGGACGCGTCAGGGCGTTTCCGAGATGTCCATTGAGCATCGGTTTGGCTGGAACCAAGGTTGTGACCATGAAATCGGAATGGCTTCAATAGGATCTAGGATCCAGCAATCATCATCTTCATCCTCGGAAAGGTTGTAAATAGTCGGTTGCTTACCCTTGCGAATGGGCTTGACGCGCGGAATGGCAATAATCGTCCATATCGATCCTCTTCGCCCTCAGGCAGCGGGCTCGATCCGGTCCCCACACTTTGGTGGAGAGGTCTCATCTTCGGTGATTTGGCGGTTCGAACTGCTGCAGTAGAGTCAAGGCAATTGGATTAGTCCGATGTCATTTTGATGAAGTATGGATTGATTCGGAGGATGGTGAACTAACCTGTGGTGGAAGTGCATCTCGTGGAACGGCTCCACGCCCCACCCACTTGTCCAACATTCGGTGTAGGCAATGGCGTTTACCGTCTCTTGACGGAAGCTTGTGTGAGGTCATGTTTGCTGATCCGGGTAGGATCTAGCAGACCACCATGTGGCAAATCTTGTGCTTGCGTTGTTGAAGAGGACTGACCCGGCGACAGACGAAGGTCCGGAGGAGATCGTCCGCGAGAGCAGGCCTTTCTCCAGAAAATCCTCCAAAGTTTGATGTATGATTTGAGAGCTCCGCAAGAGTGTCAGCCGGATCATATTTGAAGTTCAGTTCGGCTGTGGGGGGGCTCGATCCTGAACTCGGGCAAGTTGAGAGCATCATGGCCTTCAACGCTCTTCACGTAGAAGAAGGACCTTTGCCATTTCTTGCAAGTATCCAGGCCAGTGATCCGGGGAAAAATGGAGCCCGTCCTCGGGGTAATGCTGGACGAACCACAGGCGGTCATCACCTTCGGGTCACTACCTGGGATCGTATGTTTCCGGAGGTGAAAGTACTTCGCCCAGGTTTCGACAGTCGGCCAGAGACCGAGATATCCCTCCATAAAGGAGGAAAAGCAGCAGGGAGCAAAGGAGTTAGCCAGAAGGTGGTGAGGCTGCAGGCCGAAGAAATCTAGGAATCTCGGAAGAAGTCACTCGCTGGGAGTCCGAATCGCGCTCGAAGTGCGCTAGAAATACAACGCGCTCACCCGGTTGGGTGACCGGTTCGAGTTCTTTCCCCGGTTTTCGGCATATAACTTTAGGTGTTTACGCCGGGTGCTCAGCAGCCATTCCAGATCATCATTTGTAACGTCGAGAACCCTCCCAACTGCCGGGGGGCAGCTTCGGCATATCCGAATCAGTCCTGCAAAAGGTCGGATATAGCCGAGTTAGGAGATGCGGAATCTTAATCCAGCGAATCGAATAAAGGTGTAACCGAATCAGCTGTTAAGGGATTCGGTAGAGGCTTATCCCGGATAAAGTGGTCTAGTTACTGCGGAAAGTAATTCGGCTAGTAACTACAAACACCTTTCGTGAAAAATCTAGGGTTACGCAAGATCTACTGCAGCAGTAAAATAGAGAAGAAATCCCGAGTAAAAATATGGTGGAACTGTTCAAGCAGTGGCTTGCCAAACTGGGGCAATCTAGTGCAAAACATAGAAAGAGATCTAGAGGGAATGCACTAAGGCGCGGCAATGGACTCGTTTGCTAGTGAATCTAGAAAAGCAAGTGCAAGTTCATGGCGGAAGATGAACTCGTTCGAGGGAAGCATGGCTGGGGTGAAGAACTCACGGTTGCAGTACGGCGAGGAAGAGGCACCGGTGAAGAAATGGCGGGATGGGCGCGGGATGACGCGGAGCGCGCTCCGACGATTTTTCTCAGGCGTTGTCGAGATCTCCGGCACGTGAGGTCGCAAGGCGAAATCGCAGCGGCGTCAATGGCACGGTTGGAGTTCTCGAAGTGGGGGTGCGGGAAGAAGAAGAGGTAGCCCGCACCCCTATATATAGCCCCTAGCTGGTAACTGGTGCACTACCGCGCGGTTTTCGGGGCGTGGCCGGATGAAGTGTGCCTGAAACTCTGCGGTCGCTGCTGTGGCCGTGTATTTCAAGCACATGCTGGGTCATAGAATTGGAAGCGTGGTGCGGATCAAGTGTGCAGGTCAGCGCAGGAACCGAGGAGACGCAGTCATTTAGTCAAATGTACTCAAGTACCTGATGGATCCGGATAATGTGCGTCAGTGGCATGTCAAATCAAAGACCCGGATTATGGGGCTTTACGCAGAGATTCTCAGCCAAGTGTCCCAGGAAATCCTGAGACAAATTTAGTCGATAAGAGATTCGGTTAAGGGTGTTTGTTTCTAACCTGCTACGGCCCTCCATCCGAGGCTGTAGGACCGCACCAGCTTCGGGGACTACTGTCGGGGGGTGTTGGTGGCTCTAGGTTAATAGTGCCAGAAACAATGCTTGTACGTCACACGTCAGTTGGGAACCCCAAGAGGAAGGTATGATGAGTGCAGCAGTAAGTTTTCCCTCAGTATGAAACCAAGGTTTAATCGACCAGTAGGAAAACGAGGTTTGCTTCGAAGGTGTTGGTGAAGGAGTGTAGTGCGGCGCAACACCAGGGATTCCGGTGCCAACGTGGAACCTGCACAACACAATCAAATTACTTTGCCCCAACTTAACAGTGAGGTTGTCAATCTCACCGGCTTGCTGAAAACAAAGGGTTAAACGTATCGAATGGAAAATGATGTTTGTTTGCATAAAACAGTAGAGAACAATGATTGCAGTAGATTGTATTTCAGATGTAAAAGAATGGACCGGGGTCCACAGTTCACTAGTGGTGTCTCTCCAATAAGATAACTAACATGCTGGGTAAACAAATTACAGCTGGGCAATTGACAATTGATAAGTGCATATAACATGCATGTGTGAGCTGTGGTGTCTACTATGAGATTCATTTGGGCATTACGACAAAGTACATAGACCGCTATCCAGCATGCATCTATGCCTAAATAGTCCACTTTCCGGTTAACATCCGTACCCCTTCCAGTATTAAGTTGCAAGCAACAGACAATTGCATTAAGTAATGTGCGTAATGTAAACAATACATTCATCCTTGAATAAAGCATTGCTGTTTTACCCCTAGTGGCAACAACACATCTACAACCTTAGAACTTGCTGTCACTATCCCAGGTTAAATAGAGGTTGAACCCAACTATCATGCATAAATACCCCCTCTTGGAGTTACAAGTATTCACGTGGCCAAGGCTTCAACAAGTAACGGAGAGCATGCAAGATCACAAATGACATAGACATGATAATATAATATTCAGCTCCACATAGGTATCAATATAAGTCAGATCCCAGCAAACACAACATGTAGCATTACAATAAGATGATCTTGATCATGATAGGCAGCTCACAAGATCTAAACATGATGGCACAAGTGGAGAAGACAACCATCTAGCTACTGCTATGGACCCATAGTCCAAGGATGAACTACTCACGCATCACTCCGGAGGCGGGCATGGCGATGTAGAGCCCTCCGGTGATGATTCCCCTCTCCGGCAGGGTGCCGGGAAGAGCTTCAGAACCCCCCGAGTTAGGGTTGACGACGGCGGCGGCAGCGAATATGTTCTGGATGAAAGGCTCGGTGTTTTAGGGTTTTCGCGTCTCGGGGAATAAATAGGCGAAGGGGCGATGTCGGCGGACCCCCGAGGGGCCCAAACCACCCAGGCGCGGCTGGGCCCCTGCCGCGCCTGGTGTGGTTTGGCCACCTCGTGGCTCTTCGTCTCTCCTTCGGACTCCGTGTACGTGCTGGAAAAATAGGGACTGGCCTTTTGTTTCGTGCAATTCCGAGAATATTTCCAGAAGTAACTTTCTGAAACCAAAAACAGCAGAAAACAGGGAACTGGCACTGTGGCATCTTGTTAATAGGTTAGTCCCAGAAAATGCATAAAAGTGATACGAAGTGTATATAAAACATGTAGCAAATGGTATAATATAAGCATGGAACAGCAGAAATTATGGATACGTTGGAGACGTATCAAGCATCCCCAAGCTTAGTTCTACTCGTCCTCGAGTAGGTAAAACGATAACAACAAATAATTTCTGAGGAGACATGCTTTCACACAATCTTGATCAATATATTGCAAGGCTCATGTCATGAATGAAGTGACTCAAAGCAATGATCTATAGTTTGCTAACAAATAGATAAAGAGTAAACAATGAATCATATAAGCAAAAACTTTTCATGAATAGTACTTTCAAGACAAGCATCAAAAAGTTTTGCATAAGAGGTAACTCATAAAGCAATAGATTCAAAGTAAAAGGCATTGAAGCAACACAAAGGATGATTAAGTTTCAGCATTTGCTTTCAACTTGTAACATGTATATCTCATGGATAGTTGTCAACATAAAGCAATATAACAAGTGCAATAAGTAAATATGTAAGAATCAATGCACACAAAGTTGACACAAGTGTTTGCTTCTAAGATAGAAAGGAGTAGGTAAACTGACTCAACATAAAGTAAAAGATAGGCCCTTCGCAGAGGGAAGCAGGGATTAAATCATGTGCTAGAGCTTTTTAAGTTTTCGAAAGCATATAGAGAGCACAAAATAAGTATTTGAGAGGTGTTTGTTGTTGTCAACGAATGGTAGTGGGCACTCTAACCCCCTTGTCAACCAGACTTTCAAAGAGCGGCTCCCATGAAGGACGTTATTCTACCAGCAAGGTAGATCATCCCTCTTCTCTTTTGTTTACACATGTATTTTAGTTTCTTTATAGATGACACTCCTCCCAACCTTTTGCTTACACAAGCCATGGCTAACCGAATCCTCGGGTGCCTTCCAACATTCACATACCATGGAGGAGTGTCTATTGCAAAATTAAGTTGCTTACTGATAAATCAGGGCAAAACATGTGAAGAGAATTATTAATGAAAGTTGTAATTAATTGGGGCTGGGCACCCCGTTGCCAGCTCTTTTTGCAAATTATTGGATAAGCGGATGTATATGCCACTAGTCCAGGTGAAAGTCTGTCAGAAGTAAATGACAAGATTGAAAGATAAAACACCACATACTTCCTCATGAGCTATAAAACATTGACACAAATAAGGAGTAATAAAGTTTTGAATAGTTTAAAGGTAGCACATGAAATATTTACTTGGAATGGCAGGAAATACCACATAGTAGGTAGGTATGGTGGACACAAATGGCATGGGTTTTGGCTCAAGTTTTGGATGCACGAGAAGCATTCCCTCTCAGTACAGAGTTTAGGCTAGCAAGGTTGTTTGAAGCAAACACAAGTATAAACCGGTACAGCAAGAATCACATAAAAACATATTGCAAGTATTATAAGACTCTACACTGTCTTCCTTGTTGCTCAAACATTTTACCAGAAAATATCTAGACCTTAGAGAGAACAAATATGCATCCCAAGTCTCAACAAGCTCTACGGTAGTTCTCCACTACTAGGCTTTAACTACATGATGCAAGAGCTTAAACATGATCTACTTGAGAGCTCAAAACAATTGCAAAGCATCAAATCAAAACAAGACAATGATCTACAAGAATGCATATGTCTTTTCCAATACCAACTACTACATGTAGCATTTTCTTTCTTCCAAACAAACACCAATAATTTATTTAAACATAAACTCTCCAAATGATAATATAATGCAGCAAGAGAGTATTTATAAACAAGTGCTAACAGCTCGAAGAGATGCATGAAAAACAGGAGCTAAAAGCACTGCAGTAGCTAGTTAAGAATACTCAACAAATATAAGTGAAGAACATGAGTATTCACATGAAAAAGCGGAGCGTGTCTCTCTCCCACACAAGGATTGCTAGGATCCGAATTTATTCAAACAAAAACAAAAATAAAAACACACAGACGCTCCAAGTAAAGCGCATAAGATGTGAAAGAATTAAAATATAGTTTCACTAGAGATGACCTGATAAGTTTGTTGATGAAGAAGGGGATGCCTTGGGCATCCCCAAGCTTAGACGCTTGAGTCTCTCTGAATATGGTTGGGATGAACCACGGGGGCATCCCCAAGCTTAGGCTTTTCACTCTTCTTGATCACATAATATCACCCTTCTCGCTTGATCCTTGAAAACTTCCTTCACACCAAACTCAAGACAGTTCTCATTAGAGGGTTAGTGCATAATCAAAAATTCTCATATTCTGTAATGATACAATCAATCCCAAAGCTTCTGGACATTAGCTACAGCCACCAATGCTTTGTGGAGCAAAGAAATCCACACAAACACAGTAAAAGAGCGAATGCAAAACAAAAGGCAGAATCTGTCAAAAACAGAACAGTCTGGAATGACGAATTTTTTCGAGGCACTTAAGTTGCTCAGATGGATCTGGCCTAAAATAATGAAAGTTGCGTACATATCTCAGGAATATGCGTGATTTTTCTCAGAATTTTTTGAATTTTCTACAGGGAGATAAGCTCAAATCCGTGACAGCTAAAAATCTGTCACTGCGCAGAAATCCAAATCTTGCATCAACTTTCAATATAGAACTTTACTTGGCACAACATTGCGATAAAATAAAGATACAAAGGAGTTGCTACAGAAGTAACAAAACTCCTTGACTCAAAGAAAACAAAAATAACAGCAAATAAAAACGATGGGTTGTCTCCCATAAGCGCTTTTCTTTAACGCCTTTCAGCTAGGCGCAGAAAGTGAAAATCAAGTGTTGTCAAGAGAAGAAGCATCAACATCATAACTTGCTCTAACAATAGAGTCAAAAGGTAACTTCATTCTCTTCCTAGGGAAGTGTTCCATACCTTTCTTGAGAGGAAATTGGTACCTTATATTACCTTCTTTCATATCAATGATGGCACCAACAGTTCGAAGAAAAGGTCTTCCCAAAACAATAGGACAAGATGCATTGCATTCAATATCCATAACAATAAAATCAACGGGGACAAGGTTATCTTTTACCGTAATAAAAACATCATTAACTCGCCCCAAAGGTTTCTTCATAGCATTATCAGCGAGAAAAACATCCAAATAACAATGTTCCAAAGGTGGCAAATCAAGAATATCATAAAGCTTCTTGGGCAAAACTGAAACACTTGCACCAAGATCACACAAGGCATTGCAAAAAATCATTCACCTTTACCTTAATGATGGGTTCCCAACCATCTTCTAATTTCCTAGGAATAGAAGCTTTAAGTTTCAACTTCTCCTCCCTAGCTTGCAAAAGAGCATTTGTAATATGCTTTGTAAAAGCCAAATTAATAGTGCTAGCATTGGGACTTCTAGCTAATTTTTGCAAGAACATAATAACTTCAGAGATGTTACAATCATCAAAATCAAAATCATTATTGTCAATGGTGGTGGAACCATTGTCTCCAATAGTTTGAAAAATTTCAGCACTTTTATCAGAAAAAGTTTCAGCAGTTTTAGGCAATTTCAAACGCTTGCAGAAGTAGTAGAGACATTACAACACCAATAACATTACCATCAATAGTAGGAGGTTTACTAGCATGTGAAACATTAGCATTACTAGTGGTGGTGATAGTACAAACTCTAACTATACTATTCTCTTTTTCAAGTTCTTCCTCTTTTTCCCACCTAGCATGCAATTCAGCCAACATCCTAATATTATTATCAATTCGAACTTGGATGGCATTTGCTGTAGCAAATGACTTAATATCTTTAACTTCATTAGGCATAACTTTCAGTTTTAGAATTTCAACATCATGAGCAAGACTATCAACTTTAGAGACAAGATCATCAATTTTTTCAAACTTTTCCTCAACAGTTTTATTGAAAGCTTTTTGTGTGCTAATAAATTCTTTAAGCATAGCTTCAAGATCAGAGGACACACTTCTATTGTTGCTGTAGGAATTACCATAAGAATTGCCATAACCATTTGAAGGATAAGGCTTATAATTGTTGCTACCAAAATTATTCCTATAAGCATTGTTGTTGAAGTTGTTGTTTTTAATGAAGTTTACATCAACATGCTCTTCTTGAGCAACCAATGAAGCTAAAGGAATATTATTAGGATCAACATGAGATCTACCATTCACAAGCATAGACATAATAGCATCAATCTTATCACTCAAAGAGGAGGTTTCTTCAACAGAATTTACCTTCTTACCTTGAGGAGCTCTTTCGGTGTGCCATTCGGAATAGTTGATCATCATATCATCAAGTAGCTTTGTTGCTGCACCTAAAGTGATGGACATAAAGGTTCCTCCAGAGGCTGAATCCAATAAGTTCCTTGAGGAAAAATTTAATCCTGCATAAAAGGTTTGGATGATCATCCAAGTAGTCAGTCCATGAGTGGGACAATTCTTCACCAAAGATTTCATTCTTTCCCAAGCTTGAGCAACATGTTCATTATCAAGTTGTTTAAAATTCATAATGCTACTTCTCAAGGATATAATCTTAGCAGGAGGATAATATTTCCCTATGAAAGCATCTTTGCATTTTGTCCAAGAATTAATACTATTTCTAGGCAAAGAAAGCAACCATTCTTTAGCTCTTCCTCTCAAGGAGAAAGGAAAAAGTTTCAGTTTTATAATATCCCCATCCATATCCTTATACTTTTGCATTTCACAAAGTTCAACAAAGTTATTAAGATGGGCAGCAGCATCATCAGTACTAACACCAGAAAATTGCTCTTTCATAACAAGATTTAATAGAGCAGGTTTAATTTCATAAAATTCTGCTGTAGAAGCAGGTGGAGCAATAGGAGTGCATATGAAATCATTGTTGTTTGTGCTAGTGAAGTCACACAACTTAGTGTTCTCAGGAGTACTCATTTTGAAAAACAAAATCAAACTGAATTAAACAAGTAACTAATTTTTTTGTGTTTTTGATAAAGAAGCAAACAAACTAAATAAAAATAAACTAAGCAAGACAAATAACAAAGTAAAGAGATTGGGTGTGAGAGACTCCCCTTGCAGAAGCAATTCTGTTTTCCCCGGCAACGGCGCCAGAAAACGTGTTGGTGGCTCTAGGTTAATAGTGCCAGAAACAATGCTTGTACGTCACACGTCAGTTGGGAACCCCAAGAGGAAGGTATGATGAGTGCAGCAGTAAGTTTTCCCTCAGTATGAAACCAAGGTTTAATCGACCAGTAGGAAAACGAGGTTTGCTTCGAAGGTGTTGGTGAGGAGTGTAGTGCGGCGCAACACCAGGGATTCCGGTGCCAACGTGGAACCTGCACAACACAATCAAATTACTTTGCCCCAACTTAACAGTGAGGTTGTCAATCTCACCGGCTTGCTGAAAACAAAGGGTTAAACGTATCGAATGGAAAATGATGTTTGTTTGCATAAAACAGTAGAGAACAATGATTGCAGTAGATTGTATTTCAGATGTAAAAGAATGGACCGGGGTCCACAGTTCACTAGTGGTGTCTCTCCAATAAGATAACTAACATGCTGGGTAAACAAATTACAGCTGGGCAATTGACAATTGATAAGTGCATATAACATGCATGTGTGAGCTGTGGTGTCTACTATGAGATTCATTTGGGCATTACGACAAAGTACATAGACCGCTATCCAGCATGCATCTATGCCTAAATAGTCCACTTTCCGGTTAACATCCGTACCCCTTCCAGTATTAAGTTGCAAGCAACAGACAATTGCATTAAGTAATGTGCGTAATGTAAACAATACATTCATCCTTGAATAAAGCATTGCTGTTTTACCCCTAGTGGCAACAACACATCTACAACCTTAGAACTTGCTGTCACTATCCCAGGTTAAATAGAGGTTGAACCCAACTATCATGCATAAATACCCCCTCTTGGAGTTACAAGTATTCACGTGGCCAAGGCTTCAACAAGTAACGGAGAGCATGCAAGATCACAAATGACATAGACATGATAATATAATATTCAGCTCCACATAGGTATCAATATAAGTCAGATCCCAGCAAACACAACATGTAGCATTACAATAAGATGATCTTGATCATGATAGGCAGCTCACAAGATCTAAACATGATGGCACAAGTGGAGAAGACAACCATCTAGCTACTGCTATGGACCCATAGTCCAAGGATGAACTACTCACGCATCACTCCGGAGGCGGGCATGGCGATGTAGAGCCCTCCGGTGATGATTCCCCTCTCCGGCAGGGTGCCGGGAAGAGCTTCAAACCCCCCGAGTTAGGGTTGACGACGGCGGCGGCAGCGAATATGTTCTGGATGAAAGGCTCGGTGTTTTAGGGTTTTCGCGTCTCGGGGAATAAATAGGCGAAGGGGCGATGTCGGCGGACCCCCGAGGGGCCCAAACCACCTGCAGGCGCGGCTGGGCCCCTGCCGCGCCAGTGTGGTTTGGCCACCTCGTGGCTCTTCGTCTCTCCTTCGGACTCCGTGTACGTGCTGGAAAAATAGGGACCTGGCCTTTTGTTTCGTGCAATTCCGAGAATATTTCCAGAAGTAACTTTCTGAAACCAAAAACAGCAGAAAACAGGGAACTGGCACTGTGGCATCTTGTTAATAGGTTAGTCCCAGAAAATGCATAAAAGTGATACGAAGTGTATATAAAACATGTAGCAAATGGTATAATATAAGCATGGAACAGCAGAAATTATGGATACGTTGGAGACGTATCAGGGGGCTGCCCCCGGGTAGGGCAAAGAGGTGGTGTTGGGAGCTATAAAGTGGAAAGGAAAGTCAATCCGGGTCACTCAAGCCGGATCACTTGGATCGGATCGTTGAGAAAGTCGGTTAGTACTCAATCTTGTTTAAAGTACAGGGAGACGCCAATGGGGAACAGGCAAAGTCTAGCCGGATCAGAAGAAGAGATCCGGCTCAACTAGCCGGGTTGCCTGGAAGAGATCCGGCTCAACTAGCCGGGTTGCCTGGAAGAATCCGGCTTACCAGCAATGTCGGATAATGCACAAGGGCCGAGTAATGTCAGTAAGTTCATGGGTCCTGCAGGCCTCCTGCCCGAGGCTCAGATGACAGCCAGGTCGAGACACGGGATTCCTGAGAGCGCAGCAACCTAGGAGCTGACTCGGCCAATTCGGGAAAGGGGCTATGACCTAGACCCGTGGGCTACACTTGCCATGCCCGAAGTGGCAAGATAGGCCTGCTAGGGCCTGACAGTCCAGCCGTTGGACTGACAGGGGGCAGAGGCTTGTCCTCTTCTCTTGGAAGTGCCATTATCTCATGGAGCCAGGGGCAAAGAAGTAACTCGGCAAGCCTTTATATACAGCACCACCACCTCCTGTGGGGGACGAACCCTAGAGCTCATTTCCCCCCCTTGGTAGCTTCTTCTTCATCGTGAGCTCTCACCATTGTTGCTTCATACAGCTCGAGGAGCGCTTTGTACTTGTCACCATTGAGATATAAGAGAGTAGGCTAGTGCTGCAGTAGGGGTGTTACCTTCACAAGAGGGCCCCGAAGCAGGTACATCGTGGTGTGCTTTGTGTTCTTGGTTTCTTGGTTTCTTGTTCATGTTCTTGCGGTTTCTTGCGTGTTCTTGCTTGTGCACTTCTTGAGTGCATAAACCCTCCCCGGATCCCCCAACGCACTTTCGGCCCATCTTAGCCATACCTATGGCATCTGCCGTGATCCCACCACGACAGAAACTCAATTCAAATACAACGTCGGTAATCTCTTGTCCTTGTATTGAAGGTAGGGTTAGGAAGCCTATCGATGAAAAAAATGACTATCTTGGGATTATCTGAATATCTTGATATGGACGAGGAGTTTCAAGGTGTGAGTTGTCATGCTTGATTCTTGTATCAAATGCAGGTTTTAGGTGCACATGGCCACAACATGTTCGATGAAATGCTTGAGTGGATAAACCTATTAATTTTATATTTTCAAATGCTTATATATTTATATGTCAATAGGCACTATCTTGGTAGTGAAGCTCAACTGCCGCCACCCCGGCTCGAAATAGTTGAGCAGCGCCGTCCTAAGAGTATCTCCACACTCGTTGCGCTCCCAATAGGGTTATCAGGCGCGCCGGTACAAAACGCCCCCCATCGATGCTCCCAATGGTGGCAAATTTATTGGACGAGACCAATAGAGTGTCCGGCAACCCGATTCGACCCGGTCCATAGGAAGCGAAGTGGGAGTTCCGGCAACAGCGGTAACTCCCGCCACGTAGGAGCTGCCCACATGTCATGTCATGCTGTATACTGCGTGGTCCTCGCATGGAGCGACCCACTGGTAGGATTTCTTGTGACTACGCCGCGTGTGCGTCGCGTGTCCTGTGTGCACACACCCACACGCCCTACCGTGGCATGAGTGTTCCACTCGGAGGATTTTTTGCGGCTACACCCCACGCCCATTGCGGTGGCCATGTTATAGCGATGTTTCTTTTATCGGTACATAAATAAGTCACACAGAGAATCTAATGAGTTGTTTCTAAAACTAAAGAAAAACAACTAGACACTAGCCGGTCTGTTTTAGGGAGCGTCGGTGAGGGTTGCCGGTCCCAATAGCGCGGCAACATGAGCCGGCGCTCCCTAGCACTTATTCGGCACACTTGCCGGACGCTCTATTGGAAGCGTCCGTGGGGATGCTCTAACTCAATGGTGCTGCAGGAAATGGAAAAAGATGTTCATTGTTCAGCAGTAGCCGCCACAAATAGGGACCCTACTTGGCCAGTAGGGTCTCCCTCTACTTTTTTAGCCATTGATTTTTGTTTCAACTCCAATAGTATCCTCTATTTATCAGCTCCCATTTTTGTGCACCAATCCTCTATGTTAATATGTTTACTCGTTGTTTATGACCTGAGTAATTGAAACATAAATACTTCTAGTGTATACAATTTAACATATATCGCTTGTCGAATTGTATTATCTGTAGAGAATGTGTTTTGGAAAACGTAAGGATCTATAGAAGATGGATTAAGCTTCTGAGTGCAATCTTTTTTTGTGTGGATTCCTACCATAATACTCAAATTACTACTCGTCATATATTCCATCCTATATATTAAAAACATCCCACACTTAACACAAAAAAACCAAAGCGTCCTCCAAACTACTAGACTATCATCGGCTTCGCTCCCATATGTAGTATATCACGAACTACTATAATGGTCTATTCGGGGCTCCAGAGGAAGGACACTTTACTCTTGATGAGTCACGAATAGATGATATTCCCCAAGTTAATCCTGAGGAAAACAACTTTCTTATTGCTCTCTTCTCTAAAGACAAGATAAGTAAGGCGGTTTTTCAAATGAAGCACAATAAGGCGCTAGGACAAGATGGTTTCTTGCTGAGTTTTACGAGCATTTCTGGGAAACCATGAAGTCTGATCTACTTGAGTTATTCGGATGCTTGCATGCCGGACAACTGGAGTTGTTTCGGCTTAACTTTGGGGAAATCGTTTTTTTGCCTAAAATTTAGGAGGCTGAGAGGATACAACAGTACCGACCTATATGTCTCCTGAATGTTAGTTTCAAAATCTTTACGAAAGTGGCAACCATTAGGTTAAATTCTGTGGCTGATCATGTGGTTAAACCTACCCAAACAACATTTATGCAAGGTAATAATATACTTGACGTGGTCGGCGTTCTACACGAAACCGTTCATGAGATGCACGCAAAAAAACTTAATGGGGTAATATTCAAAATAGACTTTGAAAAAGCCTATGAAAACGTTAAGTGGACGTTCCTCGAACAGTCTCTGAGAATGAAAGGTTTCTCGGATGAGCTTTAATTAGCAATTTTGTTTCGGGGGTAGTGTGACTGTCAATGTCAATGATGACGTCGACCGATACGTTCAAACAAAAAAGGGATTAAGGCAAGGTGATCCCCTATCCCCTATACTATCACTAGTACAAAACATCAAATGGGAGACGGGGCCTAGAGCCGGTCAAATTGAAACAAAATTTCATCCGCTTGGGACATATCTCCTCAAGCGGTTCTATTATTTGGACGTCTCTAATAACATCTGAGACGTCTCAGAATGCTGGCCGCCTCCCATACAAAACTATTAGAAATGGCTAGAAATCTGCACCGCTTGTAGAAAAAAGTAGAGACGGCTGGGTATCAAGAATGGATCAGAGATTAGATTATTGTTCGTCAGAAGGGGGATACCATAGCCACGGGTACGCAGTCTTCACCACCCAATGTGACGTTCAGGCGAGATCTAATTGGGCCAAGACAAACATCTTAGAACGCCTTGCTGACGGGGTTGACTTCTGTTCAACTTACACAAGGCTCCGATGAGTTTTGTTGGAATTTATGCGAGAATGGAAAATTCTCAATAGATTCCATGCATAGGGCGTTAGTCCATTCCGATGTACCAGTCGATAATAATAGAAAGATGTGGCAAATGAAGATTCTGCTTAAACTGAAAGTGTTTACTTGGTATATTCGTAGGGGTATCATTTTAACAAAGGATAACCTTGTTAAGCAAAATTGGCATGTAAGTACAAATTGTGTGTTTTTGTCCACAACAAGAGACAATAAAATACTTATTCTTTGAGTGTAGTTTTGCGTTCTATTTGGTCATCTATCTAGATAACGTCTAATTTATATCCACCCAAGTTTGTTACAAATGTATTTGACAACTGGCTACATGAGATAGATAAAAAGTTTAGAGCTGTTATTAGGTTGGGAGCGATAGCCGTTATATGGTCGCTTTGGCTGAGTAGAAATGACAGGATTTTCAATGATAAAGATTTTTCTCGTTTGCAGGTACTCTACCGGTGCACAACTATTCTCCGTTCGTGGTTCACATTACAACAGGCGGGGCATCAAGAATTCTTTACGGAGGCATGTGCACGATTGAAAGAGGTGACGAGGGATACTTTTATCCGACATGGATGGTCGCTTGATCGCCGGATTGGTCCTCCATAGACATTGGCGTCTTACTTATACATGATTGTAATTCATCTTTTGCTACTTTTTATTTCTTTTCGTTCAGATGGATTGCGACTGTGTGCATTCTTATGCATAGGCCGGGTATAATAATTAAACTCTTTAAATCTTTAAATAATAAAGCCCTTTATCAAAAAAAATGTACGCCACTGGAGAATGCTGGTGCGCTAGCCGAAGTGCATGGGAGCCTTCAGGCTAAATACACCTGATACGGCCCTGCACATCAAAATATGTTATCTGCGAGAGAATGTTATCTGCCTTCGGCCTAAATACACCTGAAGAACACTGACTCCACACCAGGACGTGACGGTTTGCGAGGACGCCCTGGTAGAATGGCCCAAAGCATCGCCCGGCAGCTATGGATTTTCTTCTTCACTGGAAGCCCAACGGACCAAAGAGCTCTCCACACAGGATTAGAAGCAGATGCATGAAACATACGGTATTGTCCTTCGCAATTTACTTCCATGTCAGAAATCCCATTCAAGATAGTAAGCATAGTTAACAAAAAAAAAACTCATGTTTCTGTCGTGGTGCCATGATATGAAATCATCCATCATTCCAATAGCCAGAGGAATTCTTAAAAATTCTTTCCACATCCGCAGTCCTGAACACATTTCTAATGAGCTTTCCATCCCATGATCGGTTCTCACTTTCAATCTGATCGGTTCTCAATTTCAATCAGATCCAAAATTTGTTTAGTATTCCCTCCGTTCTAAATTAGATGATTTCCATTTGTTTAAAAGTGGATGTATCTATACTTGTAACATGTCTAGATACATCTATATTTGTAGAAATGGAAGTCATCTAATTTAGAACGGAGGGAGTACATTGTTTTCTTTCCTCGTCATTACCTTCTTATTTGGGCTGCTCCGGATACTACTTTGGCTTACAATGTCGTCGTGTTAGTTTGTTGGTGTACAACGACCTTTACTAGAAGGCCAGTGTACACACCCTCACCTATTCACTAACCAAGCTACTAAAGTACTAAGGATACCCCCAGTCGAATTTTGTTTGCAAAACAACAAAACTTTTATTTTGTTCCATATTTGATTTCAACATATTATATATCATATGTTGAATAATATTGATTTGAAATATAGATGCTCTAGAGACAATTCTAAAAAGAACCACAACTGAGTGGAACTTATTACAAAATAATTGAACTAGACACTTGATATGGCGAGAACATTACTAACCTAGGTGCGTAAACGCAACATTTAAAAAAATCTCATAGAGATCTGATCATGAAAGAAGAGAATTCATGGTGGCTATCGGACAAGATTGGGGAAGATGTCTACATCGTGTAGCTGCAGGATATATAGGTATCCATTTGTTGCGCCCTCTTGTATAATTTTACTCTATCTCAAACTAGCGTTTCCTGGTTGTACCCCATGTTTGGATTCATGCCACTAATGCCACTGCCGGTGTAAAATCCACTGTCACCTCCCATGGATCCCTCCTCAAGATCGAGACACTCCTGTAACAGCATCACGACGTCAGTCATGGAAGGCCGTTGCAGGGGCGATCGCTCAGTGCACTTGAGCGCGATCTCTGTAGTCTTCCAAACGGCATTGATGTCATAATCACCTTGCATACGTGCATCTACCACGCCATCAATGTCACCCTGGGCAAGCCGCTGCCGTGCCCAGTCAATGAGGGTGATGGGCTCGGGGTTACGCAAGATGGCCGGCTTCCCAGTGACTAGTTCTAGCAGCACGACACCAAAACTGTACACGTCGCTCTTCGTCGATGGCTGCATTGTTCTCATATACCTGCAAACTTGTACGTTTACTCAGAAAGCCCTGGATTATTCATAGAGCTTATTTTTGGAGAAGATGAACGTACTCTGGATCTGCATATCCGTGTGTGCCTGCAAACATGTTGGTGGTTAGGTGGGTGTCATCCTCGCAGTTGTAAGACTTGGACAAGCCAAAATCGGCAATCTTGACCTCCAGTTTCGCGTTTAATAAGATGTTGGTAGTTTTCACATCCCTGTGAATTATAGGTGGGCTACACCCCTTGTGTAGGTACTCCAGCCCTACACGTCAACATTCCAGCCAATGCTCAAGATTAATTCTTTATTTACAATATATTCGACAGTAGGTCGTTGCATTTTTAGTGGTGTATACCTTGCGCAGATTCTAGTGCGACTCGGAGTCTTTGTCTCCAGGGTAAGCCTTGTCCGTTGCCGCCTTCTCCTTCAATTAAATATATGAATGCCATAAATTTCAAAACAATGTGTACTTCAATTTTTTCGATAAAGGAATGTATCAATATCAAGAAGATACCACATACACACAGCCTCTGCAGCAACAAAATTGTTCGGAGCTAGTCTGGACATTAAAAAGCATAGAGCCAAAAAAGAAAAATAGAAATAAAGAGAACCAGTGTGTACGTCAAATGGTCATTTATAAATAATAACAGAAGAAACACTCCATCATTTTGTACCTTGACATGATCTGGTTACAGTGCACATATTTTATTGCATATACCGATCAAATTCTAAAGCTACACTGTGAAATTAACAACTACAAACCTGCAATGTGTTCTTGTAGAGTTCCTTGAGGCATGTACTCATAGACAAGTGCCATATGCTCCCGATCCGTGCAGAAACCAATCATGGACACCAGATACTTGTGATGAATCCGTGTTAAAACTTGAGCCTATAGGAGTGATCTTGATTTAGTGACATTATATGGTAGAAATTTCTGTCTAGCAACAAGAAGCTATACCTCTGCAAGGAACTCTCTGACACCTTGATTTGAAGAATGAGACCTCAACTTTACTGCCACCTCAGTGCCATTTTCCAACAAGCCGTGGAAGACATAGCCGAATCCTCCTTGCCCAAGTTGTCGCTGGAAGTTGTTTGTTATCATCTCCAGTTCCTTGTATGTGAACTGGCGGTTCTCAAGTTCAAGTGAAATATTCCCATCGTCATCATTTGTTGGCTCTACAGAGTGTTTGATTGACCCTACAACATATACCACAACAAACATCAGTACTCGTTTTCACGGATGGGGAAGTGGACTAAAGAGTGTCAATTTGTGCTCACTCCAATTTAAAGACTCGCCTTGCTTTCTTCTTCTTTGCAACCAAAGGTATAAAATTGCCACTAGAACTAACGCCACAATCACAACTATAGGAACACCTATGTAGATGGCTAGTTTGTTTTTGCCACCTTTGCTATCTCCTTCATCGAGGTTGCATGAGCTATCAGAACAGAGGTCCGGATTGTTGCCATATCTAAAAGGAAATGAAACGAAGTTGCTTATTCAAACTTATCGAGAACCAGGTGGGATGAAATCGAGAAAAAAGACAAAAGATGACCTTAGATCCAAGGTGCCAACTTGAAATTTTTTAAGAAGTCCGGAAGGAATTGATCCATTGAGCTTGTTGTTCGAGAGATCTCTATAGAGAATAAAATAATATTGACATGAGAAAAACAAATAAATAGAATGGGAATATTCAAATCAAATTGATCACAATGGTGGTAAAACTTACAAAAATAGTAACGATGGTAATCGTGAAAGAGTATCTGGAATTGAACCTATCAAGTTGTTGTTTGACAGATCCCTGCAACATATTGACCGACATAATTTCTTTTGTCAATAAGAATATACAAGGGATGGTAATAGTAATATATCCATGGCACAGAACGTACAAGTATTGGACTTCCTTGAGATTAGCGAAGTTAGGTGATATAGCACCACTTAGACCACTGAAGGAGACGTTCCTACAAATTAAGAGGAAATTAAGTGGGAGTAGAGTAACATATATATAAGTAAGTAGAGTAGAGATACTTACACGTTTGAGATAATTGGGGTTTTGGAGTCGGCATAGCTGCAATTTAATCCATCCCAGACCAGATCCTTGGGAACGCACGGGTCACCCATCCAGTTCTTCTGCACCTGATACATCCCCTTGATCGCAGTGATGGCAGATGCTGTAATCAAAGATAACTTTCAGAAAAAAGAGTTCATGTGTGTGTACGTAAGTATATATGCTCACACGTACGTACCGTCCCGTGAATCGGTACCCACGGTATTGGTTGGGATGACGGAGAATAGCTCCATGGCGTTTATGATGGGTGGCAGCGTGGAGGTAGCGGTGGCTTTGAGAGTGACCTTGTACACGCTGTTGGCTTGAAGGGGCTGAAGTGAGTATCGAAAACCGTCGTCAAGGTATGGCGGGTTGTAGGCTGTCGTGGTCTGAATATCATTCCGGTAGATGCTGAACTCCCGCACTGCATTACTGCCGGAGAGTTGTTGTAGTTCACAGAAGTACAACGTATGGACGTACCCCAGGGACCGGCCACTAGTGGAACCCTCGAGACCCAAGCGAAACTCTATGTTGCTGGAGACGTTCCCGGTCGTGATGGCCGTCTGCATCACTGCCTCGGGCGGCTGGAATTCGTTGTCATCAATATGCACCTTCAGCTGCGTTGATATCACAGTCCAGGGAGTAGGTGTCGAGTTCTGGAAGGGGAACCAGTACCTGTCGTACGGATCAGCTGGGTACCTATATATTTCAACAATCAGTAGTGATCAGTTGCGTTTTACACGATCCAACCATCTGCAACTACTCTACTAAGTTCGTTTGTTCTCTCACCCGATACCGGCTACACCGGTCGTCCCGAAGTTGATCCTATGGAGTAGAGCTAGGCCCTGCGTCGCGTTGGCCAGTGGGTAGAGCTTGTTCTTTAGCGGCCTCAGTTCTAACCCAGAGATGAAGGGCACCCCGCGGTCGGTGTTCACCAGGCAGACCTGCACGGAATCGCGAGGCACGACCACGATCACCTCCGCTAACCAATTATTGGATTTGGAGGGGTCGTATTCCCCAATCACCGTCCTCCAGAAGTTGACGCCGACGTAGAGGTCGAAGGTGGGTGGGCTCTTGAGGCCATCGTAGTTGCCGTAGAAGAACTTGGCGCGGATGAGGTACTTAAGACCGGCCTCGAGCGAGCCGAGAGTATAGCAGTTGCGCGCGCCGCTGGGGAAGCTGCGGAGAGTGTGCCACCACAAGTTGGGTGACGATGAGTTGTACTCATCGGAGACGTTGTGGTTTGACCCGGCGTAGGCGTCGATGAAGCCGCTATCTGTGGTGTGCGATAGCGAGGTGCCAACCTGCACGTAGCCCGTCTCCCCTGGGAGGCCGCAGTCGATGCTTATGAAACCTGCATGCATGTAGATAATGTAATCAAGCTTCCTCCCATGCATTTTCGTGTCCCAGACATAAGTAGTATTCAGCATACGTACGTACCTGAGGTAGACTGCGCAAGAGCTTGCAGCACGCCGCTGGTAGCTAGGCAGAGAAGCAGCAACCATGGCATGGCCGCCGCTGTTCTCGGCGTTGATAGCTCCATCGATCAGCAAGAAGCTAATAGAGCGTGAAAATTGTTTAGCACTAGTACCAGGCGATATCAAGTATCCGGCCTGCCTTTGTACTCAGAGGGGAGCCAATATTTATACACGCGGGGGAGAGTGAAAAAAAATGACAAGAGATTGAACTTTTCAATATATCAAGTCTCACTATACTATTGATTTCAACGCATGGCACCATACGTTTGGCAGTACAAGAGAAGTCTATGCCATTTATATTTGCATGTTATTTTGGGCAACTATTAACTTAAATTTAGCACTAGGACCATCTCACTTATCGTACACATCGATAATGGCGAAGTATCCAGTGCAAACTCCCATTCAGTGCAAACGTGTAAACTATCCTCGTGGTCCATCAGATGGGGACAACATACGGTACAGATCAAAAGTGGTAATCCCACCAGCCACTAAAGCACTGTTTGCACATAACCCCCTGCCATTGTGCGTTCCTGGTCACGATTCAGCAACAAAACAAACCGGAAGTTATCCCCTTCCTAGGTCTTCTCCATTGACGAGATGGGGACCTGGAGGTCGCGGCGATTCGAAGGCCGCTCACTGCGCCGCCGCTCCCTAGCAACTACGATTCGTAGGGCAGACAACGTATAGGCGCGAAGACCACGATGCTGCCCCACGCAACGGCGGCCTCCGCAACCCAGCAACCTGGCGATTCAGCAAGAAAACAAATCGGAAGTTCGAATCATCTCTGATCTGTGTCGCCATGTGCGACCCTCCGCCGGATGTGTGTCCTAGCTCTGCGGCGACCCCAGCCTTGATTCCTCTTCCTCCGCTGGCCCCGTACAGGAGTGTGCGCCGTCCATCGGCCCAGGCCGGCCGCCGGCAGCCATTGCCCTTCGTCGGTCATGTACGACCTTCG
This sequence comes from Poa pratensis, assembly GCA_947311845.1. Taxonomy (NCBI): domain Eukaryota; kingdom Viridiplantae; phylum Streptophyta; class Magnoliopsida; order Poales; family Poaceae; genus Poa; species Poa pratensis. The sequence goes on along the minus strand of CAMZMU010000060.1, from coordinate 55,085,397 downwards.
TAGCCAGTTCATTCATTTCGGAAATCTGCAATTTCAGTATGTACAACGATCGCAAAAGAGCAAAGATTTCCTGTACTACCACATTCATTCATTAAAAAAACAAATCGGTCAGAGCGTCCAGCCTTATGACCACAATCATTCGGGTACATCAAAACAAAAGGATTTATACAGCAACAGCTTGTTTCTTTTTTTCGGGAGAGCATGCTAGCATCTTCCAAGTGCAAGCAAGGCGGCGGGTCGTCGTCGCATGGAGGCACTAGGCAGCGCCGCTGCCGCTCGGTCTTCCTCGCGTGGAGGCAGCGCCAGGTTGCCGTCTCCTGGGAATCGCAAGGTTCCTGGGTCGCGGAGGTCACCGTCGCGTGGGAGCAGCACCGTGGCTTTCGCGCGTACGTTGCGCCCTTCGAGTCGCAGTTGATAGGGGAGCGGCGGCGCAGTGAGCGGCCTTCGAATCGCGGCGACCTCCAGGTCCCCATCTCGCCGATGGAGAAGACCTAGGAAGGAGATAACTTCCGGTTTGTTTTGTTGCTGAATCGTGACCAAGAACGCATAATGGCAGGGGGTTATGTGCAAACAGTGCTTTAGTGGCTGGTGGGATTACCACTTTTGATGTGTACCGTATGTTTTCCATCTGATGGACCACGAGAATAGTTTGCACGTTTGCACTGAATGGGAGTTTGCACTGGATACTTCACCATCGATGATTTAAGCAATAGCAATGTTTTCAGTAGGCTTCTAAAAGAAATTTATTTTTGTTATTGTTCTTTCATATTTGAGGTATTACAAAATCGAAACGACACATCTAATTATTAGATTAATCTATATTTTATATAATAACTGTGCTAACTGAGAAGACAGGTATACCGATTTTTTTTCCTATACGCATCGTCAAGATCAAATATGAAGCCAGGCAATAGGCAAGAGCTTTCTGCGTGTCATATTCAAGATTAAATATTGCGTCCCGTTGAAAGTTCGTCACGGATATCACAAATGGATCTAAGGGAAAATATACTGCTATCATCAGGCAGATTAAGGACAAAATTTCTTCCGCTGCTTGTAGCTTTGTTCATGAGCATAGAAACTTCAATTTCATGCACATGATCTTGCTAAACACGCCATCTCTCTACATGCATGTTGGACGTCATGTATGGTTGGGTACCCCTTATTATCCAATATATATCAGTACATTTAAATCCTTGTTGCTGAATAATACTCCATTTCACGAAGTTCCCTAAAAAACCAGAACAAAGTCTCGACGGTGGATTATCACCAGCATCCGCTCAGAAAGAAAGGGTCATCGTTAGCTTTAAAATATGGCCTGATGTAGGTGTGACGGTTATGCATGACACAGAGCCAAACGCGGTGGCGCATGCATGCAAATATTTACTCTCTCCGTTTCTAAATGTAAGATGTTTTAGTTGTTACACATGTTGTCTACATGCATAATAAAGTGAGTGAATCTACACATGGAATATGTTTATATACACTTCTGTGCATGTGAATGTGGATAAAAGTTAAAACATCTTATATTTAGGAACAGATGTTGTAAATAGACATACCTCGTTGTTGCACTCAAGTCCACTGCTTGCCGTTCGTAACATTAGATCACCATTCCCTCTGTCCACCTATTCAAACTTTTCCGAAAGATGAGGGATGACAATGTAACTCAGCCAATGGTAATTCTGCAGAAATGGGGTACGAAATGTGTAATCAGACTACAATATTTTTAGCAAGTGCAGTCGTCTCCTCATAAATTGTACCTTAAAAAGGTAAAGTAGTTAGGTTGGCGCCAAGTCAAGTCTTGCCCTTCCATCTATTTGTCGATATACATATCCTATTTTTTTCGTACCTGACAAGTCTTCACAAAATTTAGCCAATTCCAGAGAATCATGGACATCAGCTAGATGCATAATTTCCATCGAAAAATATAATGAACATCAGCTGTGAATTGCATACATCATGATAAGTAAAAATTGTAACTGATCTATCCTAACAGAGAATCATGGACAATCACAACAACTCGCTAGCAGGGGTCATCTCACGATCTGAGTATTATTTGAATCGAATATTATAGCAGGAACAAGCCCTACTGCGATATGATGATTGACTAATTAATATCAACTTCTTGCTAAAGTCTTCAAGCTGGTAGCCGCTGACTTGTACACCTTGGATTATTTTGTATTTAACAAAAACCAGTTTATGTCACTTCTGGCCATTTCAACGTGTATATGTTGTCATTATGCAGAACTACAAATGTCCACTTGTCCTACTTGCATTCTAGTTAACTAAAATATGTATGGCTGTTATTTATACACCCTAAATGCTCCGCTAAAGTAGAAACATACCAAGTCTTGATACCTCAACCTATATTTTGGGTTGTGCTTCGTCATTTATGATCCTAACTACAGAACCATATATGCATATGTCATTGCTACTGTCCGACTATCATTTGTACTGTAAAAAAAACTTGCAGCAACAATTTCGAGCAAGTGCAGGCCTCCTCTCATAAATTGTACCGTAAAATTATAATTTGTGGGTTGGTGTCGAGTCTTGCCCTTCCATCCGTTGGTCAATACATGTCCAAGCCTTCTCTTAGCTGTAACTCTCCACTGTTAAAAAAACTGTAACTCTCCACATAATGTTAACCAATTGTACAGTGATAAGATAGCTAACATCAATTCAATAGTAGGTAGCCTATATTACATCGCATTACCTTAATTACACAATCATGTAACGTGCATTATTCCAGCTTAGATGCTTTAACATCGGCTATCAGTTGAACATTGTGACAAGCATACAATTACTGTAGTTTGATGATCTGTCATAGTAAGAGGCTACAATACACAATAATAATCGATAGTAGGTGCTATCTTTGCAGAGGTCTTCCACACTAGGCTAAACATTTCCATATCATTGATTGTGTTAGGGATGATGAGTTGGGCTTGTCGCGATCATGGAATCTGGCAGACATGATTTTCCGGTGCATGCCTTGGATAACCTTTCTAGGGGCCTGCTGCCTCGGTCCCCGTGGCAGAGCGTGCGGAGATGCGGACAGCGGCAAAGAACCTCGACATGCCCGGTAAGAATCCTTTCGCAATCCTTACTGATCTTCCTGATTCGCACCTTGTGTCCGTTTTACACGATGTGGGTCTTGCGTTTACGATCGAGGCGGGTGAGGCGAGTGAGGTCCTTTCGCTTATTCGAGCGAAGGAGGCAGCGCAGGCGGCTCTTGCCGCGGCGGCAGCCCGGAAAGCCCCGGCTTCGGCTGAGGCGGCTGCCGCCAACCCTCTGGACGCATCGGTGGCAGGGGCTACTGATGTGGCGGAGGAGGGGCAACAGCCCTCTGAGACAGCTTCGGCTGCTTCTCGTCCCAACAAAAGGGGCTCTCGCCCCAATACGTTGGGCTCCCGTCGTGGACGGAGAAGAATCCCGGCTGCGTAGATGCGGGCTGGGTTCTATAACATCCGGGGGTTTGGGCGTCCGGGACGCCGTACCCAGATCCGAGATCTTATTTCCCGAGAACAGCTTGATTTTGTTGGTCTCCAGGAAACCATCAAACAAGCTTTTACCCCAGCAGAGCTGCTGAGCATTGACCCCCGTGGGAAGTTCGCCTGGCACTCCACACCAGCGAACGGCCATTCCGGGGGAATGCTTCTTGGGGTAAACGAGGACGCCTTTGACGTAAAAGAGTGGAACAGTGGTTCCTTCCATATCCGAGTTGATGTCTTTCAACTTGATACCTCTCAGGTGTGGTCTCTGTTTGTTGTCTATGGCCCCGCTGATCACCGACGTTCTGAGGAGTTCCTTATGGAACTCTCGGCGGCGGTGCGGGCTTGTCCTTTCCCACTCGTTGTAGGTGGTGATTTTAATCTGATTAGGGGATCAGAGGACAAGAATAACGACAACATTAACTGGCCCAGGGTGCATAGGTTCAACGATTGTATCGCTGACCTCGCCCTTGGAGAAATCCGCAGGACAGGCGCTCGCTACACGTGGACCAACCGTCAACTCAATCCAGTGCGGTGTGTGCTGGATCGGGTCCTGAGGTCCACGGACTGGGAGGCCCTGTTTCCCCTCTGCTCCCTCGTGGCGGAGACCATTATTGGCTCGGACCATGCGGCTCTGATCTTATATTCTGGAGAGGAGTCCCGTAGAAGAAGCAATCACTTCTTCTTCGAGAAGAGCTGGTTGGAGCACCCGGAGTTTGGTGACCTGGTTCTGCGCAAGTGGCGAGAACTGGAGGCGCAGGGAGATGCCTCCCCTGACTCAATCACCGCTTGGCAGAATGTGTCCAACCAGCTTAGACAATTCCTGAAGGGTTGGGGGGGGGGCAACCTGGGCCGGGCCACTAAAGACATCAAAGAGGAGCTCCTGACTCGTATCAGGGCTCTTGATGGTCGAGCGGACCGGGCCGACCTGGATGATGATGGGTGGGCTCTTCGGTATCACCTCGAGGATCAACTCACCCACATCGCCCGCGTGGAGGAGGCCTATTGGAAACAGAGAGGAGTCGCCTTAATTGGCTTCTCAAGGGGGATGCCAACACGGCCTTTTTCCACGCGGTGGCCAATGGGCGTAGACGGAAGTGTGCGATCACGCGCCTAGCCTCTGAGGAAGGGATGATTTCCGAGCCTAGGGCTTTACAGACGCACATCTACGACTTCTACCGTGCCCTTATGGGTGCGCAGGGAGAGCGGGCCGTCTTCGACCTCTCTCCCTCCCTCTGGAACGCGCGCCCGCGTGTTTCAGAGGAGGAGAATGACTCTCTCATGCTGACCTTCACGGAGAAAGAGATGGACCTTGTCCTTGCCAGCATGAAGGTGGACACGGCACCAGGCCCGGATGGCCTGCCGGCTGCTTCTTCAAGGAATTCTGGCCTATTATCAGACCATATATCCTTGCTATCGCGAACGACTTCGCCCTGGTCGGGTTGATATCGCGAGGCTTGACTTTGGGGTGCTTACGCTGATCCCCAAGGTTCCCGGGGCGGAGGACATCAAGCAGTTTAGACCTATCGCGTTGATCAACGTGGTGTTTAAACTGATTGCGAAGGCCTACGCCATGCGCTTGGCCCCGATTGCGCACCGGACGATTAGTCACACCCAGTCGGCCTTCATCAAAGGTCGACACATCCATGAAGGGGTGATCTCCCTCCAGGAGATTGTTCATGAGACCAGAGTCAGGAAACTTCCCGGAGTATTCCTCAAGCTTGACTTTGAGAAAGCCTATGACCGGGTAAACTGGGACTTTCTTAGGAGGGTTCTGCTCCGCGCTGGGTTCAAACCCAGTTGGGTCCACAGGGCGATGAGTTTGGTCTCGGGGGGCCAAACGGCTATCACCATTAATGGTGATATGGGTAATTTCTTCCGCAATGGTCGTGGAGTTCGTCAGGGGGACCCCCTTTCCCCCCTGCTCTTCGATTACGTGGTTGAAGCCCTGGCTCCCATCCTTGATGCAGCCAGGAGGGCCGGCCATATTCAGGGCGTCATTCCACACCTCATCCCCGGGGGTGTGTCTCACCTGCAGTATGCGGATGACACGATCATCATGTTCTAGCCGGATGACTTGGCTATTGCCAATCTCAAATTCATTCTTCTATGTTTTGAGAATATGTCAGGGTTGAGGATTAACTTCCACAAGAGTGAGGTGCTGGTCATGGGGACGGATAGTGCGGAGCAGCGACGGATTGCCGACATGCTTAATTGCAAATGTGGCGCCTTCCCGTTCACTTATCTGGGTCTCCCCATTAGTGACCATGCACTTTGTGCAGGGGATTGGGGTCCCCTGACCGCGAGAGTTGGTAAGCGTGCTGACCCATGGTTTGGGAAGCTCATGTCTTCGGCGGCTCGGCTGACGCTGACCAACGCGTGTCTATCTAGTCTTCCTCTCCATGCGACGGGCATTTGTCTCCTGGGTGACGGGGTGCACAAGACTATGGATAGACATAGATCCCGGTTCTTTTGGGAGAGCAACGGGGTTAAGCGCAAATACCACTGGATAGACATAGATCCCAATTTCTTTTAATTATCTGACATTTCGGTCCCAAAGACTTTGTGACGACCAGGTTGACGCCCTTAAATCCGTCACCAGGGTAATCCGTGACAGACTTTGTGACAACATAGTTGAGCGTCATGCATTAACGCTAATGCGTGACAAAAATCCAAATACCGTCACCTATTATGGCTAATCAGTGACAAACTCGATGTCGTCAAGCGGATTTTTGTCACAAAAGGTCGGTTCTGTAGTAGTGAGTGAAGCTTGTTCCAAGGGAGAAAAATAAGGTAAAAATTCAAAAGGTCACCAAAGAAATTGTTAAAGCAATAGAAAAAGTTCGAGAGGGAATGTTCAAGCCCGACAGAGGGAATGACGAGCTGACACTCGCCCTCAGGAATCCTGAACACAAAGGACGAACATGAGGCTATGGCCCCGGTGTTCCATGGAAAACTGGGTTACCGGAGAGCGCTGACACTTATAGAAGCCGTCAGAGAAAAGAGAAGCAGGAGGCAGACCGGATCCAATGGCTAGAAGCAAATCACGAGGAATTGCAACGCATAGTCATGCGGCAGCAGGAGCAACTGGACACAATTAATAGCCAGCAAAGGGCATCTGAGCGGCACCAAGAAGATCTTGCATTTCATAGTATCGGCCCATCTCAGCTGAAAAGCAGCGTGGGTTCCACGGCGCTCCTGGTTGATCATGATGCACTGATGGATGAAGCACCGATGGCTCGCTATCCCGTGGATAATATCACGGAGAAGAAAATGTGTGATCTACATCAGTCAATGAAGAACATATCCTTCAAGGTGGCGGTCGGCTTTGCTTTGCCTAATGAACCTACATCACGCTTACATGGCAGTCAGATTCCAGCTGGCTATGCTCGTGTCGGGGTGGATGAAGTTTTGCCGGGATTTCAAACACTGGAGCTTGACATGGAGGTGACGGGGAGACGACACTGGGAGAAGTCAGGGGTGGTATAATTCTATGGAAAAAGGAATACATCGTGTTTGCAGACTCCACCCCTCCACGGACTCCTCCTTATAGCAATCCACCTCAGCAAAGTCCACCCGTCCCCGAGAGGGTGCCCAGCGTGAGTCCATCTCGATCTCCGCCGCGTCTGCCGTCTCCGCCCACTAAGCTGCTAAATAAGCGAAAGCTCACTTATTCGCCGACTAAGAAGAAAAGTAGAAAGAAGTCAAAATACAAGACTCCTGAGAAGTTACCTGACGAAAGGACTGACGAGGAAAACAGAGCGATCGTGGCTACCGATGTCAAAAGACAACTTGCACCGAAAAAGCCCGAGCTAAAGGAGAAACTAGCAACGGAGGTCGTTGAGCGCTTCTACAAAAACTTATCGGACCCAGAACCGAAGTTGCCATCAGACTATGAGCGCGCTATTCAGAAGTCATATAGCTGACTGGGGAAAAGCGGGAAAAAAGTTCCCCAGCTTGGAGAATAGGAACAACAATCGATCGCCCCGCTCAAGGTGTTTCTCGATAAGGACGACAGTACTGGTCTCAGTGTTGCTCCTCAAGTCATAGGCAACAGCGGTTACCCCATTGTTGGGATAGCATGGAAATATGTTCACGGGCAGTCTCTGGTCAGACTCGACCAGGTTTCGAATCTAACAACACAAATGCGAAGATTGCATGACTGGTACATGAAAGTCGCAACGGAAGAGCGAACCATGCTCATGGTGAAAGTTAAGGATGAGCACTTCTTACAAGATTACGAGGTGCAAATTGAGTTTACCAAACTTTTTCAGCTATACACTCTAGACGCCCTCGACAAATCTCTCGTCACTTGATATTGTCTGTAATTGATTTATTTCTGTAATTTAAGTCTTTAGCTCAGCTCGTTCATTGCCTGTAATTATCCTCACTATATTCTTTTATTCGTTATTATGCAGAATGAAGATTCTCGAACGCAAAAGAGAGGAATCTGGGAAATTGGGTTCATTGACCCAAATAACGTTCATGAATATACCATTCAATACTTTCCCAAGGACATGGAGAAACTTTTGCTAGCGTTTTTAAAGGAACATAATACCAAAACACACATACTTTTTCCTTACAACTTCAGGTGAGTGTTACTATCTTGTACACATTCTATTTTTCTTACTCGATGTTAAGTATAATTGATGAGTTATGCATGTCTGGCTATATAAACGTGCGCAGCTTCCACTGGATTCTGCTAATCATTAGAGTTGAGGAAGGAACCGTTGAAGTCATGGACTCATTACGGAGAGATAATAACGCAGCTTGCACTGGATTCTGCTAATCATTAGAGTTGAGGAAGGAACCGTTGAAGTCATGGACTCATTACGGAGAGATCATAAACAATACAAGAGCCTGACTGATATGCTCTAGAAGTAATTTCAATCATTATCGCACTATATCGGTCTCTTTCGTTCATTTCCTGATATATAGTAATTAATAACTCCTTTATTCATTTTCTTTGCTGGGCAGAGTTTGAAAACGGTTCATCAAGAATGAACCCGGTGAATGGAAACCGGAGCTGCAATTTGTTCTGAACCAGGTAAATAGTACTAGCTAGGTTTGCGCATCTCTTTAATTCTAGTTTCAATACCATTATCATGCTTGCTTATTATTTGATTGAATTCTATTCTCGTACAGTGGTGCATGAGGCAGCTACAGGGGACTAATTTATGTGCATATTACGTTTGCGAGTACATTCACATGATGACCGGTGAGAACCACAGAAATCGAAGACAAATTGAAGTATGTAAATACTAGTCATATTTTTTTTAAGATGATTTGATATATATACACACAACTCATATATTCATATTGATCTCCTTCTTTTAAAGATGGCAAGGATGCGGAACGCGCTCCTACCAGAGGACCGCGTAAAAGCAATTGCGGAGGAATTGGCGGGATTTTTGCTTGCGAAGGTCATACCTGAAAGAGGAGAACACCATGTCCGATAAGATGCCTCCATATAATTTAGTGATCTCCATGTAATTAAATAGATATATATACCAAATTATGTGTATGAATATGCATGAACGTGATCTCCGTGTGTAGTATGAACTTTATGTATACGAAAACTTGTTTTTTATGCATCGACGTGATCTCCATACGATGGAAAACATAAAATCCGAAACCCTAAACCCCTCCTAAACCCTAACCCCCTAAACCCTAAATAAATTGAAAAGAAAAAAAAGCAGAAACCTGTAGTCCCGGTCCGTGATACGAATCGGGTCTAAAGGCCTCCACCCCGTGAGCTCGGCCGTGGCCACGTGGAGGGCCTTTTAGTCCCGGTTCGTGACCAACCGGGACTAAAGGGGGGGGGGGCCTTTAGTCCCAGTTGAGCAGTCCCGGTTGGCCAACCGGGACTAAAGCCCCTTGCCAACAAGTCCCGGTTGGCCAACCGGGACTGTAGGCCCGTTTTCTTCTAGTGCATCTTGCTTGGCCGAGCCTTCTTGTTTGGCCTCGCCTCCTCGTCCATGGTGCACTAACTTGCTGATGCCGATGGTCCGTGCGTTGTTGGAGTTAGAGAAGACGGCGCAGAGGGTTAACCTAAGGGCGTACGGCGGCCACGTAATGTATATATACTCTACTCCATTACTTTTTTTTGAGGGATCTACTCCAGTACTAGATGGGTAATACACGGCGTTGATATTTTTGGAGTGTGCTTACACGTTTTTTTTAAGTCGGTCCAGGTAGCCAGACAGCTGGAACCGAAGAAAATTGCAGTAACAAGAAACTTGGAGATTCTTGATAGTCTAGTGGAGATCGCCGTGGAATGTCTTAGCAGTGATGTAGAGAAAAAACCGATGATCACAAAGGTAGCAGAGCGCCTTCTCATACTATCTTGTACATACACGGGTCGATACATTTATATTCTAGTCTGAAAGACACTTCATTTATTTTGCTGCGGCTAGGAACAAATTGTAGAACCATTCTCACTTTATTTTACTTTGATTGCACTATGTTGGGATGTGCTATGCATGTGTTTTGCTAGGGAAGTGTTCTTGCAATTTGTTGCCACTTTTTTGTGTGGAATGGTTGCATTTAATTTTAATTTACATCTGAAGAAATAAGACTCAGATCATTGGAGTGTCATTTTGCATCAGAGTTTGCTGCCACTTGTGTGGGCGCCTATCTCTGCATTTTCACAGCAGAACCGAATGCTCCTTGAACAGGATTACACTTTCAGCACCCGATCATCACTAATAGGATCTCAGATTTTCACATATCAAGGTTCGAATGTGCTCAAAAGTCAAACATGAAAATAGTCAATTACACTCAATTTCTTAGAGCAACCAGGCGAAAGCCACTAGTAGAAAAGGGGGGCAACGGTGCGCCCCCTTTAGTACCGGTTGTACAAAAACCGGTACGAAAGGGGGCATTAGCACCGGTTGCGTTCGTGGCACCGCGGCGAGGACCTTTAGTACCGGTTGTTATTAGCAACCGGTACTAAAGGGTGCCTTTAGTACCGGTTGCTAATAACAACCGGTACTAAAGAGTTGGAGGCCCCGCGGTACATGCGGCCGCAGTTGGTGGCCCCACGGCGAGACCTTTAGTACCGGTTGGTAATAACAACCGGTACTAAAGGTCTCGGGTGTCGTGGGGTTAACACGGCAGATGTTACCATAGGGTAACTTGTATGTTGGGGCAAGGCGCCTTGGTCCTTCAGGAGATTGTCACGCTCGTTGGGGAAAAATGGTTTACCCAGGTTCAGCCTCTCCATTGGAGATAAAGACCTACTTCCTGCTTCTATGTTATTGATCTCGAGGTCTCGATAACTCGGCTACGACAACAGAGCCGGGTTACGAGACAGGTTACAAGGGTTTCGCTTGATAGCGGTGATATCGAACTAGGGTTAAGACTTCTACTTCTTAGACTTGTCTATCTAGGTTCTGGGAGCCCGTTTATATAGATGCCGGGTCTCCCGAACTTACAATGAATACCGAGTTACATACGAGCCCGGAGTCCTACTCTAGGTTCTTCTAGACCTTCCGTAGCCTCCAAGTCACCCGGTTCCTTCCTTCACTCGGACTCCAGTTCTTCTAGGTCCTTCCTTCTAGAGACGAGTCATGTTAGCCTATTGGCCCAACTATAACCCGGCCCATATCTTGTACACATCACTCGGACCAGCCTTGGGCCGTCCGACTGATTCTTCCTTGGTCATGAGTATACCGGGTTATTATCCCCCCAACAGTAGTCCCCAAGTTTGACTTGCATAAGCTCATCTGTTGCTTCACTTGATAATCTTGATCTTGATTTGATTACTCAAGGGTAGCTGCTGATGGGATTATCCGAGTTAAACTCCTGAAAACAAAATAAAGATCATTAACTGAATGGCCGGGTTATGTTTCAGACCAGCTCCTTTTGGCGGTTTCTTTATAACCCGGCTTTTCTCTCGCACTTATCCCTCTGGTCAACGACCAAGGAACATTCTCTGACACATTCTCTCGTATCTTTGACCCATAATCAAAACAGAATCTTATCTCCTCGTTTCACGCTCCTAGGGTTTCACCCTGGGCTATAAATAGTGGGCCGCAGTAAAAAGGGTTTCACTTTCCCCATTCACCGCGCCCCTCTTCTTCAACCTCTGTCCTTCTCTCTCCCGAGCTAGGGTTAGGGTTCCTCCAAGCTCACCACGCCGCCGCCGGCCATCGGAGCCCCGCATTGCCGCAGCTAATCGCCGGAAATCAGCTCCGCACCAGATCTCCACAAGCTCCGGTAAGTTTTTCATTCTGCATTTGGTTTCCATCTAGATCTTGTCTTGTTCTTCCTTGGGCTGTTCTTGAGCTCATTGTTTTTCCATTTCTTTTCTTGCTATTTTTAGATCTTTAGATCTCATGGCACCCAAGATCCGAGGAAGCTAAGGCCAAGGCCAAGGCCGGTGATGGCGCCACCGCATCGGCATCAAAGAAGATCAAAAAGACCACCAAGCCAGATCTGGGATTACGGCCAACTGGGCCAAATCCATGGCTACACAGTCCAAGCTTGAAGAACTGGCTGAAGCCGGTGTTCTTCCTCTTCAGTCGGAGATCGATTGGAGAGGGACTGAAGAAGAGACTCGGCCTCCCCCAGGAAGGTGAAGTTATCTGTTTCTTGAACATGTCACCCGGGGTTTTCGTCCCCCGGGTCATCCTTTCTTTAGGGATCTTCTTCGTCACTACGGCCTCCGGGTCTTCGATCTCGGACCCAATTCCATCTTGAACATTAGTAACTACATAGTTCTTTGTGAATCATACTTATGCACTCCTCCCAGCTTAGCTCTTTTCCTGGAGCTATTCTTGTGCAAACCTCAGCGTGAGCACAAGAATGGCCCCCTCTTGGTCTGTGGCGGTGTTTCTATTCAACGCCGCAAAGGCTCTGCTATGCCTTCTCTAGAACTTCATACCCACGTGAAGCATTGGCAAAAATCATACTTTTACTGTAAAGCCAAGATACCTTCTGGTGAACACCCTTTACCGGGTTATTCGGTCGAACCCCTCACTCTCAACAAACATGAACTCTTTGCCTCTGACACTGAGAGAGAAGCTCTCCAGCCTCCTCAAGAAATCTCGTTCTTGTCAAGCACGGTCTCCGTGGAACTGATCTGATCAAGACGTGGATGGGTTGGCGAATTCAGCCCAACAGTATTCGCAAGAAGCTTCTTTGCGATTACTCGGGCCATCTAACTGATTCCCTCCGTTACTCGGAGAAGTCCTACCCAAACACTGCTCTGAACAAGGCTATCAAGGCCTTCCTTGCTGAAAAGGTTGAGACGATCAAAGAAAATGGCCTTCTGCCATTCAGTAAGAATAACCCGGCACCACCAGTAAGTACCGACTGATAAAAATCTCAATAACATATTCTTTCTCAATTGTATACTGATTATTTTGCTTCTACTTTTTCACTAGGAATCTGATGACTGGTGGCAAGTTGAACTCCCCCTGCCACTCCTGAGGCAGATGATGATGAAGATGATGATGACGAGGCTCAGTCCTCGAGTGAAGAAGAAGAAGAAGAAGAAAAGGAAGAAGAAGGTGAACTTGACTCCCTTGGCCACTTCTTCATAAGCTTAATTGAGAACGAAACTCAACCCAATTTATCCACTGATGCCCATTTATAATACCAGAACCGGCTGAAAAGGCAGCCACTCCTTCACCCGGCCATAGCTCTGAAGCCACTGAATCTGCTGCTACCGGGAAAAGGAAGGCTCGCACTATCTGTGCCAAGGTGCCATATTCTCGCATATCCACAGAACCATATTCTTATCTTGCTATGCAAAAACTCAACCAAACTCTTCTTCAAAAATCTTCGCAGAGTTCTGCTGAACCCTCTACCAAGAGGAGAGCTACTCGGACCTCCCCTGGTGAGGATCCTCTTAACCCGGGAATCCCAAACATCCATCTCCACGCCGTCCTGGTACTTCCTTTCCAACTTTGAACCACAAAAACATCCCTCTGATAGTTATCCTTTAGCTGGTCAAATCCGAGTTTCTAAATCATACTCTCTTACAGCTTCTTCAGGCTCCAGCAATGACCTCCCCCGTGACTTTCAAGTCAATACCGGGTAATACTATAACCTTCTATTACTTGTATTTACTTTATCAACTTTGCTTTCTTTTGCTCTTTCTTATATTATCTTCGTACTTGCAATTTCAGGGCAAAAGCTACTCTTAGTGCTCCAAGCCCTCCCATTGCTGAGAGGATAACTTGGAGAATACCCTGAAAAACATGCTGAGCCGACTGATAAGGAGCAGACAACTGACCAGATGAATGTTTCTCCTCCTCCTGCTGAAAAACCGACTGATCCAGAAGTCGTGATCACAGGAGCTTGCTTTACTGAGAAGATCTCTCCCCTCAAAACTGCAACCAAGTTTGTTGCCCTGAAGAAAGTCCAAGCCGACTGATAAAGGCGAAGGCTCCACTGTGCCACATATGGCCATATAAACTTTGAAGGTCTGTAACTGAGTACAACACATGAAACTTGCTGAGGGCAAACTCGTGGATTCTCTTGTCCAAGAACATCAGGTACACATCTTTTCCTCTTCATATCTTATATACCAAACCTAGTCCCCAAGTATCGAGTAAACTGTCCTCAGTCACTCGGTACTTGAATATATATCTCTTTTGCCTTTTTTGAAAACTTCAGAATATCCCAGTCCCCAAGTTCCGAGTTATCAGTCTACGATAACATGGAACTTGTTTTACTTTCTGATTTCAAATCCTCATTAATTCTGCCTTTCACCATAACAATACTTTCAAATCCTCATAACCCCCAAGTTCCGGGTAATATGTTCACAATTTATCTGGAACTTTGAAAATGCATTACTGAATAACTTGTAAAACTTTAAAAGACATACCAGTCCCCAAGTGCCGGTGATCTGCTCTTCAGTCACTCGGAACTTGTATAAATACTCTGCCTGCATATAATTTCTATCAACTGTTCTTTCTTTCATTGCCGACTGAAATATATTCAGCCCCATGTTTCTAACTTGCTATTCTTTTTTCAGAGGTATGTGTCCCATAATGACCAATACTTGCCAAGACCAACCAACTCCTTGAAGTTGAAACCAAGCTGCGCAAGGAAACTGAAGTTCATGCTTCAGACTTGGAGAAAACAATTGAATCTCTAACTGCAGAGAACACCAAACTGAAAAAGGAGTTGGAAGAGGCTGGAGATAAGTACAAGGTCTGCTTTGACAAGATGGTCAGTGTCCAGAAATACTTGGACACCCTGAAAGACCATATCAAGGATATCCTCAATCCACTCATTGGTAAGCACCATCTTTTCACTTTTTTCTTCTTTACTCGGCTTTCACATACTAACCCACATCATACTTTTCAGGTGAACAGAATGCTGCCATCAGGAGATCCTATCCAGAGAAGTTGAACTGCTTGAACACCATCATTCGGCAGTTCCAGTTTGGCACTGCTGAGATTATGAAGCGTGTTAAGAGCAACTGTGCTCCTCCCCAAGTGATATACGAGTCCCTGCATCAGCTTTCCACGATCCCCGAGTGGTTAGACCTCTGGACGCGCTCAGCATGCCGGGTTGGCGCAATGCGCAGCTTAGCTTTAGCCAAAGCTACAACCCACGCCTTAACCCGGCTCCTTTTGTCAAAGGATTCCCTCAATACAACGCTGATGGCACCAAGTTTGGGGGAAAAGATTCAAGGAAATTTCTGCCCAAACCCGGCCTATTGCTTGCAAAATAGCTGAGGGCCTCAATCTATCGGTTTTCCAAGATGCAGTGGATGAGAACAACACTCCAATCCCCACTCCTGAACCCAGCATTTTGATCTATTGGCCAAGCTGAGAGACTCCATTGCAAAGATGAAGAAAGCTGCAGCGCCAAGTACTTCTACTCCAGTTGTCCCTGCACCCAGCCGTGCCCTACCACGCCAATCATGGAAAAGCCGGCTGATGTTGCTAAGGAACTGCAGAAGATCAAGGCTGCACAAGCTAAGTCCCAGGCCAAAGCTCCTGAAGATAACCCGGCTTCTGCCGAAGCTGAAGCTGCCAAGGGAACCTCAACCGATAACCCGGCTATCTGAGCCAGTTTCCTGCTTTACCTTTTCCTGCAAAACAATTATTCGGCCAATGGGCATTGTAATATGCTCTGAAATACTTTGCCTTTTATTTGATGGTGCGTCTGTGCACTATATGAAATACTCAATATTTTGTAATAACTTATACTTTTTATGGTTTAGATGACCCTTTTGGTTTATCTTTAGCTTCTTATCAGTCGGCTTTCACATGACTTTCTCAGTTGCTACTTTTTCCTTTGCTAAAACAGGGTCAAACTAAGTCCCAGCATGGGCATCATAGTTGATTGAATTAACAAGTAAGCAATCTGGTCATAAAATTGTGAGTAACATCAAACTGATAGGCAAGTTTAACCAAGAACAAAATTAAGGCTTAAAAGCCGGGTCTTAGGATTAAAACTTATGAACTTATAATTCATAAGTCCCCAAGCCCTGGATCAATGTTTACAAGTAAAGGCTTAAACTATGCATCATTACCCCATTGACCTCAAACATCTCTATGCGTGCTCTCTTGGGCAACAGCTATAGGACTTTTTGCTAAGCACTCCTTTGGGCAAAGCTTTGTAAACATAATCTATGCATAAAAAGTAAAACAGTAGAAAAAGATTTCTTCTCAATACTCTTCTTTATTAAAGATACACCAGCAAGCCGCCTCATTAAAAACCTTCCAGTCCCCTTAGGTACCCTGGTAAGGAAAAGAGCGCGTCTGAAACCTGCTGGGGGTTACATCGTGTGTTACATAACTCGGCCTAGGTTCATGTTCACTAGGTATAATATGGGCGAAGATGAGCAATGTTCCACGGCCGCTTCGTCTCTTCCATAGGAAGGATAGCATGGTCCGTGTTGTTCTCTTCACCTTTCTCTCTCACATCTATCAGATAATATGAACCATTGTGCAATTTCCGACTGATAAGGAACGGCCCTTCCCATGGAGGAGTTAGCTTGTGCATCCCTGACTGATTCTGTCTGAGCCGTAAAACTAAATCTCCTTCCTGGAAAGTTCTTGATCTTACTCGGCGACTATGATAGCGCAAATCTGCTGATAAACTGCGGACCGTTCCAATGCTAACTCACGCTCCTCTTCAAGGGCATCAATCGAATCCTCCCTTGCAATTGCATTGCTTGACTCCACATACGCCGCCACTCTTGGCGAGTCATGGACTATATCACTCGGTAACACTGCTTCTGCTCCATACACCAGAAAGAACGGTGTACGTTTGGTTGATCTATTCGGGGTTGTATTGATCCCCCAAACCACTGCGGGTAACTCTTTCACCCAAGCTCCATACGCCTTTTCAATCGGAACTCGAAGTCTTGGTTTGATTCCTTTCAATATTTCCTGATTACTCCTTTCTACCTGCCCGTTGGCCTGTGGATGTGCCACCGAAGCAAGGTCTAATCTGATTCCCTTCTCTTTGCAGAATATCTCTGTTTCACCGAGTGACATGTTGGTCCCATTATCTGTGATGATACTGTGAGGATAACCAAACCGACTGATAATTTTCTTCAGAAACGTGACAACTTTGGAAGCATCACAACTTGTAACTGGCTCTACTTCAACCCACTTAGTGAACTTATCAACAGCCACCAAGAGATGAGTTTTCTTGCACGATGTCATCTGAAAGGGCCCCATCATATCAAGACCCCAAACTGCAAACGGCCAAGTGATTGGTATTGTCCTCAATTCCTGAGCTGGCACATGCTCCTGTCTTGCATATCTTTGACATCCATCACATGCCCTAACAATCTGCTCTGCATCCTTGAAAGCTGTGAGCCAAAAGAATCCATGCCTAAATGCCTTGGCCACCAGAGACCTAGATGAAGCATGATGACCACAGTCCCCAGCATGTATCTCTTGCAAAATTTGCCTTCCTTCGACTGATGAAACACATCGCTGATAAACTCCAGAAACACTGCGCTTGTACAACTCACCATCAATTACTGCATAACCGAGTGATCTTCTGACAATTTGTCGCGCCATAACTTCATTACTCGGCAAAATCTTCCTTATCATATAATCCAGATATGGTTCAGTCCACTCAGGAATCTCATGCAACGCTGCTACTAACTCGGAATCTTGATCTGGACTTCATCTTCCTCTTCACCCGGAAGTTGGACTGATGGCTTCCATAACTCGTCCAGGAACACATTAGGTGGAACTGGCTCTCTACGTGATCCCAATCTTGACAAAGCATCTGCTGCCTCGTTTTTCCTTCTATCAATATGATCCACCTGGAATCCTGAAAAGAATCCAGCTGCTTCATCAACAGCCCTTCTGTAAGCCGCCATCTTCTCATCTTTCCTGTCCCAAGTCCCAGAAACTTGCTGCGCTACAAGATCCGAGTCACCAAAACACATGATCCTTTTGATGTTCATCTCCTTGGCAATGCGCAAACCATGTAACAAAGCTTCATACTCAGCAATATTATTGGTGCAATCGAAGTGAATCTGAAGAACATAACTCATCTTATCCCCTTTGGGTGAAGTGAGAACCACTCCTGCTCCTGATCCCTCATACTGCTTGGATCCATCAAAATGCATAACCCATGACTTATAACTCGGCGCCTTGTGGTGCCGTGCTTAACTCGGTCCAATCATTGACAAAATCAATCAAGGCTTGTGACTTAATCGCTGTGCGAGGCTCATACTTGATGTGATAATCACCCATCTCAATCGCCCACTTGGCAATTCTTCCAGTAGCTTCAGTATTGCACACAATGTCTGCCAATGGTGCTCCACTTACCACTGTAATGGGGTGTTCTTGAAAGTAATGCTTCAACTTCCGACTGGCCATGAAAACGCCAAAAACTAACTTCTGCCACTGGGGATACCTCTGTTTAGCCGGAGTCAAAACCTCACTGACATAATAAACCGGCCTTTGAACCAGATGCTCCTTTCCTTCTTCCTTTCGCTCTACCACAATAACTACACTAACTGCTCGGGAATTCGCAGCTATGTACAACAGCATGGCTCCTTTGGAGCTGGAGCAGCTAAGATTGGTGCCTTCGATAATGTTTCCTTCAATGCCTCCAGGGCTTTATCAGCTTCCTCATCCCAAACAAATTTATCTGACTTCCTCAAGAGTCGGTATAAAGGAATTGCTTTCTCTCCCAATCGGGATATGAACCTACTCAACGCAGCCACACAGCCCGTGATCTTCTGGACTTCCTTCAATTCAGTCGGCTTTCCCAACCTATTGATTGCTGCTATCTTTTCCGGGTTTGCTTCAATCCCACGCTCGGACACAATAAAGCCGAGTAACTTTCCTGATGGAACTCCAAACACACACTTTTTCGGGTTGAGCTTCATCTGAAACCTCCTTAAGTTAGCAAAAGTGTGGGGACCCCGGACTAGCTGTCCGAAATACCCGATTATGCTTAACACAACGATCCCGTGATCAGTCTGTCGTTGCACATAATCCGAATTGGATACCAAAGTTTACATCCATTACAGTACCGAATAAAAGTCTTCCATAAATGGTCATTTAGACCAAGTTCTTACATAGGTGCCTTCATGGGCCAAACCAAAATATATCAGCGGAAGCTACGGCGTAGTAGACATCATATTCTAATGATGACAACCCGACAGGCAGCTGACTTGTGGAGATCCTTAGTTGGCGTAGAAGTCGCCATATTCCTGCTCGGCGTAGTGCTCCTCCTTGTAGTCCTCGTAGTCTGGCTAGGACAATAGCCAGGGACGAAACCAATATGAGTACATTTGAATGTACTCGCAAACTACCCCAACATGAGTATGCACTCTTATTTGTTTTAAAACAGCTCTATATCTTTATTGAAAAAGGTAAGAAGAGTTTTATAACCATCTTTGAAAGAAGTCACCATTTCATTTTGTTTCTCAAAAACTCCTCCTTTTCATGACCATGGCTCACCATAGTCCATTTATTCCCACAACTCCTACCACTTCATTTGGTATAGATGTGTAACCCCATCACCATTTCAATTTCTTTTAAACTTAAAAGCTTTTTCCAAAAACTTGCACATGGTCAAAGTAGGGTCTCCCAGCTGTCCATATCCGAGGACTCGGCTATTCGAATAGTTTTAACCCTCTGCAGAGGTAGCACGCTTTTATCCCACATCCATCCGGCAGCTCATCGTGTCCGCCACGTCTCGCCATACAGGTGTATGCGAAGTAAGCCGCCGACCATAGCCTGTCCTTTGCTCATGCTAGTATAGGATCCTACCGCTACGAAATTATCATCTTTTCCATCGACACCCAGTCCAGATTCCCCGTCGGGAAACCTAAGTGTGAGGACTCGTAGTTCTGCCCGGCGAGCGAACCCTTCAATCCCCCATCCTCAGATGCCAGGACCCAGGTCAGGGGGTAGGTCGCCATGACCATCCCCTCATGGAACGAGGTCATCCTCGTTGTTGAGGAGTCCCATACTAATATGAGCAAATTATATGACTACGCCTGTTTCCCATATGTGGTGGAGGTGGTCGCACAGGGTATTGGATGGTTGACGTAAGTACAAGGACACACTGTGCATTTTTCATAAACATCACCACTTTTCCACTTTTCCAACACAACACCGACATCTCGGCATTCCATAAACTCACAAGACATTTCAAAGGAGTTTTGAATAAACAACATTGTTTTCCCATCCTAAAGTTTTACATAAACTACTACATAGGGTGGCAAAATAATATCCATATACTTTTGAAATGAGTTTTATAAATCTTGCTTTGAGAGTAAAACATGTTATGAAAGTAGATGCATATGTTGGTAGTGCAAGCTCAGGGAATAGCTTGCCTTGCTTGGCAAAGTGATCTTGCTCTTGTTCTTCAACTTCAGCAAACTCTCCTTCCTCGATATATCCGACAACGTTCTCGTCTAATTAATAAACAAACAATGCAACCAATCACTAAGCTATACAAGCAATCATCTCAACACAACAATCATAAACATCACAATTAGCTACTGCACACACAAACCACACAATTTGGTTTTCAAATAAATTGAATTAAACATTATTTAATTAAGTCCAAATTATGGCAGAAACTAGTTATTCATGTTTAATTCCACAACTTGAGTTCTGTTGGTCACAAAAATACAAACTAAAATTCTATGGAAAGCCACTGATGTGTAGAATACAACCCAATTTGAATTGGATCATTTGGAGTTACCAAACTCCCTACACATTGGATTGAATCCAGTAGCTTAATATTCAAGTTTTAGCTACCATTTAAATTCTGTTGTTCCAAAAATTAAACCCTTTTAGGGGTAACTAAACATGGCTATATGTGAGCTAACAAAATTGGTCCTAACTCATTTGGATCAACCAATAAACATATTTGTCTGTTTTAGTCCAGAAGGGTTTATCTTAAAGTCAACAATTAATGCTGCTTAATTAATTCTACCAAAAATAGGGGAGCTAACACAAGGCAGTACTAAGCTAGCAAAATTGGTTTGGAATTATTTGGACTAACAGAGTATCAGAAACAAACAAGTTTAGATTTTAAACCTTCTGTGGTATTTTCAATAATACTTTTTAAATATTTAATTAAATGACATGAGACCAATTGTGTTGGTTAAACAATTTCATAAGCTTTCCAGAACATTTGAGTTTGATTTATTTGGATTCCTAAATCTCGAGATATTTAATTTTAAAGTTGACATCAGTACTGAGAATTTCAGAGAATTCAAATTAGAAAAATCCACTGTTGTGGATAATGTTGAAATCCCTGACGGGTGGGTCCTACCCGTCAGTGACTCAGCGAAACGGTACGCGCGCGAGGGAAAAGATTAAAATTATGACAGTGGGACCCACATGGCAGTCTAACTTAACACGAAGCGGTACGTGGCCGTAGATCTTCGATCCAACGGCTCACGGAGGTCGCCATCGGCGACGACCTAAAATGAGCGGCGCTGCCGCGCCGGCGACGGCGAGGTGGACAGATCTCTCACCTAGGGGCTCGGGAGGAAGCGGCGATGACGCGAATCGACGGCGGCGGCTCGGGGAAGACGATGGTGCGAGCGGCAGTTGCTGGGGAAGTCTCTGTCGACGGCGGCGATGTCGCGCTCTTCGTCGGCGTCGGGCAGCAACTTCGGCGGAGCTTCGGGGTCGCGTCCGTGTGCTAAAAAGAGGGAAAAGAAGCCTGGGTGAGTGCGGTGAGCTTGGGCAACAGCGTAGAGGGGTCAGAGGGAAGAATGGGAGGGTGTGGCGTTGTGGTGGTGTTCGACCTCAACGGCGGCGTCGGGTGAGGCAGTGCACTGCCCTCCGGCGGTGCACAGACGAAATTGAGGCGAGGGAAAGCTCGAGGGAGAGGTGTGGTGTTCCAGTGAGGTCTCAGGGTGCTTTTATAGGCTCGGGGCGGTCCACGATGGTCGGGGTCTACGGCGGCGGCCATGGCGCGTCCACGGCGACCGATTCCTCGATTACGTGGCGAGGGTGCAGGGCTCGTGGCGGCTTGGTGCTTAACGGGGTCCGGCAAGGTTCTAGAAGCGTCTAGAGGAGCTGGGCGTGTCGAGGCGCAGAGACGGGGGCCAATTTGCTCGGCGCCGTCCAAGTCCTCCACGGCGGCCGTCGGGGAACCGCGGCGTAACTGCGACGGGAGAGGTGCCCGTTTTCTTCCCTGCGGTGCAGAGAGTGCAGAGACGCAGGAGCGAGGGAGAGCGCGGCCAGGGGGGTCCTGGCGGCGAAGAAAACGGCGACGACGGTGAAGGCGACACGGCGATGGTCATCGGGGCTGAGGTCGATGACCATTTTGCAGAAAACCCCCTCCTTCCTCTTTTCTTTTATTTTTCAGTTTTATTTCAAATCCAGAAGCTTTTCCTGGATTTAATTGAGGTACTTAAACATTTTAGAAAATTTGCAAATATTGTGGGGCCTCCCATAACATGTAGAAGCTCCACAAAAATTGGCATTGCCAAATAAAATGTTTGGCAACATTTTCTTTCATAGTACTTTGTTTATGTTATTTTAATTTATTTCACTTGTTTTTATTTTTGAATTTTAAAACTAGTTCAAAAATAATATTTGAGAGGGGAAAGTGGTAGGAACAAAATGGGGAGTGTTTACATTACAACTCCACTGACTTTGGTTTGAAAATAATTGAGTTTGTCACTTGGAGATTTTCATGTGACAACTTGTCACTTTTATTTTTCTTGCTTTGATTTTATATTTTGTTTTCTTTCTTTCTTACTAGTGTTCACTAGTGCAAACACTCACACAAACAGCAAGAACAACATCTCAAGTAACAAAAGCAATTAACATACAATAACAACAAAAGTTTTTGTTGGCTCTCATTTTTGGAATATAATTGATAATAATTTTTGGGATGTTACAATCCTTCCCCCCTTAGAATAAATCTCGTCCCGAGATTTGCTAGGCTGGGTACTAAGGAGGTCTGGAATTCGCTTCGAAGATAATCTTCGCGTTCCCAAGTTGCTTCTTCTTCAGAGTGGTTAGTCCACTGGACTTTGTAAAACTTGATCGCACGTCTTCGGGTAACACGAACATCTTCTTCGAGAATTTTGAGGGGTCTCTCACGATAAGTCAGGTCTTGGTTCAGGTCGATGGAGAGGTGGTCGATGTTTTTGAAAACATCAGGCTGGTCAGGAACTTCAAGACACTTCCGGAGCAAGGAAATGTGGAAGACATCATGATAATCTCCTAACTCTGGGGTAACTCCAGCTGATAGGATACTTCTCCTCGACGAGCAAGGACCTTGAAGGGTCCAATATACCTTGGCGCTAACTTTCCTTTGACATGGAAACGCTGCATTCCTTTAAGGGGTGTCACTCGGAGATAAACATAATCTCCGATACTGAAAGTGAGGTCACGGCGCTTGGTGTCAGCATAACTCTTCTGACGGGATTGGGCAGTTTTGAGTCGTTCACGAATAAGCTGAACTTGCTCTTCAGCTTCACGGAGGGTATCTGGTCCGAACAATTTGCCTTCTCCTGTATCGGACCAATTCAGGGGTGTACGACACTTCTTGCCGTAAAGGGCTTCAAAAGGGGCCATTTGCAGACTGGACTGATAACTGTTGTTGTACGAGAATTCTGCAAACGGAAGGCAATCTTCCCACTTGGAACCATAGGATAGAACACATGCACGAAGCATGTCCTCCAATATCTGGTTCACTCGCTCAGTTTGGCCATCGGTCTGGGGATGATAAGCTGTGCTAAACGCTAGCTTGGTTCCGAGGGCTTCATGAAGGGATTTCCAGAACCTTGAGGTGAATTGCGTGCCTCTATCAGATACAATCTTCTTAGGCACACCATGCAGGCTCACTATTCTGGAAATATACAAGTCGGCCAACTGATGTCCCCGATAGGTGGTGTTGACAGGGATGAAATGGGCAACCTTGGTCAGTCGATCAACGATGACCCAGATTGAATCATGGCCTCGGTTGGATCTTGGAAGTCCGGTAATAAAATCCATTCCAATCTCATCCCACTTCCACTCGGGAATTTTCAAAGGTTGAAGCAATCCAGCGGGTCGCTGATGTTCAGCCTTAACTCGCTGGCAGATGTCACACTTGGCTACGAATGAACCAATCTCTCGCTTCATTCCATGCCACCAAAATCTTCCTCGAAGGTCTTGGTACATTTTGGTTCCGCCGGGGTGGATTGAGTAAGGGGTCTCATGGGCCTCCTTCAGGATTAACTCCTTAAGTTCCGTGACATTGGGCACACAGATACGGTCATTGAATTTCAGCACTCCTCAGCATCTTCGGTAAAACCGGGTGCTTTGCCGAGGGAAATCTTTTCCTAATTCCCTCTATGCTTTCATGACCTTTTTGGGCTTCTTTGATTTGATCCATCAGGGTTGGGGTTAACTCTAAATTGGCGAGATAACCATGGCTAACAAGCTCTAGTCCAAAATCTTGGAACTCTTTGAACAAGGCTGGCTGTTCGGCTTGGATCAGGGCATTCAGGGTGCAAGGTTTGCGACTAAGGGCATCGGCAACTACATTAGCCTTTCCGGGTGATAATGGATTCCAATATCATAATCCTTGATTAATTCCATCCATCTCCTCTGTCGCAGGTTCAGATCTTTCTGGGTGAAAATATACTTCAAGCTTTTGTGATCGTATAGACCTCACAGCGATGTCCCGCAAGATAGGGACGCCACTTCTTAAGAGCAAAGACCACAGCAGCTAACTCCAAGTCATGGGTTGGGTAATTCTCTTCATGCGGTCGCAACTGCCGGGACAGATACGACACAACTTTGCCTTCTTGCATCAGAACGCAACCAAGTCCGAGGCGTGATGCATCGCAATACACGTCGAAACTCTGGGTGACGTCTGGCATGATCAGGATTGGGGCTGAGGTTAGTTTCTTCTTCAGTTCTTGGAAACTATCCTCACACTTCTGAGTCCATTCAAATTTCTTGTCCTTCTTCAACAGTTGGGTCAGAGGTTTGGCTATACTGGAAAATCCTTCAACGAACTTGCGGTAATAACCGGCAAGTCCGAGAAAGCTTCGGATTTCAAAAACATTGGTTGGGGATAACCAGTCAAGAATGGCTTGTATCTTCTCAGGGTCAACAGAAATTCCTCCAGCGGATACAATATGTCCAAGAAATGCCACTTCACTGAGCCAAAACTCACACTTGCTAAGTTTGGCATACAGCTGGTGCTCTTGGAGGGTCTCCAAAACTAGACGCAGGTGTTCAGCATGTCTTCTTCGGTCTTGGAATAAATAAGGATGTCATCAAGGAAAACTACCACGAACTTGTCGAGGTACTCCATGAAAATCTTGTTCATGAGATTCATGAAATAGGCTGGGGCATTGGTCAGACCAAAGGACATCACGGTGTATTCAAACAAACCGTAACGGTGGTGAAGGCGGTCTTGGGAATGTCTGTCTCTCGGATCTTCAACTGATGGTAACCTGTCCGAAGATCGATCTTTGAAAAGACTCGGGCTCCGTTCATTTGATCGAACAGATCCTCGATCTTGGGAAGAGGGTACTTGTTTTTAATGGTCACGTCATTCAGCTTGCGATAATCCACACACAGGCGTGTGGTACCGTCTCTCTTGTCCACAAAAATAATGGGTGATCCCCATGGTGAAGCGCTTGGGCGGACAAGACCTTTGCTTAGCATATCAGCCAACTGCTTCTTCAACTCCACCAGTTCTTCCGGATTCATCCGATAAGGCTTTTGGGATATGGGGGATGTTCCTGGGATAAGCTCAATTATGAACTCAATATCCCTGTCTGGCGGCATACCAGGCAATTCTTCTGGGAAAACATCCTTGAACAGGTGAACAACACGGATCTCATCTAGGGCGGGTCGAGCTATGCTCTCATGGCATCCGGGTCTGGTCTGGCTGGTCTCAGATGCATACTCCACTTCAACTCCATCATCAGAAGTGAGAGAAACAGCTCTTCGGGCACAGTCAATACGACCGTGATACTTGGCTAACCAATCCATTCCAAGAATAACATCTATGCCTTGGTTTCCTAAGATAATTAGGTCGGCTGCAAACCTTCCTCCTCCAATTTCTATGGGGGTTTCGGAACACATCTGGTTGGTTTTGGCTAACAGTCCTGGGGTTTGTACCAACATTGGTTTGGGTAAAAGACTCCCGACTAAACCTCCCTTAGAAACAAACTCTTTGGTAATAAACGAATGGGTAGCACCAGAATCAAACAGAACAGTTGCAGGTACTGAGTTGACAAGAAACGTACCCAGCACAACATCTGGCGCTTCTTCAGCCTCTTCAGCATTGATGTGGTGCAGACGGCCTCTGACAACAGCAACATTCCCGCGGGGTGCGGCATTCTTGCCATTACCATTTCCATTGCGGCCTGGACCATTGTTCGGTGCAGGTGCATTGGGGCGTTGGACAGGCTTCTTGGGATTGGGGCATTCTCTGGAGTAGTGACCTTTGTTGCCACATTCAAAGCAGACAACATTGGCATTGGGGTTGAAGTTGTTGAAGTTTCCTCTGGGACGGTTATTGTCATTGGGGCGGTTGAAGTTGTTCGGGCGGTTAGGGAAATTGGGGCGTGGAACTTGGGGTGGACGATAGGCAGGCCTGGGGTTCTGCTGAAAGATACGAGGTTTCTGGCTGCTCGAACCTTCCTGAGCATTCATCCTCCTCTTGCGACCTTCATACATAGACTTGCGCTTGGTCTCCAGCTGGATGGCTTTGTCCACAAGTGACTCCAGATCACGGAAGTCATGGATAACCAAGCACACTGCAGTTCATCATGAAGTCCACTCATGAAACGCTCCATCTTCTTCTCTTCTTGTCGGTGTCATCAGGGCATACCGAGATAAGTCGGTAAACTCTCAAGATAACCGACCACATCTCTACTTCCCTGCCTCAGCTTGCGGAATTCATCCTTCTTCCTTCAATGAGTCCAAGGGAATATGCTTCTTGCGGAACTTCTCCTGGAACTCAGCCCAGTTGATGACATGACCAGCTGCTGGAGAGCTTGGTAGTTCCCACCAAGCTCTTGCAGGTCCAGCGAGATAGTGGGTTGCATATAGCACTTTTCATTTCTCCCACAGCAGCAACTTCCAGATTGTTCGATGGTGCGAAGCCAATCATCGGCTTCCAGTGGGTGAAGTCCCTTGGAGTAGGTGGGTGGGTTGGTTTCTGGAAATCGCCTAAGGTAGATCGCTGGTTCTCATTGCCATTGCATTACCACCATTGTTGTTGTTGTTGTTATTATTGTTGTTGTTGTAAGCGGCTGCGAGTTGTTGTAGGCAGCGAGATGAGCTGGCGCTCTGCCGGGCATTTCACGTTCCTCCATGATAAGCGCGAGAAGTTGGGGGGGGTTGGGTCCGGTGGTGGTGGTGCTGATCCTGATCCTCCGCATTGTCGCGACGGGGCGGCATCCTGAAGCACACCGGGTATAAGAGACAAGGCAAGAAAAGTTCGACTAAGGGAAAAGATGATCTCTCAAGTGGTTGATTAATCTAAGATTTATATGAAAATAGTTCACACGATTTAACAAGACAAACATACTTATATTTCACAAACAACACATCAAAGAGTTCACATCAACATCAAGCTTACAACCTCAAGCTTACAACATAACATCTGGTTTCCAAAAGAACCACTGCTACTACTCGACTAGCTATAGGGGGTCAACCTAATCCTGCGGTAGTGATCAAGTCACTCGCCTACTGAGGTGGAACCTCCAGCTCTAACACGTCAGCATCTGACTGGTAGGCTGGCTCCTCGGGATCCTCCTCCTCGTCCTCGAGAACTGGCTCGAGTGGCTCCTCCTCCTCGTCAACTAACTCCTCCTCATCATCCTCCTCCTCACAGTCCATCTCCTCCACGAAGTCATCATCGTCACTGAGGAAAGCGTCGTTCTCCTTGCGGAGATCCTCGCCCTCCTCCTCCATCTCGTCAGTATGGTGCTCTAGATCCTCAATCAGTCCATCCTGCTCTGCCACCTTCGTGCGGAGCTTCACGATAGTCTTCCTCAGCTGGGCCCTCTTCCTGAGAAGAGCAACCTTCTCCACCATCAGCTTCATCTCGTTCTCGCGAAGCTCAACGAGCGACTCGCGGTCGAAGTGGAGCTGAATCCTAGTGCGCAACAGATCATCCTGAGTGCACTGAAGTAAGATCTCCATGTCCATGATGTAGCTCCCAAACATCGGGTGGTAAGGTGAAGGAGTAGGGTGTCCATCACAGTTGCGCCTCCCGTAGAACCGGAAACGGGAGTCTACTAACTCCGCCTTGTGCTCCTCACAAAGTCGGGCTAGCATCCTCTGTGTAGCAGTACAGAGACCGTCAACCCAGGTGGCCTCCTTGGTGGTGAAGATGAGCGTCCGGAATTGGGAGACTTGATGTTCCTGCGAACTGACGATCTGATGAGCCAGCTCAGCCTTCCGACACCGTGAACATCAATCTGAGCTCCCTCAAACTCTGGAGCGGGGCGACCTAACAGCTTGGTCAACTCGAACAAGTCCCTCTCAAACGTCAGCTTGCTGTCCTTCTCCAGCTGAACGAACTCGGTCCAATGGAGTGCCATCTACAGTTTTTAAGCAAAATTTTAAGTTAGTTAGGTGACAAGTATATCAAAATTTTAATATAGTAGGGCAACAAGTGAGTCAAATTTTAAACTTAATGAGAGGTGTACAAAATTTTAGGGATACAAGGAAAATGTAACATTTAATGAGAGTAAAATTTTGCATAAGTAAGAGGATTGGAGATAAGCAATTTTCGAAAATACTTCATTCCTTTCTTTTTAGAAATTCATCTTTTGTAACATTTGACAAACGACCATGCTAACTAAGGTTTCCTAAAGTCAGGATGGCTCTGATACCAAGTCTGTGGGGACCCCGGACTAGCTGTCCGAAATACCCGATTATGCTTAACACAACGATCCCGTGATCAGTCTGTCGTTGCACATAATCCGAATTGGATACCAAAGTTTACATCCATTACAGTACCGAATAAAAGTCTTACATAAATGGTCATTTAGACCAAGTTCTTACATAGGTGCCTTCATGGGCCAAACCAAAATATATCAGCGGAAGCTACGGCGTAGTAGACATCATATTCTAATGATGACAACCCGACAGGCAGCTGACTTGTGGAGATCCTTAGTTGGCGTAGAAGTCGCCATATTCCTGCTCGGCGTAGTGCTCCTCCTCCTCGTAGTCTGGCTAGGACAATAGCCAGGGACGAAACCAATATGAGTACATTTGAATGTACTCGCAAACTACCCCAACATGAGTATGCACTCTTATTTGTTTTAAAACATCTCTATATCTTTATTGAAAAAGGTAAGAAGAGTTTTATAACCATCTTTGAAAGAAGTCACCATTTCATTTTGTTTCTCAAAAACTCCTCCTTTTCATGACCATGGCTCACCATAGTCCATTTATTCCACAACTCCTACCACTTCATTTGGTATAGATGTGTAACCCATCACCATTTCAATTTCTTTTAAACTTAAAAGCTTTTCCAAAAACTTGCACATGGTCAAAGTAGGGTCTCCCAGCTGTCCATATCCGAGGACTCGGCTATTCGAATAGTTTTAACCCTCTGCAGAGGTAGCACGCTTTTATCCCACATCCATCCGGCAGCTCATCGTGTCCGCCACGTCTCGCCATACAGGTGTATGCGAAGTAAGCCGCCGACCATAGCCTGTCCTTTGCTCATGCTAGTATAGGATCCTACCGCTACGAAATTATCATCTTTCCATCGACACCCAGTCCAGATTCCCCGTCGGGAAACCTAAGTGTGAGGACTCGTAGTTCTGCCCGGCGAGCGAACCCTTCAATCCCCCATCCTCAGATGCCAGGACCCAGGTCAGGGGGTAGGTCGCCATGACCATCCCCTCATGGAACGAGGTCATCCTCGTTGTTGAGGAGTCCCATACTAATATGAGCAAATTATATGACTACGCCTTTTCCCATATGTGGTGGAGGTGGTCGCACAGGGTATTGGATGGTTGACGTAAGTACAAGGACACACTGTGCATTTTTCATAAACATCACCACTTTTCCACTTTTCCAACACAACACCGACATCTCGGCATTCCATAAACTCACAAGACATTTCAAAGGAGTTTTGAATAAACAACATTGTTTTCCCATCCTAAAGTTTTACATAAACTACTACATAGGGTGGCAAAATAATATCCATAT
The DNA here is from genome assembly GCA_947311845.1 of Poa pratensis. NCBI lineage: Eukaryota > Viridiplantae > Streptophyta > Magnoliopsida > Poales > Poaceae > Poa > Poa pratensis. The sequence goes on along the minus strand of CAMZMU010000060.1, from coordinate 55,055,300 downwards.
ACTTTTGAAATGAGTTTTATAAATCTTGCTTTGAGAGTAAAACATGTTATGAAAGTAGATGCATATGTTGGTAGTGCAAGCTCAGGGAATAGCTTGCCTTGCTTGGCAAAGTGATCTTGCTCTTGTTCTTCAACTTCAGCAAACTCTCCTTCCTCGATATATCCGACAACGTTCTCGTCTAATTAATAAACAAACAATGCAACCAATCACTAAGCTATACAAGCAATCATCTCAACACAACAATCATAAACATCACAATTAGCTACTGCACACACAAACCACACAATTTGGTTTTCAAATAAATTGAATTAAACATTATTTAATTAAGTCCAAATTATGGCAGAAACTAGTTATTCATGTTTAATTCCACAACTTGAGTTCTGTTGGTCACAAAAATACAAACTAAAATTCTATGGAAAGCCACTGATGTGTAGAATACAACCCAATTTGAATTGGATCATTTGGAGTTACCAAACTCCCTACACATTGGATTGAATCCAGTAGCTTAATATCAAGTTTTAGCTACCATTTAAATTCTGTTGTTCCAAAAATTAAACCCTTTTAGGGGTAACTAAACATGGCTATATGTGAGCTAACAAAATTGGTCCTAACTCATTTGGATCAACCAATAAACATATTTGTCTGTTTTAGTCCAGAAGGGTTTATCTTAAAGTCAACAATTAATACTGCTTAATTAATTCTACCAAAATTAGGGGAGCTAACACAAGGCAGTACTAAGCTAGCAAAATTGGTTTGGAATTATTTGGACTAACAGAGTATCAGAAACAAACAAGTTTAGATTTTAAACCTTCTGTGGTATTTTCAATAATACTTTTTAATATTTAATTAAATGACATGAGACCAATTGTGTTGGTTAAACAATTTCATAAGCTTTCCAGAACATTTGAGTTTGATTTATTTGGATTCCTAAATCTCGAGATATTTAATTTTAAAGTTGACATCAGTACTGAGAATTTCAGAGAATTCAAATTAGAAAAATCCACTGTTGTGGATAATGTTGAAATCCCTGACGGGTGGGTCCTACCCGTCAGTGACTCAGCGAAACGGTACGCGCGCGAGGGAAAAGATTAAAATTATGACAGTGGGACCCACATGGCAGTCTAACTTAACACGAAGCGGTACGTGGCCGTAGATCTTCGATCCAACGGCTCACGGAGGTCGCCATCGGCGACGACCTAAAATGAGCGGCGCTGCCGCGCCGGCGACGGCGAGGTGGACAGATCTCTCACCTAGGGGCTCGGGAGGAAGCGGCGATGACGCGAATCGACGGCGGCGGCTCGGGGAAGACGATGGTGCGAGCGGCAGTTGCTGGGGAAGTCTCTGTCGACGGCGGCGATGTCGCGCTCTTCGTCGGCGTCGGGCAGCAACTTCGGCGGAGCTTCGGGGTCGCGTCCGTGTGCTAAAAAGAGGGAAAAGAAGCCTGGGTGAGTGCGGTGAGCTTGGGCAACAGCGTAGAGGGGTCAGAGGGAAGAATGGGAGGGTGTGGCGTTGTGGTGGTGTTCGACCTCAACGGCGGCGTCGGGTGAGGCAGTGCACTGCCCTCCGGCGGTGCACAGACGAAATTGAGGCGAGGGAAAGCTCGAGGGAGAGGTGTGGTGTTCCAGTGAGGTCTCAGGGTGCTTTTATAGGCTCGGGGCGGTCCACGATGGTCGGGGTCTACGGCGGCGGCCATGGCGCGTCCACGGCGACCGATTCCTCGATTACGTGGCGAGGGTGCAGGGGCTCGTGGCGGCTTGGTGCTTAACGGGGTCCGGCAAGGTTCTAGAAGCGTCTAGAGGAGCTGGGCGTGTCGAGGCGCAGAGACGGGGGCCAATTTGCTCGGCGCCGTCCAAGTCCTCCACGGCGGCCGTCGGGGAACCGCGGCGTAACTGCGACGGGAGAGGTGCCCGTTTTCTTCCCTGCGGTGCAGAGAAGTGCAGAGACGCAGGAGCGAGGGAGAGCGCGGCCAGGGGGGTCCTGGCGGCGAAGAAAACGGCGACGACGGTGAAGGCGACACGGCGATGGTCATCGGGGCTGAGGTCGATGACCATTTTGCAGAAAACCCCCTCCTTCCTCTTTTCTTTTATTTTTCAGTTTTATTTCAAAAATCCAGAAGCTTTTCCTGGATTTAATTGAGGTACTTAAACATTTTAGAAAAATTTGCAAATAATTGTGGGGCCTCCCATAACATGTAGAAGCTCCACAAAAATTGGCATTGCCAAATAAAATGTTTGGCAACATTTTCTTTCATAGTACTTTGTTTATGTTATTTTAATTTATTTCACTTGTTTTTATTTTTGAATTTTAAAACTAGTTCAAAAATAATATTTGAGAGGGGAAAGTGGTAGGAACAAAATGGGGAGTGTTTACATTACAACTCCACTGACTTTGGTTTGAAAATAATTGAGTTTGTCACTTGGAGATTTTCATGTGATAACTTGTCACTTTTATTTTTCTTGCTTTGATTTTATATTTTGTTTTCTTTCTTTCTTACTAGTGTTCACTAGTGCAAACACTCACACAAACAGCAAGAACAACATCTCAAGTAACAAAAGCAATTAACATACAATAGACAACAAAAGTTTTTGTTGGCTCTCATTTTTGGAATATAATCCTGATAATAATTTTTGGGATGTTACAAAAAGTTTCTCTCAAATCATCAATAAATGTCTCAGCCTTCTTTGTCTTGATCACCACATCATCAACGTACACGTGCACGTTCCGATCTATCTGCTTCTCAAAACAATTCTGGATGCACCTCTGATAAGTTGCTCCAGCATTCTTCAGTCCAAATGTCATGTTCTTGTAACAAAAAGCTCCAAATGGGGTGATAAATGATGTCTTCTCCCAATCTTCCTCTGCTAGCTTGATTTGATGATATCCTGAATATGCATCCAGGAAACACAAAAGGTCACTACCTGCCACAGCATCTATGATTTGATCGATCCTTGGTAACACAAACGGATCCTTCGGACAATGCTTGTTCAAACTTGTGAAATCAAGACACATCCTATACTCATTGTTCTTTTTCAACACTAAAACCGGGTTAGCCAACCACATTGGATGTAACACTTCCATAATGAATCCTGCAGCGAGTAAACGAGCTATCTCTTCTCCTACAACCTTTCTTCTTTCCTCATTCAATCTACGCAATCCCTGTTTAATCGGTCTTGCTTTAGGATCAACATGTAAGCGGTGCTCAGCGAATTCAGTCGGTATGCCTGGCATGTCACTAGGTTTCCATGCAAAGACATCCCGATTCTCACGGATGAACTCGATGAGCGCGCTTTCCTATTTGTCAGTCAGATTTGACCCGATAGAGAACTGCTTGGACGAATCACCCGGCACGAAGTCAATCATCTTGGTATCTTGAGCCGCCTTGAATTTCGCCCTCTCTTCGGTCATTGGTTTCTTCAAAATTGTCCCATCATCCGGGTTTGTAGTAGCCTTGTAGTAATTCAACTCCTCTTCCGCACAAGCTTGTTCTGCCATAACAGCATCTCCTTCCTCACATTGTAACGCCATCTCACGACTGCCATTGACTGTGATAATACCCTTTGGACCTGGCATCTTCATCTTTAGGTACACATAACACGGCCTCGCCATGAATCTAGCAAAAAGATTACGGCCAAAGAGAGCATGATAAGGGCTCTTCAATTTGACCACCTCAAAACTAATCATCTCAGACCTGAAATTATCCTGTGATTCTCCAAACGCGACCTCCAATGTTATTGTTCCCTCTGGTCTTGCCGACTTTCCAGGCACAATACCATGAAAGATAGTACTGGACGGGTGAAGCTGTTTGGCTGTGAAACCCATCCGGATGAATGTATCCCAATACAGAATATTGATGCTACTACCTCCATACATAAGAACCTTGTGTAAAATATAACCCGAAACCTGAGGTGCAACAACTAAAGCCAATGCTCCAGGTGCATCTACTCGGGCCGGGTGATCCTCTCTAGACCAAGTGATCGGATACTCGGACCACTTCAAATATCTTGGAACTGCGGGAAGAACGGCGCTGACAGCTCTTTTCTTCAATTTCTGATCTCTCCGACTAGTGCTGGAAACTGTGATATGATACTGTCCACGATTTAACTCCTTGGGGTTTTGCTGGAAACCTAACCCGGCTGGTCCGCTATCCGGGCCGGGTGGTCCTCCGTTATTTCCTCCAGCTTGAGGTCCGTTGGCCGGGTTATTTCCATTACCCGGCTTCGGGCCGTTCCCTCCCATACTCACCCTGGCAAACTCCTCGTTCTTCCATCTCTGAAGATCAACACACTGGGCCAAAGAGTGATTTGCCGGTTTACCGTTCCTACTATGACGTGGACACGGCATATTTAATGCTTCCTGGGGGTTAGCCGGTCCTCGGAAATTTCCCCTGTAATTGCCATTGTTGTTATCGCCTCGATAATTATCATCTCGCTGCTGAAACTTGTTATACCCGGTGTTTGTGTTTGCCACCAAATCTGAACCACCCTTGTGCTGCCTTTTGGAGTTATTCCCATTGTTACCATTGTGATTATGGTTCCCGTTGTTGTTGTTACCATTGTTGTTGTGGCTCTTTCCTCCGTTGTTGACGTTTCCTTTTCCCTTATCTTCATCATCATCCCGGGTCTTGTCTGTGGATGCGTGCTTATGAGCCGCTTCCATCAGCTGCCCCATGGTGATGGTTTCTGCTTTGCCAGTGGCCCTCAGTCGACCCATCTTCTGAATTACTGGGTCATATCTGCAGGTTTTCTCCATCGACGACACGGCCGCAGCAGGTGTAATTCCCTTTGATGAGTGAATGATGGCTGTAACCCGGCGCATCCAGTGACGCGCAGATTCGCCTTTCTTCTAAAAACATCATTCTAAATCCTCTATAGTGAACAACTTCTCACATGTGCCTTTGAAATTCTTGACAAATAACGCCTTCAACTCATCCCAAGAATTGATAGACTTCTCGGGTAATCCATTGAACCATAATTTCGCTGCTCCTTCACTCATCATCAGGTACATGTATCTCACGCACAAGTTGGCCGTGGCATTGCGAATACTCATCGCCATCTCGTAACTGCTGAGCCATGTTTCTCGATCCATGCTGGGGTCATAGTTCGTCACCATGCTTGGCTCTTTAAACTTCTCAGGAAAAGGTTAACTCTTAATAGCATCTGAAAGACATTTAGTTCCAACCGGGTTAAGTAATGAAGAAACTAACGGCAAACCTGACCCGGTATTTGGTGTGTGGCCCATCACTCCTGCTTCAGGTTGTCCTCCGGCTCCTCTGGCGACACCTAAAGCCGGGTTTGCGCTCGCCGGACGCCGTGCTCTTGAACTGTTGACAATTGCTTGGGCCACAGACTGGGCCGGGGCCAGTTGATGCGGCCTCGGCGCCGGCTGATTCTGAGCTGGCCTTTGCTGATGATGTCCTGAACATTGAGGCTGCGGCGCCGGGTGACCTGGATTCTGCTGTCCGTTCCTGACGCCTGATCCGGCTGTCCTCGGTGTTTCTCCATGATGACTCCGGTTAGCTCGGCTATCGTATGGTGTTGAATGTAACACTCCACTCTTATCCGGCATGTTGCCCTGCTGCGTGATCGCAGTTTTCAACATCTCAATTGCCCTGCGTGCTTCTTCTCCCTCTGGCGATTGATCAATCGGCATGCGGCATAATGCTAATGTTGCTGCGTACATGTTATTAGCCGGATTTGAGTAGTGACCACTGGGCGTGTGGAACCGATCTGCTGGTGGTGGCATACCACCCGCAGCTGCTGTGTTCTGATTTTGCTGAGCTCCAGCCCGAGTGTTGGGTGGCACCCCGTTTCCTCCCTGATTTGCTCTAACCATGATTCCATGCCTGATTCCAACCGGTCCTGTCTCAGGCCGAGTGACGTTGGGAGCTCCGTTTGGTGATGTAAAGTTCAATCTTGTTGGATCTAAGGTCATGCCTGGCATCACCCGGGTTTTGTGCCTCCTCCGATGTACTGCTGTAAGATCTTCCTGGCGATTCTGCACTGTTATCCTTTCTTGCTCCACACGGGCTCGATCCCGTTCTATCTCTTGTTGCTCATCAAACATGCGCTGCTGCTCCGCCAATAAAGCCTTCTGTTGATTCTCTAGCGTGATTTGTAACGTATCCAATTGCTGCGCCCAGGTTGCTGCGTTATCTGGTGTGATTGGGGTAGTAACTATTGCAGCGTCAAAGTCCAAGGGCCTAAAAACTGGTGGGATTTCCATCACAACCGGCTGTCCCGAGCCTTCGCCCGGTTGAAAGGTCGTGAGACGCTGAATTCTTTCTCTGTTTTCTCTGGCCGCGCGCGTGGCATCGTCCTCGCTCACTGAAGTTTCTGTCCCATCATTGTGGTTCCTCAAAGTGTACACCATAGCATGCTTCACGGTCCTTGGCTCCGACTCATAATCTTCCTCATCAGCCACGTACCCAAATCTCTCGTCAAACAACGGTAAGATCGACTCGGTATCTGTGTCCAAATCTTCCTCACGTCGGCACTCCGGCTCGCAAGCCTGGATGTCCGACTGATGTTCGAAACCTCCTGTTCCGACTGACTCTTCTCCATCAGATTGGACGATGGTGGCTGCCCCTGAAACGGAGTCGCACATAACCTCGTCATCAAATTGCTGAATTGTATTAACCATACCTATGAAGACGTGGATCCGACCGAACGGGATCACCCGGCCGGTATCCAGCAGATCTGCTTCTTCTTTCCAGCCGGAATCGTCGACGATGCGGTTTCCGTGCTGATCCGTCCTGACCTCGCCGATGGCGAGGTTCTCCATCCCTCGCAGAGCTTCTCCCTTGATGAGGACAGCTTTGGTCGCAGGCCCCACGGTGGGCGCCAACTGTCGTGGGGTTAACACGGCAGATGTTACCATAGGGTAACTTGTATGTTGGGGCAAGGCGCCTTGGTCCTTCAGGAGATTGTCACGCTCGTTGGGGAAAAAGGGTTTACCCAGGTTCAGCCTCTCCATTGGAGATAAAGACCTACTTCCTGCTTCTATGTTATTGATCTCGAGGTCTCGATAACTCGGCTACAACAACAGAGCCGGGTTACGAGATAGGTTACAAGGGTTTCGCTTGATAGCGGTGATATCGAACTAGGGTTAAGACTTCTACTTCTTAGGACTTGTCTATCTAGGTTCTGGGAGCCCGTTTATATAGATGCCGGGTCTCCCGAACTTACAATGAATACCGAGTTACATACGAGCCCGGAGTCCTACTCTAGGTTCTTCTGGACCTTCCGTAGCCTCCAAGTCACCCGGTTCCTTCCTTCACTCGGACTCCAGTTCTTCTAGGTCCTTCTTTCTAGAGACGAGTCATGTTAAGCCTATTGGCCCAACTATAACTCGGCCCATATCTTGTACACATCACTCGGACCAGGCCTTGGGCCGGCCGACTGATTCTTCCTTGGTCATGAGTATACCGGGTTATTATCCCCCCAACATCGGGCACTATAACCCTTCTTCCACCCCGAGTCAGCTCCATTTTGAGCTCGAATTCAACTCCATTTTTCCTCTCTCTTTGCTCTCCCAAGCTCAAATTCACCCCTTTTTCTCCAACAACTTCCAAGATTGGTGGCACCTACATATATAAGGGTTAGCAACTTCATCTTCTCTTCCGGCATTTCAAGTTTAGCTCATTTTCGTGCAAGTTTAGCAAGTTTGATTTTGGTGGTGCTTGCAAGATGTTTGATGAAATGCCTAAGTTAGGGATTTCTTTTGTTTTATATGCATTTTGAGCTCAAATTAAAGTATAATTTGTGGTTTTATATAGTGTCGTCTCGTCCCCTTCCTCACCGCCGTCGATCGCCCGCGCCGCTCCGTCACCGACACCACCTCGGTGATCCTCTTTTTCTATCTTTTATTTTAAAAAATGTTAGTTATATGATTTAAATGCATAATTATTTCTTGTATAATTTTCTTATGTTTTTTTATATGTATAGTGTCATGGTTTTGATATCCGTCTCCGTCGGCCCTCGTCCGGTCTATGATTCGGATGTGGTATATTTTTATAACTATTTATTTTGTTTCGTGTTTATAACAATCATGAGGACCAACTTGACATAGATATATTTTTATTTAGGAGGTAGTTGAACCAGAAATTCCAGCCGACCCTATTGTCGAGTTTTTTAAAAAGAAAACAACGATTTGAAAGCAAAATTGAAGATAAGTGAAGATCTTCGTCTCCAATGCCTGGAAGAGAAGATGGTATTGGACTTGAAGATTGCCGACATCGTTGATGCTCACGGGGTCGAGCTTGCCGACGTCGTCGCTGCTCACGAGATGAAGATGGATGCAATGCGCTTCAAGCTTAAAAAGATTAGAAAATATATCATTAGTCAAGAGGCTTGGTATCATTATGCTGTTGGTTCAATAGTTACCTTGGTTGCGATTCTGATCGCATTTGTTGCTGGATTTAAATTCTTTAGATAGTTGTATGTTAGTTTCGATTGATGTATGTTTCGTGAGAACTATGTATTACATTTGGGCACTACTCTACTTTGGTTTTAATGTGATGAACTTCCTGAATGCAATTTCTCAGAAGGTAATCGATCCAGCAACTCTACCAAGTTTACAGACGGGTGTGGTCCAATGTCTTGTCAGCTTCGAGTTGGTGTTTCCACCGTCCTTCTTCAATATTATGACGCACCTCATAGTTCACCTCGTCGAAGAGATTTCCATTCTCGGTCATGTATTTCTACACAACATGTTCCCCTTTAAGAGGTTCATGAGAGTCTTAAAGAAATACGTTCATAACCGTGCTAGGCCAGAAGGAAGCATGTCCAAGGGCTATGGAACAGAGGAGGTCACTGAGTTTTGTGTTGACTTTATTCCTGATCTTAAGCCGATCGGTGTTCCTCAATCGCGCCATGAGGGGAGACTGCGTGGAAAAGGCACGCCAGGAAAGAAAGCAACAAGATGTATGGATGGACATTCTTTCACTCAACCACACTACACAGTTCTACAAAATTCCAGATTGGTGGCTCCGTATATCATGAAACACATGGATATTTTACGCTCCCAATACCCGGAGGAGACTAACTTCTGGATTAAAGGGAAACACGTGGATACTTTCGGCAGTTGGTTGCGTACACATCTCATTAATAACACCACTGTTGCACAAGAGCTATACTTGTTGGCCAAGTCACCATCTTCGACTATATTGACTTTCCAAGGGTCCGAGATAAATGGGAATACATTTTACACGGAAACCCAAGACAAAAAGAGCACTAACCAAAATAGTGGTGTCCGCTTTGATGCAACAAACGACGATGGGACAAAGGACACATATTATGTGTGCATACAGCAGATATGGGAACTTGACTATGGACCTTCTTTTAAGATCCCTTTGTTTCAGTGCAAATGGGTCAACCTATCAAGCGGGGTAGAGATAGACCGGCAGTACGGAATGACTACAGTGGATCTCAAGAATCTTGCGTACCGCACCTAGCCATTCGTCCTAGCCAATGATGTGTGTCAGGTTTTCTATGTGAAGGACATGTCTTCCAGACCGAAATAATGAAAAGATAAGCAAGCCGGTACATCATATGATGAGCCAAAGCGCCACATAGTTCTTTCAGGAAAAAGAAACATCGTGGGAGTGGAGGACAAGACAGACATGTCAGAAGATTACAATAAGTTTCATGAAATTCCGCCCTTCAAAGTGAAAACTGACCCAAGCACCGTGTTAAATGATGAAGAATGTCCATGGCTACGGCGCAATCAGAAGAAAGGGACACACACGAAGAAAAAGTGAACACTAGATATTGATGTTGTTGCTGATGTGTAATAATGTATTAAACCTTTTATATAACTATGTTCTGAAAACTCAGAAGAGAGATCTAAACACTAATTTTTGGTTCTAAAAACTCCAACGGCTTACAAGCGCTCGAAAAAAGTTGGATCAAAACACACGGCTTCCCCGTCATACAGCCCAACGGTGGCTCGTGAGTGCCCTGCATATCAAATGCATCGTTGGGCTGTATGACGGGAATCCGAATGATTTATATTCGGTCGATGAACTGGAGTATTTTGTAGATAGAACAAAACACACGGTTTTCCCTGCATACAGCCCAACAGTGGCTCGTGAGTGCCCGCATATCAAATGCATTGTTGGACGTATGCAGGGAATCCGAATGCTTTGTATATCAACTGAGTGTCGAACATGCTCGAGAGGGGGGGTTTATATAGGGTCATGTGGCTGATCCAACACTGGATTTGCCCTCAAAAGAAACACACCCCCTGATCCAACGGCTCACAAGTTCTTCAAAGAAACACACCCCTGATCCAACGGCTCACAAGCGCTTGAAAAAACACACGATCCGTGTGCTTCTTTACTTCCGGTTGGTGTTACCAACCGGGACTAAAGGCAGGCTTCGCGGTCATGACTTGTGTCAGACACGTGTCCTACCCCAGCGCTAGGGAGGACACGTGTCCCCCCTACGTATTGACGTCGTTGACAAATAGATAATAGATATAAAAACAGAAAACAAATAGATAGATAATTATTACAATTTTGTAGACAATTAAATTAAATATATATTAAAGAAAAAGAAACTAGAGAAAAAAACAAAATAGAAACCAAATAGATATAAAAAACAGAAAACATAAGAAAGAAAAAAGAAACTAGAGAAAAAAAAATCAAAAGCCCATTAGTACCGGTTGTAAACTACAACCGGTACTAAAGGGGTGGGCTTCGCGCGCGAAATTTCGCCACGGCCCAAAACAGACCTTTAGTACCGGTTGTTCTATACAACCGGTACTAAAGACCCTTTAGTACCGGTTGTAGCGAACAACCGGTACTAAAGGTGTTTTGATGGCAGTTTTAAGTGGGGATCGACGGATCGATCCCCAAAATTCACAAGTCCCCGCCGCCCTGCTCCTCTCTAGCCTGCTCCCGGCGAATCCCTGCTCCGGCCGGCGGCCGCGCCATCGCCGCGTCCTCCGGCACGCGCCCTCCCCTGCGCCATCTCCGGCGAAGCGCCCGGCGCACGTCGTCGACGTCGACGCCGCCGCCACCACACCCTGCTCTCCGGCGAAGCGCGCCCCTGTGCTGCGGCCCGCCTCTGCCCTCCGGCCTGCTCCGGTGCCGAGCGCCGTCACCCCCCCCCCCCCCCCCCCCCCGCGCCAGCACCTCCCGCGCAATCGCGCGCCTCCCACGCCGGCCTCCACCTCCGCCATCGCCGGCCTCTACCTCCGCCACCGCCTCGGCCAGAGTTAAGGTGAGGTTTTTTTTTCATTTTTGTTTAGCTTATTATTAGTTTAGCTTATTATTAGTTTAGCTTATTATTAGTTTCAAAGTTAGCTTATTATTAGTTTAGGTTATTATTAGTTTGAAAATTTTGCACAATTTTTAGTGTAGCAAACTTTGAAACTTTGAAAGTTATTTTTTTTAGTTTAAGTAAATGTAGCAAATCAGAAAATGTAGCAAATATTAGTAGCAATTTTTAGTTTTAGCAAATATGTTTAGGTTTATTAGAAATATTAGTAGCAAATATTAGTAGCAATATTAGAAATATTTTAGCAAATGTGTTTAGGTTTATTCTTGTAGTTTTTCATTTTGTTAAGAAATTTGCAGTGACATTGTAAAGTTTGAAATATTGCTAAGTTTGAAATATTGCTAAGTTAGAAACTTTTAGTAGCAAAGTTTGAAAATTTTGCTAAGTCATTTTAGTTGCAATATTGTTATTTCAGTAGCAAAGTTTGAAATATTGCTAAGTTAGAAATATTCCTAACTTTGAAATATTGCTAAGTTAGAAAATTTTAGTAGCAAAGTTAGAAAATTTAGCTAAGTTTGAAAATTTTGCTAAGTCATTTTAGTTGCAATATTGTTATTTTAGTAGCAAAGTTTTTTTATTAGTGTATAAGAAATTTAAAGTTGTTTGCTATGAATTACAAATTTGCAGTGACATTGAGCTATGGAGGACGACGCCCCCATCATCGACGCCCCCTTCATCCGAGATTTGGAGGAAGAAGACCGAATGCAAGCAATTATATATGCTACGGCTGCCGGAACCAATTCCGATGGATAAGAGACCGACGAAGAAGACGACGAAGATTTCAGCACGAAATGTTTGAACGACTCTGGTGAGGGACTTGAGTTACAAAACTTCAGAGACGACGACGACGAAGAAGAAGTGCCGTTAGAAAACTCCGTAGAGAACTCCGGCAAGGTATATATTAAGTCTTGTTGATCAATAGCTAGATGCATTAATTGATTTATATGCGCACTTATTAACGAAACATTTTTCTTTCAGCCCTCTGGATCTACGTCAATCCGTAAACGAGGCCCGGCCCAAGGGTTAAAGCTACCGGATGGTGCAAAGTTGTCGATCGACGAAGTTAGCATAAAAGGCAAACCAGAGAAACCCGATGGAATCTCCACTAAATATATAGCTCAATGCGGATTTCTTGTAAGGGACATGGTCCCGATCACCGTTGCAGAATGGAATGAGCCGAAGAAAAAAAACATTGGCGCAAAATATGTCGAGCAAAGAATTAAAGAGACCCTTTGGGAGTCGATATTGGTTCTTTCAGCCTACCGGCAGATCTCTCACAGAGGAGGAAGGATAAAGTCAAGGAGTGGACTCTTAGCAAGATGGCCGAGCAATTCAACAACTGGAAGTAAACATTGTGGAGAAAATATGGGAAAAAAACTCCAGATTTCACTAGACATCTAGAGAAGCTAAAAGATGACTGGCCTGAATTTGTGGCGTATAAGAAATCGGCCGTCGCTGTGGCCCGATCGACCCAAAATAAGTTGAATGCTAAGAAGAAGAAATATTTCCATCGTTTGGGCTCAGGTGGCTACAAGACTGCCGTGCCCAAGTGGGAAGCCTATGAAAACGAGCTGCGTCAAAAAGGGATCACTCCACAGAAAATGGAAGAAAAGAATTAGAAGAGTCACCAAAAAACTAGTTGACGCAATAGAACTAGTCCGACAGGGAAAATATGTTCCCGATAGAGAGGATGACGAGATTTCACTTGCCCTCGGGAATAAAGAACACTGGGGACGATGTCGAGGCAGAGGAGGCGGGGTTGGTTTTCTTGAAGGGTTTCCGGAGGACGCTGCAACTTATAGAAAACATTGCAGAGGTAAGAAGAGGGAGGTGGAGAGGTTTACTGCATTAGAACGCCAGATGCATGATGTGAAGGAGCAACTGGCCTTAATTACCCAGCAAAGGGAATCTCAGCCGCGAGTAGAAGATCATGCAGTCGATGTCTGCCCATCTCAGCGGAAAAGCAGCGTGGGTTCCACGCAGCTACAAGATCCTGCAGTTGATGAACCAGTTGATGAACCGTCGGCGGCACGCTACCCCGTGGATGATATCACGGAGAAGACAAATTGTGAGTTACATGCGCCAATGAAGAACATTAGTTTTCCGGTGGCGAATGGCTATGCTTTACCACATCAACTTGGATCAACCTTCCATTTTGGTGAGATTCCGGCTGGATTTGCTCGTGTCGGGGTCACGAAAGTTATGTCGGGATTCAACTCAATGCATCTTGACATTCCTGGAGCTGAAGGCGAGAAGACATTGGGAGAAGTCGAACTTGGTATCGTTCTATGGAAGAAGAAATACATCAAGTTTCCAGACTCGGCGTCAAGGCCACCGACTCCTCCGGTTAGAAATTCACCACAGCAAAGTCCACCCTCCTCCCCCGACGATTGGGGGCCCACCGCGAGTCCATCGCCCGCGCCGTCCCGTCAGCCGACTGCTGCGCCCACTAGTAATTTGACAAAGCGGAAGCTGTTCACGTCGTCCCCTGTCAAGAAACGTGCAAAAAAACCAAGGAAGTCAAGGCTCCTGAGAAGTTAGCTTGTGAGATGACTCAGGAGGAATTAGAAGTGAGCACACGTGAAGAGGCGAGAGCCTTTTTTGAACAGAAAAAAAGGAAAGACTGGAGGCAAGACTGGACCCCATAAATGAACTTCTGAAGACTATACCAACTGAGGTAAAAGATCACACCGTTGACAACCTATATGACCCTCCACCACCGCCCCTTTCAGACTATGAGCGAGGTATTGACAAGGTACTTTCCTCACAGATGGAGCAAGATAAAGCGTGCGGGAAAAGAGTTGCCCAGCTCGGAGAACAAGAAGCACAATCGATCGACCCGCTCATTGTGCCTTCTGAAGCTCGGGAAATCGAGCATGGAGAAGTTGTCATTGGCGACACAGGTTACCCCATAGCACAGATAACAATTCAATATAAATTTGAACTCGGGCTGCCTCTGGTCGAAAATCTGAGCGCTCTAACAACACAGTTATATAAATTGCATAACTGGTACATGGCCGCCGCAAAAGAAGGGAAAATCTATCTCATGGCGGGAGTTAAGGAACAACACTACTTCCGACAATATGGTGTGCAGGTTGAGTTCTCCGAACTTTTTCAGATGTACAATCAACTTTCTCTCGACAAATCTAACATCAGCTGGTATTGTCTGTAAGTAATTTATTCGTATAATTTAATTATTTATAGTTAAGCTCGTTCATTGCTTGTAATTATCCTCACAACATTTTTTGTACGCTATTATGCAGAATGAAGATTCGTGAATGCCGAATGGAGGAATCTGGGACATTGGGTTCATTGACCCGGATAAAGTTCATGTCAAGACCATAGCTGACCATCCCGAGGACACAGAGAACGTTTTGCTAACGTTTTTTAAGCGACGAAGTACCAAAAAGGAAATACTTTTTCCTTACAACTTCGGGTGAGTGTTACTGTCTTGTACACATTTTATTTTGCTTTCCCGATATTAAGTGTAATTGATGAGTTCTGAATACCTGCGTATATAAATGTGCGCAGGTACCACTTCATTCTGCTAATCATTAGACTCGAGGAAGGAGAAGTTGAAGTCTGGGACTCATTAAGGAGAGATCAAGATGAGTACATAAGCGTGCGTCTAATGCTCAAGAGGTAATTTCAATCGCACTATATCGGCCTCTTTCGTTCATTTCCGGATATCAAAAGTATAAGTAATAACTCCTCAATTCATTTTCTTTTCCGGGCAGGGTTTGGAAAAAGTTCATCGCGGAAGAACGCGGTGAATGGAAAGATTAGCTGCAGTTCAAGGCTAACAACATAAGTACTACTACGTATCTAGGTCTGTGTATCTTTCTAATACCATTATCGTTCTCTTGATTATTATTTGATTAAATTAAATTCTTGTATATTGGTGTCTACGACAATCACAGGGGACGGAACTATGTGGATACTACGTTTGCGAGTTTATTCACATGAGGGTCAATGAGAGAGTCAATAGTGTAAGAAATCGAGAGGTACGTAAACATCATACACAACTTTTATTTTGCTACCATCAATTGTGTTTAGTTTCGATCATAACTGATTTGATCTCCTTCTTTTAAAGATGTCAAGGAAGCGGAACCAGCTCCTACCAAAAAACCGCGTAAAAGTTATTGCGGAGAAATTGGCGGGATTCATTCTGACGCATGTCGTAGATGAATTCGGTGAATTCCACTATGTCGAAAAATAGACTCCCTCCATGCATGTACTAGCTAGCGGTGATCTCCATTGTAATTATGAGTACTTTATATGTAACGAGAGTACTTTATATGTGTAATGAGTACTTTATATGTGTAGTGAGTACTTTATACGTGATCTCCTCCAAAACCCTGAAAAATGAGCGAAAAGGAAAAAAAACAGAAACCCTAAACCACGAAAAATAAGCGAAAAGAAAAAAAACCGAAAACCTAACCCCCTGAAAAAATAGGGGGGGCAAAAAAAAAGCAGGAACCTTTAGTACCGGTTGGTCGCGCAGGTTCGCCCACGTGGAGGGCCTTTAGCACCGGTTGTATATACAACCGGTACTAAAGGGGTACCCGACCTTTTAGTACCGGTTGCACAACCGGTACTAAAGGCCCAATAAGGTCGGTACTGTTGCCTTGTTCTCTACTAGTGAGCTCATAAGACGGTAAAAAATGACCACACCATGTGACTGATTTCCCACCATATTTCACAACAGTGCAGATTTAACATAATTAATTAGACAATTTTTTTGTTGCTAATTCACGGCATATTAATCGATAGTATTCACTTCAGTTGTACACGATATAATTTATGAACCAGTAATTGGACTAAGAAAACGAAAAAAATATCTTCACTTTCCAGCGTCTATTCACCAACATATAGTTAAGTTAACTCTGTGCTCATCGGTCATCATCAGGACAAGTGTGTCATCCGCTAGAATGTGATGCAAATATATACAAACTCTTATGGAATCATATCACAATCTGAACGAACTTGTCCCTGACCTGGGATCTGCACTAGGAAGATTGCAGAAACAAAGAGTTAAGCATCACTAGAATCCACAGAAGTCCTTGAGCTCATGATGCACGTCCTCGTTCCTGAGCTTGGACATGGCCGGCTTCTCGATCTTCCTGATCCACTCCTTGGACACATGGTAGATGCCTCCGATCTGCTCTAGGGACTTGGACCTGCCGTCCTCGAGGCCATGCCGCAGCTTCAGCACATGGCCCTCTCTCACCGGGAGTCCGTCCAGGACGAGAAGCAGCCTCTCCCTCAGCTGCCTCCGGAAGATGGCTTCTTCTGGATCTTCCAACGATGTGTCCGGAGTAACCTCCTGCAGTTCACACTATCGTGAGACTAATTCGTTCCACATTAAAATTGATCAAGCGTATGAACTGTCATAGATTATTACTATTCATACATTTCCATGTACTGATCTCTGTTCATTATAAATCTGAGGAATTCTGTTCGTAGTGGCTAGTGGACATTACCACAAACTTGGCGTTCTGTCCGGTTCCGACCTCCGTGTAGAGTGAAACGACACGACGAGAGCACTTTCGTGCCAACCTAACATTGGCAACCGACACGCCAACGAAGGTTGCAATCTCGTCATCGATCGGGTTCCTCCCCGTGCTGCACCGGATTGCACGTTTAGCTTCCTTCACTTTTCGGATGATACCCTCCATCCTTCCCTACACTTGCATAATTTCAGTGTCAGTTCCATATCATTAACAAATATTCTTTTTTTTCTTACATGAACAACAAACTGAAACATATCAAAATAGTTGTTGGTTCCAGAGGCATACATGCAGCTGTATTACTCCAGAATTTTCAGCGAGCAGTGTTAGCATCGCTTTCCTTATCCAGTACTTGAAATAGGTTGAGAATTTGCACCCTCTCTGGCTGTCGAACCTCTCAGCTCCCTCAAGGACACCCATTTTCCCAGCCTGCAGTAACTCGGTTACAAAAGGTTGCTAGATATAAAGATAGGTTAAGAGTATAATCTTGCAACCTGGAGTAGATCCTCAAAAGCTGTTCCGATTCCAGTGTATGATCTGGCAATGTACTTGACAAGCCACTCAGTAGTCACCAATAACCTCTCTCTGCAACAGTAGCCTGCTTGCAATCTACTCTTCAGGACTGCTTCATCAACTCCAGCTGCCTTCGCCCACCTATCATAGCAAACCTCCTACCCTTCCTTTACCATGTTTTCTCTGATCTTCTCAAGGTTTGCACATTCCTGAGAATAAAACAATATCAGTTTTAAGTGAAAGCATGCACACTTAATATGCCAAAAAGAGTGTGGATGAAGAGCACACCTTGATAGTCACCAGCAACTCTGACTGTTCTCGAACGATGATCCTTCGTCGGCCAGGATGGTTTTTCCACTCGGCTATAAACTGACTACTACTGGACTTGCGCGATTTCTTTCGGTTTCGTGATGACGCCTTTACGCAAACCCTGGAGCCATTTTCGGACGCTCTGATTCTCTTCTGTTGCCTCTCCTCGCTTTTCCCGCTTCGAACGACAAGCTGATCATCTCTTTGCTCCTCGAGAGGTTTAACCACGCGACCGAATTCAGCAACATTCCAAGGAAGTGCCAAATCTGGTTCATGCGAGGTTTGTGTAATGATGGCCTTGGACCTCGACACGTTGAATGATTTTAGAGCTCCAAGCTGTTCAATATGTACAAGGATATCTTTTTCCAGCATCACCATGTCTTCTCCAGCCAAACTACTCTCCAACACATGGATGTACTGCATCAACAAGTTATACTCCAAACTGATGCTACTTGTGTAAGCCACATCCATCCAGGAAGACATGTCCTCATAAATCCTGCCAAACTGCGCATTTATGTCAAGAGCTGTTATTTCTGCATCCACCTGGAATTCACAGTGTGATCATTTTCTGCACCTGAAATTAAACGATCTCTTGGATGCTCTTGATTTCAACCAAGTTGTTATATTTGTTAAGAGCGTCAGCAGGGCAGCAGAGTTGAACAAGATGCTCTGTGAATGCAACTTCCCTGCTATCTGTATCCATTCTGGCATGACCCAGGAAGAAAGGTATGTGTTCTGATTCATGTTGTTCCATTGCTAGTTGCTGTTGAACAGTGTTCATGTTCTTGCTCAAATCACCTGTATCATATCTTAAGACTTGATAAAAAAATTACACGCCGCCTAAGCTCCACTTATTGAACATTTCGATACTTTGAGCTACCTAAAAATAGTTAATCTTCTTTCGGTGCTGCATATGTTGTATACTCGTTTCTCAAATCATGTGCATCTTAGATGATAAACTTGGTGCAGTGCTGTCTTCTGAGTTTTTTTTGGTTGCTGTATGTCCTACTTTTGCTCCGTAGATGTTGTATACTTGTTGTGGTCAGTTACGTGTGTGTATCTGGCCTCCACCCCCACTAAACTAGGTGGCATTTGGTGTTTCCAATTGTTTGAACATTTTCATACTTTACATTTCCTTTTCCATGCCCAGTAAAAAAATACTTGAGTGACTCCTTTTTGTGTTGCGGGTTTCTATTATTTGTATATAACACTTGTGGTGCTTTGCAGGCTGACCCCATACAAGAACTTCAAGGAAGGGCACAAGAGGATCCTAGTGGCCACAGACCTGGTCGGCACTCGGCAGAGGAATCGACATTGAGCGCGTCAACATTGTTATAAACTACAACATGCCCGATTCAGCCGACACGTACCTGCACAGGGTAAGCATCATCCTACTAGAACGTTTTGAGCTGGTGCTTGTTGTCAACTGTACTGACTATAACTGATGGGTCTCCATTCAGGTTGGAAGGGCTGGGCGTTTCGGCACCAAGGGGCTTGCGATAACCTTTGTTTCGTCGGCCTCAGACTCTGATGTCCATAACCAAGTATGTGTTGTCCTCTAGTTTTTCTAGTCTGTTTTGTGATTAGTGGTGCCTAAACAAGCTGTGTTCCTGTGTTATGTGTGCAGGTCCAAGAGAGGTTCGAGGTGGACATCAAGGTTGATAGAGTTAAAGTAAGCACCTTCATTTTCGGCAAGATGTAAGAGAAAACGGGAAAAACTAAAGCACAAAAACGAAATAACACAACAGCTCCCCCAAACGAAAGGAACCGTGAATATACAAATGAAAAAACAAAACACATCACGCAAAAAACAGTACACGGAAGCGACAGGAAAACAATGACGCCTAAAAAATCAAGGAAATGAATGAGCGGAAAAAAACGACCAGAAGACTACCCCGCGAAAACAACGATGAACTAAAGATAACAAATCCAACTAACAGACAGGATAATAAAAAAAAGCGAAAAAAAAAGCTAGCAAAGCACGACAACAAAGCCAAGCCGAATCTCAATGAAACTGACGTTAACCGAAGGACTGGCAAGACCAGTAAGCCGATGAACTACAAACAAACAAAACAACCAACAGAAAAAATGAAGAAAGAAAGAACACGACAATAAAAACTGGAAAAGAAAAAAGATCAAACGACAAAAGCAACGACAAACTAAATAACACGTATCCATAAGACGGATAGCAGGATGAACAAAAAACGAAGAAGAAAGAGAAACAGAATACAACAAATCACAACCTGATATCAATGGAAATATCTTTAACCGGAGATACGGCATACCAGTAAACCAACGACCTACAAACATAGGAAGCAACGAAAATAATATGTAAAAGAAGCCAAAAAATAAAATTCAATACGCAAAACGAAACAAATTAACAGCTCCCACAAACGAAAGAAACCCAGAAATACACAAATGAAATAACAAAACAAATCGCTCAAACAGAACAACCAAATGAACACGGAAGCATCCCGACAAAATTGACCTTAACCAGAAGAACGGCAGACCAGTAAGCCGACGACCTATGAACAAACAAACCAAAAAACATGAAAATATGTAAGAAACCCGGAAAACTAAAAAACAAATAAGCTACCAACAGAAGTAAGAAGGAGGAAAACAAAAAACGGGAACCACCAGAGAAAAAAAATGCAGGAATAACGTCCAGCGCCGAAGAAGAGGAAGCAATCCACAGCAGATCAACGGTACAGGGTTGCCACGATGGTGTAGGAAGAACGTCCGGCGCCGGCGAGGACGAAGCAATCCACTGTAGATCATCGACAGCAAACCTGAGCAAATAAGAGGAAAAACAAAATCAGCATGAGAGAGGTAAGTGGGGACAGGAAGAAGAAAACGGGCAGCGAAAAGTAAATGGGGACGGTGCAAAGAACACGGAGGATGGTGTATATCAACACGTCTGCCCGCATAGTAAAATCGCAAGCGGCAACCAATGGCGAGGCACGAGCAACGCGAAAACCTGAACATGCCCCCAAGGTACTGTAGGAACTAACAAATCGCGTGACGCCACAAAGACAAATGAAGAAGAGCCCGATTTATTTCCCTAACGTGCCCCTGAGTCACTGTATTTAGGTCGGTAATGCACAGTGCAAACCGGTAGCCAATGGCGAGACGCCAGCCTGGATGGAAAAATGTGCCCGATTTCCTTCTGACCGCCCACACAGTGCACCGTACCCGCCGACGAATGGAGAGACGCCATCTAGGATCAGAAAAATGGGCACGATTTCCTTTTGACAGCTGCGTAGTGCACCGTATACGAAATCCCAAGCCTACCCCGAGCTACTATAGAAAATACGCAGCGGCAATCAATGGACGGGAAACGTCGGCGATGCAACGTCCAGGGCAACCGACATGTGGACCAAAGAATGGAAGGGGCCCATCGACAGGAAGAGAGGGGTGTGAGGAACCGCATATGAAGATAAACATCCACGATGGGCACACACATAAGGAAATAAAACACATGACGGTAAAAGAACAATTTCAGCCAATGGAATTGGTCGGTTGCGAAACTCACCCCTTCGCCACACCGATTAAACGTGTACCATGAAGACGACATGTGGGCCATCGGGCTCCCGGGGTTGTCCGGGGAGAGCGTCAGTGAGCCTGGGGACGCGAAGCTTGGTACGCGTACGACATTTGCGAATCCCTGTTCATGCCGGCTCGATGGAGCTGGCGTGATGTTACGGTGCGGAAGGGCGGAGCGTATCAGACGGCCAGAAAGCTCAAATCGTTATGGTGCGCCCAAGGGCTCTCACCGTTTATATCTTTAGATATATTGGAGTGAACCTGTTAGTTCCCGTACACTATTCCCATTGCTTTGTGATACTAAGCAAAACCCGAGGTGAGACATTTTCGGTATGTGTGTGAAGCAACTCTTGATCACTATATCTTGTTATCCTCGTTACCGATTTGTTTCCTGTTTCTCGTTCCCGTTTTCTGGTATCCCCATGATTTGCATCATGGTTGTGTCTGCGCAGAGGATAACGGTGTGACGTTAAACAGAACCAAAGTAACATTTTTTTTAACTGCAAAGTAACCTTTCAAACATGCATGAACCTAACACTCTCATGGTCAAAGGATATATAAGTACACTAATCTTTCTTTTTTATTACTACTAACACTGTGATGATAAGATCTCGTAATATATCAATAAGTTGGGTTTCTCCAGCCAATATTGCTCCGCCAACAATGTGCTCACATTGTTGCCAGTGTAAATCATACCCATGACCAGGAAAACATGACCATCAACCAATGAGTTAGTCTTTAGAGGTAAGACTAGTACTAAACTTGGTGTTTATATTTCCACATGTAAGTACAGGTTTTCTTCTGAATTTAAATTTAGAAACCATATCAGTTGTATCATTCAACATAAATATTAGTTATGGATTTTCTTCTTTGCTGGAACCCGTAAGGACCAAAGGGATCTCCATAAATGATTAGATGTAGATGAATCATAGGGTTTGTCCTTCGCAATTTCCTTCCATGTTGAAAATCTCATTCAAGATAGTAATCATATTTAACAGAAAAGAAACTCCCATACCTGTCGTGGTGCCATGATATAAAATCTGGAATTCTTAAAATTATTTCCGCATACGCAGTCTAGAAGACAAACCTAATGAGATCTTTGTCTCAGGATCGATTCAGTGTCAATCAGCTCCGAAATTTTGGTTAGTACAATGTTTCCTTTCCTCGTCATTACCTTCTTATTTGGGATGCTTGGGATACTACTTTGGCTAGCACAATGTCACTGTGTTAGTTTGTTGGTTACACCAACCTTTGCTATAAATCCCGCGTACGCACCCTCACTTATTTACTAACCAAGCTACTATGGATACCCCCAGGCGAAAGTTGTTTGCAAAGCAACAGCACTTTTATTTTGATTCATATTACATTTCAACATATTATGTAGCAGAAGTCGAATAATGTTGACTTGAAATATAGATGCCTAGTAGATAATTCCGAAAAGAACCACAACTGAGAGGAACTTATTACAAAATAATTGAACTGGACACTTCATAACGCGAGAATATTACTCACCTAGGTAAAAGCAACATGTTAAAAAACCTCGTAGAGATCTGATCATGAAGAATAGAATTCATGGTGGCTATTGGACTCTATTGGCGAAGATGTCTTCATCGTGTAGTTGCAGGATTGGATCCATTTGTTGCCCTCTTGTATAATTATTATACTCTATCTCAAAGTAGCATTTTGCTGGCTAGTGCTAGCGTTGTAACCCATGTTTGGGTTCATGCTATCAATGCCACTGCCGTTGTAAAATCCACTGTCACCTCCCATGGAGCCTTCCTCGAGATCGAGACACTCCTGTAGCTGCATCACGACGTCAGTCATGGAAGGCCGTTCCAGGGGCAATCGCTCAGTGCACTTGAGCGCAATCTCTGTAGTCTTCCAGACAGAATTGATGTCATGATCACCTTGCATACGTGCATCCACCACACCCTCAATATCACCCTGGGCAAGCCGCTGACGTGCCCAATGAATGAGGGTGATGGGCTCAGGGTTGCGCATGATTGCTGACTTCCCAGTGACTAGCTCTAGTAGCACGACACCAAAACTGTACACGTCGCTCTTCGTCGATGGCTGCATTGTTCTCATATACCTGCAGACTTGTACGTTTACTCAGAAAGCAATGGATTATTCATAGAGCTTATTTTTGGAGAAGATGAACGTACTCTGGATCTGCATATCCATGCGTGCCTGCAAACATGTTGGTGGTTAGGTGGGTGTCATCCTCGCAGTTGTAAGACTTGGACAAGCCAAAATCGGCAATCTTGACCTCTAGCTTCGCGTTTAATAAGATGTTGGTAGTTTTCACATCCCTGTGAATTATAGGTGGGCTACACCCCTTGTGTAGGTACTCCAGACCTACAGGTCACCATTCCAGCCAATGCTCAAGATTAATTCTTTATTTACAATATATTCGACAGTAGGTCGTTGCATTTTTAGTGGTGTATACCTTGCGCAGATTCTAGTGCGACTCGGAGTCTTTGTCTCCAGGGTAAGCCTTGTCCGTTGCCGCCTTCTCCTGCAATTAAATATATAAATGCCATAAATTTTAAAACAATGTGTACTTCAATTTTTTAGATAAAGGAATGTATCAATATCAAGAAGATACCACATACACACGGCCTCTGCAGCAAAAAAATTGTTCGGAGCTAGTCTAGACATTAAAAAGCATAGAGCCAAAAAAGAAAAAATAGAAATAAAAGAGAACCAATGTGTACGTCAAATGGTCATTTATAAATAATAACAGAAGAAACACTCCATCATTTTGTACCTTGACATGATCTGGTTACACTGCACATATTTTATTGCATATACCGATCAAATTCTAAAGCTACACTGTGAAATTAACAACTACAAACCTGCAATGTGCTCTTGTAGAGTTCCTTGAGGCATGTACTCATAGACAAGTGCCATATGCTCCCGATCCGTGCAGAAACCAATCATGGACACCAGATACTTGTGATGAATCCGTGTTAAAACTTGAGCCTATAGGAGTGATCATGATTTAGTGACATTATATGGTAGAGATTTCTGTCTAGCAACAAGAAGCTAGCTATACCTCTGCAAGGAACTCTCTAACACCTTGATTTGAAGAATGAGACCTCAACTTTACTGCCACCTCAGTGCCATTTTCCAACAAGCCGT
Source organism: Poa pratensis (assembly GCA_947311845.1). NCBI lineage: Eukaryota > Viridiplantae > Streptophyta > Magnoliopsida > Poales > Poaceae > Poa > Poa pratensis. The sequence continues at coordinate 55,031,002 of CAMZMU010000060.1, read as the reverse complement.
GGAAGACATACCCGAATCCTCCTCGCCCAAGTTGTCGCTGGAAGTTGTTTGTTATCATCTCCAGTTCCTTGTACGTGAACTGGCGGTTCTCAAGTTTAAGTGAAATATTCCCATCGCCATCATTTGTCGGCTCTACAGAGTGTTTGATTGATCCTACAACATATACCACAACAAACATCAGTACTCGTTTTCACGGATGGGGAAGTGGACTAAAGAATGTCAATTTGTGCTCACTCCAATTTAAAGACTCGCCTTGCTTTCTTCTTCTTTGCAACCAAAGGTATAAAATTGCCACTAGAACTAACGTCACAATCACAACTATAGGAACACCTATGTAGATGGCTAGTTTGTTTTTGCCACCTTTGCTATCTCCTTCATCGAGGTTGCATGAGCTATCAGAACAGAGGTCCGGATTGTTGCCATATCTAAAAGGAAATGAAACGAAGTTGCTTATTCAAACTTATCGAGAACCAGGTGGGATGAAATCGAGAAAAAAGACAAAAGATGACCTTAGATCCAAGGTGCCAACTTGAAATTTTTTAAGAAGTCCGGAAGGAATTGATCCATTGAGCTTGTTGTTCGAGAGATCTCTATAGAGAATAAAATAATATTGACATGAGAAAAACAAATAAATAGAATGGGAATATTCAAATCAAATTGATCACAATGGTGGTAAAACTTACAAAAATAGTAACGATGGTAATCGTGAAAGAGTATCTGGAATTGAACCTATCAAGTTGTTGTTTGACAGATCCCTGCAACATATTGACCGACATAATTTCTTTTATCAATAAGAATATACAAGGGATGGTAATAGTAATATATCCATGGCACAGAACGTACAAGTATTGGACTTCCTTGAGATTAGCGAAGTTAGGTGATATAGCACCACTTAGACCACTGAAGGAGACGTTCCTACAAATTAAGAGGAAATTAAGTGGGAGTAGATTAACATATATATAAGTAAGTAGAGTAGAGATACTTACACGTTTGAGATAATTGGGGTTTTGGAGTCGGCATAGATGAAATTTAATCCATCCCAGACCAGATCCTTGGGAACGCACGGGTCACCCATCCAGTTCTTCTGCACCTGATACATCCCCTTGATCGCAGTGATGGAAGATGCTGTAATCAAAGATAACTTTCAGAAAAAAGAGTTCATGTGTGTGTACGTAAGTATATATGCTCACACGTACGTACCGTCCCGTGAATCGGTACCCACGGTATTGGTTGGGATGACGGAGAATAGCTCCATGGCGTTTATGATGGGTGGCAGCGTGGAGGTAGCGGTGGCTTTGAGAGTGACCTTGTACACGCTGTTGGCTTGAAGGGGCTGAAGTGAGTATCGAAAACCGTCGTCAAGGTATGGCGGGTTGTAGGCTGTCGTGGTCTGAATATCATTCCGGTAGATGCTGAACTCCCGCACTGCATTACTGCCGGAGAGTTGTTGTAGTTCACAGAAGTACAACGTATGGACGTACCCCAGGGACCGGCCACTAGTGGAACCCTCGAGACCCAAGCGAAACTCTATGTTGCTGGAGACGTTCCCGGTCGTGATGGCCGTCTGCATCACTGCCTCGGGCGGCTGGAATTCGTTGTCATCAATATGCACCTTCAGCTGCGTTGATATCACAGTCCAGGGAGTAGGTGTCGAGTTCTGGAAGGGGAACCAGTACCTGTCGTACGGATCAGCTGGGTACCTATATATTTCAACAATCAGTAGTGATCAGTTGCGTTTTACACGATCCAACCATCTGCAACTACTCTACTAAGTTCGTTTGTTCTCTCACCCGATACCGGCTACACCGGTCGTCCCGAAGTTGATCCTATGGAGTAGAGCTAGGCCCTGCGTCGCGTTGGCCAGTGGGTAGAGCTTGTTCTTTAGCGGCCTCAGTTCTAACCCAGAGATGAAGGGCACCCCGCGGTCGGTGTTCACCAGGCAGACCTGCACGGAATCGCGAGGCACGACCACGATCACCTCCGCTAACCAATTATTGGATTTGGAGGGGTCGTATTCCCCAATCACCGTCCTCCAGAAGTTGACGCCGACGTAGAGGTCGAAGGTGGGTGGGCTCTTGAGGCCATCGTAGTTGCCGTAGAAGAACTTGGCGCGGATGAGGTACTTAAGACCGGCCTCGAGCGAGCCGAGAGTATAGCAGTTGCGCGCGCCGCTGGGGAAGCTGCGGAGAGTGTGCCACCACAAGTTGGGTGACGATGAGTTGTACTCATCGGAGACGTTGTGGTTTGACCCGGCGTAGGCGTCGATGAAGCCGCTATCTGTGGTGTGCGATAGCGAGGTGCCAACCTGCACGTAGCCCGTCTCCCCTGGGAGGCCGCAGTCGATGCTTATGAAACCTGCATGCATGTAGATAATGTAATCAAGCTTCCTCCCATGCATTTTCGTGTCCCAGACATAAGTAGTATTCAGCATACGTACGTACCTGAGGTAGACTGCGCAAGAGCTTGCAGCACGCCGCTGGTAGCTAGGCAGAGAAGCAGCAACCATGGCATGGCCGCCGCTGTTCTCGGCGTTGATAGCTCCATCGATCAGCAAGAAGCTAATAGAGCGTGAAAATTGTTTAGCACTAGTACCAGGCGATATCAAGTATCCGGCCTGCCTTTGTACTCAGAGGGGAGCCAATATTTATACACGCGGGGGAGAGTGAAAAAAAATGACAAGAGATTGAACTTTTCAATATATCAAGTCTCACTATACTATTGATTTCAACGCATGGCACCATACGTTTGGCAGTACAAGAGAAGTCTATGCCATTTATATTTGCATGTTATTTTGGGCAACTATTAACTTAAATTTAGCACTAGGACCATCTCACTTATCGTACACATCGATATTTTAAGCAATAGCAATGTTTTCAGTAGGCTTCTAAAAGAAATTTATTTTTGTTATTGTTCTTTCATATTTGAGGTATTACAAAATCGAAACGACACATCTAATTATTAGATTAATCTATATTTTATATAATAACTGTGCTATCTGAGAAGACAGGTATACCGATTTTTTTTTCCTATACGCATCGTCAAGATCAAATATGAAGCCAGGCAATAGGCAAGAGCTTTCTGCGTGTCATATTCAAGATTAAATATTGCGTCCCGTTGAAAGTTCGTCACGGATATCACAAATGGATCTAAGGGAAAATATACTGCTATCATCAGGCAGATTAAGGACAAAATTTCTTCCGCTGCTTGTAGCTTTGTTCATGAGCATAGAAACTTCAATTTCATGCACATGATCTTGCTAAACACGCCATCTCTCTACATGCATGTTGGACGTCATGTATGGTTGGGTACCCCTTATTATCCAATATATATCAGTACATTTAAATCCTTGTTGCTGAATAATACTCCATTTCACGAAGTTCCCTAAAAAACCAGAACAAAGTCTCGACGGTGGATTATCACCAGCATCCGCTCAGAAAGAAAGGGTCATCGTTAGCTTTAAAATACGGCCTGATGTAGGTGTGACGGTTATGCATGACACAGAGCCAAACGCGGTGGCGCATGCATGCAAATATTTACTCTCTCCGTTTCTAAATGTAAGATGTTTTAGTTGTTATACATGTTGTCTACATGCATACTAAAGTGAGTGAATCTACACATGGAATATGTTTATATACACTTGTGTGCATGTGAATGTGGATAAAAGTTAAAACATCTTATATTTAGAAACGGATGTTGTAAATAGACATACCTCGTTGTTGCACTCAAGTCCACTGCTTGCCGTTCCTAACATTAGATCACCATTCCCTCTGTCCACCTATTCAAACTTTTCCGAAAGATGAGGGATGACAATGTAACTCAGCCGATGGTAATTCTGCAGAAATGGGGTACGAAATGTGTAATCAGACTACAATATTTTTAGCAAGTGCAGTCGTCTCCTCATAAATTGTACCTTAAAAAGGTAAAGTAATTAGGTTGGCGCCAAGTCAAGTCTTGCCCTTCCATCTATTTGTCGATATACATATCCTATTTTTTCGTACCTGACAAGTCTTCACAAAATTTAGCCAATTGCAGATTAAGAAACTTAATAAGATCAAGTCAATAGTAGGTATAGCCTACCTCATGACATGACATGACATGACATTACTTACATCAGCTAGATGCATAATTTCCATCGAAAAATATAATGAACATCAGCTGTGAATTGCATACATCATGATAAGTAAAAATTGTAACTGATCTATCCTAACAGAGAATCATGGACAATCACAACAACTCGCTAGCAGGGGTCATCTCACGATCTGAGTATTATTTGAATCGAATATTATAGCAGGAACAAGCCCTACTGCGATATGATGATTGACTAATTAATATCAACTTCTTGCTAAAGTCTTCAAGCTGGTAGCCGCTGACTTGTACACCTTGGATTATTTTGTATTTAACAAAAACCAGTTTATGTCACTTCTGGCCATTTCAACGTGTATATGTTGTCATTATGCAGAACTACAAATGTCCACTTGTCCTACTTGCATTCTAGTTAACTAAAATATGTATGGCTGTTATTTATACACCCTAAATGCTCCGCTAAAGTAGAAACATACCAAGTCTTGATACCTCAACCTATATTTTGGGTTGTGCTTCGTCATTTATGATCCTAACTACAGAACCATATATGCATATGTCATTGCTACTGTCCGACTATCATTTGTACTGTAAAAAAAACTTGCAGCAACAATTTCGAGCAAGTGCAGGCCTCCTCTCATAAATTGTACCGTAAAATTATAATTTGTGGGTTGGTGTCGAGTCTTGCCCTTCCATCCGTTGGTCAATACATGTCCAAGCCTTCTCTTAGCTGTAACTCTCCACTGTTAAAAAAACTGTAACTCTCCACATAATGTTAACCAATTGTACAGTGATAAGATAGCTAACATCAATTCAATAGTAGGTAGCCTATATTACATCGCATTACCTTAATTACACAATCATGTAACGTGCATTATTCCAGCTTAGATGCTTTAACATCGGCTATCAGTTGAACATTGTGACTAAGCATACAATTACTGTAGTTTGATGATCTGTCATAGTAAGAGGCTACAATACACAATAATAATCGATAGTAGGTGCTATCTTTGCAGAGGTCTTCCACACTAGGCTAAACATTTCCATATCATTGATTGTGTTAGGGATGATGAGTTGGGCTTGTCGCGATCATGGAATCTGGCAGACATGATTTTCCGGTGCATGCCTTGGATAACCTTTCTAGGGGCCTGCTGCCTCGGTCCCCATGGCAGAGCGTGCGGAGATGCGGACAACGGCAAAGAACCTCGACATGCCCGGTAAGAATCCTTTCGCAGTCCTTACTGATCTTCCTGATTCGCACCTTGTGTCCGTTTTACACGATGTGGGTCTTGCGTTTACGATCGAGGCGGGTGAGGCGAGTGAGGTCCTTTCGCTTATTCGAGCGAAGGAGGCAGCGCAGGCGGCTCTTGCCGCGGCGGCAGCCCGGAAAGCCCCGGCTTCGGCTGAGGCGGCTGCCGCCAACCCTCTGGACGCATCGGTGGCAGGGGCTACTGATGTGGCGGAGGAGGGGCAACAGCCCTCTGAGACAGCTTCGGCTGCTTCTCGTCCCAACAAAAGGGGCTCTCGCCCCAATACGTTGGGCTCCCGTCGTGGACGGAGAAGAATCCCGGCTGCGTAGATGCGGGCTGGGTTCTATAACATCCGGGGGTTTGGGCGTCCGGGACGCCGTACCCAGATCCGAGATCTTATTTCCCGAGAACAGCTTGATTTTGTTGGTCTCCAGGAAACCATCAAACAAGCTTTTACCCCAGCAGAGCTGCTGAGCATTGACCCCCGTGGGAAGTTCGCCTGGCACTCCACACCAGCGAACGGCCATTCCGGGGGAATGCTTCTTGGGGTAAACAAGGACGCCTTTGAGGTAAAAGAGTGGAACATTGGTTCCTTCCATATCCGAGTTGATGTCTTTCAACTTGATACCTCTCAGGTTTGGTCTCTGTTTGTTGTCTATGGCCCCGCTGATCACCGACGTTCTGAGGAGTTCCTTATGGAACTCTCGGCGGCGGTGCAGGCTTGTCCTTTCCCACTCGTTGTAGGTGGTGATTTTAATCTGATTAGGGGATCAGAGGACAAGAATATCGACAACATTAACTGGCCCAGGGTGCATAGGTTCAATGATTGTATCGCTGACCTCGCCCTTGGAGAAATCCGCAGGACAGGCGCTAGCTACACGTGGACCAACCGTCAACTCAATCCAGTGCGGTGTGTGCTGGATCGGGTCCTGAGGTCCACGGACTGGGAGGCCCTGTTTCCCCTCTGCTCCCTCGTGGCGGAGACCATTATTGGCTCGGACCACGCGGCTCTGATCTTATATTCTGGAGAGGAGTCCCGTAGAAGAAGCAATCGCTTCTTCTTCGAGAAGAGCTGGTTGGAGCACCCGGAGTTTGGTGACCTGGTTCTGCGCAAGTGGCGAGAACTGGAGGCGCAGGGAGATGCCTCCCCTGACTCAATCATCGCCTGGCAGAATGTGTCCAACCAGCTTAGACAATTCCTGAAGGGTTGGGGGGGCAACCTGGGCCGGGCCACTAAAGACATCAAAGAGGAGCTCCTGACTCGTATCAGGGCTTTTGATGGTCGGGCGGACCGGGCCGACCTGGATGATGATGGGTGGGCTCTTCGGTATCACCTCGAGGATCAACTCACCCACATCGCCCGCGTGGAGGAGGCCTATTGGAAACAGACACTACAACAAAACTGGCCTGTAGAGGCACTATTTTAGTCATGTAGAGACACTTTTACTGTCTTTACATAGTTGTAGAGACATTTCACACATTGTCTCAAAAATGTCACTACGGGCAATGTCTCTTAGCCTGTTGAGTCGTTTTGCGAAATGCCTCTATGTGACATAAGGTCACTTTGTATAGACAATAGTTGTGTATCTACGAACATAGAGGCACTTTGAAGATACATTTGGAATACGTATGTAAGGGTATAGAGACAATTTATATGGCAATTTGGTTTGTCTCTATCATTAGTAGAAGCATTTATTGTGGCACTGTAATCATCTCTAGAAATATATAGACACAATTAAGTGAGGCGTTTTACTTGGTCTCTAGAAATATAAAGGCATTACATAGATAAATACATGTTGTCACATAGAGGCACATTCTCCTGACATTTATTCTTATCCTGGGACATTACAGTAGTACAGAACTACAGATTCCACAATCGTAGACGGCTGAAACGAGCGAGGTAGGTGATGAGGTTTCCGATCGCACGCTCAAAATAATACCATCGTGCGGGAAGTTAGCATGACAAAAGAAAACATGTGCCATGCAAACAAGAAGAAATGCGGCGGCTCGCACCGCCGTCCTCCGACTGTCCCCGGAAGAGACCGCCGTGTGGTCGTCATCTATCTGGTGGTCGGCGTTGCCGGATGCGGTCGCCGTCGATCTGGTGGTCGTGGTTGCCGGACGCGGTCGCCGTTGATCCGGTGTTTGCAGTTGCCGGACGCCGTTGTCGTCGATCCGGTGGCTGCGTGGCCGCAGTAGTTGGACGAGGTCATCGTCGATCTGGTGGATGCGGTAGCTGAACGCGGTCGTCATCGGCCTCCCGGATCAAAGAAGCATTGGCATCGCACCAGCCAGCAGGGAACCTCCGGCCGCATCTTAGACGCGTCCGCGGTGGACCTCCCGGATCGAAGATCTTGATGATTGGTATTGGGTGAGGCGGTGGGCACGTGTCCTGAAGGGGCTTCACTGAGGCTCAACCGCTCAAGATCCTTGCTGCAAGGACAAATGAGATGTGTAGGAAATTAGCCGATGGATGCACCTGGCTATGCTGGATGCACTTGATATAAGATTGTATATATGCATGTTCGAGTAAAACATTGGGTACCAGGCTATTAGATTATACGTACCTCACATCTGATTGATTCTGGTAATTGGACAATGTTCGTTGAGACCCTTGTGCGGATCGTGTGCCTGGGCCTCCATGGGAGCTGCTGCTACGTTCATCTTCAAAGAAATCTGGAAAAGCAGCGTGGTGGCTGGCTGAGTGAGTAGATAGAATGGGAGAATGGGGGAGGTTGAGTAAATGGCACTGGCGGTCACACAACTCGTCTGCTATGTGCACTTAAGTCACACAACTGGAAAACGGGATTTTTTGGTCACACAACTGGACTTTTGGTGCACGCAGGTCACAAACCCCACATGTCAGTCCGTTTTTCCGTTGGTAATTTTGCAAAAAATCCTGTATTTTTGGACATTTTGCAGAAAACTCTCTGTAATTGGACCCAAATTTGGGTTTTTTTGCAAAATATCCCAAAATACAGGGTTTTTTGCAAAATTACGTGTCCACGTCAGCACTTCTGCAACGGAAAACAGACTGACATGTGGGGTTTGTGACCTGCGTACACCAAAAATCCAGTTGTGTGACCAAAAAATTCCGTTTTCCAGTTTTGTGGCTTAAGTGCACATAGCGGACGAGTTGTGTGACCGCCAGTGCCATTTACTAGGGGAGGTCTGACTGAGGAAGATAGAACGAGAGGGCGGAGCCGCGGAGGTGGGGATCATGGCCTCGTGGGGAGTGGAGTGGGACGGTTGGGAGCGGGTTTGTTGTTGGGCTCATGGGCCGGTTTTACTTTTCCTTCTTTATTTTCGTTTTTCTTTTTGTAGGAGTAGCAATTAGTTTTGATTATTTTTATAGTAATTAGTTTGGGAAAATGCACCTTTTTGCAAAACATTGACCCTGTATGATGAAATTTTTGTATGGTGCATCGCACAGAATTTGAAAAAACCCTGTGTGATTGCCTTCTACTAATACATCACACACTACAGGAATGGCGAGCTATGCCGACGGCCGAACTCTATGCCGACGGCTTTTTGTCGGGGCCGTCGGCATAGGCTCCGACGAGGAATGTCCATCGACGCGGCCGTCGGCACAGGTTTAGCCGTCGGCAAAGCCGTAGGCATAGTTTCAAAAGGCTATGCCGACGGCAAAGCCGTAGGCATAGCTATGTTTTTTTTTTGTTTTCGTTTAATATGAAATAATTCATATCTTTAAATCTATAAATCGAAATTTAACAAATAAAATGTCTAAATTGATTAGAAAAATGAGACGAATCCAAATATGACATCCATATCATCTTTTTCATCATGCATATGACTTTTTGCAACAAATTATGCCGCGGGTCTATTTTGACCATTTTTTCAAAAAAATAAAAGAATGTGAAAAAATACCCAAAAAATAAATCCTTTGGCATGGAGTCCCTATATGTGTACTAGTTGCTAGGGAAAATGATAAACTTGAGTTTTGAAAAAAAATTCCACAAAACTTCTTCACAAAAAGATCAATCATATATAAACATGTATAAGTTTCGAGTCAAATGACCTAGATATGATCATCTATGTACCATAGTTTGTGATAATGTGCCCATATTTGACACATACGTTTGTCTTGTTATGAAAAACAATGTTGCAGAACTAAGTTTTTTCAAATTATGTTTATAAATATCATTTTTCATTTCTTAATTGTAAAAAATGACATTTTTTGTGAAGCAAGTACAACAAATATGGTGCAAACTGGCACACATCCAATTTTCACACAAAGTAGATCATATTTGATGGACAATCCACAAATATTATGAATTTTCTCGGTTTCTAACTAATTTCGCCTACTTAAATGATTTTATGTCTATTTTCCGAAAGTAATTCAATTTTGAACTACAAGTGTGTGATAGTTTACTCTGAAAATTTTACAAAAATCATTTTAAGATACAACAATAGTGGTTATATCACAGAACCATCGATGGTTTTAAAAAATGCGACCCCTTTGAATGAATACACACGACGGCCATTTTGATCGTTTTTTCGAAAAATTAGAAGAAAGTGAAAAAATATTCAAAAAAACAAATCCTTTGGCATGGACTACTTATATGTGTACTAGTTGCTAGGAAAAATGATAAACTTGAGTTTTGACAAAATTTCCATCAAACTTCTTCACAAAAAGGTCAATCATCTATAAACATGTATAAGTTTCGAGTCAAATGATCTAGATATGATCATCTATGTACCATAGTTTGTGATAATGTGCCCATATTTCACACATAGGTGTGTCTTGTTATGACAAACAATGTTGTAGAACTAAGTTTTTTCAAATTATGTTTATAAATATCATTTTTCATTTTTTAACTGTAAAAAATGATATTTTTGTGAAGCGAGTACAACAAATATGGTGCAAAATGGCACCCATCCAATTTCCACACAAAGTAGATCATATTTGATGGACAATCCAGAAATATTATGAATTTTCTCGGTTTCTAACTAATTTCGCCTACTTAAATGACTTTATGTCTATTTTCCGAAAATAATTCAATTTTGAACTACAAGTGTGTGATAGTTTACTCTGGAAATTTTACAAAAATCATTTTAAGATACAACAATAGTGGTTATATCACAGAACCATCGATGGTTTAAAAAATGCGACCCCTTTAGATGAATACGCACGACGGCCATTTTGACCGTTTTTTGAAAAAAAATAAAAGAAAGTGAAAAAATACTTAAAAAAAACAAATCCTTTGGCATGGAGTCCTTATATGTGTACTAGTTGCTAGGGAAAATGATAAAATTGAGTTTTGACAAAATTTCCGCAAAACTTCTTCACAAAAAGGTCAATTATCTATAAACATGTATAAGTTTCGAGTCAAATGACCTAGATATGATCATCCCCGTGCCATAGTTTGTAATAATGTGTCCATATTTGACACATAGGTGTGTCTTGGTATGAAAAACATTGTTGCCAAAAATAATTTTATAAACATCATTTTTCATTTTTTAAGTGTAAAAATAACTTTTTTTATTAAGAAAATACCAAAAATATGTTACAAAAAGTCATATGCATGATGAAAAAGATGTTATGGATGTCATATTTGGATTCCTCTCATTTTTCTGATCGATTTAGATATTTTATTTATTAAATTTTGATTTACGGATTTGAAGATATGAAATATTGCATATTAAATGTAAAAAGGAGAAAATAAAGTAAAATAAATTTTATTGTTATTTATTCAAATATTATTATTACATAATCATTGTTATTTATTCAAATAAATTTTCAAAATTTAGACAATAAAAGTGTAACATCATGACCCAGGGGTTAATATGTTCGATAGAATAATAACATCAGTAAGTTCTAACATCTCATTTGGAAGCTAATTTAGAAGGAACTCAAAAGTTAAGCGTGCTTGGGCTGGAGCAATCTGAGGATGGGTGACCGAACAGGAAGTTTGACCGAGATAAGTACTTTGACCTGAGATTAAGTGTCTAATATGTAATTAGAAATTGTGTGTTGCTAAGTTGGAAATTTCAAAATTTAAAAACATAAATTAGAAATTTTTAAAAAATAAAAAAAATTATTTTTTTAAAAAAAATGAAAAAAATAATTTTGAAAACATATGCCGACGGCTCTGTGCCGACGGCTTTGCCGTCGGCATAGCCTATGCCGACGGCTAGACCTGTGCCGACGGGTTTCTAGGCTATGCCTACGAGCACCTATGCCGACGGACCTATGCCGACGGTGGCCGTCGGTGATGCCTACGTGTTGGTGAACCCCAAGAGGAAGGTTATGATGTAGATAGCAGAAGTTTTCCCTTGAATAATCTACCCAAGGTTTAATCGGACCAGTAGGACTTGACGATCTATCGGAAGGTTGTTGATGTTGACTCCCCCTGGCGCTAGGGAGCTTGCACCAACGTGGAATCTGCACAGACACAAACCAGAACTTTGCCCAACACGAAACAGAGAGGTTGTCACTCTCTCCGGTCATGCAGAAACAAAGAGTTAAACGTATGGTGTGGAAAACAGCAGGAAAAACAGCAAGTAACAGGAAACAGATGATTGCAGCAGGTCGTGTAAACAGTATGAGGAAATTGGACCAGGGTCCACAGTTCACTAGTGGTGTCTCTCTCAGAACAGATAACTAGCATGTTGAGTAAACAAATTACAGCTGGGCAATTGACAAATAGAGAGGGCATAACAAAGCAATACATGCCAAGATGTCTACTATGAAATCTAGTTGGGCATTACAACAAAGTACATAGACCGTTATTCCAACCGCATCTATGCCTAAATAATCCACCTTCAAGGCAGCATCCGCATCCTGTTCAGTATTAAGTTGCTAACAACAGATTATTGCATGAAGTAAAGTGTGTAATGTAATCAATACAAGTGCCCTTGGACACTGCACCAATGTTTTATCCCTAGTAGCAACAGCACATCTACCATCTTAAACCTTTCTGTCACTGATCCAGATATCTAGAGACTGAACCCACTATCGAGCATAAATACCCCCTCTTGGAGTCACAAGCATCTACTTGGCCAAAGCATCTACTAGCAACGGAGAGCATGCAAGATCAAGAGCACATAGATAAACAACTTGAATAAACATGGTATCAATATTCATCGGATCCCAGCAAACACAACATCTAGCATTACAATAAGATGATCTTGATCATGTTAGGCAGCTCACAAGATCTAAACATGGAGGCACAAGGTAGAGAGACAACCATCTAGCTATTGCTATGGACCCGTAGTCCAGGGGTGGACTACTCACGCATCACTCCGGATGCAGGCATGGTGATGTAGAGCCCTCCGGTGATGATCTCCCCTCCGGCAGGGTGCCGGGAAGAGCTTCAGAACTCCTCCGATCTGAGATTGACGATGACGGCTGATACGTCTCCAACGTATCCATAATTTATGATGTTCCATGCTGATATTATACCAATTGCCACATGTTTTATATACACTTCATATCACTTTTATGCATTTTCTGGGACTAACCTATTAACAAGATGCCGAAAGGCCACGTCCCTATTTTTCCAACACGTACACGAAGTCCGAAGGAGAGACGAAGAGGAGCCAGGAGGCGGCCAAACCACCTGGCGGCGCGGGCCCACCTCCTGCCGCGCCGCCATATGGTGTGGCCCCCTCCGGACTCCACCGACGCCGCCCCTTCGCCTATATATTGCCTCAGACGCGAAAACCCTAGAATAATCAGTCATATTTCCAGAAGAGTTCCGCAGCGCCGCCGCCATCGACGACAAGTTTCGGGGGACAGAAGTCTCTGTTCCGGCACGCTGCCGGGACGGGGAATGGCCCCCGGAGCCATCTCCATCAACTCCATCGCCATCTTCATCGCCGCTGCTGACTCCCATGATGAGGAGGGAGTAGTTCTCCCCCGAGGCTGAGGGCTCTACCGGTAGCTATGTGGTTCATCTCTCTCTCCATGGTGTGATCTTTATGTGATCGTGTGTATTGCTAGTATCGCTGAATACATTAATAATGTTTATGCTACTCAATTGATTTTGTCTAGTTTCTGGAGTCATTGTGACAACACGGTATCAAGGTGACAGTGTGGGTACTTGTGTGACTCTATGAATAATTTAGACATTTATCATGGCTTATTCTTGGGAATTGTGGTGTTTGTTTACTCAGACTTTGAGGTGTGCTTTTGCAGCCCTACGCATAGTACTCTTGCTTCATCAAGAAGGAGAATAATCCCGAGTAGTATTTACTTGTGTTCAGTTGTGCTAATCTAGTTGAATATGTAGATGTTACTCTTTATCTATTATGCACTCTAGAGTTTACTTTAATATGAACTCCGGTACTCTCCACGGTGTAAAGGTGACAGTGTGTGCACCGTGTGTGATTCCTTTATGACATTGTGGCGCTTGTTTACTCCGGCTTGAGGTGTTCTTTTGTAGCCCTACACAATGAATGGTGTTTGTTATCCAACAAGAGAGTGTTTAAGAGTAGCTTTTATTTATTCAGTTATGAGATCATTGTTGAGAGTGTCCACTAGTGAAAGTATGATCCCTAGGCCTTGTTTCTAAGCATTGAAACACCGTTTATAACAAGTTCTGCTACATGTTTGCTTGCTGTCATTTTTATTCCAGATTGCAATTACTACCTGTAATCATCCATATCACTTGTATTTCACTATCTCTTCGCCGAACTAGTGCACCTATACATCTGACAAGTGTATTGGGTGTGTTGGGGACACAAGAGACTTCTTCTATCTTAATTGCAGGGTTGCTTGAGAGGGACATCTTTGACCTCTACCTCCCTGAGTTCGATAAACCTTGGGTGATTCACTTAAGGGAAACTTGCTGCTGTTCTACAAACCTCTGCTCTTGGAGGCCCAACACTGTCTACAGGAATAGAAGCGTGCGTAGACATCAATGGCCGTGACGGAACTTTTCGTGGAATATGATCGACCGTAATAGGTTTTTCGCGTCGCGGAGAATATATAGGCGAAGAGGCGGCGTCGGTGGCCGAGGGGGGCCACCACGCCATAGGGGGCGCGGGCCCACCCTGGGCCGCGCCCTAGTGTGGCGTGGCCCCCTGGTGGGTCTGCTCCGACTCCCCTTTGGACTCCGTGATCTCCTCGTGATATTATTGACGATGTCTTTTGTTTCGTCCAATTCCGAGAATATTTCCTTAATAGATTTTCTGAAACCAAAAACAGCAGAAAACAGGGAACTGGCACTGTGGCATCTTGTTAATAGGTTAGTCCCAGAAAATGCATAAAAATGATATAAGTGTAACCAAAACATGTAGCAATTGATATAATAACAGCATGGAACATCAAAAATTATAGATACGTTTGAGACGTATCAAGCATCCCCAAGCTTAGTTCCTGCTCGTCCTCGAGTAGGTAAACGATAAAAACAGATAATTTTTGAAGTGACATGCTACCAACACAATCTTTGATCAAATAACAATGTAATGCACATGATCTGAATGAAGTGATCCAAGCCAATGGTCTATAGTTTGCAAGCAAGTAAATAAAGAGTAAACATAAGTGATCACACAAGTGCAAACTTTCATGAATAATACTATAAAACATTTAGAGATATAATAGTCTAACATAATAGTTAGTTCACAGCAGCAATAATTCTCAACATGAAAGTGTTTGTATCAACACAAAGGAAGATAATAGCTTCAGCTTTTGCTTCAACTTTCAACATGTATATCATATAGATAATGTCAATGCAAAGAATATGATCAACCAAACACAAAGTTATGTAAAAACTGTTATACTGGAGTTGACAATGATGTTTGCTTAAGTAGACAGAAAGAAGTGGGAAAACTGACTCAACATAAAAGTAAAAGAATGGCCCTTCGCAGAGGGAAGCAGGGATTAACATCATGTGCTAGAGCTGTAGTTCCCGAAGGCATATAGAGAGCATAAAATATTGTTTTGTAAGGTAATGGTGTATACAGGTGTCAACAAATCAGCAAATAGGCAATACTCTACTTCACTAGTTGATCAAACTTTACAAGAGCGGCTCCCATGAAGGACGTTATTTCTACCAGCGGGCAGATCATCCCTCTTCTCTTTTGTTTACACACTTGTGAACATTGCTTGACTGACGAATCAGGGGCAAAAAGATGTGAAGAGAATTGTTTGGTTAAAGTTGTAATTAATTGGGACTGGGCACCCCGTTGCCAGCTCTTTTTGCAAAATTATTGGATAAGCGGATGTATATGCCACTAGTCCAGGTGTGTAAAATTTGATCAACCAGGAAATAAAGACCACCTATCTACGTCCTTATGAGCTTTTCAAGTAGTGACACAAAAAGGAAATTGTTTTGAGTAGTTAGTAGATAGCACATGAAGAAATTTACTTGGAATGGTGAAAACACCACATAATAGGTAGGTATGGTGGACACAGGTGGCATGGATTTGGCTCAAGGTTTTGGATGTACAAGAAGCATTCCCTCTTAGTACAGAGTTTAGGCTAGCAAGGTTATTATAAGCAAACATCATTATCAACTGGAATAGCAAGAGTGTACATAAAACACAAGGTTTGACGAACCATAGACTCCCACTGTCTTCCTTGTTAACACATAGCCTTCATCCAAAAATTATCTAGACTACTATGGACTTCCAATTATGCAACAGATTATTATAGCAGAAAATCCTTATAGTAGTTCTTCATTAATAGCCATTACTTACATGATGCACAAGCTTAAACATTAATTACTTGACAGCTCAAAACAATTGGCAAGCATCAAATTACTCAAGACAACGATCTAAAAAGATTCATGTAAGCATTTTATACCACTACCACATGCATAGCATTTTTCTGGTCCAACCAAACACCAATCAACTTATTTGACAACTCTCCAAACAGATATAAGTGAAGCAAGAGAGTACTTTCTTCAAAAGAAACTGAAAGCTCTAACAAGAGATGTATGAAAAACTGAGAGCTAACAGCAACTAGACAGGAATACTCAACAAGTATAAGTGAAGCACAAGAGTATTCTAATGAAAAAGTGGAGCGTGTCTCTCTCCCAAACATGAATGCTAGGATCCAACAAGTATAGCACAGCAAACAAAACAAAACAAACTGAAAACAAAAACACACTGACGCTCCAAGGAAGAGTACACTAGTATGAAGCAATAAAAATATAGCACCATTAGAGATGACCTGATAATTTGTAGATGAAGAAGGGGATGCCTTGGGCATCCCCAAGCTTAGATGCTTGAGTCTTCTTGAAATATGCTGGGGAGGTAAGCCTCCCCAAGCTTAAGCTCTTCACTCTTCTTGATCATGTAATATCATTCTCCTCTATCAACACTTGAAAACTTCCTTCACACCAAAACTTAACAGCTTTTCTCATTAGCAGGTTAGTGCACTAAAAGATAATACTTCAAAGTTCTAGCAAAGACAAAACTCACAAGCCAACTATTTTAAACATTAGCCACTGTTACTAGGCTCAAGTGGGCACTTTTACACGAAAAGAAACCACTTAAAAACTTGTAAAAGAGAGAATGCAAAATAAAAGACAGAATCTGTCAAACCAGAACAGTCTGTAATGACGAATTTTTTCGAGGCACTTACGATGCTCAGATGAAAACTTTTGAAATAATGAAAGTTGCGTAACATCATCAGGAACATGCACAAAAAGTTTCAGCATTTTTCGATTTTTTCTGATTTTCTACTGAATTAAACGGTGACGAACAGCAATCTGTCCCAATGCAGTCCCGAAAATAAAAACCAACTTTGCATTAGTAACTCTCCTTGGCACAACAAAACAGCAAATAAAAGATACAAAGGAGTTGCTACAGAGGTAAACAAGCATCCTTGACTCAAGAAAACAAAAATAAAACAGCAAATAAAAACATGGGTTATCTCCCAGAAGTGCTTTTCTTTAATGCCTTTGAGCTAGGCATGAAGAGATGCATCAAGTATTGTCAAGACCAGAAAATCCAAAACCATAATTTGTCTTGACACTAGTATCATGTGAGTATTTCATCTTCTTCCTAGGGAAGTGTTCCATACCTTTCTTGAGTGGGAATTGAAATTTTATATTCCCCTCTCTCATATCAATAACAGCACCAACAGTTCTCAGAAAAGGTCTTCCCAAAACAATAGGACAAGAAGGATTGCATTCAATATCCAAAACCACAAAATCAACAGGGACAAGATTGTTATTAACCATTATCAAAACATCATCAACTTTTCCTAAAGGTTTCTTCATAGAAGAATCAGCAAAGTGAACATCCAAATGACATTTTTCCAAAGGTGCAAGCTTGAGAATATCATATAAATTTTTAGGCATAACCGAAATACAAGAACCAAGGTCACACAAAGCATTGCATTCAAACTCACTCAGTTTCATTTTAATAACAGGTTCCCAATTATCATCTAACTTCCTAGGGATAGAAGCTTCAAGTTTTAATTTTTCTTCCCTAGCATGCATGAGAGCTTTGATAATATGTTCAGTAAAAGCCATATTTATTTTACTAGCATTAGGACTCTTAGCTAGCTTTTGCAAGAACATGATGACTTCAGTTATGTTACAATTTTCGAAATTGAAGTTGTTGTCATCAAAAACAATGGAGCAATTATCACCAACACCTCTAAAAATTTCAGCACTTTTACTAGGAACAAAAGTAGTGCTATCAGGCAATTTAAACTTTTTGTAGAGGTAGTAGAGACACTTATTATCTTTTCACTAACAGTAGGGGGCGCATTAGCATGTGAGGCATCATTTGTTTCATTAGTAAAAATAGTGCAAACTCTAACAACACTATTTTGTTCAGCAATTTCAGCTTCTCTTTCTTCTCTCTCCCATCTTTCATGAAGTTCAGCAAGCATCCTAATGTTATTATCAATTTTAATTTGGATAGCATTGAGTGTTTTACTCTCTCTAATATCACTAGGAATAGCTTTTATTTTCAGCATTTCAACATCATGAGCAAGACTATCAACTTTAGCAGCAAGAGTATCAATTTTTCCTAGCTTTTCCTCAACAGTTTTATTAAAAGTAGTTTGTGTGCTAATAAAATCCTTAAGCATGACTTCAAGATCAGAGGGCACACTTCTATTGTTACTGTAGGAATTGCCATAAGAATTACCATAAGAGTTGCTACCATTAGCAGGATATGGCCTATAATTGTTGCTACCAAAATTATTCCTATAGCATTGTTGTTGAAGTTGTTATTTTTAATGAAGTTTACATCAACATTTTTCTCATCATGAGCAACCAAAGAAGCAAGAGGAATATTATTTGGATCCACAACACCATGTCCATTCGAAAGCATAGTCATAATAGCATCAACTTTATCACTCAAGGAGGAAATTTCCTCAACAGAATTTACCTTCTTACCAGTTGGAGCCCTTTCAGTGTGCCATTCAGAATAATTTACCATCATATCATCAAGAAGCTTTGTAGCAGCACCCAAAGTGATGGACATAAAGGTCCCTCCAGCAGCCGAGTCCAATAAATTCCTTGAAGAAAAATTTAGTCCTGCATAAAAGGTTTGGATGATCATCCAAGTAGTCAGTCCATGAGTGGGGCAATTTTTAACCAAAGACTTCATTCTTTCCCAAGCTTGGGCAACATGCTCATTATCAAGTTGCCTAAAGTTCATAATACCACTTCTCAAGGAGATAATTTTAGCAGGAGGATAATATTTTCCAATGAAAGCATCTTTGCATTTAGTCCAGGAATCAATACTATTTCTAGGCAAAGATAGCAACCAATCTTTAGCTCTTCCTCTTAAAGAGAAAGGAAACAATTTCAGCTTAATAATATCACTCTCTACCTCCTTATACTTTTGCATATCACAAAGTTCAACAAAGTTGTTTAAGTGGGCAGCAGCATCATCAGTACTAACACCAGAAAATTGCTCTTTCATAACCAGATTTAACAGTGCAGGCTTAATCTCATAAAATTCTGCTTTAGAAGCAGGTGGAGCAATGGGTGTACAGATAAAATCATTGTTGTTTGTGCTAGTAAAGTCACACAACTTAGTATTTTCAGGATTACTCATTTTAGCAAGACTAAAACAAGCAACAGGGCAACTCGAAATTAAAAACTAGATGCAGGAATTTTTTTTTTGGGTTTTTGATTTTTAACAGCAAGCAAAACAAAACTAAAACAAGACAAAAACAAAGTAAAGAGATTGGAACTGAGAGACTCCCCTTTCCAATAGCCTCCAAGTCCCCGGCAACGGCGCCAGAAAACAGCTTGATGGCTACGTGTTGGTGAACCCCAAGAGGAAGGTTATGATGTAGACAGCAGAAGTTTTCCCTTGAAAATCTACCCAAGGTTATCAATCCAGTAGGACTTGACGATCTATCGGAAGGTTGTTGATGTTGACTCCCCCTGGCGCTAGGGAGCTTGCACCAACGTGGAATCTGCACAGACACAAACCAGAACTTTGCCCAACACGAAACAGAGAGGTTGTCAATCTCTCCGGTCTTGCAGAAACAAAGAGTTAAACGTATGGTGTGGAAAACAGCAGGAAAAACAGCAAGTAACAGGAAACAGATGATTGCAGCAGGTTGTGTAAACAGTATGAGGAAATTGGACCAGGGTCCACAGTTCACTAGTGGTGTCTCTCTCAGAACAGATAACTAGCATGTTGGGTAAACAAATTACAGCTGGGCAATTGACAAATAGAGAGGGCATAACAATGCAATACATGCCAAGATGTCTACTATGAAATCTAGTTGGGCATTACAACAAAGTACATAGACCGTTATTCCAACCGCATCTATGCCTAAATAATCCACCTTCAAGGCAGCATCCGCATCCTTTCAGTATTAAGTTGCTAACAACAGATTATTGCATGAAGTAAAGTGTGTAATGTAATCAATACAAGTGCCCTTGGACACTGCACCAATGTTTTATCCCTAGTAGCAACAGCACATCTACCATCTTAGACCTTTCTGTCACTGATCCAGATATCTAGAGACTGAACCCACTATCGAGCATAAATACCCCCTCTTGGAGTCACAAGCATCTACTTGGCCAAAGCATCTACTAGCAACGGAGAGCATGCAAGATCAAGAGCACATAGATAAACAACTTGAATAAACATGGTATCAATATTCATCGGATCCCAGCAAACACAACATCTAGCATTACAATAAGATGATCTTGATCATGTTAGGCAGCTCACAAGATCTAAACATGGAGGCACAAGGTAGAGAGACAACCATCTAGCTACTGCTATGGACCCGTAGTCCAGGGGTGGACTACTCACGCATCACTCCGGAGGCAGGCATGGTGATGTAGAGCCCTCCGGTGATGATCTCCCCTCCGGCAGGGTGCCGGGAAGAGCTTCAGAACTCCTCCGATCTGAGATTGACGATGACGGCCGCGACGGAACTTTTCGTGGAATATGATCGACCGTAATAGGGTTTTCGCGTCGCGGAGAATATATAGGCGAAGAGGCGGCGTCGGTGGCCGAGGGGGGCCACCACGCCATAGGGGGGCGCGGGCCCACCCTGGGCCGCGCCCTAGTGTGGCGTGGCCCCCTGGTGGGTCTGCTCCGACTCCCCTTTGGACTCCGTGATCTCCTCGTGATATTATTGACGATGTCTTTTGTTTCGTCCAATTCCGAGAATATTTCCTTAATAGATTTTCTGAAACCAAAAACAGCAGAAAACAGGGAACTGGCACTGTGGCATCTTGTTAATAGGTTAGTCCCAGAAAATGCATAAAAATGATATAAGTGTAACCAAAACATGTAGCAATTGATATAATATCAGTATGGAACATCAAAAATTTTAGATACGTTTGAGACGTATCAGTCGGCATAGCCTATGCCGACGGTAAAAAGACCTGTGCCGACGGCAAAAGGCCGTCGGCATAGGTGGCCATTCCTGTAGTGACACACCTTTTTTTTCTTTTCAAAAAACGTATGTGATTGCACCTTATATCACACACACCCTTTTTTCCGTAAAAACCGTGCACAATGCATTGCGAAAAATATACCCTTTTGGGCAGGACGAGGTCGCAGGGCAGGAGGAAAGCGTGCGGATGAAAATTCCGTTGTGTTAGGAGAAAAAGGTGGTTTAGTGGATCAAGTTTAGAGAGGTAGTGTAAGATCAAGTTTCAAGATATATGTTAGGGTGTACAAAAAATATGATGTGGTCGGCTAGATGTCTTACATGTTAGTTAACATAATTTTTCCATTTTACGTAGTTGTACTTGGCAAACTTATACAATAGTAAATTTTGTAGTTTCCAAATTTCTCTTCATCATTGTCTTATACAATAGCAAACTTATGCATTCACTTTTAATGGATTCTCAAATATGTCTCACTTAGTAAAGAGACACACATAGTGTCTCTAGAAAATGACTGTACTGTTATGACATTCTTAAAGATGTCTCTAGTAATGCCTTTCCAAAGGTGCCATGAGACATTACAATGAGTGTCTCCAATGAAATGTCCCAATTATTGAGGCATTCACAAGAATGTCTCCTACAATGCCTTTACATGTAGACTAAGAGACGTTTTGGATACTATCTCTAGGTAGATGTCTCTACCACAAAGGCATTGCATGAAGTGTCTCTCTTAATGTCTCTATATCAAACTGGATTAGGATTTAAGAGACAAAGTGGGGAGTGGCACTACAAAAATGTCTCTACAGGCCAGTTCTCTCGTAGTGAGAGGAGTCGCCTTAATTGGCTTCTCAAGGAGGATGCCAACACGGCCTTTTTCCACGCGGTGGCCAATGGACGAAGATGGAAGTGTGCGATCACGCGCCCAGCCTCTGAGGAAGGGATGATTTCCGAGCCTAGGGCTTTACAGACGCACATCTACGACTTCTACCGTGCCCTTATGGGTGCGCAGGGAGAGCGGGCCGTCTTCGACCTCTCTCCTCCCTCTGGAACGCGCGCCCGCGTGTTTCAGAGGAGGAGAATGACTCTCTCATGCTGACCTTCACGGAGAAAGAGATGGACCTTGTCCTTGCCAGCATGAAGGTGGACACGGCACCGGGCCCGGATGGCCTGCCGGCTTCTTCTTCAAGGAATTCTGGCCTATTATCAGACCATATATCCTTGCTATCGCGAACGACTTCGCCCTGGGTCGGGTTGATATCGCGAGGCTTAACTTTGGGGTGCTTACGCTGATCCCCAAGGTTCCCGGGGCGGAGGACATCAAGCAGTTTAGACCTATCGCGTTGATCAACGTGGTGTTTAAACTGATTGCGAAGGCCTACGCCATGCGCTTGGCCCCGATTGCGCACCGGACGATTAGTCACACCCAGTCGGCCTTCATCAAAGGTCGACACATCCATGAAGGGGTGATCTCCGTCCAGGAGATTGTTCATGAGACCAGAGTCAGGAAACTTCCCGGAGTATTCCTCAAGCTTGACTTTGAGAAAGCCTATGACCGGGTAAACTGGGACTTTCTTAGGAGGGTTCTGCTCCGCGCTGGTTCGAACCCAGTTGGGTCCACAGGGCGATGAGTTTGGTGTCGAGGGGCCAAACGGCTATCACCATTAATGGTGATATGGGTAATTTCTTCCGCAATGGTCGTGCAGTTCGTCAGGGGGACCCCTTTCCCCCTGCTCTTCGATTACGTGGTTGAAGCCCTGGCTGCCATCCTTGATGCAGCCAGGAGGGCCGGCCATATTCAGGGCATCATTCCACACCTCATCCCCGGGGGTGTGTCTCACCTGCAATATGCGGATGACACGATCATCATGTTCCAGCCGGATGACTTGGCTATTGCCAATCTCAAATTCATTCTTCTATGTTTTGAGAATATGTCAGGGTTGAGGATTAACTTCCACAAGAGTGAGGTGCTGGTCATGGGGACGGATAGTGCGGAGCAGCGACGGATTGCCGACATGCTTAATTGCAAATGTGGCGCCTTCCCGTTCACTTATCTGGGTCTCCCCATTAGTGACCATGCACTTTGTGCAGGGGATTGGGGTCCCCTGACCGCGAGAGTTGGTAAGCGTGTTGACCCATGGTTTGGGAAGCTCATGTCTTCGGCGGCTCGGCTGACGCTGACCAACGCGTGTCTATCTAGTCTTCCTCTCCATGCGATGGGCGTTTGTCTCCTGGGTGACGGGGTGCACAAGACTATGGATAGACACAGATCCCGGTTCTTTTGGGAGAGCAATGGGGTTAAGCGCAAATACCACTGGTCCGGTGGGCGGCAGTCTGTCAACCCAAGGTTCTTGGGGGCCTGGGGATCATTGAAACCAAACTCATGAACATTTGCCTTATGGCGAAATGAGTTTGGAGACTACTCGCGCGCCACCGCGGCCTATGGGCGGACATAATCAGGAGCAAATATCTACGGTCTAAAGACGTGCTGATTGACGCCCATAGCCCTGGTTCCCAATTCTGGAATGCCCTTCAAAAGGTGAAGGAGGTGCTGCGCCTTGGGGCGCGACACTATGTTAGGGATGGCAGATCGACTAGGTTCTGGACTGACTGGTGGCAGGGGTCGGGGCCCCTTTCGACCAGGTTCCCGAACTTATTTGCGATGTCGCTGGACCCTGACATTTCGGTTGCTTCGGCATTTGACGGCGAGGGGTGGCATATCCACCTGCGTCGGGCGTTGGGCCAAACCGAC
The DNA here is from genome assembly GCA_947311845.1 of Poa pratensis. NCBI lineage: Eukaryota > Viridiplantae > Streptophyta > Magnoliopsida > Poales > Poaceae > Poa > Poa pratensis. Next base: position 55,007,129 of record CAMZMU010000060.1, on the reverse strand, counting down.
ATTCCGGATTGGGATGATCTCCGCCGTCAGACAGCGGGTTTTCGCGTGTCGGTCGGTCCGGATGAGCTAGTGTGGACGTTGGAACCTTCTGGTAAATTCACTGTTAAATCCCTTTACCGGAAGCTTTGCCAGGGGGTCCCGCGGAAACACTACAGTGAGTTTTGGGGAATCGCGGTTCCCCTAAAGGTTAGGATCTTCCTTTGGCAATTAGTCAGGAAGCGGCTCCTGTCGGGAGACAACCTTGCCCGCCGCTACGGCCCCTCGAATGGCCTTTGCGAGATGTGTGGTCAGGTGGAGGACACCAACCACATATTCTTTGGCTGCGTCTTAGCCAAGTTCCTCTGGAGTGCAGTAAGGGAACTGCTGCATTGCTCCTGGAACCCCACGTGTTTCACGGAGCTGTATAGGCTACTTCAGGGATACACGGGTCGGGCACGTAGAGTCTTATGGATTTGTTGTGCGGCCCTGTGCTGGACTCTCTGGAATGTTCGGAACAAATACACCATAGAAGGGATTTCCCCTCACAGCCGGCTGACTGCCTCTTCAAACTGATTATGTACATGCAGGTGTGGAAGCCAGTGGCTAGACGACAGGACAGAGGCGAGGTGGAGTCGGCGATTCGCGAGATACGCCGGCTTCACGACACCGTCAGGGAGCGTCCTTGACCACCTATTTCCGTCTCCTTTGTGCCTTTGAGCCAGTGCTGTGTTTGTGTGTGTGTGGTGTGGTAGACATTTGTAGCATGCGTGCTATCTGGATTGTTGTGGTGTCCTGCGTGACCCTTGCTGTTGTCCGAACTTGTATGCACTCGCCGTTGTGGCTTTATTAATTTAAAGCTGGGCTCCCCTCGAGCCTATGTTCTAAAAAAAATAACCTTTCTGGTGGTTACGACTTCACTTGGCAATGTTTACCTCCGCGCGGTATGTCGGGTCGTATCCTCCTTGGTATTGAAACTACCTCCATGGAATTGTTGTCCTTTTCGGATGGTGTGTCTTCATACAAAATTTCACCTTCTAAACAAAACACACAATTTGAGCCTAATTGTTGTGTACGGAGTTGCCCAAGTCGAGCACAAGGCTGCTTTCCGCCGGGAATTTATCATCTTGCTAAAAGGCAATTATTGGCCTTTCTTATTCAATGTTGTCATCGACCATTTGGATCTTCGGGAAGTTAAGTACGTGAGAAAGGCAATTCACTCGGGAGAATAATAAACCGGTACCGACATATGGCAGACTGGATCGCAGAAAGGCAATTACTTTCAAATAGCCACCACTTCCTTGCTAACCGCCTGCGACGCTCGTTTAATCCCGAATCTGACGGGTAGGTCCCATTGTCAGGCTGACGTGGCAAACACAGACAGTCAGCTGGTAACGGTCCGTTTGTCAGCGAATTGGTCCCACCTGTCAATGACTGACATGGGTCTCACATGTCAGCTAAATAAAAAAAATAAAAAGATCCCACCAAAAAATAAAAATCCCCTTCTCTCTCGATCCCAGCGTGTGCGCTCCGCCGTGGCCCTGCACACCGGCGTGGTGCCCTCGGTAGTGCGGCCTTCTCCCTGGCTTGCTTGTCCGCCCCAGTCCGGCCACCCAGCACGCTCGCCCTAGGCTGATTAACATCCCAGCATCACCGTGTCGGGATGCTTCTGCCTGTAGGTCGCGGCGGTGCTGCAGCCGTTGTCGGGCTCCGTCGTGCCGTCGCTGCGGTTGTCGCCGCGGCCAGCTAACAACCCCTCCGACTCCGCCTCGTCTCCGTCCGTCTCCCCGCTCAATTAATCGAAGAGAGGCGACCACAATCATCAGCGCCACGGTCGTCTTCCTCCGCTGCGGCGACGAGCCGCGGCGATGTGGATCTCCTTTTTCGCGCCCCCTCCAACTCCTGCTCAATTGGCCTTCTGCCGGTAGCGACTCGGAGGCATCAGAGGTGAGGGACGACAAGAGCATGCACATCAGACCGTGCACCTGGACAGTTGCCGCGACACCACCGTCGCGTCCGTCTCCGGGAACGGGTACACGACGCTCACCACCGAGAATGTGGCTGGCGCGGCCGGTGCGCACGGAATCCTGCTGCCTCCGGCCAAGATTCTTCCTCGCCACCGACCTCGTGATGGGCAGCGGCGGCGGCGTCCGTGGTGAGAAGCGGCGGCGGTGGCCCACGGTGAGCAGCGGCGGCCACAGCAGATCCTCCGGCCGGCTCACGCCATGGATTCTTGGTGGGATTTTTTATTTTTTTCTATTTAGCTGACATGTGGGACCGCGTCAGTCATTGACAGCTGGGACCTACGTCAGATGACGATGCGCCGTTAACGGTAGACTGTCTGTGTTTGCCACGTCAGCCTGACAATGGGACCCAACTGTCAATTTGGGGGTTAAACGAGCGTCACAGACGGTTAGCGGCGAAGTGGTGGCTGGCTGAAAGTAATTAACGCTGGACCGGTGGTTTTTTGAAACCCTAACGTATCTCGGTGGTTCTTTGAAACCCTAACCTGAATTGTGGTGGATTTTTGTAGTTTTCTCGCACCGGATGGAAAAAAAACATTGGTAGTACGCGGTCTAGAATTTATCGAGCCATTCTTCGACCATGCCGAAGGAGAAGATAGCTTACGTGACTGTAAGATTCTCCGGGCAACTATATGTCACATCAAACACCTTTTTTCATGACCTCCTGTTGATGCATAATAAGATAGCCTTGCTGGTTCGTGGAAAAGAAGAAGAGGCTGGCCTAGGAGCAACGGCAGAAAACATGAAGCCGAATTTGGCAACGTTGCGCGAAGGACACAACTTCGCTTACGTGAGAGCAAGCCAAACTGGAGGCCAACAACCGGAGAGCAGTGGCGCTCCCTCATGGTTTTGTGCAAGCGACGAGAGCATCACACCGGTATCGCTAGAAGAGGTACGTAATCGATTGTCAGGCCTACATTCTGTTCTATGAAAGGGTTGAACAGCCAGAGGCTGAGCAAGTTCGAGAAGAACACCTGCCAGCCAACCACTGAACAGGGTGGAAGATTGATGAGAAGGGAAACCATTTTGTGGATTACTTTTGCTGCTTCATTCAGCAATCAGCACAGTTTGATTTATTATGGAGATTAATGATATCATTGTGGAGGGGCTTGGGGTTTGGATTTAGAACTCCCATACCGTACCTTTTAATTTGACTTCTCAATTCAATTTGGTTGGAATTCTTTGCGGCACAGTACTCCAAGTATTCAGTGGCGAACACTCTGCACCACGTCTAATGTCTTAATTAAGCAGGCCGGATGCCCGGCGACAATGCAAGATTTGTTAGATATAATTCAGAATTCAGATACCGTGTTTGTCTCCTTTGATAAGCGTAATTCAGGATTTTGATTGACCTGGGATAAAATGGTGTTCACTACTGAATACTGGCACCCTGTGTTCATCTTTATTGATTTTTTTCTGAACATTCTTCTTCGATTGCAAACAAAACCCAAACCATTTGCAATGACCGCTCCTGATTGGTGTAAATTATCTGCAACTGTTTTTTCACTCAATGTGGGTTCCGTGCAGTTGGTGAAACCGAAGAGCGAAATACCAAAATGGGGATAAACTGAAACTGAAGCGTTGTTGCGTACGTCCAGCAACAGAGCTGGTGAAGCGGCCGCCTTCGTCCTGAGAAGGTGGAGGGGTCCTAGGACCTGATTGGAGCAGCCTGAGGATCCGCCGCGCTGGGACTGCCCCACCGTCCTCGTCGACCGGCAGTGATGGCCGCACTACTCCCGCCCGCTGCCAATCCGCACGAGCGCAGGCAGCGGTAGACAGCCAGGCACATCGCAGTAGCCGCGCGGCCGGCCTGAGGAGCTCCTGACTCCCGCACCTTGACTGATTGGTGGCCGGATGCGCCGCTGAAGCTCAGACTTGGGCGTCGCAAAGGCTTCGACAGCCTAGTCCTGATGGTAATTTGGAAGATCTGGCTAGAGCGGAATGTGCGTGTCTTCGAGGACTCGACCCAGGCTGGGTATGCACCTGTATTCCTAGGAATACCCAAGGTCTGAGCGAAAAACAGTTCATAAATGTTCTGCCCATACAACACAGCTCAACAGCGCACTGGTTCTGAAGTTGAGTTCCCCATCCCGGAGCCCAACCACACGTGCCCGCTGCCGGGCCATAGTTCGCTCCAACGAAGACAAACCACGCACTCGTTTCTTGAGACCACGCCTGAGATTCAGTTCATCAGGTGACAGTGGGCGGCCGGGTCTCTTGAGCGACGTCAAGGCGTAATATCACCTCATTGGTCACCAGAAGCTGGTCCCTGATGTTCCCCACTCGTTGTTGGCTCCACCTCTTCAGATCACGTACGCGCCTGCCGGTGTAATTGGGCGTCGAAGCGCCGCAACGGATCCGTGATGTGCTCCCCATGGCCCAGCTTTGCTGCACGGTGTCCAAGAAACCCTCCACCTTGATCCAGAACCTCTCGAAGCGAAACCTCTTTTTAGAGGTATAATCTGCACGGAGGTGGACAACATGATCGGACAGTGGTCTGACAGGGACGACGAAAGAGCGCTTAGAGAAGCGTCAGGATGCAAGTCGTCCCAGTCTACCGTGCCGAACCAGTGATCGAGTCGTCACCCAGACGAGAGTTGTTTGCAAAACAACAACACTTATTATTTTGATTAACTAGCACAGTGGCCCTCGCAAATGCGAGGGCGATCATCTGTATTTGGTTGAAAGTGTTCAAACAATAAAAATATGGTTCCACTGATATCACATTATTTCTCATTATGTGACAGTAAACATTTTTCTACAACTATCATAAATGTGTAGGTAAGAAAATATCACGTATGCGAGTAACATCTTTGGCAATCTGAAGTTTGTGGGGAAATGATTATCATGCCATATGTTGAAATACACATGTTAGGGATATTGAATCGGTAAATTGAACTGTAGTTTTTACATGATGTTAGATTAGTCCGCGAGGTAAGTTATCTTTGATAATAAAAAACGTGAATTAAGATAAAATAGTCTATCCCCTGAATAGGTATGTCAAATTAAATAGTCTGAGTCATATTTTTCTGATGTTTTTTCACCGCATTTACACACTCCATGTGACAATGTGCAGTGTTTTAGAAACATGGCTGCGGTGAAACTTTAGCCATTATTTTGTATGACTATAATGCTAAAATACATCATTTTCTTCTAGGCATATTCGTTGACATTCTTATACATATATAGTCTAAATTAGATAAGTACGATTCTAAGTTTTGCAGACACTTAAGTTATCCTAATCTTCGTTCAATTATTCTACACACCCGGTCGCATGTATTTTCCGTGTTATGCAAAATGACTACCCTGCTTCGATATCATAGTTCAAGACTTTTAATTAGAATGACATGTGCTTTTATGTTGATTTTGTTACATAGGAGAAAGACACATATAATAGTCCAAATATGTCAACTGTACAAACCAACCAATATCCACCAAACAATTCATAAGAATTAAGTGACAAAACAATCTATCCTCCTTAATAGGTCGGTCACATTAAATTGTGTGAATTATCTTAGTCCGATGTTTCTTCTTCTCATTTACACACTCCATGTCACAATGTGTAACATTTTAGAAACATGATGTGTTATAACTCTGGCCGGGGAATTGGTATATATACACACTGTAATTAGCGTTGCAGCCGGCCGGGTTTAAAGATTAAAGAAGGAAAAGATTAAAAAAAGAAAAATATACTGACTTCGGCTAACTCCTTTTTATCTTCGGGTCCAATTAAGCGACATATGATGTTTCCTTATAGTATTGAACATGGACACCTTACTTTGACATATGTATTTGGTTTTTAAACGGACTACTGTCAGCTAGACACCACAGATCGTGTTATTGTTCAAGACATGCATAGTAATACTTAGATATTAAAAATAAGATAAAAAGCTACGCATGAGCAAGCTGTTCCTATCTAGGAGAACACATGGTCTTTACCGATCGATCGATCAGGTAGTTATACATCCAATCGATGAGCTTATACGTCCAATCCAGTTATAAGATCGACCGTCAAAAAAGCTAGTTATATGTTGGACCGGCTAATTATACGTCCGGCCGGCCGGAAGCGGACCTGTGACTGCAAAGGTGATACGTGATATTTAACGTGTTGGTGTTACACGTGCTACCACGGGACGTGATTTTTTTTCTTTTTTGGAGGGCATATGACGTGATTGGGTTGTACGTGTGGAAAACAACTTATTTGTACTGATTAATATTGTACGTAACTTCTCCATATTTTAATCTCATCCATCAAAACAAAAATCAACGGATTATATATTTATAGCCTATGTGGATTAACGTGGTGTCTCGAATAACTCATTCATTTTGCTTTTAGTATATAATAGATATTACATTTCAACATATTATGTAGCAGATGTCGAATAATGCTGACTTGAAATATAGATGTTTAGTAGTAGATAATTCCGAAAAGAACCACAACTGAGAGGAGCTTATTACAATATAATTGACCTGGACACTTCATAAGGCGAGAACATTTCTCACCTAGGTAAAAGCAACATCTTTAAAATCTGCGAGAGTAGTCCACTAGTGTAGGTTTCTGGAGTTGGTCGTGTGTTTGGAGTGTGGTGTGACTGTGTGGTGTTGACGCTGTCAGTTCTTGTACTTGTAACAATCTCTTCTATATAAATAAGGTACGCAATTTGCGTACTCTCTAAAAAAAAACCTCATAGAGATCTGATCATGAAAGAAGAGAATTCATGGTGGCTATTGGACTGGATTGGCGAAGATGTCTTCATTGTGTAGCTGCAGCCTGCAGGATTGGTATCCATTTGTTGCCCTCTTGTATAATTATTATACTCTATCTCAAAGTAGCATTTTACTGGCTAGTGCTAGTGTTGTAACCCATGTTTGGGCTCATGCCACCAATGTCACTGCCGGTGTAAAATCCATCGCCACCTCCCATGGAGCTCTCCTCAAGATCGAGGCACTCCTGTAACTGAATCACGACGTCGGTCATGGAAGGACGTTGCAGGGGCGAACGCTCAGTGCACTTGAGCGCAATCTCCGTAGTCTTCCAGATGGCATTGATGTCATGATCACCTTGCATACGTGCATCCACCACACCCTCAATATCACCCTGGGCAAGCCGCTGACGTGCCCAGTGAATGAGGGTGATGGGATCAGGGTTGCGCATGATTGCTGGCTTCCCAGTGACTAGCTCTAGCAGCACGACACCGAAGCTGTACACGTCGCTCTTCGTTGACAGCTGCATTGTTCTCATATACCTGCAGACTTGTACGTTTACTCAGAAAGCACTGGATTATTCATAGAGATTAATTTGGAGAAGATGAACGTACTCTGGATCTATATATCCGTGTGTTCCTGCAAATACTTTGGTGGTTAGGTGGGTGTCATCCTTGCAGTTGTAAACCTTGAACAAGCCAAAATCGGCAATCTTGACCCTCCAGCTTCGCGTTTAACAGGATGTTGGCAGTTTTTACATCCCTGTGAATTATAGGTGGGCTGCACCCCTTGTGTAGGTACTCCAGCCCTGCGCATCACCATGCCATCCAATGCTCAAGATTGTTTAATTACAACATATATTCAGCTGTAGGTCACTTTATTTTCAGTGGTACCTTGCGCACAGTCAAGTGCGACCCGAAGTCGTTGTCTCCAGGGTAAGCCTTGTACGTTGCCGCCTTGCCCTGAATATATATATAGACGTCGTAAATTCCAGACCAATGTGTACTTCAAGTGGCCATTTACAAATAATAACAGAAGTAACACTCCATCATTTTGGGCGTTGACATGCTCTAGCTACGGTGCACATATTTTATTGCAGATACTGATATAATTCTAAAGCTACATTGTCAAATTAACAACTACATACCTGAAATGTGCTCTTGTAGAGTTCCTTGAGGCATGTACTCATAGAGAAGTGCCATATGCTCCCGATCCGTGCAGAAACCAATCATGTACACAAGATTCTTGTGATGAATCCGTGTTAAAACTTGAGCCTGCACAAGTGATCATGGCTTAATGCAATTTCATGATATAAATTTCAGCGTCGCAACAAGAAGTTGTACCTCTGCAAGGAACTGTTTGACATCTTGCTCGGATGAATGAGTACTCAACTTTACCGCTACCTCAGTGCCATTGTCCAGGGAGCCATGGAAGACATAACCGAATCCTCCACGCCCAAGTTGTCGCTGGAAGTTGTTCGTTATCTTCTCTAGTTCCATGTACGTGAACTGACGGTTCTCAAGTTCGAGTGAAATATTCCCATGGCCGAATTGACGGTTGTCTAGTTCAAGTGAAATATTCCTATCGCTGGATTGACGGTTCTCAAGTTCAAGTGAAATACTCCCATCGACATCATTTGTCGGCTCTACAGAGTTTTTGATGGATCCTATATATGTAAGCAACGAATAGCACAACAAACATCAGTGCTTAGTTTTCACGGATGGGCCGGGAAGTGGACCAGCAAATCACTGGCGGAGCTATGCCCAAGCCAGGGGGGCGGCCGCCCCCCCAGCCCACGAAATTTTTCGAAAAAAACAGTTCATTTTGGCCCATTTGAAAAAAAACAGTGGTATTTGATGCATTTGCCCCCCCCCCCCCCCCCCACTTCTGGCCCAGCGTGGCTCTGAAGCCCATTAGCCCCCCCCCCCCCCCCCCCCCCCCCCCATTACTTGGGCCCAAGCTCCGCCACTGAGCGAATGATAATTTGTGCTCATTCCATTTTAAAGACTCACCTTGTTTTCTTCCTCTTCGCAACCGAAAGCACTGTATTTCCACTACAACTAACGCCACAATCACAACTACATGAACACCTATGTAGATGGCTCATTTGTTTATGCCTGGTTTGCTATCTCCTTTATCGAGCTTGCATGAGTTATCAGAACAGAGGCCAGGGCCGGGGCCGAGGCCGGGATTGTTGTCATATCTAAATGGAAATGAAACGAAAATGCTTAATCAAACTTGTTGAGAACCAGGTTGGATGCAATCGGGAAAATGACTAAAATGACCTTAGATCCAAGGCGCCATCTTGAACTTTCTTTAGAAGTACGGAAGGAATTGGTCCATTTAGCGTGTTGTACGAGATATCTCTGTATACAGAATATAAAATGACATCGACTAGTGGAAAAAAGTAGCATGAGAACATTCAAATCACTTGATCACAGTTGTGGTGAAACTTACAGAAATACTAATAATGGCAATCGTGAAAGGGCATCTGGAATTGAACCATTCAAGTAGTTGTTTGACAGATCCCTACAACATATACATATGGACCAATAATTTCTATTCTCAAAAGAATACATGATATGATTAATATATCAAAAAGAATACATGATATGATTCCTATCCTATGAATCAAAGAGCTCCTTAAAGTATCACAAAATTGAAAGGACACGTCTAATAAAAAATTACTATATATAAGTGTGCTAATTACCAAGATTGATAGATCATAATCTAGACGTATAATTCGTAATTCATCAGAGAAAAAATAATACTACTAGCTAGCTAGTAGCTAGTAGCTACTTTTGATCATAGGTCCGACATGCTTCGATGTGATGATGGCAAAACACGACGGTAGACTACAGGACGAAGCAACCGAACAACTAACAATGCTTCGATGATCTATCACAATGGCCGATAATTTTGGAACTGGTCTATCGTAAGAGACAATCAGAGACAATCACAACAACTATAGAAGGGTGTCATCTCACGAATAGAGTACTATTTGAATAGAATCTTATTTCAACCAGGAACAAGCCCTACTGCGATAGGATGATTGACTAATTAATACCAACTTCTTTTTCCGAAAAGGCAAACAAATCTATGGAGGTTGCTTAATACCAAGGAGGATACCACCCAAATTATGGTGTGAGGTAAACATTGCCGAGAAGTGGTCACAACCAGAAAGGTGATCCAGGACATGTACCGAAAAATCAGTTCTACCAGATTCCATGATCGCGACAAAGTCGAACTCATGATCCAGCGATAAGTAAATTTTAAGACAAGTCTCGAAGGCCTCTTCTAGGCTGACAACCACTAGTGATTACTGTCTATTGTCTGTTGTGAAAGATCGTTTACAAATTAGAAATTTTGTCTAACAGTTGGTGTTGAAGCATCCAAGATAGAATAATGCACATTACATTAGCGTGTAGTTAAGCTCATGCGAGGTGGTGGGCTACTACTATCGACATGATCTCAACTATCTTACTATCCAATTGGTTAATATTTTGTGAATAGTGACAGTTAAGAGAAGACTTGAACATGTATCGACCGAAGGATGAAAGGACAAGACCTGACGTCAACCCACAAATTACATTTGTACGATACAATTTATGAGAGGAGGCATACACTTACTCGAAATTGTTGTTGCAAGTCATTTTACAGTACACAATGATAATTGGACAAAACTTTGTATCTTTGTTCTTAGCGGAGCAGTTAGGGCATATAAATAACAGCCGTTTGTATGTTAGTTAACTAGAATGAAACTTGGTCAAGTGGATATCTGCAGTTCTGCACAATGTCAACATACGCTGAATGGATAAGAAATGACAGAAACTTGTTTTTGTTAAATACAAATAATGCAAGGTGTACGTACGAGTCAGCGTCTACCAGCTTGAAAGACTTAGCAAGAAGTCGGTATTAGTTAGTCAATCATCTTATCGCAGTAAGGGCTTGTTCCTGGTTGCAATGACATTCTATTCAAATAGTACTCAGATCGTGAGATGATGACACCCTACTAGTTGATGTGATTGTCTATGATTGTCTCTTACGATAGATCGTCAAAGCATCGTTGGTCGTTCCAGTGCTCCGTCTTGCAGTCTACAGTCGTGTTTTTGCCATCGTCGCATCAAAGCATGCCGAACCTATGATCACCGCAAGTAACTACTAGCTACCTAGTATTATATTTTTCTCTGATGAAATACGCATTATGCGTCCGACGAAAAATTAAGATATATCAATCTTGATAATTAGCATACTTATATATAACAAAGTGGATTTTTTAATTAGATGTGTCCTTTCAATTTTGCGATATCTCAAATATGAAGATGAGAACAACAACAGAGATAAATTTCTTTTACAAGCCTATTGTTTAAATCTCCAACTTACTTAGTGCTTAACTATCAACCTGTAGGAAAAGAATGGTGGTGTAGTGCTAAATTTAAGTTAACGGTCCCAACAAAATAACTTATGCAAATTAATAAATGCCATAGCTTTCTCTTGTATTGCCAAACATAGGCTGTCATGCTTTGAAATCAATGGTATAATAAGAATTGATATGTTGGAAAGTTCCATCTCATGTGTGATTTTTTCGCTCACCCCCCGCATGTGTAAATCCCGGCTCTGCCCCTGAGTACAAAGTCAGGGCCGGATATTGGATATGGCCTGGTAGTAGTGCTATACAATTCCACGCTCTGTTAGCTTCTTGCTGATCCATGGAGCTACCGATGCTGAGAACAGCCGCGGCCATGCCATGGTTGCTGCTTCTCTACCTAGCTACCAGCAGCGTACTACAAGCTTGTGGGCAGTCTACCTCAGGTACGTATGTGTTATGGTGAATACTACTTATAAGAAAGTGGCAGGAAGCTTGATTGCATATTTACATGGATGCATGGTACATACTGCATACAGGTTTCATAAGCATCGACTGCGGCCTGCCGGAGAGACAGGCTACGTGCAGGCTGGCACCTTGCTATCGCACACCACGGATGCCGGCTTCATCGACGACTACGCTGGCTCAAACCACAACGTCGCCGCTCAGTACATTGAGTCGTCGTTACCCACCGTATGGTGGTACAACCTGCGCAGCTTCCCCGGTGCCAGCGGCACGCGCAACTGCTACACTCTTGGCTCGCTCGTCGCCGGGCTCAAGTACCTCATCCGCGCCAAGTTCTTCTACGGCAACTACGATGGCCTCAACAGCCCACCTTGGTTCAACCTCTACATCGGCGTCAACTTCTGGACGACGGTGAAGATCAAAAGTTACGTTGACTGGGTATACATGGAGGCCATCGTGGTCATGCCGCACGATTCTGTGCAGGTTTGCCTCGTGCACACCGGCTTGGGGGTTCCGTTCATCTCTGGGTTGGATCTGAGGCCGCTTAAGAACACGCTCTACCATCTGGCCAACGCGACGCAGGGCCTGGTTCTGCTCCATAGGTTGAACTTCGGATCGGCCGATGGAAACGACACTATCAGGTCGGTGAGAGAACACATAAACTTGGTTGCAGAGTGTTGGAATGTAGAAACACAAACTGATCACTGATTGTTGAAATATATAGGTACCCTGCTGATCCGTATGACAGGTACTGGTTCCCTTATCAAGGCTCGACAACTCCTCCCAGGACTGTTATATCAACGGGGTTCGAGGTGTGAATTGATGCCTACAAACTCCATTTCCAGCCGCCCCAGGAAGTGATGCAGACGGCCATGACGACCCGGAACGTCAACGACAACATAGAGTTTACCTTGAGCCTCCCTAGTTCCCCTGCAGGTGACCGGTCGATCCTGGGGTACGCCAAGACGTTCTACTTCGCTGAACTGCTACAAATCTCCAGCAGTACTGCACTGCGGGAGTACGACATTTACGAGAACCGTTTTCGGACCTGGAAAGCCTTCACTCCGCCATACCTTGTCCAGGATTACCTGACCTCACTTGAAGCCTTTCAAGTCCAACAGAGCCAGTACGTGGTCTCCCTCAACGCCACCGCAAGGTCGACGCAGCCACCAATCATAAACGCCATGGAGCTATTCGCCGTCATCCCAACCACCACCATGGGCACCGATTCACAGGACGGTACGTGCGAGCCAGCATGTATACTTACTCTTACATACACATGAGCTTACAGATCGATGTATACATATAGCTCTATCTGAAAACTATGTTTGGTAACAGCATCTGCCATCACTGCGATCAAGGCGATGTATCAGGTGCAGAAGAACTGGATGGGTGACCCCTGCGTTCCCAAGACTCTGGTGTGGCAGGGTTTAAACTGCAGCTACGCCGACTCCAAATCCCCAATTATCTCAAACGTGTAACTATCTCTACTCTACTCACTTATATATGTTGTGTGGAGACTTAAGAAAACCTCTTGCGGGAAGCATGACTGCATATTAAGGACGAAGTGAAATGGGTTTTGGCTAGTGCGGGTCTTTCTTTCTACACTTGATGTAGCTTGAGTGTGTTAAGTTTGCATTTCCCTTGGCCGAGTAATTTAGAGTCTCGCTGGATTGGGTTTTCAGTTGGTTTTGGGTCCTTGGGTTTTAACTTGAGGTGGCCATTCTTTGGCTTTTCTTTCTAACTATTATATAACATATGCAGTGCTTCTGCATTGATCGGAAAAAAGAGACTGAACCACTTAATTTGGTCTTATTTGTAGTGACGTCTCCTTCAGTGGTCTCAGAGATGCTATATCACCTAATTTCGCAGATCTCAAGAATGTAAAATACTTGTACATCGATATATTAATTTTATCCTCCATTCTAGTATTTTCTTTGACAAAATAAATTATCGGTCCATATGTATATGTTACAGGGATCTGTCAAACAACTACTTGAATGGTTCAATTCCAGATACCCTTTCACGATTACCATTATTAGTATTTTTGTAAGTTTTGCCACGATCAAGTGATTTGAATGTTCTCATGCTACTTCTTTTTCCACTCATGTCAATATTATTTTTATTTCCTATATATAGAGATCCCTCGAACAACACGCTCAGTGGACCTATTCCTTCCGGACTTCTAAAAAAATTTCAAGCTGGCTCCTTGGATCTAAGGTCATTTTTCCTATTGCATCCAACCTGGTTCTCAGTAAGTTTGATTACACAACTTAGTTTCATTTCCTTTTAGATATGAGTCATATGACAACAATCCCGGCCGGAGCCCTGGCCCCGGCCTCTGTTCTGATAACTCATGCAAGCTCGATAAAGGAGATAGCAAACGAGGCATAAAGAAACTAGCCATCTACATAGGTGTTCCTGTAGTTTGGTAGTGGCAATAACATGCTTTTGGTTGCGAAGAGGAAGAAAGCAAGGTGAGTCCTTAAACTGGAATGAGAACAAATAAACATTTGCGGGTCCACTTCCCGGCCCATCCGTGAAACCAAGCACTGATGTTTGTGGTGGTATTTGTTGCTTACATATATAGGATCAATCAAAAACTCTATAGAGCCGACAAATGATGGCGATGGGAATATTTCACTTGAACTTGAGAACCGTCAGTTCGGCGATGGGAATATTTCACTTGAACTTAAGAACAGTCAGTTCGACGATGGGAATATTTCACTTGAACTTGAGAACCGTCAGTTCACGTACATGGAAGTTGGAACTGGAGAAGATAACTAACAACTTCCAGCGACAGCTTGGGCGAGGAGGATTTGGTTATGTCTTCCATGGCTGCCTGGAAAATGGCACTGAGGTGGCAGTAAAGATGAGTTCTCATTCTTCAGATCAAGATGTCATACAGTTTGTTGCAGAGGTACAACTTCTTGTTTCTACACAGAAATTTGTATCATGAAATTGCATCAAGTCATGATCACTTGTGCAGGCTCAAGTTTTAACACGGATCCATCACAAGAATCTTGTATACATGATTGGGTTCTGCACGGATCGGGAGCATATGGCACTTGTCTATGAGTACATGCCTCAAGGAACTCTACAAGAGCACATTGCAGGTATGTAGCTGTTAAGTTGACAGTGTAGCTTTAGAGCATGTCAAACTCTAAAATGATGGGGTGTTATATATGAACATTTGAAGTGCACATTGGCCTGAAATTTACGACGTCTATACTCTATATATACATTTGCAGGAGAATACGGCAATGAACGAGGCTTACCCTGGCGACAACGACTCCGAGTCGCACTTGAATCTGCCCAAGGTACACCACTGAAAATGCAGTGACCTATGTTGAATATATGTTGTAATTAAATAATCTTGAGCACTGGCTGGCATGGTGATGAGTAGGGCTGGAGTACCTACACAAGGGGTGCAGCCCACCTATAATTCACAGGGATGTGAAAACCGCCAACATCTTGTTAAACGCGAAGCTGGAGGTCAAGATTGCCGATTTTGGACTGTCCAAGGCTTACGACTACCAGGATGACACCCACGTAGCCACCAACATATTTGCAGGAACACACGGATATGTAGATCCAGAGTACGTTTATCTCCTCCAAAATAACCTCTATGAATTATCCAGTGCTATTCCTCGAAAAAAAAATGGTGCTTTGTGAATAAACATACAAGTTGGCAGGTATCTGAGAACAATGCAACCGTCGACCAAGAGCGACGTGTATAGTTTTGGTGTCGTGCTGCTAGAGCTAGTCACTGGGAAGTCGGCCATCCTGCACAACCCTGAGCCCATCACCATCATCGAATGGGCACGGCAGCGGCTTGCCCAGGGTGACATTGAGGGCGTGGTGGATGCACGCATGCAAGGTGATCATGATATCAATGCCGTATGGAAGACAACAGAGATTGCGCTCAAGTGCACTGAGCGATCATCACTACAACGGCCTTCCATGACTGACATCGTGATGCAGTTACAGGAGTGCCTCGATCTCGAGGAGAGCTCCATGGGAAGTGACGGTGGATATTACACCGGCACTAGCATTGGTGGCATCAACCCAAACATGGGTTACAACGCTACTAGCCAGAAAAACTCATATTTGAGATAGAGTATAATTATACAAGAGGGCAACAAGTGGATACCGATCCCGCAGTTACACGTTGAAGACATCTTCGCCAAGTCAGTCCAATAGCACCATGAATTCTCTTGTTTCACGATCTGATCTCTATGAGTTTTTTTTAAACATGTTGCTTTTACCTAGGCGAGTAATGTTCTCGTCATAGGAAGTGTCTAGTTCATTTTTTTTGTAATAAGTTCTCTCGGTTGTGGTTCTTTCCTGAACTATCTCCTGGGCATCTATATTTCAAATCAACAGTATTCGACATATGATATGTAGTATGTTGAAATGAAATATGAATAAATCTAGGAAAGATGCCCGTGCGTTGCAACGAGAGATTAAAAAATAATAATTCATTCTAACTAATTGATTAATGCGCTTCAAAGGGAACACACATGTTTTACTCTGAATATATTTCATTATAACTAACAAAGTAGTCATTGTGCCTAAAAAAAGAATTAGTCATTCTGCCTAAACAAATTGAATGCCATATATCTCTTGAAAGAAGCTTAAATCTTTCATTATATAAAGTAGTCAAAAGGGAGCCATGCATGCATGTATGTTCAGTGTATTTGTCCCAGCCAAGTTAAGTAAGCTAGCTCTGAATGATAATACAATGGCGGAGTGCCGTAATCCTAAACAGAAGGAAGTAAATGCTAGGCCGGTTAATTAATTGAATAAGCAAGTGGCACTCACCAATCTTACCTCTGTCCATCAGTATTCACTATTCAGTAGAAGAGCGGCGTATGCAGTGCAGTTTATTCTCCCTTAATTCGCACAGCTCGAGGTTAGGTTCAGGCCTCCCATATGCTGTCTCCTGTCCAGGGGCACATCCTATTGAACTACGTTTGAAGTAGGACGTAATGAGCTACGTACCATGAAGCTCCCTACATATCCAAGGAATCAAGCCATCACAATCATCTTTATCGTCGACATGCCACACATCTTGGCGAGGAAAAACAGCAGAAAACCTCATAAATAAAAGAGATAAAATAAGTCACATGTCAATTGATGATTCCCATTCTAAATCAGCAAAAAAAAACTTCAGTACAAGGTGAGTATTTCAATTAAAGTTTCTATGAGAAAGGAGATGCGAGATCAGCTCTGATTGCCATTGTTCAGTCAGTCCAACACACAAAAAATGATGTGGATTTGGCAGCAAAGGTTTTTTCTCTTCCTCGCCCCACTCCCTTTGTTATGGCATAGGTGAGGAAAATTACCAGGAGCTGGCGTTGACGAAAATTCAGTACAACCCACAAACCCGAGGCCTCGTCAGACTGCGGCATCAACCATCCAGCCTATCAGTCAATCACAGTGGATCAAAGAGAGAAAGACGCCACATTAGCGACGATGATTCCTTGTTGATGCGACTCACATCCGGCGTTAGTGCGAAACACGCCCTCATGCGCGGCCGCGCAGGCAGGAGCTGGTTGAGGGATTCCGGGAGAGCGGCGACGAGCACCTACAGGCGGCCCGTGTCCCCGGCCAGGCCGGCGCCGACGGTGCACTATCTTAAACTGCATCTCTCCCGTATGAAGCAGCGGAAGCGTCTGATCTACGACGTCGGTGGATGGTGGCCGTCGCCAGCAAGCTCGACAACCTCGACATTCAGAACTAATCCCCATCCAGTATTCCAGTCGGCAACTCGGCAACCTCGATGCAGCGACACGGGTATGATCGGTCCATCTTCTGCGCGGTGGTTTCCTCGTTGTCGACCAGTTCCAGATTGGAGACCAGGGTAGCTCTGCATGAACTCGTGTTCCTCTCCTACTCCTCTCATGTCCCTCCTGCCTGGATCATGCCGATTGCCGCTACAGCAAACCGGACGCCGACCGTGCCGATGCAGAGACCCCCTGAGCCGCACGGCCTTGCCGTTTGTCCCTCTACCCGCCGAGGCACCGACGCCTTCAACGACGACGTCCTTCTGCCCTGGAGCTGGTCTCGGCGACTTCCTCTGCCCTGGAGCTAGTCGACGACCGCTCGTTCGACTCGATCCGGAGCTGATTAAGCGACGAACTTGTGAGATTGGTTTGGAACCGTAGATGAAGCAGTTTATAGGCGCTGGATGAGGAGGAGGAAACGGAAACAAACACACGTCTCTCTGTCGGTACGACGTACGAAACCATCAAACAAGCACGTGACGTACGAAACCATGAGTCCACGACGACGGACGAAAACACGGACAAAAATTGGGGCAAAAATAAGCGGAACCGTTTTTTCCACTTATGGGTGGCATTGGTGGGTAATTTGCGTCAACTTTAGAGGTAGTTTCAACGACGTACGAGAAGAAACCTTAATGCTTTTATTATTAGGTATAGAATAAAGTGTTGTTGTTTTCCAAATAACTTTCGACTGGGAGACGAGTCCATGGGAGGCTTAAGGGCGGCGCAGAGCTTTAGTGAATCCGGTCAAACTGTTGTGTGTTACTTCCTCTGACCTTAAATATAAGGCTTCCTAATTTGAACTGCTACGACGTCTATATATTTAAGGACAAAGGGAGTAGTTCTTGTCATTCATTCAGCTATAACCATTTCAGATTCTCTAGTGCATTCGTGCGGTGTTTGCCAGTCCCTAATTAATCTTGTTGTTGTGTTCCGATGTCGCGGCTTTGGTTTAATCTCAACTGGGAGTGTTCGCCTGGACCAACGTTGCCCGAATGACACGATTTTGCCTACGTGAGAGCAGGCCAAATTGGATGTCAACAGCAGGAGAACAGTGGCACTCCCTCATGGTTTTGTGCACGTGACAGAGAATCACACCGGTGTCGCTCGATCCTGGAAGAGGTACTCGACTGGCAGGCCTACATTATTTTCAATGAAAGGGTTGAACAGCCAAAGGTCGAGTCAATTCCAGAAGAGCACCTGCCAACCAACTGATCAGGAGAAATATGAACAAGAGGTGGCAGATGGATGGGAGTGAGAGGCCTGTTGCCCCGATGCTACACGAGAGAGAGGGGAGTGTGTGCCAAATGCTAGGAAATGGTTTGTCTCAATTTTTCCATTGTACTCCTCCCTCTAAATAGGGCTGTGCAGCCGGCCTGCCTAAGTCAACTATCCTGTCACATCGCTGCGATGTGACCGGTCATCTCATACCCTGTCTACCATGACGCGCCACTATTGACGGCGTCATTGACTAAGATACACTGTAGGTGACGTCTAGCACGTCCTATCTACCTACGCTGTACTTGATGCTGATGCATCACTTCAGGACACAGGCTACAGGACAAAAGCCCTCGCACCTGACGGACCTGGTAACTACTTCGACTCGGGACAGGCCCCGGAGTCGAACACATCCTCGACTTGGGACAGACCCCGAAGTCGGCACCCTCTAACTTGTTGACTCCTCGCACTCGAAGGATCGTCGACTGGACACACAAGCCTATTTCCAACAATCACTTCCTAGGCTTGAGTTCCGGAGACACCTCCACCATGCCGATCCTTGTTCGCAGCTCCGCCAGGCGGACTCGTCCAAGTGGCTTGGTCAGCTCCGGTGGGCACGAACTCCAGCTCGACCTTCTTCGCCTCCACGTAGTCTCGAATGAAGTGGTACTTCAGGTCGATGTGCTTTGATCGCTCGTGGAAGACGGGATTCTTGTCGAGCGCGATAGCGGACTTGTTGTCGACCTTGAGCACCACGTGCTCAGCTTCGGCGTTGCTGAACTCGGACAGCAACCGAGCCAGCCAGATCCCCGAGCAAGCAGCTGTGGCAGCTGCCACATACTCCGACTCGCAGCTCGACAGAGCCACGACCTTCTGCTTGAGTGACTGACAGGTCACTGGGCTGCTCCCGAGGAAATACAGCGTACCCGACGTACTCTTGCGCGAGTCGACGTCGCCCGCCAGGTCGCTGTCGCTGTAGCCGACCAGGCGCGGTGTACCTGCACTCCTCCCATACCTACACCCGAGTCGCGGAGACCCGGCGATGTAGCGTAAAATGTGCTTCACGGCCGCGAGGTGCTCCAGAGTTGGAGCCTCCATGAACCGCGATACGAACCCGACTGCGAAGGTCAGGTCCGGCCTCGTGTGCACCAAGTATCGTAGGCTCCCGACTATGCTCCGGTACTCGGTAGCATCTGCTGCGGGTGCCGTGTTGCACTTGGACAGCTTGAAGCGCGGCTCCATGGGTGCGTGGACGGGGTTGCACCCGCCCATTCCCGCCTTCTCCAGCAGCTTCAGGGCATAGGCACCCTGCGAGATGTCGATCCCGCTGGGTCCTTGTCGAACCTCGATGCCGAGGTAGTAGCTCAGCAAGCCGAGGTCAGACATCTGGAACAGGCTCCGCATCTCCAGCTTAAATCTATCGATGTCGCTGGAATCCGAGCCCGTTATCACCAAGTCGTCGGCGTAGACACCGACTAAGAGCCGGCTCAGAGTCGCTCCTCGCGCGTACATGCCATGCTCCGACTCGCACCTTGCGAAGCCGAGCTTGACGAGGCATGCGTCGAGCTTGGTGTTCCATGCCCTTGGCGCCTGCTTGAGGCCGTAGAGCGCCTTGTCGAGTCGAAGCACCAGGTGCTCCTTCCCCTTTGCAGCGAAGCCGGTTGGCTGCTGCACATACACCTCTTCCTCCAACTCGCCGTTGAGGAAGGCTGACTTGACGTCCATATGGTGGACGTCCCACCCCGCACTCGATCGCCGCCACGGCTAGCAGCAGCCTGACGGACTCGAGTCGGGCCACGGGTGCAAAGACCTCGTCGTAGTCGACCCCGTGCCGCTGCACATAGCCCTTTGCTACCAGTCGAGCCTTGTGCTTAAGGACTACGCCGTGCGCGTCCTTCTTCACCTTGTACACCCACTTCATGCCGATCGCGCGATGACCTGGTGGTAAGGTGGCTAGCAGCCAAGTCGAGTTTGACTCGATGGCCTCCAGCTCCTCCTGCATCGCCTGCCTCCAGCTGGCATGCGCCTTCGCCTCATCGAATGAGCCTGGCTCTTCGGAGGCGAGATAGTGGAGCTCCTCGTCCGGCTCAACGGCCGAACCCACTTCGAGCACGTTCTGCAGAGTGCGGAACCGGTGATCGAAGCTCATGTCGTCTTCTGCATCGAGCATACCTGAGTACCTCGAGGGCGGCGTGACGAATTCGACGCCAGAGACAGCCTGAGTCGAAGACTCCGCTGTCGGGGGCTCCGGTGTTGTTGGAGAACCAGCTGGGGATGCACTCCCGACTCCTGGAGTTGGCGAGTCTGGAACCGGCGAGTCGGGGGCAGGACCCGCACTTCCGTCTCCTGGAGTTGGCTGCGGCTCGAACACCATGTGCTCAACCGCGAATGTGTCGACTCCGAAGGTGTTCACCGGAGCGTCCGGCGAACTCCAGTCCCAGCTCGCGTTCTCGTCGAACACGGCATCTCGCGTGATGGTCACGCGGTTAGTCACCGGGTCATAGGCCCGATAACCCTTCGTCCCAGGTTGGTACCCGACGAAGATCATCGGCCTGCTCCGGTCGTCGAGCTTCTTCAGCCCGGGGCGCGTCTCTCTGACGTGCACCACGCACCCGAACGTGCGCAGGAAGCTCACGCGGCCATGCCAGGACTCGAACGATGTCTTGTCGTCCACGCTCTTGGTGGGTGATCTGTTCAAGATGAACACGGCCGTCGTCACCGCCTCACCCCAGAATTCTCTGGGGACCTTCTTGGCCTTCAGCAGACTGCGAGCCATGCCCACAATCGTCTGGTTGCGTCGCTCCACGACGCCGTTCTGCTGCGCGGAGTATGGAGCCGTCAGGTGACGCTCCACTCCGAGCTCAGCGCAGTATGCTGTGAAGGACCCGGAGGTAAATTCGCCTCAACGATCCGTGCGCAGCGTGCGCAGCTTGCAGCCAGATTCCGACTCGAATCCCGCCTGGAGTCGAATGATGGAGGCTGCAGCCTCGTCCTTCGTCGAGAGAAGGGTGAGCCACATGTACCGTGATAGGTCGTCCACCAGCAGGGGGAAGTACCTCTTTCCGCTCGGTGTGGCCGGGGTGATCGGCCCGCAGAGGTCGCCGTGGACCAACTCGAGTCGCTCCTTCGCCCGGAACTTCGCTTGCTTTGCGAACGGGGCTCGCCTCTGCTTCCCTGCTAGGCAGGCGTCACGGAGCTGGTTCACGTGCTCCACCAGAGGGAGGCCACGCACCATCTCGCCCTTCGCCAGTCGGCGCAAGCTGTCGAAGTTGAGGTGCCCGAACCGCGCATGCCAAGTCCTCCACTAGTAGGAAAAGCCAATTCTATGGAAGCTTATTCTGTGGCGTACCTTATAGCCGTGCGCCACAGCATAAGCTTCTGTGGCACACCTATAAAAATGCACCACAGAATAAGCTTCTGTGGCGCACCTATAAAGATGCGCCACAGAATAAGGTTATTCTGTGGCGCATTACTTATTGGTATGCCCATGTGCCACAGAATATGCGTGGGCCCCACACCCACGCAAGGGTCAGTCACTTTGGGCTTTATTCTGTGGCGCAGCCATGCCCATGCGCCACAGAATAAGCTTATTCTGTGGCGCACCAGGGTGCATGCGCCACAGAATACGCGTATTCTGTAGCGCACCAGCTAGGTGCGCCACAGAATAAGGATGTATATACAAGCATATCTACGTATACAAGCAGAATAACGTGGTTCCCGTTGACGGGACACGTTCCGTCGGACTTCCGGCGCGTTCACCGTTTTCGCCAGTTTTCACCGTTACGGAAGTGCTGCCCGTTGACGGGACACGTTCCGTCGAACTTCCGGCGCGTTCACCGTTTTCGCCAGTTTTCGGCTGTTTCCACCGTTACGGACATGGTGCCCGTTGACGGGACACGTTCCGTCGGACTTCCGGCGCGTTCACCGTTTTCGCCAGTTTTCGGCTGTTTTCACCGTTACGGACGTGCTGCCCGTTGACGGGACACGTTCCGTCGGACTTCCGGCGCGTTCACCCGTTTTCGCCAGTTTTCACCGTTACGGACGTGCTGCCCGTTGACGGGACACGTTCCGTCGGACTTCCGGCGCGTTCACCGTTTTCGCCAGTTTTCGGCTGTTTTCACCGTTACGGACGTGCTGCCCGTTGACGGGACACGTTCCGTCGGACTTCCGGCGCGTTCACCGTTTTCGCCAGTTTTCGGCTGTTTCCACCGTTACGGACGTGGTGCCCGTTGACGGGACACGTTCC
Source organism: Poa pratensis (assembly GCA_947311845.1). Lineage (NCBI taxonomy): Eukaryota > Viridiplantae > Streptophyta > Magnoliopsida > Poales > Poaceae > Poa > Poa pratensis. The sequence continues at coordinate 54,984,341 of CAMZMU010000060.1, read as the reverse complement.
GTCGGACTTCCGGCGCGTTCACCGTTTTCGCCAGTTTTCACCGTTACGGAAGTGCTGCCCGTTGACGGGACACGTTCCGTCGGATACTTCCGGCGCGTTCACCGTTTTCGACAGTTTTCGCCAGTTTTCACCGTTACGGAAGTGCTGCCCGTTGACGGGACATGTTCCGTCGGACTTCCGGCGCGTTCACCCATTTTCGCATTTCGCGCCACGTTTTCACCCACAAAAAACATAGTACAGTACCTCATTTGGTTGGTGATATAATTTTGATTATGAATGAATAAAGAGGTATGATGTGTTCAAAACATGGACAATTGCATGAATAAGGAGGTATAATTTTTTTTGTATTAATAATATGTGTGTGAGACAAACACAAAATTTGAAGAAACAAATAAAAAAATGTTGTGGCCACATTATTCTGTGGCGCACCCTTGCAGCCGTGCGCCACAGAATAACGTTATTCTGTGGCGCACCCATTCAGCTGTGCGCCACAGAATAACGTTATTCTGTGGCGCACTCTTGCAGCCGTGCGCCACAGAATAATGTCAGCCGTTTTTCTAACACGCACGCGCGCCTTCTTCCCCAAATTCACATCTCGCGCTTCTTCCTCTTCCTCAAACGACGCACGCGCCCGCCGTCGACCACCCGCCCGCCCTGCCCGTCCTCGACGCCGCCGTGCTCGACGCCGCCATGGTCGACGCCTCCGCCGTGCTCGACGCACCCGCTCTGCTCTACTCCGCCGTGGTCGACGCCTCCGCCGTGCCCGTGCTCGACCACGCCGTCGACGACGCCGCCGTCCTCGACGCCGCCATCCTCGACGCCGCCCTCCTCGACGCCGCCCTCCTCGACGTCCACGGTGAGCCCCTCCTCTCCTCTCCCTCCTAGCACCGAAGGTGCTTGTGCAAATGCTTAGCCAGATATAGGATCATTTTATGCTTGTGCAAATGCTTACAGCGATCTGATGTCTTGTGATCAAGTAATTTCTTTTCGAAAACCAATGATTTCATTTATTTTTTCTTTGTCCCTAGTGCTTTGAATCTTTTCAACATTCTTGGAGGCTGGTAGTTAAAAAAGATATCTATCAAATATAATCCAAAGTTCTGAACAGTTTTATAGTTACATTAAGGCACATCCTATAGCCATGATATAGGATCATTTTATCAGGAACAACCTTAGCAGAGTTAATGTTATTAACTATTGGTGTATGAAAAATGTGTGACATATTCAGTCTAAGGAATGAGATGCTCTATTGTAATACCGGGTGCTTTCTAATTCCATCACTGCATTTTCTAAATATCACTTCTTTCACCCATCCTTTCGGTAGACCATCTGGACTGAAGTCCACCTGTGCTAGTATCTGTAAATAAGTCCAAAGCTTAGATATGAAAAAACTTGTAACCTTTTATAGATACAATGCTGTTCAAATAGGAGAATAATTCCAGCAAGTGGCATACATTATCTTCAGAGAAGGTGTCGCACAGCCCCTTCACATCACATATAGAGATCGCACCCTCATTCACATAGCAACAATATTTATATGAATGTAGTTTTTTCTCAGATATTTGAAAACATTTTTGCAGCACAAATAGAAAAATTAAGCATAAAAGGGAAGTTCATTGATCACTTCATAAAAGGGAAACTAACATTGTATATAGTTAACTAATGCATTATTTGTTGTCAAATAACATTGTATATAGTTAACTAATGCATTATTTTCCCGTATGCAGGAAATTTAGAAGAAGCACCGCGTTCTTTCAGGTGAGATGTGGAGATGGCGATGCGGGAGATGTGGATTTTTTATTGAGATGTGGATTTGGCTCCGACCATCGTGTCGTGGAGATGCCGGCCGGATATGCCGGCCGGAGTTGTGTTTTTTTAAATTTGGAAATGCTTGCAGGTACCCCCGAGAGGCCCTTGAGATTGCCGGAACGTCGATTAACTTCCGTTCCGGCAATTTCGGGTACTCCATATGTCCCTTTTTTAGCAAAGGTCATGCCGAATTTTTTCGTGAAATTTGGCATGACTTTGCTAAAAATAGGACATATGGGGTATTGTGCTTGAGCTCCGACCATCGTCGAGTTGTGTTTTTTTAAAATTTGGAAATGGTTGCAGGTACCCCCGAGAGGCCCTTGAGATTGCCGGAACGTCGATTAACTTCCGTTCCGGCAATTTCGGGTACTCCATATGTCCCTTTTTTAGCAAAGGTCATGCCGAATTTTTTCGTGAAATTTGGCATGACTTTGCTAAAAATAGGACATATGGGGTATTGCGACTAATGCATGGGCCGGGGTATCTTAGTACTTAGTTAGGTGATTTTTTTTCTCTTATATTTGTCATACTAACTTTTTGCCTCTTTTTAATGCAGTTCAAACATGTCGGGCGACGCTTCTAAGCGCATGAGCATCGAAGAGCAAGCAAGAGTACAGAACATGGACTTTTGGCCCGACGATATGAGGGACGAAGCCGCGGTCACTAGTGGCGACGAGGCTGAGGAGCATCAACGGGAGGTCCGGGATCCCGACCCCGAGTACCACGAAGAAGGTGGTGAGGATGACACCTCAGGAGATGGTGGCGACCACACGACCACTGGCGATGACCGCACCGATGGCGGCGACCACACGGAACCCGGCGACAGCAACCCGGCCGCTAAGAAGAAGAAGAAGCGGAGGGCAAGGACTAAACCGCGTAAAGTGCAGTCGGTGGACAATGTCACGGACGTGATCACGGAGGTCAGTCCAAGTGGCATGCCGTTGGAGCCTAAGCACGTTGCACGAGGGTACAGCATGCAACTAGGGTGCATCCTCCGAGAAGGCGTGTCGATCAACACGTCTGACATTAGAAGCGAAGAGAATGCGGCTTTGCTCGAACACCTGCTCAGGAGGGTTCACCAACGATACACCTTCCCGAACCCTAAACCCAAAAATGTGGATAATTACGCCACCACGAAGATGAGCACCGCCTTGAGCAGCTGGAAATGCCGGGTGAAGGCGAAGATTCATAATAAGAAGAGCTGGGAGGAGATTAGTACAGGCGAGCCTCACATCACCTTAGAAGAGTTCGAGGTATTTAAGGACTTTTTAAATTCTGAGGTGTGTACAAGATGGACCGAGTGGGGGAAGGAAATGCGGAAGAGGAACTTAGGTAACCACCGTTTGGGAAGCGGCGGTTACAAATCCAAACAACCCACTTGGGACAAGGAGGACGCAGAAATAAGAAAACGTGGGCTGGACAACCCATGGGATAAATTCACAGACGAGCAGACCAGGAACTTTGTCCGGTCCCGCTACTATCTCAACTGGGAAACTGGGGAGTTCGTTACCGATCACGACGATGTGAAGCAATTCCAGCAAAATCTGGTAAGTGAATTTAAATACCACAGATATCTCAAAGTCCATTGCGTTGATCTCAAATTTCTAAGTGTGTTCACCTTTGTGTGCAGGAGGACGAGTTGAAGGCTGAGGCTGAGGCCGGCCAGTCGTCGTCCCAGGGTGAGAGGGAAGTGTGGGACACTACTTTCAACCGGGCGATGAACGTTGCAAAGGGAAGGGACAAGTTGGCGCCGCCGACATCAGCTGGCCGTGTGTCAGGCTATGGTACGAGCGTGAAGTTCACGGAGTACTACAGCTCGGACGGCGCCGGCGAGAAGAAAAAGAGGAAGAGGACGTCCAAGAACGAGGATAGAGCCGAGGTTGAGCGGCTGAAGGCGGAGCTGGAGGAGCTGAAGAAGAACACCGTGGACAAGCAGGAGGTGCAAAAGCTAGTCCGAGAAGGCATCCACCAGATCATGCCCCCGCAGATAGTGGAGGGGTTCGCTGCCTGGATGGCGGGAGGTCAACAGGGGCCGATACACGTGCCCAGCTTCTCCGGCAGCAACTCCACCATGAACCGGTCGCCGAGCGACATCATCGTGACCCCGCCGCCCATGGCCCCTTTGGTCACACCGGCGCTGCCTACCGCACCGGGACGCGAGAAGAAAACTCCGGCCACCGCCGCTGGCACCGGCGCCCGTGTCTCGACGGAAGCCGAGCTGGACGTCGTCACCAAGGTTACTAATTAATTAGTCTGCGTCGTCTTCTGTATAACTATGTCCTTCTGTATAACTATGTCTGCTTCGATCGATGACTGTATTAATCACACAAATGCATATGTTGCTTAATTTCATTATAGGAAACGCCTTGCATGCTCCTGCATAGGGTAGGCGACGAGTTGAAGGAAGTTGCTACGGGCCTTATCCTAAAAACAGGCAGCGAACTAATGCACCACGCTCCAGTGGACAAGGGTTTTATGAAGGTCAAGGTAGTCACGGTGCCGAAAGTGTATCACAACATGGACCCCCCCGTTCAACCTCAAGGAGCCGATGAACACGTGGTCCTTGGAAAGTGCCCCGAATGGGTCTCGCTATGGCCGAAGACCCAGATTCGTCTTGGGGGGGGGGTATTATTGATGAGGGCCCAAGACGCAACACCGGCGCCACCTCAAAGTTCCGGCGGGACGCTCCGATCCGTCCCCCGAAGAAGCCTGCAGCCGTCGCCACCACCACCAACCGCCAGAAGCAACTGTTGGTAGGCTCTCAACCACAACCGGTGCAATTGGGCTCCGAACCACAACCGGTGCAATTAGCAGGCAACGCCTCTGCACCTCAACGTATTGGTGGCAACGACGACGACGATGATGATCTTATCGACGTCGGTGGCTTCCTCAACACTGGCGCCGAAGACGCCGACGGATTCATGCGTCCTGTGGATCTCGAACCACCCTTCCGTGCCCACGCCGATCAACCTGCTCGTCTCAATGCAGTCACGCAGCGCCTGGACTTCCAGGGTTTATCTCAAGAGACACCTCCAGCAGCCGGCGTTGCAGCTCAAGACAAACCGGCTACCGGCGTTTTCTCCCCTGGCACGATTGCGAAATCGGTTGCAGAGGGGCTTCGTGGGCAGCCATGGAGCAATAAGCCCAGGAGGCCCCCCAAGAAGATGCCAAAGGGCGCCTCTGCGAGCCAGCCACCTAAGATGCCAAAGGGATCAAAGGGCGCCTCTGCGAGCCAGCCAACTCCTATGATTATCCAGGGTCGTGAAGACACCATACCACCCCCTCCGGACAAATCGGCGCACATGGTTCATGAAGCTGGAAAACCGAAGTTCCGGAGATGACCCACCTCGCAACTCCATCAATGATCTCTTTGAGCGCTTCTATCTCTATGCTAGAGGGCTTTCTTCTAAAAGACAGGGATCCAAATTACCCGGCGTTCACTGTCCAAGTGCCAAAGGAAGAAGGCGGGTTGGTGGTCGTCGGTGAACACCCCGCGGATCTGTTCTTAGTAGCATACGAGGACGTGTTCAATCTATTTAACCAGCAGCGGCTCAACTATAACTTGGTCCGCCTATACGCGCTCAATGAGGCCATGACTATCCACAGAGATAATCTCTCGCACGTCGCGGTAGCGGATCCCTACTACATGCGTGACAGCCAGCTGGTGCAAGGATCTGTGACACGGACCAGCGCAGTTGAGTACCTCGAGAGGTTCATGTTGCAAAACCAGCAAAAGAATTGCCTTCTTGTGCCTTTCTTTCCCGAGTAAGTACACATCCGCTCGCCGCCGTATCTTGTGCCTTTCCGAGTTCAATGCATGCATGTTTCTGATCATCATCTCATTTAAATTGTGTTGAGCAGGGACAAGTACTGCGTCCTCATCATCCTACACCCGAGCCATTACCATGCCACTTATTTTGACTCAGGTAGTAGTACTACGAAAAGGTATGCCAACATAATTGCTGTCCTCAATCAAGCTCTTCACGGCTACCACCAAAAGGGAGGCGTCTTCGAAAGCACCGTGCAACCACAATTAATTGATAATAAGTTGCGCCGGTTCAAGCATATCACCGAGTTCTCTTGCCTCAAGGAGCAGTCGGGCAGCGAGATGGATGCCTTCTACGCCCTCCGTCATATTAACATGATTATCCGAGATGGAGCGCAATGTGGTTTGCCATCTGCTTTACAAACATGGGTCGAATATGACAGACGCAAGTCCGATATGGATCTTAGAAAAGACTTCCAATGCATCAAGACCAAGTTATCGGAAGTCATCGTCGGAAATGTTATCACAGCAGGGGGACCTTCCATTGCTCCCGACGAGGTAGATAGGATGTATTATAAAAGAAAACCTTACACATGCACACATACATACTCTATTTTATCCACTTAGATGAATAAATCATGCATGCATACTCTATTGATATTATTAACCAATATATATATCTATCTCCATCTACAGGGTTGCATCAGAGAGAAATCGAAGAACGCCTAAAGTTGCAGAAGGACAACAGGGCGTGGATGACGAAGAAAGACGGCAAACCATTCCCGGCGCCGCTCGCACCGCTCGCTACATGAGATCGTCGTGCTCCCGCTTTTGCTCACCGTCAACGCCGAGATGTAATCTATTCGATCCTAGTGTAGGCGGTGAACACTTCATTTGTAACGTGTGCAACGATCGATTAACTTTTGTATATATCTCAACACTTGTGTAAAACTTCGGCACTTTTGTATCAACTTGTGATGAGACATATACTGTTTCTGTTATATCTGTGTAAATATGAAATATACATGTATTCTGGTATTATACTGGTATTGGTATTCTGGTAATATACGGGTACAATACGGCACAGTAATTCTGTGGCGCACCCAGAACTATTCTGTGGCGCACCCTATTCTGTGGCGCATGGTGAGTGGGGTGCGCCACAGAATAGTTATTCTGTGGCGCACTTGGTGGTGCGCCACAGAATAGCTTATTTAGTGGCGACTATTCTGTCGCGCACCACCCATGCGCCACAGATAGCAAAATGGTGCGCCACAGAATAGCTTTTCTGTACTAGTGCACGCCGGGTCGTCGCCAGTGCCCACGACTAGGCACACTGGCTACGCGACTCGCGCGTGCAGCTTGTACATCCGGTTCGGCTCTCGCCTGACCTTGATCAGGAGCTGCCGCTCCCTATCACACACTCGGAGTATCCCATCCTCGATCAGCACCTGCCAGCCGTTCTCGTCGAACTGGCCCAGGCTGATGATCTGCGCGTTCAGCCGGGGTATGAAGTACACCCCGGTGACGGCTCGATGCTCGCCTGATTTGCAGACGAGAGCACCGTCCCTTGCCCGCAGAGTTTGACTCGCGAGCCGTCACCGAACTTGACAGTCCCAGTGACGCTTGTGTCGGGTTCCGCGAACGCGGCGCGGTCACCAGTCATGTGATTGGTGGCGCCCGAGTCGAGGTACCAGACGACCTTTTTGGCGTCCCCCTCTTGCGCCAGGTTGACCTGCACCTTCTCCTCTAGCATGAGGAGGACCGGCTCCTTGCGAGTCGGGTCGGCCAGCTCCTCCCGAGCTGCCTTGGTTGACTCCTCTCGAGTCAACGCAGTCGAGTCCTTGTGACTCGACGAAGATGTCGAGTCCTCCTGACTCGACACTCCCGGATCCTTGCGACCCGAGACGGCCGACTCCTCTCGAGTCACCGAGCCCAGCTCCTCTTAAGCTGGGGCAGTCGAGTCCTTGCGACCCGACGTTCCTGCCGAGTCCTTGTGACCCGACGATACTGTCGACTCCTCTCGAGTCAACGAGCCCAGCTCCTCCCGAGCTGGGGCAGTCGAGTCCTCTCGACCCGACGATGTTGTCGACTCCTCTCGAGTCAACGTGTCCCACTCCGCGATCCAACAGATCGGCGCGAGTTCCTCCGGAGGAGTCGACGATCCCTCCGACTCCGCCACCGGTCGAGTCGCTGACTCTGCCACCGGTCGAGACAAGGGTGCCGCCTCCGAGGTGCTCGACTCCGCCTGGCGAGTCGCAGCAAGGAGCTGTGGGGCAGACGCGATGGTACAGGCCTCCACCATGAGGAGTGCGCTGTCATCTTCGTCGTCTCCGCCACGGACGAGGTGTGCTTCCGCACCTCTGCGCGCACGAGGTGTGCTTCCTCGCGCTTCTTCTTGCGGCAGTCCCGCGCCCAGTAGCCGGCGACTCCGCAGTACCTGCACATGTCTTTCGACGTGCTAGGGTTCCCGGCTCCGCGAGCCGAGCTGCCCCTACCGCGACCGCGCGGCTTGCCGCCGCCGCGTCCGGTATGGCTGGAGGATCCACCTTCGTCCTGCAGGCGCATCCGAGAGAACCACTCCTCCTCCGTGAGGAGTAGTTTCCCCGCCTGCTTGGCCTCCGGCTTCTCCGCCTCAGGTTGCTCCTCGGCCGTTTTGAGACGGCCGATGAGCTCCTCCATGGGGAGCTTGTCGAGGTCGAGCAGAGTCTCGATAGAGCATGCCATCTGTGAGAATCTCGTGGGAACGACCGAGAGAAACTTACGGATTGTGTCTGGCTCGGTGATGCTGACACCGAGCACCCCAAGCTGCGACACGAGCGACGACAGCCGCATGGCGAAGTCGTCGATGTTCTCGTCGTCGCCGAACTTGATGGCCTCGTACTGCTTCTTGAGCGCAGTCGCCTTCGCCTCCCGGACACGGGTATCTCCGACCCGCATCGTCTTGATCGCCTCCCACGCCTCCTTGGCCGTCTTCTTCGACGCCAGTGTGGAGATCATCTCCGGCGGGACGGCGAGCAGCACGTACTCCAGCGCTGCCCGGTCCGTCTCCCGATCCTCCGTGCCAGCGCGCACGGCCGCCCAAACGCGGCGTGCCTCAAGCTTCACTTGCATGAGCAGCGCCCAGTCCGCGTAGTTTGACCGCGTGAGCAGCGGCCACGAACTACCGGCCTCCCGCACAACACGTTGGACTGCCAGCGTGCTTGCGGCCTCCTTCACCTCCGCCGGAACAAGCGCCTTGCCGTCGCCCATCTCCGGTGAGATCTCTCAAGAACTGAGCCTCTGATACCAATTGTTGCCCTGATGCTACACGAGAGAGAGAGGGGAGTGTGTGCCAAATGCTAGGAAATGGTTTGCCTCAATTTTTCCATTGTACTCCTCCCTCTAAATAGGGGCTGTGCAGCCGGCCTGCCTAAGTCAACTATCCTGTCACATCGCTGCGATGTGACCGGTCATCCCATACCCTGTCTACCATGACGCGCCACTATTGACGGCGTCATTGACTAAGATACAATGTAGGTGACGTCTAGCACGTCCTATCTACCTACGCTGTACTTGGTGCTGATGCATCACTTCAAGACACAGGCTACAGGACAAAAGCCCTCGCACCTGACGGACCTGGTAACTATTTCGACTCGGGACAGGCCCCGGAGTCGAACACATCCTCGACTTGGGACAGACCCCGAAGTCGGCACCCTCTAACTTGTCGACTCCTCGCACTCGAAGGATCGTCGACTGGACACACAAGACTATTTCCAACAAGGCCATCTGTGGATTCTTTTCCCTGCTCCATTCAGCAATCAGCAGAGTTTGACTTTATTATATATGCAGAGTGATCTCACTGCGGACGGGCTTGGAGTTTGGATTAAAACCCCATGTATCGTTGCTTTTGTTTGATTTTGTCGGTTCGATTTGGTTGGAAAAATAATACATTTATCTACGTTTGTTACAGCACATTACATAAATCATTCAGTTGTGAACACTGGAGACCACTTTTAAGTTTTAATAATGCCTTAAGCAGGCTGACAGTACAAGGTTTGTTAGATACAAATCCAAATGCAGATTATTGTTATTATTGTCTTCTTTGAGAAGCAGAGTTCAGGATTTTAATTGACCTGTATGTGTGATTCATGATATGAAACTGGTACTCAGTCCTGAACACTGTCAAACTGTGTTCATATTTACTGTTTTAACAATCACACATGAAATTGCAAACAAAAAAATCTAATCCACTACAATCACTAACAGCAATGTGGGTTCCGTGTAGTTGGTGAAACCGAAGAGCGAAATACCAAAATGGGGATAAACTGAAACTGAATCGTTGGTGCGTACCTGCCAGGCTCCCAGAAGCAGAGCTGGTGAACCGGCCGCCTTCGTTCTTGAGAAGGTGGAGGGGTCCTAGTCCTAGGACCCGAATCCTCGGCCTCACGGAGCAGCCTGAGGAAATCGTAGATAGGCGTCCGCCGCGCTGGGACTGCCCCGCCGACGACCCGCTCCCCACCGTCCTCGTTGACCGTAGTGATTGCCGCACTGCTCCATCCCGCCGCCAATCCGCGCGAGCGCAGGCTGCGGCAGGCACATCGCAGTAGCCGAGAGGCCGGCCTGTGGGGTCTCTTCGTCTCCGCCGCTAATCGGAGTTCGCATCGTCATCTAGTACCTGATCTTGAGCAAGCACGATTACAGTTCATAGTATGGGCTGTCAAAAGGGTACATGCTTTGGGGAGGCAATTTTCAGAATTTTGCACGCCATATTTCAGAGACATAGGAAATTCTGAATTTTCTTCACAAGTACGTACTACATATAGATATTCACCACGGGAGGCGGCATTTTAGACAGTAGGTGCAGATGCACCTATTATGTAAAATATTTTTAATTTTTGTTCAAAATGCGAATAAATTATAGAAAAAAATTCGGATACACATTCATTTTGTGTTAGCACAAAAAATATCATGGAGAAAAAACATTCTTTGTGGCCTGTGCAATTTTTTTTGTCTTGTTCTTTGTGGCCTGTGCAATTTTTTTATGGCCTGTGCAAAAAAGACAAAAAAAATTGCACAGGCCACAAAGAATGTTTTTTCTTCACATAACTTTTTGTGCTAACATAAAATATCTTGAAGTATGTCTGAAATTTTTATTTTGAATTTTTCGACATTTTCAAAAATTTTGTGTTAGGGATTTCCCTTCACCACGTACCTATAGTAAAACATCAAAGGGTTATCTGTACGTCGATAATGCGACGCACAAGCTAGTCGAGGGTAGGCTATAGAGACCACATCTTCGCCCACTGACAGTTGTTCTGATCCTGGCACGATACGAGTGCTGTTGCTCAAGACAGTCGCGTCTGAACTCTGAACTAAACCATGCATGTCCTCGGCATGCCACAATGGTTCCGATCCCGGCAGGATGCACATCTCCTCCGTCAGCACCTCCACCCACGGCAGGTGCTCTTGCTTTGCTCCGCGTTTAGAACTAGACGCATCGCCTGTTGTTGCCACAGGCTCTAACTCTCTCTCTCACTGTCGCTCGAACGGAGGTGGAAGAAAGGGTGGACTCTGAATTTTGGTGGCGCACGAACGCCTGCCGCACTGACGGCTTTTCTGTATACTCCGGCGAGCTCAAACTCGATCCGCTGATACATGGAGGTACACGCACACACACAGTACAATCTAGTGGAGCCCAACTCTCCTGCCGGCCGGGCACACACCACGGTCCGGCGAGACTACCTCGCTCTTCACTGCCTCACTCTACAAGAGACTTGGAGATTCCTGATAGTCTAGTGGAGATCGCCGTGGAATGTCTTAGCAGTGATGTAGAGAAAAAACCGATGATCACAGAGGTAGCAGAGCGCCTTCTCATACTATCTTGTACATACACGGGTCGATACATTTATATTCTAGTCTGAAAGACACTTCATTTATTTTGCTGCGGCTGGGAACAAATTGTAGAACCATTCTCACTTTATTTTACTTTGATTGCACTATGTTGGGATGTGCTATGCATGTGTTTTGCTAGGGAAGTGTTCTTGCAATTTGTTGCCACTTTTTTGTGTGGAATGGTTGCATTTAATTTTAATTTACATAATCCTTGAAGAAAGAAGACTCACATCATTGGTGTGTCATTTTGCATCAGAGTTTGCTGCCACTTGTGTGCGCGCCTATCTCTGCATTTTCACAGCAGAACCGAATGCTCCTTGAACAGGATTACACTTTAAGCACCCGATCATCACTAATAGGATCTCAGATTTTCACATATCAAGGTTCGAATGTGCTCAAAAGTCAAACCATGAAAATAGTCAATTACACTCAATTTCTTAGAGCAACCAGGCGAGAGCTCATAACACGGTAAAAAATGACCACACCATGTGACTGATTTCCCACCATATTTCACAACAGTGCAGATTTAACCTAATTAATTAGACAATTTTTTTGTTGCGCATATTAATCGATAGTATTCACTTCAGTTGTACACGATATAATTTATGAACCAGCAATTGGACTAAGAAAACAAAAAAATATCTTCACTTTCCAGCGTCTATTCACCAACATATAGTTAACTCTGTGCTCATCGGTCATCATCAGGACAAGTGTGTCATCCGCTAGAATGTGATGCAAATATATAAAAACTCCTATGGAATCATATCACAATCTGAATGAACTTGTCCCTGACCTGGGATCTGCACTAGGAAGATTGCAGAAACAAAGAGTTAGGCATCACTAGAATCCACAAAAGTCCTTGAGCTCATGATGCACGTCCTCGTTCCTGAGCTTGGACATGGCCGACTTCTCGATCTTCCTGATCCACTCCTTGGACACATGGTAGATGCCTCCGATCTGCTCTAGGGACTTGCACCTGCCGTCCTCGAGGCCGTGCCGCAGCTTCAGCACATGGCCCTCTCTCGCCGGGAGTCTGTCCAGGACGAGAAGCAGCCTCTCCCTCAGCTGCCTCCGGAAGATGGCTTCTTCTGGATCTTCCAATGATGTGTCCGGAGTAACCTCCTGCAGTTCACACTCTCGTCAGACTAATTCGTTCCACATTAAAATCGATCAAGGGTATGAACTGTCATCGATTATTATCATTCATACATTTCCTGTACTGATCTCTGTTCATTCATAAATCTAAGGAATTCTGCTATGATCAATCTAGATACTATGTGAGAGGGCATTTGGTCGTGGCTAGTGGACATTACCACGAACTTGGCGTTCTGTCCGGTTCCGACCTCCGTGTAGAGTGAAACCACACGACGAGAGCACTTCCGTGCCAACCTAACATTGGCAACCGAGACGCCAACGAAGGTTGCAATCTCGTCATCGGTCGGGTTGCTCCCCATGCTGATTCGGATTGCACGTTTTGCTTCCTTCACTTTTCGGATGATACCCTCCATCCTTGCCTACACTTGCATAATTTCAGTGTCAGTTCCATATCATTAACAAAAGATTCATTTTTTTTCTTCTTACATGAACAACAAACTGAAACATATCAAAATAGTTGTTGGTTCCAGAGGCATACAGGCAGCTGTATTACTCCAGAATTTTCAGCGAGCAGTGCTAGCATCGCTTTCCTTATCCAGTACTTGACATAGGTTGAGAATTTGCACCCTCTCTGGCTGTCGAACCTCTCAGCTCCCTCAAGGACACCCATTTTCCCAGCCTGCAGTAACACGGTTACAAAAGGTTGCTAGATATAAAGAGAGGTTAAGAGTATAATCTTGCAACCTGGAGTAGATCCTCAAAAGCTGTTCCGATTCCAGTGTATGATCTTGCAATGTACTTGACAAGCCACTCAGTAGTCACCAATAGCCTTTCTCTGCAACAGTAGCCTGCTTGCAATCTACTCTTCAGGACTGCTTCATCAACTCCAGCTGCCTTCGCCCATCTATCATAGCAAACCTCCTGCCCTTCCTTTACCATGTTTTCTCTGATCTTCTCAAGGTTTGCACATTCCTGAGAAAAAAACAGTATCAGTTTTAAGTGAAAGCACGCACACTTAATATGCCAACAAGAGTGCTGATGAAGAGCACACCTTGATAGTCACCAGCAACTCTGACTGTTCTCGAACGATGATCCTTCGTCGGGCAGGATAGTTTTTCCACTCGGCTATAAACTGATTACTACTGGACTTACGCGACTTTCGTTTTTGTGATGACGCCTTTACGCAAACCCCGTAGCCCTTTTCGGACCCTCTGATTCTCTTCTGTTTCCTCTCCTCGCTTTTCCCGCTTCGAACGACAAGCTGATCATCTCTTTGCTCCTCGAGAGGTCTAGCCATGGGACTGAATTCGGCAACATTCCAAGGAAGTGCCAAATCTGGTTCATGCGAGGTTTGTGTAATGATGACCCTGGACCTCGACCCGTTGAACCATTTCAGGGCTCCAAGCTGTTCGATACGTAGAAGGATGGCTCTCTCCAGCATCACCATGTCTTGTCCTGCCAAACTGCTCTCCAACACATGGATGTTCTGCATCAACAAGTTATACTCCAAACTGCTGCTGCTTATGTAAGCCACATCCATCCAGGAAGACATGTCCTCATAAATCCTGCCAAACTGCGCATTTCGATCAAGGGCTGTTCTTTCTGCATCCACCTGGAAATTGACAGTGCCGTCATTTTCTGTACCAAAATTCAAAAACAAAGAGAGCACATATGTGATTGAATCAGACTCTGCAGTCTGCACCTTGATTTTGGCAAGCTTCTTGTCTTGTTCTCTGTTATCTGAAGCAAACCGGATGAAGATGCAGCAGTTCTGACGGTGTCGCCACGGTGCCGGTTAGGATTCGCGCGCCGATTGAGCAAGAGATGCAAGGCCAGAAGTCTCAGGGATTCAGAGAAAATCGACCTTCCACTCACTGCAAGTACAGGGACAAGAAAGTTTCAGATTACTGGCTGTCAGCAAGTTATGGCCTACGGAATTATACGAACATGCAGTCATAATTTAGAACCAGACACCATTTTCCGTCAGGCATTATGCCGTGCGTGCAGAACTTCAAAAACAGTGTAAACTGATTCCTGCGGGAAAAGAAATGCAAATGCCCTTGAGAGCACTCACATGGAGGGTGGGGATGGCTGGGTACATGAGCCTGCAGCATCCATGGCGAGGGAGAGGCGGAGGAGGAGGACGGCGACGGCGAGCAGCAGCACGGGCCGCGCACCATCCGCAGACCCATAGCCGCGGCCATGGCAATGGCGCCGCTGGGGAAGGGGATAGAGTTGCAGGGGCCTATCAATCCAGGCCTTGTTTTTTTGGTTGGAGTGGACACTTGGACAAACAAAGCAGAAGAAAAATATTGGATCTTTGAGGGTGAAAGCGAGTTGGGATCTTTTTTTCCTTGTTATTAGATATTTAGAGTTTTATTCAGATTTTGAATAACAGCTGAGCGTCACGACTCAGGATGGAAATATTTTATTTAATTTCTACTACGTGATCCAAGGAAAAAAAAAAAAGCTTATGTGTCTGCCCCCCCCCCCCCCCCCCAAACACTCCTGTTCCCCCGAGCCCAACCGACAATTACACAACCACGTCCCCAACCCACCTCCGTCTCCCCTATGATGCCTCTGCCCGCGCTATTCTCGTCAGTGTCCCCTCTCGACCCGCGGCGGCCCCTGCTAGCCTCCCTCGCCGACTCTCACGTCGTTACCGCCCAGTAGCACACGTCGACACAAACAGGAGGGCTTGGTTTCACGGCCGCCCTCCTGAACGCTGACGTCCCTCTCAACCCACGGGGGGCGCTGCTAGACTCCCTCGCCGATTTTTGCATCGCCACCGCCCAGTAGCACACGTCGACGCAGCCGTAGGGCGTGGTTTCACGGCTGCCCTCCCGAATCAGGGCAGGACAGCTGCAAATAGGTCGTCGTTGGCTCGGCCTTGCCAACAAACTGCTTCGTCCGTAACCTGTTCGATGTTTTGCCTAGTCGAGGCCAGGTATGGTGACATTTCTTCTTTTTTGTTCCATAGGCCACTATTTGTTCCCCGCTTGTTTTTTTATCGTAGATGTTCATGTAGATGGATAGCTCAGAGTTCTCTACTCCCATTTCATCGATTTTTCGGATGATTCATCTGACGATGACATCGATATTTGGGTGGTCGCGGCAACCTCATCTATGAACAACGATAATGCACTTCCAAAGCATAGAGAATCGGTTGTTAGTCGTGCGCCAGCGTTGAACCGTGACAGTGAAGGCGGCCACGAACAACTTTATAAGGATTACTTGTGGGGACCCCGGACTAGCTGTCCGAAATACCCGATTATGCTTAACACAACGATCCCGTGATCAGTCTGTCGTTGCACATAATCCGAATTGGATATCAAAGTTTACATCCATTACAATACCGAATTAAAAGTCTTACATAAATGGTCATTTAGACCAAGTCTTACATAGGTGCCTTCTTGGGCCAATCCAAATTATCAGCGGAAGCTACGGCGTAGACATCATATTCTAACGACGACGACCCGACAGGCAGCTGACTTGTGGAGATCCTTAGTTCGCGTAGAAGTCGCCATACTCCTGCTCGGCGTAGTGCTCCTCCTCGTAGTCTGGCTAGGACAATAGCCAGGGACGAAACCAATATGAGTACATTTGAATGTACTCGCATACTACCCCAACATGAGTATGCAATAGTTTTATTTTAATTTCCAACTTTTATTTATTTAAAACATCTCTATATCTTTATTGAAAAAGGTAAGAAGAGTTTTATAACCATCTTTAAAGAAATCACCATTTTATCTGTTTCTCCAAAACTCCTCCTTTTTCCGACCATAGCCCGTCATGGTCCACTTCCTCCAACCACCTCATACCGATCCGTTGGTATAGGTGTATGGAACATTCTCCACTTCATTTTCTTTTTTAAACTCAAAGTCTTTCAAAAACTTGCACATGGTCAAAGTAGGGCCTTCCAACTGTCCATATCCGAGGACTCGGCTATTCGAATAGTTTTACACTCTGCAGAGGTAGCACGCTTTTCCCACATCCATCCGGCAGCTCATCGTGTCCGCCACGTCTCGCCATACAGGGTGTATGCGAAGTAAGCCGCCGACCCTAGCCTGTCATTTGCTCATGCTAGTATAGGACCCTGCCCATATGACACTTCTACCACACTTAACCCAGCCCGTCGGAATCTAAGTGTGAGGACTCATAGTTTTGCCCAGCGATTTATGGTGGAACCTTCAATCATGCTCCTTATCTTTCCATAGAGTATGAGCGAGGACCCGGGTCAAGGTAGGTCCTCAGACCATCCCTTCATGCATAACGGAGTCGTCTTCGTCGATGAGGTCTCCCATACTAATATGAGCAAATTATATGACTAAGCCCTTTTCCCATATGTGGGTAAATGTGGTCGCACAGTGTATCGGCTGGTTGACGTAAGTACAAGGACACACTGTGCATTTTTCATAAACACCTCCATTTTCCACTTCTCCATTCCAACACCGACATCTCGGCATTCCATAATCACACAAGTAATTCCAAAGGAGTTTTGAATAAACAATATTTATTTTTCCATCCTATTGTTGCGCTCGAAACGCGTCACACGAACATGTCCTCGTGTACCCGCGGTGCCGGGGGAGATACTGCGCAACTCGCCCCACGGGAGGCCGGCTTCCAGCGTGATACGCAAGACAGCAAGCCGGCGCTTTTGATACCAGACGCCCCAGCCCCTCGGGAAGCCCCGTCTGAGGAAGCCGGCAACGATTGGCTGAACTAAGCCGGACTTGCCCGCTCTTAGCTCGGTTTTCGATACCCGGCGAAATCTAGATGAAGTCGCCGAACAACGGAAGCATGAACAAGGGTTTGAGGAGATAAAAGTAGGTTGTATTGATAGGTTGTCGATTGTTTGCTTTGCTTGCTTTCAATCGGCCGTCACCTCTCACATATATATGAGGCGGCTGGACTTCCCGTACAAGTAATGGACTTCTACAAGGCTTACAAATCATAGTCTAAGTCGAATCCATCTCTAAAATAGGCAACTTTTGGCCAGCAACGTTGGCTTCAAACTTGCTAGTTACTTCGGAAAGTTGCCTTTTGCCTTCCGTACTGGCTTCCAACTTGCTGGCTACTTGGAAAGTTGCCTTTTTCCCTTCCGTATTGGCTTCAAACTTGCCTTCTTCTTAGAGACGAGATATCTTGATCGGCTTCGTATTAGACCCGGATTTCAGCATCTGTCCGGCTTCTTTTAGAAAGTTGCCTCCATTTTCCAGCCTTGATCTTAGAAAGTTGTCTTCTCGTTTTCCGCCTTGATCTTGACCTTGAAAGTTGTCTTCTATTTTTCTGCCTTGATCGGTGGAAAGTTGACTTGCCGGCTTGTATTTGACAAAGTTGGCTTCTTTTATGCCGCCTTGTCTTGACAACGTTGACTTCCTTTTTGCCACCTTGTTTTGACAAAGTTGGCTTTGCCACCTTTATTGCTTCCTTTGACTTAGCTCGCTATGTCTTCAGGCAACTTTGCACTCCCGAATCCAGCTTCCGCCTTGTTCCGGTTGCCGGATTATTGGCAGCCTTCTTCCGGCCATCTTTTCCTGGAAAGCTTCCCAGATCACCATTTTAGCCTTCTTTGTTGCCTTCTTTAAGCCGCCAAATCTCCTTGAACCTGAAACTGGCAATCTGCCAAAAACGGGTGCTAACACATGCCCCCCTGTTTTCTAGTAGAGCTTGCGTACTAGAAAATATTCAATGTAGAAGTTTTTGTCTAAGGGCGATGCTTAAGCTCATCGGCCATATGCTAAGGGCGATATATGTATATCGGCCATACGTGCAACTCATGCAGTTTGCCACACGCTCGGGTGGAATTTCTTCAAGTATTTCCCATTGATAGCTCGAGGCAACATGCTGCCTTCCAATGTCTCCACCAGATAAGAGTTGCCGGGTACTATTCTCGCGACTCGCAGCGGCCCTTCCCAGTTTGGGGACCATTTGCCAAATTTCCGGCTTCTAGAGCCAACTGGCAATATAACTTTCCAGACCAAGTCGCCAATTTGAAAGTCTTTTAGCCGGACCTTCTTATTGTAAGTTTTTGCCACCCGCAACTTTTCCTTCTCAATTTCTCGCAAGGCAATAACACGCTTGTCGGCTACTTCATCAACATTGTCCATCATCAAGCTGCAGTAGTCTTCAGCCGACAAGTCATCTTGCTTAGCAAGCCTCAAGGCAGCCAGATTCACTTCTACTGGCAAAACGGCTTCTTGTCCATACACCAACTCAAAAGGAGTTGCCTTGGTTGCTCCATGCCTTGAGATCCTGTGCGCCCACAATGCTTCGGACAGTACTCGTGCCACCTCCTTGGATGATCCTGTACCTTCTTCTTGATCAAGATTTTATTGCTTGACTCGGCTTGTCCGTTGGCTTGTGCATAGTAGGGAGATGAACTGAGCATCTTGATTCCAAGTGATTCGGCAAATTGCTTCACCTCCTTAGCCATGAAGGAAGTACCTTGATCTGTGGTAAGAGTCTGCGGAATGCCGAATCGATGGATGATATGTTCTGTAATAAACTGGATCACCTCCTTGTGGGTCATGTTTCTGAGAGGTACTGCTTCAGACCACTTGGTGAAATAATCAGTAGCCACCAATACGAACCGATGCCCCTTGGATGAAGGCGGATGGATCATGCCGACAAAGTCAAGCGCCCAACCCCGGAAAGGCCACGGTTTTATAATTGGATTAAGAGGTGAAGCTGGCACCAACTGAATATCTCCAAACTTCTGGCAGGTTTCACATCCCCTGTAATATCTGAAGCAGTCATTGATCATTGTCGGCCAATAAAAACCTGCTCGCCTGAGCATCCACTTCATCTTGTGGGCCGACTGATGTGTTCCACATAAACCATCATGTACCTCTCCCATGGCAACTCTAGCTTCGTCTTCATTCAAGCACTTTAGAAGAAGACCATCGGCAGTTCGGCGATATAAGGCGGCATCCACCAATGTATACTTGAGAGCTAGGCGCCGAACTGCTCTGTCTGTTTTTCGACTTGGATCTTGTAAATAGTCAATATAAGGTTGTCTCCAGTCGTCCGCCAAGTTGTCACTTGACTCCTCCTTAGCCGGCTCCAACAAGCCGGCTTCCTGTTTGGCTTTCTCCTTAGCCGGCTCCAACAAGCCGGCTTCCTGACTGGCTTCCTCCAAGTTGGCAACATGAGTTGTTGGCTGTTCCTTGATAAAGAATAAACCACGACTGACGTGATAGCCAGATGCCTGTTGTGCCAACTCATTCGCAAGCCAATTGTCTTGCCTAGGAACATGAGATATGTGGAAATAATCCAACGTTGAAATCATATCCAGGCATCTATCAAGATAAATGTTGAGAGACCCGCTGTTGCATTGACAAATCTTGGCCACTTGCTGGACAATAAGCAACGAATCTCCATATGCCTCGACATGAGTTACCCCTGCGTCCACCAATATTTCTAGCCCGAATAGAAGTGCTTCGTATTCGGCTTCATTGTTAGTGCATAAATAGTCAAGACGACAAGAGGCTTCAAAAACAGTACCGTGTGGTGAGATGTACACAATGCCAACTCCTTGTCCGCTGCTGCAGACTGAGCCGTCAAAATAAAGCTTCCACGGTACAGCCGACACAATATTTAAGCCGGCTTCTTCCTCCAGGTCAATCCGATGTTCAACAATAAAGTCAGCTACAATTTGGCCTTTCATAGATTTTAGTGGTTCATAAGCCAAATCATATTCAATCAACCCGTACGCCCACTTGCCGATTCGCCCACTAAGAATCGGCCTTTGTATCATGTGTTTGAGAACATCGGTCTGACCAAAGACTTTGCATTCACTGGATAGCAGATAATGTCGCAATTTGGTGCAGGCAAAGTAAAGAGACAAACACAACCTTTCTACAAAGCTGTACCTTGACTCGGCATCCAGCAAACGTCTACTCAGATAAGTGATGATGTACTCTTGTCCTTCGGCTTCCTGAGTTAAGGCAGCTCCGATCACTTTGTCCTCAGCAGCAATATAAAGCCGGAAAGGTTGACCATGAGCCGGCTTCCTGAGAACTGGAGGAGTAGACAGGCAAGTTTTTATCTTGTCAAACGCCTCTTGCTGCTTTGCCCCCCAGGTGAATTCATCATCATTCTTGAGCCGAAGGATCTGTGTAAATGCATCAACTTTTCCAGACAAGTTAGCAATGAATCTTCTCAAATAGTTTACCTTGCCCAGAAACTTCTGCATGTCATTTTTGCAACCCGGCGCCTGTATCTTCTGGATGGCTTCAATCTTTGCCGGATCAACTTCTATGCCATGTTCATGTATGATGAAACCAAGGAATCTCCCAGCCGACACGCCAAAGGCACACTTCAAAGGATTCATCTTGAGCCCGTACTTCCTCATTCTTTCAAACGCCAGCCGCAAGTCGGCCAAGTGATTTGACTCGCCGTCCGACTTAACCACCACGTCGTCAATATATACCTCCAGTACGACTCCCAGAAGATCATGGAATATCAGGTTCATCGCTCTTTGATAGGTGGCTCCGGCATTCTTCAATCCAAAAGTCATCACGGTCCATTCGAACAAGCCAACAAAGCCTGGGCAGCGAAACGCCGTCTTAGCCGAATCTTCTTCGGCCATAAATATTTGGTTGTAACCTGCGTTGCCATCCAAGAAGCTGATAACTTTGTGACCTGAGGCTTCGTTGATAAGCATGTCGGCTATTGGCATAGGGTACTCATCCTTTGGCGTGGCTCGATTCAAATCCCTGAAATCAATACATGCCCTAATCTTGTCGGATCCTTTCTTTTCGACCGGCACAATGTTGGATAACCATTCGGCATACTTACAGGGCCGAATAAAGTTGGCTTTCAAAAGCCTGCCAATTTCCGCCTTTATCCGATCATAGATCAGTGGATTAAATTTGCGAGCCGGCTGCTTGTATGGTCTGAAGCCGGCTTTGATAGGCAACCGATGTTCGACCAACTCTCGGCTTAACCCAGGCATCTCGTGGTATTCCCATGCAAAGCAATCCACGTACTCTTTGACTAGCGCGATTAATTCAGACTTATAATCGGCCGCCAACTTTTGCTTTACAAATGTCGGTCTAGGGACAGTGCCATCCCCAATGTCAACTTCTTCCAGCAAGTCAGCCGATGTAAAGCCTTGTCCCAACTTATCCATGTCGTCTGGTTCTTCAATTGCTTCATACATATCGTTCCTTTCGGCCCGATACTTGCCCAGACGCTTCTGCAGCCACTCATCGTTTTGATCCATCTACTTGAGCGGCAGCCGATTGCACCAATCGGCTTTAGAGATACTGGCACGAATCCGTCCCTGGTAGCACTTAGGAAGTCGAACCCGGATAGATCACGCCCAGAAAGGCATGTGACATTAGAATGTTGCCAGTCAACAATCGACTCGGCTAACGCAATGCATGCCGATTCGTCAGCATGGATGACTTCAACTTCGTCGTCAACCCATTGCACTAGTTGCTGGTGCATAGTAGACGGAACACACTGGTTAGCATGAAGCCAATCCGTCCAGCAGCACATTGTAGTTTCCCTGCACCTCAGCAACAAAGAAGGCGGTAGCCAAAGTCTTGCTTCCACTGTGAGCTCCAAGCTGATAACGCCTTTGGCTTCTACTCCTTCTCCTCCTTCGAACCCATTTAACACCATGTTGTCTTCATCAGGTCGCCATCATCTAGTTGTAGCTTCTTGAAGACAGAATATGGCATCAAGTTTACCACAGCGCCGCCATCCACCATCATCCTGGTGACCGGCTTGCCATCAATGTGTCCTCTGACATACAGAGGCTGAGGTGTTTCACCGGCTTGTCAGGTTTTTCGAAGACAACATTTTTGGTCCAAAGTTGATTTGCGCAACCTCGCCTTCTTCAACAGCACGGAACTCGGCCGGCAAGTAATACACCATGTTGATATCCACGCCGTTCGAGCCGGCGATTCTTCATAATCTAGCAGATCTTCATCTGTCAAATTGCCTGACTCATCCATTGTTGACTCTGACATTGCTGGTTCTTCTTCTGCTTTTTTCCATTGCGAGGTCTTCACTTGCCGGCTTCTCTGTGGCCGGATCTTGGATTGCCAGCTCCTTTGCCAAACTTGCCATCGCCAAGTCTGCTGCTTCGACTTCGTCAGCCCATGAAGAATAGGTGATAGCCGGCGTAGCTGCCGGCTCTATTTCACTATCGACAGCAGGACTCATGGTAGTTGGTGCGGAAGCCGCCATAAGGACTGGCCTAGGAATCCACTTTTGCGCCGGCAACATTGGTCGCTCAGCATTGAATTTGACGTCCCTGGATTGCTCAGCTCCTTCTTCTGCCTTCTCCCGGTTCCTTGCCTTTGCAGTTTCCGCTTTTGTGTCTTTGTTATACCTGGCGGGCACCACTTTGGCTGAGTATATTTTGGATCCCGGGGTTGAGCTTTCATGGCTTGACTGGAGCTAGCTTCATGATCATTGGTTGCTGGCTTTGGCGCGATAGCAAGTATCGGCTCACTGTTTGCCGGCTCTGTAATGGGTCCTTCAATTTTAGCACATGAGTTCCAACAACCAATAAGTTGTCTGAGACTAATCCGCCTTCTGGCTCCGCCTTTTTAGCACCTTGCGCCTTGATCCGCCAATATGACAGTCTCCGGGATACACAAGCCGGCTTTGCATAGATGGCCGGATTGCCCTGCGTTTGACCTCGTCAGCCGGCCTCTGGTGCCGGCTATTTTCCTCCGTGGATGGTGACCTTGGTCGTTTCCCATACTGCCACTGGCGCGACCTCGACCCGGCCTGGCGCACGTACTTGTTCAGCAGCATGTCAAAAGTTGGCTTTGTTTCCTTGGTCTATATTCAACCTGGTTTGTCTTCCATCTGCCAACTTCTGGGCTCTTGGCTTGATAAATCTAGGCGGCGACTTGTCTGGCCGTGGTACTTGCCCCCCGAGTGTAGGGTTGTTGATGGTAATCTTGATGACTTCGCCTCCATCGGGTTGCCGGCTCACTTAACTTGTCTTCCTGCTGCCTTGTTGCCAGCTACTTCCTGGGTTCACCAACAACAACATTAGATTTATTAGCGGCTTCGGCTGCCTCTGGCCGAAGAGAACCTTCTTTCCCTCCAGATCTAGCGCGTTTATTGGAAACTGTGTGTCAATTGCCATGCCGGCAAAGCTCAATCGTCCGTCATTGAGGGCCGATTGGATCTGTTTACGAAAGACATTGCAATCATTAGTAGCATGAGAGAAAGAATTGTGATACTTGCAATAAGCCCGCCGCCTTAATTCATCAGGCGATGGTATAACATGATTGATCCTAATCACTTTATCCTTCAACAAGGCATCAAATATTCTATCACACTTGCCTACGTCAAAGCTGCATTTTATTTCATCATCCCGATTTTTACGAATCGGCTTTAAGTCATCGCACATGTAAGGTTTGGCCTTGCTGGGCCAAACAAACTCAGCAGAATAAACATCGGCTTCATCACCGGAGTCGGCATCATTTTCGACAATATTAAGCCGGCTCCTGCTCATCCGATGCGAGTCTTTTGACTCATTGACCCGGCTTTCTTGAGCCAAGCTCTCTCTGGACTTGGCCAACAGACAAGAATTCATGTCCTTCTAACCTTCTTTCAGGTAGGACCTTAGCCATTGAAAACCAAGTCAGCCATGTCTCTTTCAGTTATCACCAAGCTATAACATCGGTTTCTAGTGTTTCTAAACCTTTTGACGTAATCGGATACCGATTCATCCTGCTTCTGCCTAACCGATGTAAGGTGAGACAATTTTAACTCTATTTCGCCGGCAAAGAAGTGTTCATGGAACTTTTGCTCTAGATGAAACCATGTATGTATAGAATTAGGAGCTAAAGCCGAAAACCAAGAAAACGCAATGCCGGTTAAAGACAATGAGAACAGGCGAACTTTAATGTGATCATGGTTAGCTTCGCCTAATTGAGCCAAATATTGACTGATATGTTCCCATGTTGACTTACTATCCACCCCATTAAATTTGGCAAATTCAGGGACTCTATAACCAGGTGGATAAGGTTGCAGATCAAAGTAATCGGGGTAAGGCTTAGTGTAAGTTCTATGTTTTGGCATCACCCCGAGTTTGTCAAAAGCTATCTGGTCCAATCTTCTCCTGAATTCGGCTAAGGAATCGTCCATAATGGCCGATTGAGCCGGCACGAGAGAAGAATTGGCGGCAGGGCCAGCTTGCACCCAAGTAGCCGAATTTTGATTCGGCATTGACTCATGACCCAAAATCCGCCTTGTTTGCCCGGCTGGCTTGCCGATTAGGCAGACTCTGGATAGGAGTTGGACATGGCAGCGTAGGCACAAGTTGGTTTTCCCTGCTTTGACCGATCGGCTGTTTGTCCGATGGTTGATCATGGGGCGTGTTTTTCTTAGCCTTTTCATGTTCTAGCATAAGATCGTAAACATTGGCAGTGCCTTGCGAAACATGAAATTGAATTTCGGCTATCTGTTCAGAGGAAAAAAGGCTATTGCTTACAACGGGTTTGTCGATGTTGACGTCCAGAGGTACGAATTCCGGCTCCTTGATCAGCGAGATTACACCTTGCCGATCTACCTTGAAGCTGGCTAAGTACAGCTCCTGGTCTTCTTGGTCCCGCTTGGCTCGCAGTGCCTCGAACTCCTCGTCTCTTTTCTTCTTCCACGCCTCCAGACATTGGCGTTGGTCTTCTGACAACTTCTCGAGAGTTGGCTTGATGATGTTGTCAGCGTCATGCCGGCAGCGTCGGTCTTGGAACTGGTCATTGCTGTCCAATTTTTAGATCGAATCGTCCCCAGCGGAGTCGCCAAAAAGTGTGTTGCGCTCGAAACGCGTCACACGAACACGTCCTCGTGTACCCGCGGTGCCGGGGGAGATACTCCGCAACTCGCCCCGCGGGAGGCCGGCTTCCAACGCGATACGCAAGACAGCAAGCTGGCGCTTTTGATACCAGACGCCCCAGCCCCTCGGGAAGCCCCGTCTGAGGAAGCCGGCAACGATTGGCTGAGCTAAGCCGGACTTGGCCGCTCTTAGCTCGGTTTTCGATACCCGGCGAAATCTAGATGAAGTCGCCGAACAACGGAAGCATGAACAAGGGTTTGAGGAGATAAAAGTAGCACTACTAGGAAAAGCCTTATCAGTGGCGCACCAAAAATCAGAATCCTCGCCACTAAATTTTTTTTCTGTGGCGCACCATGGGCGTGCGCCACAGAAATCCACTTTCTGTGGTTTGTGGCGCACCTGGCCTGGTGCGCCACAGAATTCTGAAAAAATTCAAAAAATTCAAAAACTGCAAAAAAAAATTAAAAAGTTTCGAAAAAAACCAGAAAAATCAAAATATGAAATAATATGAAAAATCCTATTATTGGAATTATTTTCAGATTTTTTGAATTTTTTGAACTGATACCTTCCCACTATGTCACCCATCCTCAAATTGTTCCAACCCTAGCACGCTTAACTTCTAAGTTCCACCCACTTCACTTACCCTTGTGCTACTCAAGTTCTTATTGATATATTATATCATATGTATCCTCTTAAGTCTTGTATGTGTATATGTTATGTATATGTTATAAACGTGTGTTTTTAAATTTCAGTTTTTTCGAAAACTTCTAAACTTTCAAAAGGAGATTCAAAAGTTTCAAAATATCCAAAAAAAATTCAAAAAACTTAAAAAATTTCAAAAAATCCAAAAAAAATCAAAAAATCTAAAAAATCAAAAAAAATAAAAAAAATCAAGAAAAGTCAACAATCTTCTTTGTTATACATTTCTGTGTCTTTTTTGGAATTTTTGAATTTTTTGAATTTTTTTGATTTTGCAGCGAAAAATCGTCTTTTTGAAATAACTTTTTTTTCTTTTGAAATTGGAGAAATCTGTGAATTGCTGACGGGGTAAACCCGGGTGGATTCGAACTCGTATTTTTCTCACGATTTTTTTGACATATTATTTTGAGCGCAAGCCCGAAGCCACCGGTAAGTTTGGTTTCTTTTGTTACAAAAATACGCTGCAACTATCCGAATCCGAATGCTTACATACCAAATTAGTCTGGTACAAGACAGGTTGTCCGAAGAACACAATAATGTTAGGCCTCACCAGATGCCGATCGAGCCACAGCCAAAATTACCACATCATTCCTCTCACGCCAGTCTACATTTAGTGGCAAAAGAAACGACGTCGACGAGATCGTTGTTGGGTATCTGGTGGACGTCGACGGGATGGCGATGACGAACACACCGCACCGGGAATCCCTGGCCGACCGTCTCAGACCGGACTGACTTGACAGAACGGATGCAACCAGCCAATACACTGCCAGCCAACGTGGCAAACCACTAGCCTGTTGCTGCTGCAATCACGATAGGACAGGGGGAGACTTAAATAAAGAAAGTCTGTCATTTTGTAAACCATTAGGAGGGTAAAACGTGATCAAAATACTTAAATGTTAGTATTTCGAAAAGCACAATCCTCAAATGGGGTAAATCGTGTCATAACCTCATAACTATAAAGTAAAAAAATGTAGAATAAACTATGTAAGAAATCTGTTGCGCGATGTTAGCAATGATCAGCGTTCGTTTTGAAATGACGGCGCGAACGGATGGTGATAATGAGCAAGTAGCGCGGAAAAGCTCGGAAAACGTAAGACACGTTAAAAACTGTATATGTAGTATTATTGTAATATGCTGCTGTGGTGTAGTGGTTATCACGTCAGTTTTACACACTGAAGGTCTCCAGTTCGATCCTGGGCAGCAGCATAACGTTTTTTTCCCGGATATTCATAACGGGTTGTATGTCTAGATGCACCCATTAGCTATTTTATTTTTGGTTTTTTTTCAGAATTTCAGAAAAAAATCCGGACGTACGTTACAGCGTGATGTGTTAGCACAAAAATTGGCATGGTGAAAAAACTTTTTTTTTCAACCTGTGCAAAAAAGACAAATTCGGAATTTTTTGACAATTGGAAAAATGTTTTTTGGGTAGTGGGTGCATCTGCACCCACTACCCAAATCGCCGTGTCCTTTTTTTCCTTCCTTTTTTTGGCGCTGCAGCAACTTTAGGGTTGAAAATGATAAGGAAACTTTCCGGTTTAATCTCTTCTTGTTTGGCGCTGCAGCAACTGTCTAACTGCATATCAATGATACATAGCAGAAGGGGAAACCGATTAATATTTTTTTTCTCTCTTCATTAACAAACTAACTTTACAGTATATCTGAAAGTTAAGTATTTTTTTTATCAACAAACTAACTTCACAGTAAATAATGTTAAAAAGAAAATTGAAAGTATTCCCACAAACGAAAAAACAACTGTATATATATACACACTTAACTTTACTTAATGAACGCCTACTCTACCAGTTCACCAACCCTAGAATGATGACAGAGATGACACTGAGATGTCTCTTTAGATCCACTATTCTTTTTCTCGTTGATATGGATGATGTGGTCAATCCTGGCAACTGCTGAATGCTTTCTTCTTCTCTTTGTCCAAACATCGATTTGGCTGCAGACAATACGATGATGCCGGTAACTTTTTCTCTTCATTACCGAACTAAGTTTGCAGTAAGTAATTTGTGTTAGAGTAAAACGCTTGTGCGGTCACGAAGTTGCCACACGCGAGCGCATTGGTCACCAACTAGAAAAACGCAAAATCGTGTTCACTAAGTTGTGTGGTAGAGCCACGTTAGTCATTCCGGCACGGCGGGCGTTAAGTTGCTGACGTGTCACCCTTAGGCGTCACGTGAGTTGCACGTGCGGCGGCCAGGGACGCAGAAAATTGCAGAAAAACCCCTGGGTGATGTACAAATGCCCAGCGACTGAGTCGTTCCCCAATCAACCCAAACCTAACCCTAGCTCTCTCGATCCTCTCTGTTTCCAGTCGCAAGCAAAGGCGCCGCCATGGCGATTTGAGGGTGCGGTGAAGGAGGTGGGAGAGATAGGCGACGCCGGTGAGCATTGGAGACGATGGCGTGGACGGGAGATGGTATCTCCCGCCCCAGATGTCCAGTTTCCGCGACGCAGAGAGGCCATGATGACCCACAAGTATAGGGGTGTATCGCAGTACTTTCGATAAATAAGAGTGTCGAACCCAACGAGGAGCAGAAGGTGCTGGCAAGTAGTTTTGATCAAGAATTCACTGTAAAAGCTAGCAGACAGGTTTTCAGTAGTATTCGAAACAGCAGGTAAAAACAGTGCAAGTAAATAAACGAGCGCGGCAACAAATGCAGCGAGTGGCCCAATCCTTTTGAGTGCAAAGGACAAGCCGAGTGTGTTACTTATAAGAGACAAATGTTCCTGAGGACACATGGGAATTTCGTCAAGTGCTTTCGCTTCGTGCAACTGGTTAATCTTCATTGTTTTGATAAGTGTTGTGTGGGTGAATCTATGCTAACGCACCGCCCTTCCTAGGACTAATACGCACTTGTGATTATACCCCCTGCAAGCATCCGCGAATGCAGAAAAGTAATTAAGATAAATCTAACCACAGCTTTAAACTCTGAGACCCTACGCTCCCTCGTGCACTATCTTACTAACGGGGGTTCAGGTTTCTGTCACTCCGGCAACCCCTCAACTAGCAAGCTAGGTACACGATGCATTCCCCTAGGCCCATAAAGGTGAAGTGTCATGTAGTCGACGTTCACATGACACCACTAGAAGAATGACACCACAACTTAAATATCAAACCATTAAATATTAACGCAGCATTATTTCACTACTAACAACATGACTTCCCCATGTCCTCAAGAACTACAAACTACTCACAAGACATCATATGGATCATGATCAGAGATGATATGGCAATGAATAACAATCTGGACATGAACACTAATCCACCAAACAAACTCAATAGCATCAATAACAAGGAGTAATCAACACCGGGAGAGTCTCCCCAATGAACTAGACAAGGTACAGCCCTAGATGTTACAGCAAGATGGATGTGGAGTCGGTGGAGATGATGGTGATGGCGCAGTGGATGGTGGTGATGATGATCCCGATGAAGTCCAGCGTGATGACGATGACGATGGCGATGATTTCCCCTCTCCGGGAGGGAATTTCCCCGGCAGGATCTCCCTGCCAGAGAGCTCTTTCTCTCTCGGTGGTTTCCGTCCCGTGGAGGCGGCGGAATATTTCGTGGACGTACCCCCCGTGCTTAGGTTTTCGGGAGGCAGATATACGCGAAGAGGCAACCTGGGGGGTGGACCCAGGTGGCCACGCCATAGCTGGGCGCGGCCCACAGGCCAGCCGCGCCCAGGTGTGGCGTGGGGCCCACCTGGCTGCCTCCTTTTGGCTGCCTCCGGCATCTGACATTATAAGACCCCAGAATTGGTTTCGTGATTTTTGGAGTTCCGCTGATATGTTGACTTGACGACGCTTTTTCCAGCAGAAACCTGACTCCGGAAGGATAATTCCCAATAATCATCAAACATGCAAAATAACATAAGTATCATGTATTAATATGAAATATAAGGATAGATAATGACAAATTATGATATAAAATAGTGATGCAAAATGGACGTATCAACTCCCCCCAAGCTTAGACTCGCTTGTCCCCAAGCGAAAACTGAGCTCAGTAAACAAGTCCACATGTTTATGGAGTGAAGTGTCGATAATAAAGAATACGGACAAGAAGCATCAGTATTTACTCAGCTAAACAAGTCATTTTAAACAGCAGTCTCTACACATTCTACTTAACTTGGAACAAGTAATGGAACAACCACAAATAAAGGTACATTAAGCAAACCAATTGGATGTGGCAAACTGTGTTCTTGGTCAGAGAACAATCAACATTCTAACTTATCTTTCAAGAAGAGTCTTTATACTAGAGCTATATTGCAGAAATAGAGTTGCTCAATCATCACTGTTCCTTTCACATTCCAAAGAAAACTGTCAAAGTCATATTCTCAAAGATAAAACTTCATGTGCTCAAGCAAAGTAGACAAAACATGATAGGAAATATTATGAACTATAAATGATTGTATCTATAACAATTCGAGTGCTTGCTCGGGATAGAGGGAATAGGTTTACTGACTCAACAATAAATAAATGATAGGCCCTTCGCAGAGGGAAGCAGGGATTAAAACGTGTGCTAGAGCTTTTTAGTTCCCGAAGGCATAGAGAGTGTAAAAATATTGCTTTGAGAGGTGTATGCTATTGGTCAACAAATCAGTGGTAGAATCCTTGTCATCTTCCATACTAATTAACTTTTAGAGCGGTTCCGAGAGTTTATAGAACTGCACTTGTAACAAGCACTTATTGATGACACTCCTCCCAACCATTTCTTTCCACAAACCATGGCTTGACCGAATCCTCGGTTGCCGACCAACAATCACCGTGGAGGAGTGTCTATTTATTTATTTATTTATTTATAGGGTGGACTAACCAGCTCTTTTAATGCAAAATAAAAGGTGGAGAAGCAGATGAAGCTGCCAATCCTTGTAAATCAGTTAGCATGGAAGATGACACATCTGCTACCACGTCCTTATGAGCTTGGTGAACAGTGACACAAAAAGGGATATAATAATAGTTTTGAATAGTTAAAGGTAGCACACGAGAAAATGTACTTGGAGTAGTGCGAACACTACATGATAGGTAGTTATGGTGGACACGAATGGAGTGCTTTGGTTCAGGGTTTTGGATGCACGAGAAGTATCTCCTCTCAGTACAAGGTTTTAGGCTAGCAAGGTTTAGTAGCAAGCACAAGAATTGAGAGAGACAAACACTTATAGATCTAATAGAACAACCATGCTATCTACTTTGTGGGCACAAAACACTTTAATTCAAGAATAATAAACTCATTGGCCAACAAAGAGGAAAACAATAGGGATAATGTTATTGCAACCAGTTCCCTCTTTTCTACTTAAGTGTAAAAAGTATTGATACTACTGACCAGTCTAAGTTTGCCACAACCAACTAAATTTACTTGCTGCACCCAAAGTGATGCCAATACTAATGTAACAAGATCAGCATATGACAAAGGACTTGCTGGCTAAAATAAAGTGTGCAGAAAGTAAAGATAAAGCTTCTCATTAATATTCCATCACAATAAACCTCACACCAACGGATACAACGATAACCAACTAAGGAGTGATACTCCACATTGCAAACTATCTCATATGATAACTTCTCTACTCATGGTACTAAGCAAAAATATAAAGATAAAGATAAAGATAAAGATGGTGATACTGAAAACACCCCCCCAAGCTTGAAACAAGCTGGGAGTGTGTTGTTACCCATGGTGAATTACTCCCTTGGCGGTGATGGTGGTACGACAGTAATAGGTGTTAAGAACCGTGCGAGCATTTGGCGAAGCCGATTGTTCTCTTCTTGAAGAATTTCCACTTCCGCCCTAAGGACTCGATATTGTTCGCAAAATTGATCCGTGACCCTTATTGCTTCAGTAGCCGCAGGGAAGGCGCTCAGGTCCGGAACTGCTGGAACTGCTCCCTGCATATTATGAGAAAAAGCACGTTGAAGGTTAACAGATCCCACAAAGGTAGGATTGCTGGGCCCATCGCCTCTTGTAGCTTGTCCTCCTTGATTGCGGCGCTGAGCCGTCCTGATCTCTTCTCTAACACTTCGATCCATGTCGGCCCTCCTAGCTGCAACTTCTTCATCGGTTGTCCAACCAGCGGCGTTCCACTGGTTCACATCCCTCTCAAGTTCACGCCGGCGCCTGGCTGCGTAGTCCTCCGCACAAGAGCCTTGAGACGACATGTCTAATACCAAAGGAACCTGCCAGAAACAGTTCGAAAAGAAACGCGACGAAAACACGAGATACGGACCTCGGGAGATCCGGGTAAATATATAGCGGAAAATAACGCGTGAAAAGGAAGGCACAGGGCGAAGCGGAGTCGGAGGGGGTCTCCGAGGCGACCACGCCATAGCTGGGCGCGGCCCAGGTGGGGCCCGCGCCCTGCTGTGGCGTGGTGCCCTCGGGCACCTCCTCCGGCACTTATTCGTCTTGATATTTCCAAAATTGTATAAAAATAACTAATATAAAAGTTTCGAAGTAAAACGCGGACTTTTTCTTACCGAAACTCATACCTACTTCAAATCAGACTCTGCAGTTTCCTGTTTCTGAGTTTTAATAAATTCCTCCGGAGATACCATTTGAATAATATCAACATTTTCATTATAAGATTCTCCAGAAATATAATGTTTAAGTCTCTGCCCATTAACAACTTGAGGTTTGTCACCGTCAAGTGAATTAATTTTTATTGCACCAGAACGATAAACTTCTTCCACAATGTAAGGTCCTTCCCATTTTGAGAGTAATTTTCCTGCAAAAAATCTGAGACGAGACCTATACAATAAAACTTTATCACCTATGCAAAATTCTCTTTTTAAAATTCTCTTGTCATGCCATCTCTTAACTTTCTCTTTGAAAAGTTTAGCATTTTCATATGCTTCACTTCTCCATTCATCTAGAGAGCTTAACTCTAGCAACCTTTTCTCACCAGCTAATTTGAAATCTCTATTAAGCTCTTTGATTGCCCAATAGGCCTTGTGTTCTAATTCTAGAGGTAAATGACAAGCTTTTCCATAAACCATTTTATAAGGAGACATGCCCATAGGATTTTTATATGCTGTTCTATAAGCCCACAAAGCATCATTAAGCTTTCTAGCCCAATTCTTTCTAGACCTATTGACAGTCTTTTGCAAAATCAACTTAATTTCTCTATTTGATAACTCTACTTGACCACTAGTTTGAGGATGATACGGTGAAGCAATTCTGTGATTGACACCATATTTAGCAAGAGTTTTTCTAAAACCACCATGAATAAAGTGTGAACCACCATCAGTCATGAGATATCTAGGCACACCAAACCTCGAGAAAATAACATCCTTAAGCATTTTTAAGGAAGTCTTACCATCAGCACTAGAGGTTGGTATAGCCTCTACCCACTTAGTAACATAATCAACAGCAACTAGAATATGAGTATAACCATCTGAAGCGGGAAAAGGACCCATAAAGTCAAATCCCCAACAATCAAAAGGTTCAATAACAAGAGAATAATTCATAGGCATCTCATTACGTCTACTAATATTCCCAACTCTCTGACATTGATCACAGGTCAAAACAAATTTTCTTGCATCTTTAAAAAGAGTAGGCCAATAAAAACCTGATTGTAGAACCTTTTGTGCAGTTCTGTCTCCGGCGTGATGTCCTCCATAAGCACTACCATGGCATTTATCCAATATTTCCTTCTGCTCATGCTCTGGAACACATCTTCTCATAATACCATCAACTCCTTCTCTATATAAATGTGGGTCATCCCAAAAATAATGCCTCAAGTCACAGAAGAATTTCCTCCTTTGCTGATAAGTAAAAGTTGGAGGCAAATACTTGGCAACAATAAAGTTAGCATAATCAGCATACCAGGGACAATCATTCGAATTTACCTTTATAGAAGCCAACTGCTCATTTCGAAAATTGTCATCAACAGGAATAGGATCATGCATTATATTTTCTAATCTAGACAGATTATCAGCAACAGGATTTTCAGCACCTTTTCTATCAACAATATGCAAATCGAACTCTTGTAACAGGAGAACCCATCTAATAAGTCTAGGCTTAGCATCCTTCTTATCCATAAGGTATTTAATAGCAGCATGATCAGTATGAATAGTTACCTTAGAATCAACAATATAAGGTCTAAACTTATCACAAGCAAACACTACTGCTAAAAATTCCTTCTCAGTAGTAGCATAATTCTTTTGAGCTGCATCAAGAGTCTTACTAGCATAATGAATAACATTTAACTTTTTATCTACTCGCTGTCCTAAAACAGCACCTACAGCAAAATCACTAGCATCACACATAATTTCAAATGGTAAAGTCCAGTCTGGTGGTTGAACAATAGGAGCAGTTATTAAAGCCTTCTTCAAAATTTCGAATGCCTCTTTACACTCGTCATCAAAAACAAATGGAACATCCTTTTGAAGAAGATTGGTAAGTGGCTTTGAAATTTTAGAGAAATCTTTAATAAACCTTCTATAAAAACCAGCATGACCAAGAACACTACGAATACCTTTCACATCTCGGGGGCATGGCATTTTCTCAATTGCTTCCACTTTAGCTCTATCAACTTCAATACCTCTTTCAGAAATTTTATGCCCAAGAACAATGCCTTCATTAACCATAAAATGGCATTTCTCCCAATTAAGAACAAGATTGGTTTCTTCACATCTCTGCAAAACTTTGTCAAGATTGTGCAAACAGTTATCAAAAGAAGTTCCATAGACGGAGAAATCGTCCATGAAGACTTCCACAATTTCTTCACAAAAACCGTGAAAAATAGCAGACATGCATCTCTGAAAAGTAGCAGGAGCATTACATAAACCAAAAGGCATACGTCTATAAGCATAAGTACCATAAGGACAGGTAAAAGTGGTTTTCTCCTGATCTTCCTTTCTAACAGCTATTTGGGAAAAACCAGAATAACCATCAAGGAAACAAAAATGAGTTTTCTTAGACAACCTTTCTAACATCTGATCAATAAAAGGCAAAGGATAATGATCTTTCTTAGTAACCTTATTGACCTTACGAAAATCAATGCACATTCTATAACCAACTACAACTCTCTGAGGAATAAGCTCATCATTTTCATTAGGCACAACAGTTATTCCTCCTTTCTTAGGAACACAATGAACAGGACTAACCCATCTACTATCAGCAATAGGATAAATTATACCTGCTTCAAGAAGTTTTAATACCTCATTTCTTACCACTTCCTTCATCTTAGGAATTAAACGACGTTGATGCTCAACAACAGGCTTGGCATCAGGCTCAATATTAATAGCATGCTGACATATAGCAGGAGAAATCCCTTTTAAATCATCAAGAGTATAGCCCATTGCGCCTCTATGTTTCTTCAGAACTTGCAATAATTTTGCTTCTTCATCTCCTGAAAGTTTAGAACTAATAATAACAGGATATATTTTCTTATCATCAATATGAACATACTTAAGATTATCAGGTAAAGGCTTAAGATCAAAAACAGGGTCTTCTTTAGGAGGGGGCGCAATTCCCAGGTCCTCCACAGGTAAATCATGCCTAAGCATTTGAGGTTGACGCAGAAAGATGTCGTCAATCTCCCTTCTTTCTTCTGCAAAAACTTCACTTTCGTGGTCTTCCAAAAATTGCTGCAAAGCATTGTTAGGACCAACAGCAATAGAAGCAAGCTGTTCAACTTGAAAGTTCTCATTAGGCATTTCAGGTTCATAATGATTCTTAGCAAATTTTGAAAAATTAAACTCATAAGACTCTCCATCGAATCTAGTAAAAATTTCTCTTTTTGACAGTCAATAATAGCACCACAAGTATTCAGGAAAGGTCTACCAAAAATAATAGGACAAGAGTCACTAGCAGCAGAACCGAGAACTAAGAAATCAGCAGGGTATTTAGTCTTACCACATAAAACTTCAACATCTCTGACAATGCCAACTGGACAGATAGTTTCCCTATTAGCAAGCTGAATAACCACATCAATATCTTCCAATTCGCAAGGATCAATTTCCTTCCTGATTTCCTTGTAGAGAGCATAAGGGATAGCGCTGGAACTAGCACCAATATCACAGAGACCATAATAACAATGCTCACCTATTTTAACAGAAAGCACAGGAACACTAGGCTTTCGAGCTCTTTTAGGATGTGTAACCATGTTAGAAGCTTCTTCACAAAACACAATATGACCTCCTTCTACATTTTCAGTTACAAGTTCCTTAACCATAGCTACTTCATGTTCTACACTAATTTGCTCATCAGGTTCCCTAGGTTTACGTTCACTTTTGCTAACCACACTAGCCAAAATAGAGTGTTCTTTTACTTTAACAGGAAAAGGTATTTTTTCAATATAGGGTTCTGGTATAATGCGATCAACAGTTTGAACTTCAACATTTTTAGCAAGAGCAAAATTAGCATTATCTTCATAAGGTTCATGATACTTTTCCCAACCTTGTCTAGGAATATCGAGATACGAGGCAAAGGCCTTAAAGTAATTAACAACAACTTGAGAATCAAGACCATAAGTAGCATTAAAATTACGAAAACTATCAGTCTCCATAAAGGATTTAATGCATTCGAAATCATAATTTATACCTGACTCCCTACCTTTGTCGTTCTCCCATCCTTCAGTATTTTCCTGGATACGATCAAGAAGATCCCATTTATCTTCATCCTTCATACGAGTGAATGACCAAGAACAAGAAGTGTCCAATAAATCTTTATCATGATAGGAAAGTCTTGCATAAAAGTTATTGATGACAATATTACTTGGAATCCCATGAACAGGGCATTTGAGCATTAATAATTTCAATCTCCCCCAAGCTTGGGCAATACTTTCTCCCTCATAAGGCCAAAAAGTGAATATAGAATTCCGATCCTTATGAATCTCACTTGGAGGATAAAACTTGTAATAAAAGAGAGGGACAATTTCAGCCCAGCTCAATGAAGGACCATTCTTCAGCAGACTATACCATTCAGCAGCTCTGCCATCCAGCGACAGAGTAAATAATTTCCTTTTAATAATGTCCATCGAAATACCTGCACACTTGAACAAACCGCATAGTTCATGTATATAAAGCAAATGATTACCAGGATGAACAGTTCCATCATAGCGGTTATCCATAATACGTCCAACAATTTTCGTAGGTATTTTAAATGGAACAATCTCAGCAGATGGAGGATCATCTACTACCGTAGCAGTGGTAGTAGTCCTCCCAAACAGCGAACCAAATGGATTTGACTCCATAACAGTCATTACAGTAAATAATTTCCTTACCAATTTCCTTACCAATAGCGCTTCACTCCCCGGCAACGGCGCCAGAAAATAGTCTTGATGACCCACAAGTATAGGGGGTGTATCGCAGTACTTTCGATAAATAAGAGTGTCGAACCCAACGAGGAGCAGAAGGTGCTGGCAAGTAGTTTTGATCAAGAATTCACTGTAAAAGCTAGCAGACAGGTTTTCAGTAGTATTCGAAACAGCAGGTAAAAACAGTGCAAGTAAATAAACGAGCGCGGCAACAAATGCAGCGAGTGGCCCAATCCTTTTGAGTGCAAAGGACAAGCCGAGTGTGTTACTTATAAGAGACAAATGTTCCTGAGGACACATGGGAATTTCGTCAAGTGCTTTCGCTTCGTGCAACTGGTTAATCTTCATTGTTTTGATAAGTGTTGTGTGGGTGAATCTATGCTAACGCACCGCCCTTCCTAGGACTAATACGCACTTGTGATTATACCCCCTGCAAGCATCCGCGAATGCAGAAAAGTAATTAAGATAAATCTAACCACAGCTTTAAACTCTGAGACCCTACGCTCCCTCGTGCACTATCTTACTAACGGGGGTTCAGGTTTCTGTCACTCCGGCAACCCCTCAACTAGCAAGCTAGGTACACGATGCATTCCCCTAGGCCCATAAAGGTGAAGTGTCATGTAGTCGACGTTCACATGACACCACTAGAAGAATGACACCACAACTTAAATATCAAACCATTAAATATTAACGCAGCATTATTTCACTACTAACAACATGACTTCCCCATGTCCTCAAGAACTACAAACTACTCACAAGACATCATATGGATCATGATCAGAGATGATATGGCAATGAATAACAATCTGGACATGAACACTAATCCACCAAACAAACTCAATAGCATCAATAACAAGGAGTAATCAACACCGGGAGAGTCTCCCCAATGAACTAGACAAGGTACAGCCCTAGATGTTACAGCAAGATGGATGTGGAGTCGGTGGAGATGATGGTGATGGCGCAGTGGATGGTGGTGATGATGATCCCGATGAAGTCCAGCGTGATGACGATGACGATGGCGATGATTTCCCCTCTCCGGGAGGGAATTTCCCCGGCAGGATCTCCCTGCCAGAGAGCTCTTTCTCTCTCGGTGGTTTCCGTCCCGTGGAGGCGGCGGAATATTTCGTGGACGTACCCCCCGTGCTTAGGTTTTCGGGAGGCAGATATACGCGAAGAGGCAACCTGGGGGGTGGACCCAGGTGGCCACGCCATAGCTGGGCGCGGCCCACAGGCCAGCCGCGCCCAGGTGTGGCGTGGGGCCCACCTGGCCCACCTGGCTGCCTCCTTTTGGCTGCCTCCGGCATCTGACATTATAAGACCCCCAGAATTGGTTTCGTGATTTTTGGAGTTCCGCTGATATGTTGACTTGACGACGCTTTTTCCAGCAGAAACCTGACTCCGGAAGGATAATTCCCAATAATCATCAAACATGCAAAATAAGGCAAAATAACATAAGTATCATGTATTAATATGAAATATAAGGATAGATAATGACAAATTATGATATAAAATAGTGATGCAAAATGGACGTATCAGGCCTGCGCCGCCGACCCCGACTACGGTTAGTATTCCTTGATATTTTTGGTCGATTTGGTCGTTTCGTAGATCGATTTGGGTAGATTAGGTGTCTAATTTTCTTAGATTGTGACTAATTTACGTTAGGTGAACAATCTGGCTCGGATACGAATGATTTTGCTCATTTAGGGTTTCGGACAGGAAGTAATTGAATTTTTGTTGCAATGTAGAACTCTTTCCCGGCAAGTTCAGCGTTACTGTATTCCACGGTGGATTTTTCTGCGGCCTAGGTTGGAACAGAGGCTACATTGATGGAAAAGT
The DNA here is from genome assembly GCA_947311845.1 of Poa pratensis. Classification (NCBI taxonomy): domain Eukaryota; kingdom Viridiplantae; phylum Streptophyta; class Magnoliopsida; order Poales; family Poaceae; genus Poa; species Poa pratensis. The sequence continues at coordinate 54,945,187 of CAMZMU010000060.1, read as the reverse complement.
TGACATCTTTGATGATTGTGACAAGGAGACTTGGTCCGAAGCCGCAATTCAGTTTATTCTGTCGGAGTTGGGTTATCCAGCAGCCAATTTGGAGAATGTGTATTGGTTGGAGCCTGGATATGGCATGTCAGATGGGTTGAGGGAAATGAAATGGGAAGGAGACGCCGAGAGAAATACAGAGTTACTGAAAATGTCTGCATCATTGTGGAACCGGAAGTCATTGCGAATTTATGTCGATGAATTCAACTTTGTGAAGTCAGATGAGGTACCAGATGATATCCTCGTTGGGAATGTTGCTAAACTGCCTGCTGTGGTGCTATCTCCATTAAAGAAAAAAGTGAGACGTGTGATACGTCCATTTTGCATCACTATTTTATATCATAATTTACTGCTATTCATCGATATATTTCGTATTTAGAAGTGTTACTTATGTTATTTTACCTATTTTGCATGTTTGATGAATAATGGAGAATTGGACACCGGAGTCAGGATTCTGCTGGAAAAAGCACCGTCAAGATGCACTATTTCTGAAGATCAATAAATCGAAGGAGACATATGGAAGTTCCTATTTTACCAGAAGATGGAGGAGGCCAAAAGGGGGAGCTGAGATGGGCCATGGTGGGCCCTCCTCACCCTTGGCGCGGTGGGGCCCCCTGCCGCGCCGAGAGGTGGTTTGGGGGCCCTGGCCCACCTCAGCCGTTCCCCCTTCGCGTACTTGACCCCCTCGGAACGCTAACACACAGAAGGAGGCCATCGAAATATTCCGCCGCCTCCATGAGGCGGAAAACACCAGAGAGCGAAAAGCTCCCCTGCAGGAAGAAATCTGCCGGGGGAAATTCCCTCCCAGAGGGGGAAATCGTCGCCATCATCACCGTCATCGAGCTGGACTTCATCGGGATCATCATCATCATCATCTCCACCACCAATACCATCATCACCTCCGCTGCACTCCGTCTCCGCTATAACATCTAGGCTGAATCTTGTCTATTTCATAGGGGAAACTCTCCCGGTGTTGATTACTCTTGTTATTGATGCTATTGGGTGAAACCATTGGACTAAGGTTTATGTTCAGATTGTTATTCATCATCATATCACCTCTGATCATGTTCCGTATGATGTCTTGTGAGTAGTTCGTTTAGTTCTTGAGGACATGGGAGAAGTCTTGATGTTAGTAGTGAACTATGTTGAGTAATATTTAATGGTTTGATGCTTAAGTTGTGGTGTTATTCTTCTAGTGGTGTCATGTGAACGTCGACTATATGATACTTCACCTTTATGGGCCTAGGGGAATGCATTGTGTATTCGTTTGCCAATTGTGGGGTTGCCGGAGTGACAGAAACCTGAACACCCGTTGGTATATCGATGCATGAGGGATAGCAGGATCTCAAAGTTTAAGGTTGTGGTTAGTTTAACTTAATTACTTTCTTGTATTTGCGGATGCTTGCAAGGGGTATAATCACAAGTATGTATTAGTCCTAGGAAGGGCGGTGCATTAGCATAGGTTCACCCACACAACACTTATCAAAACAATGAAGATTAATCAACTATATGAAGCGAAAGCACTTGTCAATACTCCCGTGTGTCCTCAAGAACGTTTGGTCATTATAAGTACAACAACCGGCTTGTCCTTTGCTGTAGAAAGGATTGGGCCACTCGCTGCAACTATTACTACTGCATTTTATTTACTTGTACTTTATTTATCTGTCATATCAAAAACTCCTAAAAACTCGTCTGTGAGCATTTACAGTGAATCCTTCATCAAAACCGCTTGTCAACACCTTCTGCTCCTCGTTGGGTTCGACACTCTTATTTATCGAAAGTACTACGATACACCCCTATACTTGTGGGTTATCAAGACTATTTTCTGGCGCCGTTGCCGGGGAGTGTAGCGCTATTGGTAAGTGGAATTGGTAAGGGAAACATTTATTGTACGTGCTGTTTTTATTTTTGCCTGCTGCTATATCTCATTATGGAGGGGTCTTCTCTTGAATTCCTATTTGGGAAAACAACTACCACTGCTAAGGTACTAGAGGAGGCGTCAGATGAGCAGGTAATACCGTTCAAAATTCCTATGAAATTGTTGAACGTGTCACAAATAACCGCTATGCGGGAGATGGAACTGTCCATCCTGGAGATCATTTGTTATTTCTGCATGAATTGTGCGAGTTATTTAAGTGTGCAGGTATCTCGATGAGAGAAGTTAAGAAGAAATTATTCTCTCTATCACTGTCTGGTAAAGCTGCACATTGGTATAAATTGCTGAAGAATGGGTATTCTCTTGGATGGGAGGAAATTGTACCTCTCTTTTACTCCAAATTCTATCCTCCAAGTGAGATTCTTAAGGATCGGAACCTCATATATAACTTCTGGCCCTATGATGGAGAGAGTATCGCTCAAGCGTGGGGGAGATTGAAGCCATTAATGCTCAAATGTCCCATTCATGACCTTCCTGGTAATATTGTTATTGATAACTTTTATGCAAGACTCTCCTTTCAAGATAAAACTCTATTGGATACCACTTGTGCTGGATCGTTCACTCGTAATAAAGAAGAGTTTAAGTGGGACCTTCTTGATCGGATTCAGGAGAACACTGAAGGATGGGAGAATGACAAAGGTAGGGAGTCAGGTATAAGCTATGACTTTGAGTGTGTTAAAAAATTTATGGATACTGATGATTATCGCAAAATTAGCACTACTTATGGTCTTGACTCTCAAATTGTTGCGAACTTTTATAAAGCCTTTGCTTCCTATTTCGGTTTGCTGAAGGAGGGTTTTAAAAATTATCATGAACCATATAAAGATGAATCTGTTTCTCATATATCTAAAGATGTTGAGGTTAATGTTGCTGATCGCATTATTCCAGAACCTTATATTGAAAAGTTCCTTTTCCTAATAAGAGTAAGGAACATACTATCATAACTGGTGTTGTTAGTAAAAGTAATAAGAAAACTACCAAACCTGATGAGCAAATAACTGTTGAACCTGTTGTAGCATTGGTTAAAGATCTTGTCACTGAAATTTTTGAAGATAGACACATTATCTTTTGTGAGGATGCTTCTAATATTGTCTCACATCCTAAAAGTTCTAGGAAGTCTAGTGTTCCTGTGCTTTCTGTTGGGATAGGTGATCATTGCTATTATGGTTTATGTGATATTGGTGCAAGTTCTAGTGCTATTCCTTATGAGCTTTACAGGGAAATTATGCACGAAATTGCTCCTTGTAAACTTGAAGAGATTGATGTGGTTATTCAGCTTGCTAATAGGGAAACTATCTCTCCAATTGGTATCATTAGAGATGTCGAAGTCCTTTGTGGTAAGACTAAATACCCTGCTGATTTTCTTGTACTTGGGTCGGCTGCCAATGATAGTTGTCCTATTATTTTTGGTAGACCTTTCTGAATACTTGTGGTGCTGTTATAGATTGTAAGAAAGAGAAAATCTTTACTAAATTTGCTGGTGAATCTTATGAATTCAATTTCTCTAAATTTGCTAAAGCACCTTATGAAACTGAATTTCCTAGTGAGGATTTTGAAATTGCTCAACTTGCATCTATTGTTCTTGCTCCTAACAATGCTTTGCAGCAACATATGGAGAATCATGAAAGTGAGAACTTCAGGGAAGAAAGGAATGAGCTTGATGAAGTATTCCTTCGTCAACCTATGCTCAAACACAATTTACCTGTGGAAGATTTGGGTACCACAATGCCACCCAAGGAGGATCCTGTTTTTGATTTGAAACCTCTGCCTGATAATCTTAAATATGCTTATATTGATGATAAGAAAATATATCCTGTTATTATCAGCTCTAAACTTTCAGGTACAGAGGAGGAAAGGTTATTGGGAGTGTTGAGGAAACACCGCGGAGCTATGGGATATACTCTTGATGACCTGAAGGGAATTTCTCCTACTATATGTCACAGTGGCGGATCCAGCTAAACATACCAGGGTGGTCCAACCATGTAATTCTTCGTATAAAAATATTTATTATTAAATTTCCCTCTATAATACTCCAGGGAATACATGATACGTGGAGATCACAGGGTGGTCCATGGACCACTCTGGACACCCTTTGGATCCGCCACTGATATGTCAGCATGCCATCAACATGGAACCGGATGCAAAGTCTGTTGTTGAGCATCAGCGTCGTTTAATACCCAAGATGAAAGAAGTGGTAAGAAATGAGGTATTAAAACTTCTTGAAGCTGGTATTATTTATCCTATTGCTGATAGTAGATGGGTAAGTCCTGTGCACTGCGTTCCTAAGAAAGGAGGAATTACCGTTGTTCCTAATGAAAATGATGAACTAATTCCTCAAAGAGTAGTAGTTGGTTATAGGATGTGCATTGATTTTAGAAAGGTTAACAAAGTAACTAAGAAAGATCATTATCCTTTGCCTTTTATTGATCAAATGCTTGAGAGGTTGTCCAAGAAAACTCACTTTTGTTTCCTTGATGGGTATTCTGGGTTTTCTCAAATTGCTGTGAGAGCGCAAGATCAAGAGAAAACTACTTTTACTTGTCCTTATGGAACTTATGCTTATAGACGTATGCCTTTTGGTTTATGTAATGCTCCTGCTACTTTTCAAAGATGCATGTCTGCTATTTTTCATGGCTTTTGTGAGGAAATTGTGGAAGTCTTCATGGACGATTTCTCCGTCTATGGAACTTCCTTTGATAATTGTTTGCACAACCTTGACAAAGTTTTGCAGAGATGTGAAGAAACTAGCCTTGTTCTTAATTGGGAGAAATGCCACTTTATGGTTAATGAAGGAATTGTTCTTGGACATAAAATTTCTGAAAGAGGTATTGAAGTTGATCGAGCTAAAGTGGAGGCAATTGAAAAGATGCCTTGTCCCAAAGATGTTAAAGGTATTCGTAGTATTCTTGGTCATGCTGGTTTTTATAGGAGGTTTATTAAAGATTTCTCTAAAATTTCCAAGCCTCTTACTAATCTTCTTCAAAAAGATGTACCCTTTGTTTTTGATGATGATTGTAAGGAAGCTTTTGAAACTTTGAAAAAGGCTTTAATCACCGCTCCTGTAGTTGAACCACCTGATTGGAATTTACCTTTTGAAATTATGTGTGATGCTAGTGATTATGCTGTAGGCGCTGTTCTTGGGCAGCGAGTAGATAAAAAGTTAAATGTTATTCATTATGCTAGTAAAACTCTTGATTCTGCTCAAAAGAATTATGCCACTACTGAAAAAGAATTTCTAGCTGTAGTTTTTGCTTGTGACAAATTTCGACCCTACATAGTTGATTCGAAAGTCACTATTCATACTGATCATGCTGCAATTAGATACCTTATGGAAAAGAAAGATGCTAAGCCAAGGCTTATTAGATGGGTACTTCTTTTGCAAGAATTTGATTTGCATATCATAGATAGAAAAGGTGCTGAAAATCCTGTTGCTGATAATTTGTCTAGATTGGAAAGCATTCCTTATGATCCTATTCCTGTTAATGATAGCTTTCCAAATGAACAATTGGCTGCAATAAGTGTAAGTTCGCGAGATAGTCCTTGGTATGCTGATTATGCTAACTTTATTGTTTCCAAGTACTTGCCTCCAACCTTTTCAGCTCAGCAAAGAAGGAAATTCTTTTATGACTTGCGGCATTACTTTTGGGATGACCCACACTTATATAAAGAAGGAGTCGATGGTATTATGCGAAGATGTGTTCCTGAATATGAACAACAGGAAATACTGAGGAAATGCCATGGAAGTGCTTATGGAGGGCATCACGCTGGAGATAGAACTGCGCAGAAAGTTCTACAATCAGGTTTTTATTGGCCTACCCTCTTTAAGGATGCAAGAAAGTTTATTTTATCTTGTGATGAATGTCAAAGGGTTGGTAATATCTCTAGACGCAATGAAATGCCTATGAGTTATTCTCTTGTTATTGAACCATTTGATTGTTGGGGATTCGATTTCATGGGTCCTTTTCCTTCTTCACAAGGTAATACTCATATACTTGTTGCTGTTGATTATGTCACTAAATGGGTAGAAGCTATACCTACTAAAAGTGCTGATGGTGAGACCTCTTTAAAAATGCTTCAAGATGTCATTTTTCCTAGGTTTGGTGTACCTAGATATCTTATGACTGATGGAGGTTCTCATTTTATCCATGGTGGTTTTAGAAAACTCTTGCTAAATATGGTGTTAATCATAGAATTGCTTCAGCCTATCATCCTCAAACTAGTGGACAAGTAGAATTGTCAAATAGGGAGATTAAATCTATCTTGCAAAAGACTGTTAATAAATCTAGAAAAAATTGGGCTAGTAAGTTAAATGATGCTTTATGGGCTTATAGAACTGCTTATAAGAACCCCATGGGCATGTCTCCTTATAAAATGGTTTATGGTAAAGCTTGTCACTTGCCTTTAGAATTAGAACACAAAGCTTATTGGGCAGTGAGAGAACTTAATAGAGATTTTAAACTTGCCGGTGAGAAAAGGTTGTTGCACTTAAGTTCTTTAGATGAATGGAGAAGTGAGGCTTATGAAAATGCTAGACTCTTTAAAGAAAAAGTTAAGAGATGGCATGATAGGAGAATTCTTAAAAGAGAATTTAATGTTGGTGAGAAAGTTCTATTGTATAGGTCTCGTCTCAGATTTTTTGCAGGAAAGTTACTCTCAAAATGGGAAGGACCATTTGTTATTGTGGAGGTGTATCGTTCAGGTGCAATAAAAATTGCTTCATTGAAAGATAACTCTACACAAGTGGTAAATGGTCAAAGACTCAAGCATTATATTTCTGGAGATTCTATTAATGAAGAGGTTGATACAATTAAAGTGGTGACTCCGGAAACTTTCATTGAAGAACATTTTTCTGGGACTGCAGAATTCGATTCGAATAGGTAACAGTTTCGGTAAGAAAAGTTTCGCGAATAACTTTCTAGAAGATATTTTCGTCGTTTTTATTAAATATGGAAAAATAAGAGACCGAACCGGATGGGAGACGGCACCCGTGGTGCCCAAACCATAGGTCGGCGCGGTGGGCCCCCAGCCGCGCCGCCTGGTGGTTTGAGCACCCCGGAGCTCGTCTCCGATCAGGTTTCCTCCTGTACCTTCCTTATGTTGTAAAACTTTTTGCTATATAACTCACCCGAACCCCCGAGGTTCGTATCTCGCCTTTTCATCGTGTTTCGTTTCGAGCTGTTTCTGTCCAGATATTGTTTTAGATTTAGAAGCGCCATGGTCTCCAACAACAACAACAAGGGCAAGGAGCCTTTGGAAGACGAGACTCAAGACCCCAAGCTGAAGGAGGAAGTCAAGAGCGAAGATGAAGGAGAAGTGGAGGAAGACCCGCGCGAATACCCGCGCGCTACCGTTGCAAGCATCGGAGTGGTGGCAAATCCATTCAAGCCCAGGCAAGGAGCGCGGATGAGCACCGGAGGGAAGGTTCCACGACACTTCTTGGCTCCCAGGACATCTTCCCCAGGCAAAAATAACCCCTTCCATACTCTTATCCATAAGCATCAAATTGAGAGGATCCCGGAGGCTGAGTTGCCTAGTGGTTGGAATATAGATCGTTCTAACAATACAGGAAAGAGGGATTCTGCTGCTGAGGAGTGGGGAAACAACTCCAAGAGTTGGGACTCGCAGTCTGACAAGTTTATGAATCGCATCGAACACAACTCTGAGCTGATTCGCGCCCTCACCTACAAGATTGATGAACTGAAGGAGCTGGTTGATAAGCTTATCAACAATCCACCACCACCGAAGGAGTAATTCATCATAAGTATTGGCATCCCCTTGGTTTGTTCCAAGCTTGGGGGAGTGCCGCGGTATCACACATTATCTTTACCTTTTACTTTTCCATAAAGTCATATCGTGAGTAGGGAAGTTATCTTATATGATGGTTTGCAATGTGGAAGTATCTCTCTTTTAGTTGGTTATCTATGTATCCCTTGGTGTGAGTTGCCGTTATGAAATATTAATGAGAAGTTTTATCATTTACTTTCTGCATACTTTATTTTAGCTTGCAATTCTCTTTCATATTGATAACCTTGTTGTTAGTATAGGGATCACTTTTTAGAGCACCAAGTTAATCTTTTTGGTTTTGGCAAACTTAGCATTGGTCAGTAGTAGACAATACTTTGAGACTTAAGTAGAAAGAGGGAGTGCATGCAAATATATTATTCCATGATCTTTCTTTCTTTGTGGCTCATAAGCTTAGTATTCTTAAGTTAAACTATTTGTGCTTCTAAGGAAGATTGCATGATTATTCTTATCACTTGTATAATTGTTTGTATCCCTCAACTCTTATGCTTGCTACATAACCTTGCTAGCCAAAGACCTGTATCGAGAGGGAATGCTTCTCATACGTCCAAACCTTGAGCCAAACCATTGCCATTCGAGTCCACCATAACTTCCTACTATATGGTATTTTGCGCCATTCCAAGTAAATACTTCATGTGCTACCTTTAAATTATTCAAAACTTATTACTCCTAGTTTTGTGTCACTGTTTATTAGCTCATGAGGGTTCTGTAGAGTTTCTCTAGCACTTTTGTCAAACAGACTTTCACCAATGGACTAGTGGCATATACACCGCTTATCCAACAATTTGCAAAAAGAGCTGGCAAATGGGGTGCCCAGTCCCAATTAACTACAACTTTCATTAATAATTCTCTTCACATGTTTTGCCCTGATTTATCAGTAAGCAACTTAATTTGCAAATAGACACTCCTCCATGGTATGTGAATGTTGGAAGGCACCCGAGGATTCGGTTAGCCATGGCTTGTGTAAGCAAAAGGTTGGGAGGAGTGTCAACTATAAAAAACTAAAATACATGTGTAAACAAAAGAGAAGAGGGATGATCTACCTTGCTGGTAGAGATAACGTCCTTCATGGGAGCCGCTCTTGAAAGTCTGGTTGACAAGGGGTTAGTGTTCACTTTACTACGATTCGTTGACAACGACATACATAGCTCAAACAACTATTTTCATACTCTCTATATGCTTTGCAAAACTTAAAAGCTCTAGCACATGATTTAATCCCTGCTTCCCTCTGCGAAGGGCCTATCTTTTACATTATTGTTGAGTCAGTAAACCCATTCCTCTCTATCTCAAGCAAGCATTTGAGTTGTTGAGATCCAATTAGTTATATGTGTTGATACTTCTAATCATATCTCTCATTTCCTTGTTTCGCACAATAGCTTTTATCCGAATGAATATAACTTTGAAAGTTATCAATGACTGTAAGGAGACTGTTATGATTAAGGCATGTAAGTTCTGCTATATAAGCTCTGATATAAAGACTCTTCTCGAAAGATAAGTATGATCTGTTAATTGTTCTCTGACCAAGAGTTTAAGTTTGCCTTCACCAATCATGGTTCTCTTTATGCACTTCATCGTGGTTCCCTTTACTTATTTCAAGTTAGATTATATGAAGGGAAGTTGCTGTCTAGAATGACTTGTGTATCAATGAATGTGATGCTTCTTGTCCGTATTTTATTTATCGACACTTTGCTCCATAAACTTGTGGTCATGTTTACTGAGCTCAGTTTTCGCTTGGGGACAAGCGAGGTCTAAGCTTGGGGGGTTGATACGTCCATTTTGCATCACTATTTTATATCATAATTTACTGCTATTCATCGATATATTTCATATTTAGAAGTGTTACTTATGTTATTTTACCTATTTTGCATGTTTGATGAATAATGGAGAATTGGACACCGGAGTCAGGATTCTGCTGGAAAAAGCACCGTCGAGATGCACTATTTCTGAAGATCAATAAATCGAAGGAGACATATGGAAGTTCCTATTTTACCAGAAGATGGAGGAGGCCAAAAGGGGAGCTGAGATGGGCCATGGTGGGCCCTCCTCACCCCTTGGCGCGGTGGGGCCCCCTGCCGCGCCGAGGTGGTTTGGGGGCCCTGGCCCACCTCAGCCGTTCCCCCTTCGCGTACTTGACCCCCTCGGAACCCTAACACACAGAGGAGGCCATCGAAATATTCCGCCGCCTCCACGAGGCGGAAAACACCAGAGAGCGAAAAGCTCCCCTGCAGGAAGAAATCTGCCGGGGGAAATTCCCTCCCGGAGGGGGAAATCGTCGCCATCATCACCGTCATCGAGCTGGACTTCATCGGGATCATCATCATCATCATCTCCACCACCAAACCATCATCACCCCGCTGCACCCGTCTCCGCTATAACATCTAGGGCTGAATCTTGTCTATTTCATAGGGGAAACTCTCCCGGTGTTGATTACTCTTGTTATTGATGCTATTGGGTGAAACCATTGGACTAAGGTTTATGTTCAGATTGTTATTCATCATCATATCACCTCTGATCATGTTCCGTATGATGTCTTGTGAGTAGTTCGTTTAGTTCTTGAGGACATGGGAGAAGTCTTGATGTTAGTAGTGAACTATGTTGAGTAATATTTAATGGTTTGATGCTTAAGTTGTGGTGTTATTCTTCTAGTGGTGTCATGTGAACGTCGACTACATGATACTTCACCTTTATGGGCCTAGGGGAATGCATTGTGTATTCGTTTGCCAATTGTGGGGTTGCCGGAGTGACAGAAACCTGAACACCCGTTGGTATATCGATGCATGAGGGATAGCAGGATCTCAAAGTTTAAGGCTGTGGTTAGTTTAACTTAATTACTTTCTTGTATTTGCGGATGCTTGCAAGGGGTATAATCACAAGTATGTATTAGTCCTAGGAAGGGCGGTGCATTAGCATAGGTTCACCCACACAACACTTATCAAAACAATGAAGATTAATCAACTATATGAAGCGAAAGCACTTGACAATACTCCCGTGTGTCCTCAAGAACGTTTGGTCATTATAAGTACAACAACCGGCTTGTCCTTTGCTGTAGAAAGGATTGGGCCACTCGCTGCAACTATTACTACTGCATTTTATTTACTTGTACTTTATTTATCTGTCATATCAAAAACTCCTAAAAACTTGTCTGTGAGCATTTACAGTGAATCCTTCATCAAAACCGCTTGTCAACACCTTCTGCTCCTCGTTGGGTTCGACACTCTTATTTATCGAAAGTACTACGATACACCCCTATACTTGTGGGTTATCAACGTGCAGCACCAGAAGAAGAAGATGGACTGAAAGCGGCAGAGGTTGACGAAGGGGTGAAGAAAGCAGAATCTGACATAGATGACAGTGACTACCAATTTACTGACCAGGAGGATGGATCTGAGGACAGTGGAGATGACAATGACTATGAGAAGAATATAGATTCCGAGGTGGAAGATGGTGAGCTTGGAAAAAAGCAAGCAGATCAGGTTTGGGCAGATGATAGTGCACCAGAAGATGAATATTTGGAGCCCCTATATGCAGAAGAAGAGCAGTTGCTGACCAATTTCAAGCCCAGAATTTTAAACCCAGAAGTAGATATGGCAGACCCAATATTCAAGCTTGCAATGGCATTCTCTACAATGCAAGAAGTTAGAGATGCATTTGCACAATATGTTATAAAAAACAGGTGGCCTGTGAAGAAGAAAAGGAACAACAGCAAGAGATTTGAAGCACATTGTACAGAAGTATGTTCATGGAAACTTGCTGTTTCTAAGGACAATAGGATTGATCAGTATTTGGTGAAGGAGTATGTTGATGAGCACTCGTGTGAGAAAGTTTGGAATGTCACTGAGCTGACATATATTTATCTTGCCAAGAGATTTGTTGATTTTTTCAGAGATAATGAGAATGTGTCGGTTAAAGCATTTCGAAAGCTTGTGCAGAGTGAGCTGAACATGAAGCCTAGCAGGTTTAAGCTTGCAAAAGCTAAATATGCAGCCCTTGAGATGATTCATGGAGATGAGAAGTTGCAGTACAATAGTCTGTGGGATTATGGTGAGGAATTGAGGATGAGAAACCCAGGTACATCCTTTTACCTCGGGACAGTAGGAAACCCTGGCATTTTTAGCACATGTTACTTCTCACTGGATGCTTGTAAGAGAGGTTTTTTGAAGGGGTGCAGACCTGTTATTTGCCTAGATGGTACTCACCTGAAAAACAAGTATGGTGGACAATTACTGACAGCAATAGCTATAGATGGCAATGACAGTATCTTTCCTATAGCAATGGCAGTGGTGGAGGTTGAGTGTTATTCTAGCTGGAAGTGGTTTCTTACCACCTTGAAGGACGATCTCATATTATTAACACGTCACCGTTTACAATTATGAGCGACAAGCAAAAGGTAGTTCACTGTCTTGCCTATTAGTTTTCAGTTATTGTAGTACTCTTATTTTAGTACCAATAGTTCACTGTCTTGAACATAATTGAATACTTCACTAGTACAGAACGACACATCGGAAACGGGCCAAAAACCCCTTCGGCAATGGAGAAAGGTCTGTGTCCCCGCCTCTGTCACTGATGTGAAGGCCTTCATCGGTAACGGAGGCCAAAAACCGTTTTTCGATGAGGTCTCCATTTGGCAACGGTTGTGCGCTGACCTCCGTTACTTTAGTTTTCCTACATCAGATACAGAGTTTTCCATCTACCCGTTTGCACTGAGCTTTTCTCATATTTCGGTTATATGCCATAATACATGAAAGACTGATTGCACAATGCACTAAAACGTTATTCAATTCATAACATAGAACAAATGCCATCATTACATTGGTATACAATAATATCACCTTTTTTACAATTTGACTACAATCATATCTATCACACATTGGCATAATGTAATATCACCTATTACACTTTGACTACAATCATGAACTCTAAACCTATAAGCAACTAACCTACCAAGATGGAAGGCTGGCTTAATTAAGCCAGCGTTCCATCTTTGACTTGGAGCTCACCTTCTATGAGCTCTCGTCGTCGCTGTACCCACTCCGAGACCAGTATCCACGAAATTTCCTTGCCTTAAGGTTTTTGGTTCTCAGAATGGTACATTGGTACTTTTATGCAGTGTTGCCGAAATAAACTCCTGCGTGAAAGAAAAAAAAAGATTAGCGAAATGTACAAAATACATCTGGATATAAAAAACCGGTGGCTATTTTCCAGCAATTGCTTTGTTCGGTTGCCATTTTCGAGAAACTGCTAAGATCGACGGCAAATATCCAGGAACTGCTCTGTTAGGTGGCAGACAGTTCGCATTCCTTCCTTCTCTTCTTCCTCGTTCCACCCCAATCCCCCACCCGCCATGGACGACCGCAACAGAACAACAGAGACAACTACCGTCCGTACCCACGGCACCGTTCTGGAGGTGGTGTACACGAACGAGGAGCATACCGTGGAGCGGATCCTCGACAAGTACGAGGAATGGCTAGCAGAGGAGAAGCATCGGTTCATCGGCCTTGACATCGAGTACACCCGTAATCGTCGGCACATGTCTGTCCTGGAACTCGCCATGCGCCAGCATGTCCTCGTGTTCCACTGGTGCAAGTCCAAGAAGAATTGTCCAGAGTTGGGCAAATTCTTTGAACGCAAGAATATCACCTTCACAAGCGTGGACATCACCAACGACAGCAAGGTGCTTTCTTCTGCCGGCATCCACATTCCACCGGAGTACTACGTGGACATCCAACTCATATACAAAATCAAGGGTGGAGACGAGAGGGACAGAATGGGTGATCTAGCGGCAGACCTCATCGACAAATCATACGCCAACATGAAGGAGTTCCCATCCAACCAGCACGATTTTTGGGAGTGGATGCCGCTGCACAAAGTTAACCTCGACTACGCAGCAATAGATGGGTACGTGACCTATGAGTTGTATCGCAAGATCCTAACCTTGAAGGACAGGCTACGTCCAACATGGCAGGAAATGCTCTGCCCTAGGTGCAAGAATGCCCTAGGTGAATTGCAATAGGCTTTGGATGTGGGTGTTTAACTAGTTTGTACAGTTGGTGCTTTAACAATAAGTGTTTGTAATATCAGAACATGTATGTGTGAATTTGCACTAGGAATTTGTTTATGTGATGAAATGCTCATACGTAGAACCTAGTTCATCGGCATCACAGCCGGTCACAGAAAGATTTATACCTTTCACCTGGCGGGAGAGGAGGTGCAGGCCACTGCCAGATGTGCTGAGATGCTACCAGCGCGCTGCGACGCAATCACCTCCTCCTCCTTCTCCTTCGTCGACATCCACCTCCTCCTCCTTCTCCAGATCAGACACCATCTACAGATCCTCCACCACCTCCAGATCGGCACTTCCTCCTCCAGATCGGCCACTTCCTCCTCCAGATGGGTTTCTGCTGGTAGATCCGCCGGAGGTGCTGCACCACCACCTCATGAATGACCTCCTCCACATCGGCCTGGCTCAGAAGAAGCCGGGCATCACCGGAGGAGAGGGCATCAGATGGTGGCGCTGCCGCATCATTAGGGGACGCATGGCCGCCTCCAAATCGACCTTCCCCTCACGAAGGGCTGCCGCTAGAATGGTGCTGCCGCGGCGGCTAGAGCCGCGGCCGCGATGGCCAGATCTAGAAGCGCCGACAGAGGAAGCCATAGAGAGAGTGAGGAGAGTTGAAAGCCACAGTGTGCGGCGGCTAGGGTTGGAAGAGAGACAAGTGAGAGAGTGATAATGAGACCGAGCCGGCAGTATATATAAGCGCCACATTGGCAACGGACATTTTATATAACCGTTTCCATTGATTTTACACCAGCGAGAGACCACTTAGCAGCTAGTGCTACTACATACGGACTTGATAATGAAGTAAACGATTACATATATGCTACTACTAGCTAATGCTACTACTAGCAGCTGCTGATGAAGACTCGGGCTTGTCGTCGCTGTACACGAGTGCGTCCCTCCGGCATAAGGTACCGTCAAAGATCTTGATGAAGAACTCGTTGTCGCCGTCGAACTCGAAGCACAAAAAGTGCCCCTGCTCAAGCTTGTACGCTTGGGCGAATGACTTCCATCCCTGGCCGAGGTACAAATTCCCCCCGGCACTCACGGCTGTCTTCACCGCCCAGCTGCCGTTCTCGCAGTCCTCCATCTTCAGATGCATGGTAGCTGCCACCATGCCTTGGAGCTTCTCTGCGAACGCCCTCGGGAGCCTCAGGCGGCTCTCGATGCCCTTGTACAGGATAACCAAGAACTCGAAGCCGCGCAGCTCCGGGGACATGTCTTCAGAGGACGGTGAGGGCGACAACCGACGACGTGGTGCGGCTGCGCCCCCTACCACGGCCGCGACCGCTGATGGTACCTCTCTCGCCGGGGACATGTCTTCAGAGGACGGTGAGGGCGACAACCGACGGCATGGCATTGCCGCTGCACCCGCTACCACGGCCTCGCCCTCGTCCACGGCCGCGACCGCTGCTGGTACCTCTCGCCATGGAATTGGACGGAGGGGATCTGGGGAAGTTTGAATAACTATAGGCGATGGACTGGGGCTTCAAAGAGACCGCTGCCTGGTACCTCTCGCCATTTATACTCGCGGGTCTGCTCCGCCCACCTCCCCATCTGCCCATTCGCTAGCCTCCACGTATCAACATTTTCAACGTTGGAAATTTCTATCCGTTACCATAGAGGCAAATATTGGAAACGGACAATTTTATTAACCGTTGCCAATATAATAGGTGACGGAGATTGGAAAGGGTCCGTTGCCAATGTAGGCGGGCCTGGTCAGGTTTGTACGCACCATCGCCTAACACCTGCCGTTTCCATAGAGGGTATCAGATGTGTCGTTCTGTACTAGTGATTGTTCCATTTAGGGACTGATTAAAGCTGTGATGGAAGTGTGGGCTCACTCGGAGCATAGATTCTGTGTACGTCATCTGTGGAGCAACATGAACCAGCATGGTTGGAAGGAGAAACACTAAAAAACCATCTGTGGCATTGTGCCAGATCTACAACACTGCCTCAGTGGGAGAGCAACATGGAGAAGCTGAAGGTTGATTGCCCAGAAGCACATGCTTTTCTTGAGCAAATCCCACCCAATACTTGGTGCAGGGCTTTTTCAGCGAATTCAGCAAGTGTGATCTTCTTTTGAACAATGCATGTGAAGTCTGGAACAAGTAAGTATACTCGACCGATAAATTCTCGACAAGCGATGTGCTATGTTTCTTTACTCGACCG
This sequence comes from Poa pratensis, assembly GCA_947311845.1. NCBI lineage: Eukaryota > Viridiplantae > Streptophyta > Magnoliopsida > Poales > Poaceae > Poa > Poa pratensis. The sequence goes on along the minus strand of CAMZMU010000060.1, from coordinate 54,929,183 downwards.
ATAAATCCTCGACAAGCGATGCTAACTCAACACTTCTACTTTTGTTTAGGATGATCTTGATGCTAGGGAACTTTGTGTCCTGTCAATGTGGGAACAAATCAGGAGCATAATTATGACCAGACACTACGACAAGTTGAAAGAAGCTACACACAAATGGGTTGGTACTTTATGCCCCAAGATTAGACAGAAGCTTAGGAAAAATACAGATTGGGCTGCCACTTGTACAGCAACACCTGCTCCTGTCCAAGGAATGGGAGTGTTTCAGGTTGTCTCAAACCAGAAAAATTACATTGTGGAGCTGAACCAGAAGAGTTGCACTTGTAGGAGGTGGCAACTAACTGGAATCCCTTGTTCTCATGTCATTTCATCTTTGAGGCATGAGAGGGTCAGGCCTGCTCGATGGTTGAGAAATGCTATGATCTACAAACGTACATGGAGGCTTACAGTGGCAACATTTATCCAATAGCTGACAGATCAGAGTGGAGAAAGACTAATGGCCCTGATGTTCTCCCACCATACTATGAGAAGAAATGTGGTAGGCCTAAAAGGACCAGAAGAAAAAATCCAGAAGAACTTGCAGATGGGACTAGATTGAGCAAGCATGGTGTGAAGATGCACTGTGGTTACTGCAGAGATCCAAACCACACAAGGAGGAATTGTGACAAATTCAAGGCAGATGTAGCAAGAGAGGAGGGTGGAGAGGAAGATCCTTTAATTGAGCCCAGTGGAGAAGAAGCTACTGTTGAGTCTCCTATTGGTGAAGAAGATACTGTTGAGCCTCCTATTGGTGAAGAGGATTCGGTTCATGAAGAAAATGTTGAGCAAATGGAACAACCAGTAGAGGAGGAAGCAACAGTTGTGCCTAAAAAACCCAAAAGGAAAAGAAATCCTAGTCTGAAAGTCAGAGAGCAACAAGAGGCCGACAAGGCCTATGAACAAATGAGAAAAAGAGCAAAAACATTTGATGAGAATGGAGACATTGATGATCCAACCATTCTACAAGTCTGTGCACATTTCCTACAATTATTCCTTAATATTTGCACTTAGTTAACTTGCATTTGACTGTTTCTCTTGCATTTCTTGCTTCTGTCCAGCACATTGCAAGGAAACACTTGGTTCATTCTCATGATCCAAGTCAGATAAAGAGCACACTTGTCTACAAGCTGTCACATGGTGTAAGCACACTTGCGTTTGACACTTCTACTTGCATTTCTTACTTATTTCCAACACATTGCTCACTTGCCCTTGATTCATGCAGATGCCAGTCAACAGAACTGCACATGAAGTTGAGGACATGCCTGAGTCATCATTTGTAGCGAACTATAGGGACTCCATTCCCCAACCTGACAGAAGAACAAGTGCAGAAGCTGCTTGGAGGCAAACTGCAACTGGACAAGCAGCTGCAACTGCAGCAGAACAAAGAGGCAGAGGAAGAGGTAGAGGAAGGGCAGGGGAGGAAGAGGTACAGGAAGAGGTACAGGAAGGGGTAGAGGAAGGGGTGGAGGAGGAAGAGGTGCAACCTACTGGCTATGGGGTGATGGTCAGCCGAGCTCATCTCAGCAAGAACCTGAAGAATATCAGAATAATGAGACGAACAGCACGCAGAATGCACCGGACGACAATTCTGATGAAAACTGATGTACTGCTAGTGCCTGTGATTGTTTTGTATGCACCTGAAGCAAAACTGATGCTGTAGTAAACTTGTAGGCAATGAATTATGTGTACGCAACGAATTATGATGTGCTATGTGTGTTATGTGTGTGCTTTATGTGTATACCTGGCCATCTGTCGGGCCGGGCCGGGCCTAAAAAAACCCGACACAGAAACCCACTGCCCAGGCCCGCCTAGGCCTGACCAAAAGCCCGAAAGCCCGGCGGGCCGCCGGGCCGCGGGCCGGGCTTCTTCCTGATTTGCGTAAAACCCGCTGCCCAGGCCCGCCCAGGCCTGACCGTCGGGCCAGGCCGGGCCGGGTATTTTCGGGCCGGGCCGGGCCGGGCTGGTCGGGCCGGGCTTGAGATGGCCAGGCGCGTTTATGTGTGCAAAACTGATGCTTTGTATGTGAGTCATGTGCGAAATCTCGCCGTCGCCGCAATCGCCAACCGACGACTCGCTGCTCACGCTACCGTCGCAATCGCCGCCGCCAGGCATGGTTGCGACTGGAAACAGAGAGGATCGAGAGAGCTATCAGTCGCTGGGCATTTGTACATCACCCAGGGGGTTTTCTGCAATTTTCTGCGTCCCTGGCCGCCGCACGTGCAACTCACGTGACGCCTAACGGTGACACGTCAGCAGCTTAACGCCCGCCGTGCCGGAATGACTAACGTGGCTCTACCACACAACTTAGTGACCACGATTTGGCGTTTTTCCAGTTGGTGACCAATGCGCTCGCTTGTGGCAACTTCGTGACCGTACAAGCGTTTTACTCTTTTGTGTTACATGGAGAGTAGAGTGGAAGCAAACTGCATAAATGGTACCTAATAAACAGCTAGTCATTCACTATAGCAACTCTAGAACGAGAGAAGGATGACGCTGAAGCACCAAGAAGAAAATGTCTCTTGACATCATATTTTCTCCATGGGGATGTGGTCAAAATCCTGGCAAATACAGTCCAAAAAAATCCTGGCAACTGCACAAGTTTGACTAAACTTGCAGTCTTCCTGCTCCTGCTGACAGAAGCCATGGAGGCCCCTACCTTTTACCTTTCAACTGAAGGTCATTGATGCTACAGGATTGATTACATGCGTCATATAAGCAGAAGCCCATCACGCAGAAGATCAAGTCCTCTTCGACCCAACTCATCACCATGTCTTTTTCACTGCACTTGTGAGCTCAAATCTCTACAGTGCCACCACGACTGGGGGTAGTGAACATCATCAACCACCTTGCAGTTCCCTGAAATCCAAATCGTCCAGTAAGTATAGGTGCTCAAGTCCCATGCACGTTAACAAGCTAAGTTTACAGTAAACTGGCACGCACGTCTCATTTGACAGGGATCTCTCACGCTTCTTCTGGCAGGGGGCCAATGGGCGTCAGAAGTACCACATGGTCAAATGGGCGGATGTGTGCACCCCCAAAGACATGGGGGGCATTGGTATCATTTCCTCCCGTAAGATGAACGTTGCGCTCATGCTGTGATGGGTATGGCGGATACTTAGAGAGGAGGGGGGACTATGGCTGCAGCTAATCAAAGCGAAATATCTGCAGGTCGCCCCCTCTTTTCTTGTGACCGCCAGGATGGATCCCAATTTTGGCGATCTATCCAATCCATCAAGCATGAGATTAGGAAGGGTGTCCGATTCTCCATTGGTAATGGAGAGGACACCCTTTTTTGGCTGGACCCGTGGCTCGATGGGAGCCCGCTACAGCATAGGTTTCCTGCTCTTTTTGCTATCAGTGCGGACCCGATGCAGCTTGTGGCTTCGGCAATACCCAATGGGACTTGGAACATCTCGTTCCGACGAACATTCGGTATTGCCGAGGCTGCAGCTTGGACAGAGTTACGGAGTCTGCTCCTCGCTGCCAGGCGGTCGTGACCTCGTGTCATGGCACCTGACACCGTCTAGGATGTTCTCTGTAAAGTCGGCGTATCGGAGTCTCTTTAGTACCCCAGTTAGAGGTTGGACCTCCCCACTCTGGAAGTCCCCCATACCGTTAAAAATCAAAATCTTCGTGTGGCCGCTTCTTAGGGACCGCCTCCCCTCAGGGGTGGAGGTTCGCAAGCGTCAGGGGCCGGGTGATGGGCTCTGCCCCATGTGTGGGATCCCCGAGACGGGAACCCATATTCTTTTCACCTGCCCTGCTGCCAGGTTTTTATGGAACTTCGTCCACGAGGCGCTGGGGCCTGCCTGGCAGGCCTCAGACCTTGGCGAGTTCCTAGAAATCCAGGCGAACCGTACCGGGGAGAGGCGACGCCTCTTCTGGTTGGTGTTTGCCGCGTTGATGTGGACCCTATGGACGATTCGCAATAAGATGGTGATCGAGCGGATTTTTCTCCGACGTGCTTCTGACTCGATGTTTAAACTTCTGGCTTTCTTGCAGCAGTGGCACCCGTTGTCTAGGCAGCTGGACGCCATGATCACTAGACTTGTGGAGACCGCTCGGCGCGTCTCCGCGTCTTCTTCCAGCTAGCGCCGGTGGGGCTTAGTTTTTTTTTGTGTTCGCTCTCTTCTGTCTTTCTTGATGTATCTCTCGCACCCCCCCCCCCCCACACACACACCACTTCTTTCTTGTTTTTTTCATGTGGGCTTACTTGTGCTGCGCCCCCAGCAAGCGGCCTTTCCGCTCTTATGTTTGTAACTGTGTTTGGACTTGCTTGGCATGTTGCTTTATTTATAAAGCGGGCGAAAGCCTGTTTCGAGTAAACTGGCGTCACACAGCTTTTTCGCAAAAAAAAAAAAAAAAAAAAAAAAAAAAAAAAGGCGTCACACAGCTGGTGGAAAAAAGTGCATATACATGGCTAAACTGTGCCAAATTTACAGCTAGTCATTCACTTCAACAACTCTAGAATGAGAGAGAGACGATACTGAAGCACTACAAGAACTATGTTTTTTAGGGGTCTACGAGAACTATGTCCCTTTAGATATATTTTTTCTCTCTCCATGTGGTCAATCCTGACAATACGTGTGGAAAAATCGATTTGACCGCTATTAAATATGATGCTGAAAAGTCGTAATTATTAAGACCGCTGCATCTTGACCGCAATTTTACCTGTCGCCATCTCCAATGTAGACTGAACATGCAATTTGCTCCTGTAAAGTCAGTGACAACAAAATTGAATATGAAGCATGAGCATACATATATGTACTTGCACTTGACTCAGAAAACAGGAGCTTGTTCAGAGACCCCAAGGCCCAAGCCACAATGCTTGCACTTGCAGTCTTCCTGCTCCTGCTCACAGAAACCACAACAGGGTGGTCCAAGATTGATACACAAGATCGAGGAGGATGCATCGCAATGGAGAGGGAAGCCCTGCCGTCTATCAAAGCCGGCATCACGGCCTACCCAGAGCGCCTCCTCTCGTCTTGGAGGGGGCAGGACTGCTGCCGGTGGGAGGGCGTCCGGTGCAGCAACATGACCACCAGCCACGTTGTCGAGCTCGACCTCCACGCACGGTACATCCGATCTTCCCTGGGAGGCGAGATAAGCTCTTCTCTTGAAGCCCTGGAGCATCTGCAGCACCTGGACCTCGGCGGGAACTACGATCTCACCGGTCCTCGAGGCTGCCTCCCGGACTTCGTAGGGTCTCTTCATGACCTGCGGTACCTCAATCTCTCTGGGCTGAATTTCTCTGGCACTGTGCCCCATCAGCTTGGCAAACTCTCAAGGCTGCGGTACCTCGATGTGACATCTTATGGTGATATGCACTCTGACGATCTCTCATGGTTGCCACAGCTCTCTTTGCTCAAGTATATTGACATGAGTTATGTGGACCTCAGTTCGGTGATTGGTTGGGTTGACACAGTGAACACGCTGGCCACCCTTGAGGTGCTCAGGCTAAATTGGTGTTCGCTTAATAACACAGCCCACTTTGTGTCCCCCTCGAACCTCACCAGGCTCAAGATCCTCGACCTATCTTTCAACTCCATCGAAATGCAGTTCGACGCTGTTAGCTGGGTTTGGGACGCAACCAGCCTCGAATATCTCAACCTTGGGTACAACAGTATATATGGCTGTTTCCTGCTCGGTTGGGAAACTTGAGCTCGCTTCAAGTCCTTCAGCTGAGTGACAACATTTGAAGGGAATGATACCCGATACACTGACGAGCCTTTGCAGCCTGAGAATATTGGAGCTGGCATGGAATGATGTTCAAGGAGACATGACCGAGTTCATCGACAGGTTACCGAAATGCTCATGGAGTCAGTTGCAGGTGCTGCGTCTGGGCCACAATAACATAACTGGCTCATTGTCAGATTGGATCACCCACATGCCTAGCTTGAGCACTCTTGATCTCAGCTTCAACAGGCTTACGGGAGCTCTGACCACTAGCATAAGCACTCTTTCGAACCTGGTTTACCTGAACCTAGGCTACAACCAGATGGATGGGCCAATTACTCAAGATCACTTTTCCAAGCTTACAGGGTTGCAGCACCTGCTTTTATCTGCAAATTCCTTTACCATGGACCTCAACTCTGACTGGACCCCTCCGTTTAGATTGCAGTCACTAGGATTGAACGCATGCCGTATTGGGCCCGGATTTCCTCAGTGGCTCAAATCACAGAGAGATATCTCCACTCTTGGTATGTCCGGTGCAGGCTTAGCTGGTACCGTGCCTGATTGGTTTTGGTCTTTAGTTTTGAACACTGAAAATTTGGACCTCTCCAGCAATAACATCAGTGGCACATTGCCGGCTACTCTTGGACAGATGGGCACATCTTCGTTAGATCTAAGCTCAAACCGATTCAACGGTTCGGTACCACAGCTACCTCAGAATATAATGTTTTTGGATCTCTCAAGAAACACTCTATCAGGGCCTCTACCATTAAATTTCAGATGGCCATTATTTATACAGAGTTTGTTTCTTTTTGACAATCATTTCACAGGCAGTATCACGGAATCGTTATGCGAAATGAAGTCCCTGACATTGCTTGACATTGGAAACAATATGATATCAGGTCAGTTCCCTCGATGTTCAGAAAATGTGGCATCAAGTTCAGGCAGGGCCACATCTAACACACCCTCACCGGATACTGATTCAAGCTCTGACGAGCCACTGCCTATGTCAATTGAAACTCTGAGGCTCGACAACAACAGCCTCTCAGATGAATTCCCTTTGCTATTACAGAATTGCCCAAAACTAACTTTTATTGATCTCTGGCAAATAAGTTTTTGGAAGCATACCAGCATGGATTGCACAGAAACTACCACAACTGAAATATATGAGCCTCAGGTCCAACATGTTTTCTGGCTACATACCTACCCAGCTTAGAGGACTTCGTCATCTGCAGTATTTGAACCTAGCACACAACAACTTCTCAGGCACTGTACCTCAGTCCCTGCTAAACATGGATGGTGTGACCAAAACCACAGAATTGGCAACTCAAGATAACCCGTCCAGCACCTCCAGCAGCATGGCTGCAGTAGACGACGACCAGAATTCTGGTTCATATGAATATTATACAATTAATAGCCTATTTGTAGTCACAAAAGGGCAAGGGCGTGAATATATTGGTCGGTTCATATACATGGTGAGTCTTGATTTGTCCTACAATCATTTAACTGGAGATATCCCCAAGAGCATAGGTCCGCGGCGGGTTCAGTGAACATGAATCTGTCTATGAACCACTTGACGGGAAACATCCCTGAGAGCATTGGTTCCATGCACTCACTGGAGTCACTTGACCTCTCCAACAACCAGCTCTCCGGTGAAATCCCTTCAGGCCTATCTGATCTGACATCGCTCAGCTATCTGAACTTGTCCTACAACGACTTGTCAGGAAGGATACCGTCCGGGCACCAGCTCGACACACTCAGCCCTGACGACCCTGCATCCATGTACATTGGTAACACTGGTCTCTGTGGGCCGCCTCTCCTGAAGATCTGCCTGGGAAATCATACATCAGGAAGCCACTTCACATCAAGCGAAGAAGGATCCGAGACGACGCCCTTCTGTTTCGGACTAGGCGTGGGTTTCGTGGTTGGCCTCTGGGTAGTGTTCTGTTCCCTTCTGTTCAGGAAAACATGGAGGGCCTCCTATTTCCGGATCTTCGATGAGCTGTGCGATAAGATATATGTGCTTGTGGTTGTAAATTGGGCAAGAATGACAGAGAAGGCAACCGCCACAGATTAAGCAAGGTAAACCGCAACCTATGGTGCTAGTATGCAGTCGAGTACAATAAACAAGTACCGAGGTTGTGATTTGTGAAGATGAATTCAACAGGCTATTGGTTCCTAAATAAATTATTTTGTTTAACTGTGTTCATGTATCTGTATCCTCTCATTTGGTTCATCAGACTCTTTTTTTAAGGGGATTCATCAGACTCTTGTTCTGTTCGAGTAACCGAAATATGTTGGGCGCCGCGTGTTGTTGCCTGCCCAGCGTTGCCATGAATCCTCACTGAAAATTACCCCTTTCGTTTCCTGTCATATTGTTGCTGTGGTCAAGCTTAATTGCTGCAATGTATTTTTTTTAGAAAATTAGGGGTCTCCCCTTGGTTCCATTAAAATGCAACCAGTGTCTCAGAGGTTTTGTAGCTTAGTCTTACAATTCTCAAAGGCTCACATGCCTTACTGAAAGAAAATCAGGAAACTAAAGAAAATGGACAGGGAACCCATTTTTTGCAGCAACAACCGTTGTTACAAATTGCTTCACAGGCTTTCTCCTGGCGCCATTTCTTCACTAGTTCCTCTGCTTCATCTTCAGTTGAGGCAAGGCACCTCAGGATCATACACGCCATGCTATCCTGAGGAGGTCCTTTTGCATTTCGTGTGATGTCAATGTTTACCTTTGTTTTTGCAGGTGTGCAAGCGCAGCATCTCCACCCGCCTCTCTACGCCGCGGACGCCCCTGCAAGGCTGCCCGTGTCAGAGTTCGTGTTGGGCGCGCCCGGCAAGACAATCAGCATGCTGCTCCCACTCTTGGTCGCCATCTGCGTCGTCCGCGAGTCCGCCGTCCGCATCGCCACCCTCTGGACATGGCGCGTCGCGCTGTCCAGGAACTTTGCTCAAGTGCACCATCCGCTGTCCCTCTGCCACTCCACCACCTCCATCATCGCCTCGATAGCGCTCTTGGTTGCTTCTGCGCACAAGGTTGCGCTGTACGCTGTAGGTCCGTACGCGCGCTGGGTTGAACGGCTGGAAGCCCGGCGTCTCTGGGTTCGGGGAGTTGATGCCCTGCAAGCCATTGCGCTAGTTGACCTTTGCATGCTGGTATGCTCGTTTTTTCTCAACCCATGTCCTATGACTGCTTAAATGCAACGGTGGATGGTAAGACCATTGCAGTTAATTAATCATTGTAGCATAGACCCATTAATGCACTTGGCACATCTTGTCATGGTTTTCCTGATTGTTTTTAATTAGTCATAATTCAGTATGGATCCACTTCAAAGTATACCAATTTGTTCACGTTATTGCCAGAAATAGTACCAAATATTTCTAGAAATAGCGGCAAAACTAAAATGAAGGTCACATGGGAGAAGCTAGTATGAGTTATTCTATAAAATAAGACGATTTTCAGTTCAACTTTGCTTCTTTTCCTAGCCTGCAATTGTGTCTGCTCCATCAGCACAAATAGAAACTGGTTGGAGGACTGTTCCAAGATATAGGTGCCAATTTGTTCCGGTTATTATCTTCTATGCACCATCAAAACTGTCTAAGCTTGCTCTTTTGGTGCTTTTGTTGCGCACTAATTTTCTAGAGTGAATTCCAGCTTTTACCCCCTAGTTTGACATTTTTTACATTATTTACCCTCAGTTAACAGATTTTCATCGTAATTAGCCTTTTAGGCTAGTTCTACAGTAGGTTTGTTTATCTACATGGTTGTGGCTTAGTTGCTTCCTTTTGTGCAGGGAGTACCTCACATTTCTTCTGCTTATTTAGTTATTTTTTTACTTATTTCCATAAAATTCTGACAATGTGCTTGTCGAATCAGGTGTTAATAGCTGACATGGTCCTTGCTTGTATTTGTGGTTTTCTCCCATTCTCACTTGGAAGGATAATCCTATGGTTCATATCATCTTTCAGTTTGGGCAATGTGGATGAACACGATTCCTATACATCGACAGCTTTAGTCCTTCTGATTGGATATGGATTTATCTTTTCTGTGGGCGTGACTGCTGCTGGGTTGAATACTTTTCGCCAGTACTTGACGGGCGAGCGTGATAGGAGCAGGGATCCTACCAGACCTAGATCGCAGGTTGTACGGGTGGAAGGGAGGCTGGCGAGGAGCTGGTCGCGCGCGGCGGCGAGTCGGCGCCGTGATCACGCGAGATGAGGCAGTGGCGGCTAGGGTTCCGACTCCTCAGGGAGTCGGGCAACAAATAATGATTTATTGCTTAATTGATACGGAGGGATTACATGAGTTTATATAATAGTCCAGCTACTAAAACCCCTAGATAAATTGGGCTAGGCCCTAAACCGATCCATTAGTGGGCCTCTTCCGGCTGTAGTGCAAACCGGTCATAACATCTCTCCCCGCCTGCGCAAACAGCTCGTCCTCGAGCTGGATATCTGGAAACTGCTGGCGGAACTCGTCGAGCTTCTCCCACGTAGCGTCTTCCACAGAAAGGCCAGTCCACTGCACCAGGACATGCCAAACGCCGCGGCGTTGCTGCGCCTTCAGCACCTTCTCGGGTCCTGGCAGGAGACGTCCATCAGCAGTAGGAGGGAGAGCCGGTGGCGCTGCAGGTGGATCTCCACGGTAGGCCTTCAACAAGCCGACATGGAAGATGTCGTGAATGCGTGCACCAGGCGGCAACTCCAGACGGTAGGCGAGCGTACGACACGCTCCAGCACACGAAAGGGCCCGGCGTAGCGAGGGCCCAGCTTGCGCTTGGCGCGCGGGTCCAGGGACTGCGTCGTCCGGTGAAGGAAGCGCAGCCACACCCAGTCGCCCTCCGCAAACTCCGCCTCACGATGATGAGCGTCGTAGTACTTCTTGGCCAGCTGCTGTGCTTGGAGAAGACGTTGGCGCGCCTCAGCCAAGATGTCGTCGCGGGTGCGGAGCAAGTCGCCGGCGGCCTCGGTCCGGGCCGTCCCGGGCTCGAACGCAGCATCGCCGGGGGCGGCCACCCGTAGACCACCTCGAACGGCGTGGTGTGCAGGGCAGAGTGATAGGAGGTGTTGTAGCAGTACTCCGCCCAGGCTAACCAATCCACCCAAGCTCGTGGACGATCACCTGTAACATAGCGCAGATACATCGAAATCACCTTGTTAACCACCTCAGATTGGCCGTCTGTCTGAGGGTGGAATGCCGTGCTCAGGCGAAGCTTCACGCCTGCCAACTGAAAGAGATCCCGCCAGACGTGACCAGTGAACACCGGGTCATGGTCGCTGACGATCGACGAAGGGAACCCATGGAGGCGGACGATGTCGTTGAAGAAGGCACGGGCCACGGACGCGGCGGTGTACGGATGACCGAGCGCAATGAAGTGCGCATACTTGGAGAAGCGGTCGACCACCATGAGGATTACTGATTTGCCGCCACCTTGGGTAGCCCCTCGATGAAGTCCATGGAAATATCCGCCCACACCTGCTAAGGCACGTCAAGGGGCTGGAGAAGACCGGCTGGCCGCAATGTCTCCGTCTTGTTGCGTTGGCATGTCACACACGACCGTACCCAAGCTTGCACCAATGCACGATCGCCAGGGATGTAGAAGTCCGCACGAAGACGATGGAGGGTCTTCTGCACACCCTCATGGCCAGCCGAGTGTGCCAAGGACAAGACCTGATGGCGAAGGTCGCCGTGATCGGGCACGAAGAGGCGGCGCCGTGGAGGAGCAGCCCGTCGGTGAGGTGCCAGGGCGCCTCCAGCTCGCCGGCGTCAAGGCGTTGGCGTAGTCCCTGCGCATCCTCGGCCGTCGACGTCGCCCGGCGGATGTCGTCGATGAGAGCAAACGAGGGCCCGGAGTGGATGCACATGACAGTGCCCGAAGCGGCGACGTCCTCCGCAACATCCTCAGTGTCACGGCGGGACAGGGCGTCGGCGACCGTGTTGAGACAGCCCGGACGGTATTCGACGGTGAAGTCGTAGCCAAAAAGCTTGCTGATCCACTGGTGCTGCGGAACTGTGGAGAGGCGCTGGTCCAGCAAGAACTTGAGGCTGTAGTGATCCGTGCGAACACGGAACGGCCGCCCCCAAAGATATGGTCGCCAGTGACGCACGGCCTGGACCAACCCGATAAGCTCGCGCTCGTACGCCGCGAGCTTGTGATGGCGAGCGGCGAAGGGACGGCTGAAGAAGGCCAGGGGCCCCTCGCCCTGGTGGAGGACGGTGCCGAAGCCGATGCCGGAGGCATCGCAGTCCACCACGAACGGGGTGTCAAAGTCCAGCATCTGAAGCACGGGCCCCGTCGTGAGCGCCCGCTGGAGGGCCTGGAACGCCTCAGTCGCCTCCGCGTCCCAGGCGAAAGCGTCGCGGCGCAGAAGACGCGTCAGTGGCGCGGCGATGAGGCCGAAGTCCCGGATGTACTTCCGGTAGTAGCCTGCGAGGCCCAAGAAGCCCCGTAGAGCCCGCGGCGACTGCGGGGTCGGCCATGCAGCGACGGCGGCGACCTTGTCAGCATCCATCGCGACTCCCCCCGCCAAGATGACGTGCCCCAGGTACGCGACGGAGGTCGTGCCGAACGAGCACTTCGAGCGCTTGAGGTGTAGATGATGCGCTCGAAGCTCGTTGAAGATGATGGCCACGTGTTGCAGGTGCTCCGCCCAGGATGAACTGTAGATAAGAATGTCATCAAAGAAAACAAGCACAAAGCGGCGCAAGTAGGGGCTGAGCACGTCGTTCATCAGGTCCTGGAACGTCGCCGGCGCGTTGGAGAGGCCGAATGGCATCACCAAGAACTTGAAGTGGCCGTGATGTGTCCGGAAAGCCGTCTTCGCGATAGCATCCGGATGCATCCGCACCTGATGATAGCCGGAGCGCAGGTCGAGCTTGGTGAAGAAGCGCGCCCCATGTAGCTCGTCCAAGAGCTCATCCACGACGGGGATGGGAAATTTGTCCTTGGACGTCACGGTGTTAAGGGTGCGATAGTCGATGCAGAAGCGCCACGTGCCGTCGGGCTTGCGCACCAGGAGCACCGGCGCAGAGAACGGCGATGTCGAAATCCGGATGATGCCCTGCGCGAGCATAATCGCCACCTGGCGCTCGAGCTCATCCTTCTGCAGCTGGGGGTAGCGGTACGGGCGCACGGCGACAGGCGCCGTATCCGGCAGCAGGTGGATGTGGTGGTCACAGGGTCGTGCCGGCGGAAGGCCCTGTGGCTCGTCGAAGATGTCGCTGTGCTGCTGCAGGAGGTCGGCCAGGAGGGGATGCGCCTCGTCGAGCGCGGCCGCCATGAGCTGGAGCTGAGGGGTCGCGGGCCCTGTACCGCCGATGCCCGTCCACTGGACAGGAAGTCGATGCTGAGGATGAAGTCGTAGCAGCCCAAGTCGATGCCGACGCAGTCGATGGAGAAGTGCTCGTCGCCGATGAGGATGGGAACTTGCCGAGCCACGCCCTGGCAGGAAAGGCGGTCCCCGTTGGCGACGGTGACGCTGAACTTCTCGGCTCCCAACGGCTGCAGTGTGAGACGTCGCATGGCTTCCCCGGACAGGAAGTTGTGCGTCGAGCCCATGTCCACGAGCGCGGTGAGGTGCTCACCGTTGAGTGTCACCGGAAGCAACATGGTCTTCGCCGTCTTGATGCCCGCCATCGCGTGGAGGGAGATGACGAAGGCGGTCGCGTCGACCGGCCCATAGGTCGTGACGCCGGCCTCGGAGAGTGTCGTGGCGTCGAGCTCCGCGGTGAGGGCCGCCACCTCCCCGTCGTCGACGGTCTCCAAGTAGAACAGGCGGGCGCACACGTGACCCGGCGCGTAGGTCTCGTCGCAGTTGAAACACAGGCCCTTACGGCGCCGCTCGAGCTGCTCGGCCGAGGTCAGGCGACGGAAGGGGCGCGTCTGCGCCGGCGGAGCCGCGGGGACGGCCGGCAGGGCGGGGCGCGTCGGTGCGGGGGCCGCCGGTGCTGGGCAGGGTGGGGGGCGCGCGTCGCGGCCCTGGAAGGACTGCTGCAAAGCTAGGGCGCGCTGCTCGTAAGCGCGTGCGTAGTACATGGCCGTCTGCAAGTCCTGTGGGTCGCGCATCTCCACGTCGACGCGGATGTGGTCGGGCAGGCCGCCGACGAAGAGCTCGGCGCGCTGGCGAGCCGTGACGCCAGGCGCATGGCACGCCAATGTCTGGAAGCGGTCGGCGAAGTCCTGCACCGAGGGGGTGAAGGGGAGGCGGCCGAGCTCGGCCAGCCGGCTCCCGCGTATCGGGGGGCCGAAACGGAGGAGGCAAAGGTCGCGGAAGCGCTCCCACGGAGGCATCCCGCCCTCGTCCTGCTCGAGGGCGTAATACCATGTCTGTGCCGCGCCGCGGAGGTGATAAGAGGCGAGCCACGTGCGATCCGACGCAAGCGTGCGTTGGCCCCGAAAGAACTGCTCGCACTGATTAAGCCAATTCAGAGGGTCCACCGAGCCGTCGTAGGTGGCGAACTCCAGCTTGGAGAAACGCGGCGGCTGCTGGCCGTGAGCCCCAGTGGGGTAAGCTCCCTCGTGGCGGAGCAGCGAGGAAGCGGAGGCCGAGGGTGCGGCCACCAGAGGACCGCCGTGGAACACTGGTCCGTCGACGCCGGCGTGGGGGGCGGCGTATCCGGGGAGGCCACCGAAGAGAGCAGCCGAGGACGGCGCTGGCGGCTGTAGCACGGTCGGCTGACTCGGGGCCGTCGTGTAGAGTGGCGCGGCGAGCCAGTCCGGGAGCGGTGATGGCGACGGCGGGAACCGGACTTGGGTGATCGGCACCCCTTGTGCCGTCGAGGGGGCTGGTTGGAGATGGCGGGCAGTGAGACGTGTGATGAGGGCGGCGGTTGCCACGGCGGTAGGTGGGATGGCGAGGCCGTGGCGATGGTACCCGGCGGCTGTGGCCCATAGGGGGCCCCGAGGAAGGTGCGGATGCCTTGGACCGCGGTGACGAGGTCGTTGAGGACCCCGGTCATCTGCTCGGGGGTGTAGACGACGGCGGCCGGCGCGGGGAAGGAAGCCGCCATGGTGGCGCTGGCCGCAGTGGAGGCCAGCGGCGCCGGCGGTTGGGGCGGCGGCATGGTGGTGGTGATGGGCAGCGAGGTGGAGGTGGTGGCCGGCGATGAAGACATGATCGAACAAGGGCAATCTGATACCAAATTGATAGGAGCAGGGATCCTACCAGACCTAGATCACAGGTTGTACGGGTGGAAGGGAGGCAAGCGAGGAGCTGGTCGCGCGCGGCGGCGAGTCGGCGCCGTGATCACGCGAGATGAGGCAGTGGCGGCTAGGGTTCCGACTCCTCAGGGAGTCGGGCAACAAATAATGATTTATTGCTTAATTGATACGGAGGGATTACATGAGTTTATATAATAGTCCAGCTACTAAAACCCCTACATAAATTGGGCTAGGCCCTAAACCGGTCGATTAGTGGGCCTCTTCCGGCTGTAGTGCAAACCGGTCATAACAGAGCGCTTCAGGATTGCTATTTTCATTACAAGTGTGCGTGGGGCATTCTTTAGAGGGATCATATATTTGATCACTCTTGCCAATACTTTTCTTAATCTTCTGGACACAATGATACTACACCCTTTGATCTTTGGTTGGTTGCTTGATATCTGCACTTCAAACATGTTTGGTGCAACAATGTCAGAGAGGTTCAAACTCCTGATTGCGTCATCTTTTGCTTCTAATGCTCATCATTGGCTTGTTGGAAACACCATCTTGAGCCTACGCCCCAAATTGTCGAAACTTCTTCATAAGGTATTTATTGTATTATATCGTTCAGCGTGTAATTAATGTATGCACTATATAGTTCAGGGGTATAACGAGTATTGTACTTCTTTTCTGAGTAGATATTGTGGCCAATAGTTACCATTCCCTCTGTCCACCATGATGTTCGTGTTCCTGATCTTTTTGTGGACATTATCTTTGTTGTTCTGGCCATTCTTGTTCCTGTTAAAATTGCTGTCCAATTGGTACCTGAGGTGTTCCCACTAGATATCACGTAAGTACTCTGTTTTTGCTTTTCATCTGATGTATCTTCCAGTCTTTGGTGACTCAGCACATCTATCTTAATATTTGTGAATCGCAGCTACTTTGACCGTCCCGTGGAAGGCACGCCATTTTGGCAAGGGCTGAGATACCGTGCAGAGTCACTCTCTGGTATTCATTATCTGAAGTTTCGCATTGGCAATGCGGTCTTATACCTTGAGTGGCTAGTGGAGAGGGTAACACTGTACTGGTTTGGCATTACTGGAGAGGCTCTGGTGAACATCGTTGCACCAAAAGACCAGTACGGTAGCAACGATGAAGTTAAGGATCAGAGGTCAGCACTTACTGTTTTGTTCGGTCAGGGAACTGCACAATCTGCACATCTTTTAGCCTGACTGCATCTTAGTCCATTTTATAATACGATCTATCTTTATCGTTCAGTTAAATAAAGCCTTTTGCAATGCCAGAGTTGTTGGCTGCAAAATTATTTGTGTAGATGCTTACGCTTCTTCCACATTGTACCAGGAGATTGGTCGCTGTTGGAACAATGCCAGGGTGGTGCTTACATGCTTGACTGTTGTGATATTCAATTCTGCTGTGCTTTTCTTCTCAATATTAGTTGGGCGTAGATTTTTGTTTGCCATCCCTCAGCTGCCAGTGGCTAGTCGATTGAAGTCTAATGGTAATGATTGTTCGGAGATGATCAACAGGCTTGCTTCACAATAGAAGTAAATATTTTATATTGTTTGGGCTTACGTGTGTAAATTTTTATTCGTAGATCTATTTGCTGTTGCTGTTGGATTTTGCATCATATCAACTGTTATTGCCGCCACTAGAGATTCATTTGCCTGCCTGACTTCTGAGGTGAAACGCCTTCTAGCTTTGGAGATGCATCTTCTTTTCTTCATATGGGTGAGGAATTTACTCGAAGTGCCTTCATATATATATACTTTTTATTTTATGACACTGCTCAGTAACTTAAAGCTTTCGTTTCCAGATTTTCATCATTCCTCTATTGATCGGCTTGCTGGTTGATTTATCATTGTTGTCACCCTTCACCGGGCCTGATGATGATGTTCCAGCTCTAGGATTTTTCTGCACTTGATTCCTGGGGCGGCAATTGCAGAATATTGAGCTCAACTTGGTGAGTTGCAACTTCTAGTGTCGATTTGCTGACCTCGAAACTTATGTTATTATCCTATATCTACCAAACTAGGCATGATTATATCGCGAAGAATTGCTAGATGGCACTCAGATTGTACTGGTTGCAAGAAGCGAATTACCAAAATAGATGCTTCCATATTTTCATTTTTCTAGGGAAGGCCATCATGGCTGTGCATTTTTTTAGTTTAGTCTATCCCATTTCTAAAGTTTTGCTTATAGCCACGGTATCTTTTGTACCTACCACCCAGTCCTTTCCCATTGTTGAACTCATATAGTTTTCCTCCTGTATCCTATGTCACCTGAAACACTCGGCACAACTCTCACTGTCTGCCCCATGGTGAGTTCTTATTGGGATTGGTCTTGCAACTGGGCACACTTCTGGGGTAGAATGCAGCTACTCAAAATTCTCTAAATTAAAACTTAGGAAGTATTTAACTGGTTATGTTCTTATTGTTGATGAAGGGTCCTTGGGAAAGGATGGAACCTTTGCTCCCTTGCATGGCCTATTTCATCGACGGAAGTTGGGAAGGGGAGCTTTGGTGGGCAAGGATAAACCTTAAAAGAGTCAGACTAATACGGTTGCTGCAAAATGAATTGTTGCCTATGGCCACGAAGCTACTCACTGCCCTGGGTGTTCCTTATGTCCTTGCGAAGGGATCTTCCCAAGATTGGGCTACTCTGTCGCGGTGAGCTCAACGGTTCACCATTTCGCATGGTTGGGCAGCCTCGCCTTCTTTGTGCTCTGCTGTCTTGCCAAGGTGTTCTTCATCCGTCTCCATGATTCTATTCGGGATGACCGCTACGCCACCGGGCGGAGGTTGGAAGATGTCGCTGACACTAGCTGAAGAGTCTTCTCCGAGGGCTCTGTTTCCAGTATGTAGTTCAAACATAGATTGAGTGATACTGACACAGGTAGCATGCATTGTGAAGGAATACATATGACATATTTTACGGACTGTGATCAAATGAGATGACGTCAGGCAGATAAATTTGTGGTGAAACTTGATGCGATTTTGCATGTGGATTGTAGTCCCGATGATAATGGAGAGTAGTCTTGGTCCATTTGACTTGACAATAGTCCTCCTGACGTCATCTGCTCCTGTCTGTAAGCCATCGATATTTGTATATTCTTCTGCCACTTCCTGTATGGCGTTCTCAGGATCGCTGTATGGTCAGCCGCTGGTAGGATGGACTGGGGAGAGACGAGACAATTTTTCTTGTGGTTTCCTTGAACATGGTTCACTTCACTTTTAGGAATTTTGTTTGAGAAATTACAGTGTCCTGATAAATATATGTTATATCTATATCATCATATTGTTGGGATTATAATGTTTTCAAACTTGAGAGTACATGATGTGTTTTGGAACTTGGGCCCTCCAACCCACCCGGTGCCCTGAGGTGATCCACAAGATGCGTGCGGACGACCCAACGGCTCCCCCTGCAGGTCCTTTATCACCTCCATTGGTCACCACCATTTGTTATTTTTGTGTAGCCTAGAGTACAAAGAATTTCAATTTCAGTTTGCACTTAGATTGTAAAAAAAAGAGCCACTGCTGAAGTGAATTACCAAAATAGATGCTTCCATATTTTGCTAAAAAGAAAACCAATGCACAGATAAATTTCTGGTCTTTGAGTCGTCCATGTGGAAGTTTTGGAGAGTAGTCTCGGTTAGTTTCAACAGTATTGCTCACGACAAATTGCTCGTGTAAGCAGTTGTTGTATGGTCAACCCGTGAATTCGAATGCTTTCAAAAATTAATAGTAATATTATGATCAGAAGAGGAAAATCCACTTTGCTCATAAGCACCCATTACGAAAAAATGCATTTCATAATGTTAAAAAATTCAGATTGTTTTGGGGTGCGCATTCAGACATTCTATGTTTGCATATGAAGTTTGACGTGAAAAAAGACATTTATTGTGATCTGTGTAAAAGAACGATTTTCATTGATCCAAAATGACTTTTCACGAGAAATATTTTTGTCTCTTTACACAAGCCCCCCAAAAAGTCTTTGTTTCGCAAAACTTTGTGTGTGATTATAGAACGTTCGGATGTGCACCCCGATTTCATTTCCAGATTTTTTTGACATATTGAATGCATTTAAAATATTTTCTTCATAATAGGTGCATATAGACCTATGAGTCAAAGCATCGTGCCCAAATGGAAGAGGAAAATCCAATTTGCCTCATATGTGTAGATGCACCCACTACCTCAAGAATACCCTTTTCTCTTGGTTAAAAATAAAAAAATATTTTCTATTTAGTCTCTGCCATCGTCCCCTATATCAAGGTGCTACTCGGTGACAGTTGGCATGCCATCATCAGGTTGACCACCGGTGAGAGCGACGTCGAAGCGGGAGGCGGTGGGTTAGTGAGATGGGAGGACAGTAGTTTGTTGTCCATGAGCAGTCAGAATGCCGTTCCGCATGGAATAGGAAAAAATGAGTGATATTTAAAGGTTATTTTAAAATCTAAACTAATATTTAGAATTGAATTATTTTATAAAAAAATCTGATTATCACAGTTTTTTTTTGGCAAAGTCTCGTTGCCAAATTAAGTTGGGCCATTTTGGGCAAGAAGGGGCAAAGAGGGACAAACGGCCAAGTTATGCAAAATCTCGCTCGGCCTTCTCTCGCAAATTACAGAAAAAAAAAACACTAATCTCGCTCGGCGGCCGTTCCCCTCTCTCTGTCTCGTCTTCCACCTCCTCCTCGTTAAACCCCGCCGTAAACCCAGTCCACGGCAGTCGGCAGAACTCTGCGGCGAAGGGCCATGGTCGCCGCTGCCCCCGTGACGGATATCCTCGCGGCGTACGGCCCTGGAGACGAAGACGACGAGGAGGAGGAGGAGGAGGGGACCAGTGTCGAATCTGCCGCCTCCCCGCCGAGGCGGGCCGCCCACTGCGCCACCCGTGCGGCTGCCGCGGGAGCATACGCTTCGTACACGACGAATGCCAGCTCCGGTGGCTCGCCACCCGCGACCAACAACGATGCGAGGTACGTCCCATCACCGCATAGGGTTTCTTTCCCCTGTCTCGGCGTCCGTATCTGACTGTCGCTGTGGCTGTGCCTGTGCGTGCTCAATTTTTTAGATTCATCTCGTTCACTGCTAAATTTCTGTCCCATTTTCCCCACTAGATGTCCATGTGATGCGATGTCGCCTGCAATGTACTGCGTTCTGAATGATGATCCCCTGACACCTAATGTTGTTGCTGTGGTCGACGAGCGTGCTCTATTCCGTCTAGATTCGTCCTGTATACTGTTAATTTTAAGTCCCATGTACCTCTGTGGATGTGATGCTGCGCGCTTAGTGCACGTTAGCAACGATTCCTCACTGAAAACACCCTCCCGCAGCATCTGGCATAGCCCTGCATTTCTTCACTCATGCAGAAGTTAAAATAAACATTTCTCCATGTAGCCAATCGTTCTTGGTTCTCGGGCATTCCGTAACACCAGGAATTCATTTTTTTTAAGGAATTGAACATGTCCTCAATCCATGTGCAGAAGTGTTTTCAAGGAACAAACTTTTGCCATGGTCAACCATAGGCCATCAGGAAAGCATGTTCTGACTCCCAGTCTTGCATAGCTGGTTTCATTTAGGCTCTGTCTTGTACTTTTTCACCCTATCTTTTACCTTGTACATTGTAACAAAACCAAAATATTAAGTATATTGTTTGCAGTAAAAAATGTCCCTTTGTTCGCTGCTAGTTTCAGTCTCATGCACCACTAGATGTTTATGCCATGTGAATTTTGTGTGCTTACTGCATGCTTACGATGACTCCGCACTGAAAATATCCTCCCACGGCATCTAGCTTAGCCCTGCATTGCTTCACTCAGGCAGAGGTTGAACAAAGCTTTCTCCATGGAGTCGATCATTCTTGGTTCTTGGGCCCTCTGAAACTCCAGAAATGCATATAATTTTCAAGTAATTTAACCTAACCTCTATCGATGCGCAGAAGTATTTTTAAGTAGGAACTTGCCATTGCTGACATGGCCAGCAGAAAAGCATATTATGACTTTCAGTTCTGGATAGCTACATCTTTAACAAAACCATAATATGAGTACAGGCAGCGGAATGCTACAGTTTGCTGTAAAAAAAATCCCCTTTTGCAACCCCAGTTACTGAAAGATGCCATGTAATTTTGTGTCCCGAGATTTTACGAATAGCATTGGCCATGATTCCTTACTGAAAATGTCCCATTTTGCAATGACAGAAGTCTTTCTATATGTTTTTAATGTAAAATACGATGCTCAGTTGTTTAGATTCGTCGCGTTCACTGCTAAATTTCGGCCCCATTTCACCACTAGATGTCCATGTGATGCGATGCCGCGTGCAACGTACTGAGTTCTCACCACCATGTATGAATGATGGTCCCCTGGACCCCTAATGTTGTTGCCATGGTTGACGAGCGTGCTCTATTCCGTCCAGATTCGTCCTGTATACTGTTAATTTTAAGTCCCATGTACCACTAGATGTCTCTGTGGATGTGATGCTGCGAGCTTAGTGCACGTTAGCGACGATTCCTCACTGAAAATGCCCTCCCTCGGCATCTAGCTTAGCCCTGCATTTCTTCACTCAGGCAGAAATTAAAACAAACCTTTCTCCATTCTTGGTTCTCGGGCATTCCGAAACACCAGGGATGCATGTCTTTTAAGGAATTGAACCTGTCCTCAATCCATGTGCAGAAGAGTTTTCAAGGAACAAACTTTTGCCATGGTCAACCATAGGCCATCAGGAAAGCATGTTCTGACTCCCAGTCTTGCATAGCGGGTTTCATTTAGGCTGTCTTGTACTTTCTCACTCTATCTTTTCCCTTGTACATTTGTAACAAAACCAAAATATTAAGTATATTGTTTGCGGTACAAAAAGGTCCCTTTTTTCGCTGCTAGTTTCAGTCCCATGCAGCACTAGATGCTTGTGCCATGTGAATTTGTGTGCTTACTGCACATGTACGATGACTCCTCACTGAAAATGTCCTCCCACATCATCTAGCTTAGCCCTGCATTGCTTCACTGAGGCAGAGGTTGAAAAAAGCTTTCTCCATGGAGTCGATCATTCTTGGTTCTTGGGCCCTCTGATACTCCAGGAATGCATATAATTTTCAAGTAATTTAAGCTAACCTCTATTGATGCGCATTTTTCCATTGCTGACATGGCCAGCAGGAAAGCCTATTATGACTTCCAGTTCTGGATAGCTACATTTTTAACAAGACCATAATATGAGTGCATGCAGCGGAATGCTACAATTTGCTTTAAAAAAGTCCCCATTTGCAACCCCAGTTACTGAAAGATGCCATGTAATTTTGTGTCCCTAGCTTTTATGAATAGCAATGGCCATGATTCCTTGCTTAAAATGTCCCATTTTGCAACGACACAAGTCTTTGTCTATGCAATGTAAATACGATGCTCAGTTGTTTAGATTCATCCAGTTCACTGCTAAATTTCGGCCCCATTTCACCACTAGATGTCCATGTGATGCGATGCGGCATGCAACGTACTGCGTTCTCAGCACCATGTATGTGTTAAGTATATCATATCACCTCTTCCAATCAGATCGGTCTTTTGGGATAGTTGGTTGATAGAACTATTCTAACATGGTATCAGAGCATGGTCCCGTCCCGACCTAGCTCCTCGTCGCCGCCGCCAGCTCCGGCTCGCCGCCGTCACGCCGCCGCCGCTGCTCCGGCAAGTTGCCGGACGGTCACCGCTGGCTCTTCTCCCGCCGTCCTCGGTCTTCGTCGCGGCCGAGCTCTCCTCGTTCGTCTCCTCGTCACCCCTCGCGGCCAAGCTCTTCGTCGGCTCTTCTCCTCGCGGCCAAGCTCCTCGGCCGCTTCTACTACTACTCCCGCCGCCACCCCGGGCTCCGTCGTCTCCCCAAGCTCTGCCGCGCCACCACGCGATCTCGATCCAGATCGATTTGGTGAGTGCTGACTTTTCCGGTATCAGTCCCGGAATTTTCCGGATTTTCTTCCGGACCGAGAAAACTGCTACTGGACTCCTCAGTTTTCACCCGGAGTTCACCCGGTGTTAACCCGGAAATCTTTCCGGATTTTTTCCGGTGTCAGTCCCGGAATTTTCCGGACCTGAAGCCGGATTGTTCCAGTACCAGTTTCAGAATTTTCCGGACCTGAATCCGGATTTTAGTTCTTGCTGCTTGCTGACTGCTGAACGGATATACATTATGGGTTCCGATGGTCTGCTTGATACTAGACCTGCCTTGTGTCATGCTCTTTCACCTCCCTCTGGTGTTTTGGAATCTTTTGCAACTCAGCTAAGTGAAATTCGGAATCAGTTAGGCAATCTTCAGTCCAAGCTGCAACAACTACAAGCCTCAGTTGATGGATCCGTTGGATGTCCTGTTCCATCGTGCTCAGTTTCAGGTGCTGTCATTCCTTGGGTGCTAGACTCTGGTGCTTCTTTCCATGTGACATCCGACAGCTCATGCCGACCTGTAGCTGAAAATACTTGTGTTCATACAGCCGATGGCACTCCATGCAAGGTCACTCATAAAGGGACACTTTCTACCTCTCAGTTTGCAGTTTCAGATGTATCCTTGGCCCCTAAGCTCTCAATGAACCTTATGTCAGTTGGTCAGTTGACTGATAGAAATTATTTTGTTGGATTTGATGACATCTCTTGTTATGTACAAGATCGTCACAGCGGGAAGATCATTGGTACTGGTCGTCGTCGTAGAGGATCCACATCTCTCTACGAGCTTGACGCACTGCATCTCCCCTCAGCTTCCGCATCGTCTGTGGTTCCCTCTAGTGCATCAATATCGAGATCCACTCCTTTTGCCCAATGGCATCATCGGTTAGGTCATCTATGTGGTTCTCGTCTATCTGGTCTTGTTCGGCAGGGTGTCTTGGGCCGTGTTCGTGTGGATGTGGATTTCCATTCCAAGGGTTGTAAACTAGGGAAACAAATACAACTTCCATATCCTTCTAGCACTACTTGTTCTAGTCGTTCTTTCGATTTGGTGCACTCTGATGTATGGGGCCCTTCTCCCTTTGTCTCAAAAGGTGGTCACAAACATTATGTCATATTTGTTGATGATCACTCTCGATATACTTGGGTCTATTTTATGAAACATCGTTCCCAACTGTTTTCCATATATCAGGCTTTTGCACGCATGGTGCACACTCAGTTTTCTAGTGCTATTCGTGTTTTCCGTTCTGACTCAGGGGGAGAGTATCTATCTGCAGTTTTTCGTGAGTTTCTTTCTTCCGAGGGTACCCTTCCTCAACTCTCTTGTTCTGGTGCTCATGCTCAGAATGGTGTTTCTGAGCGTAAGCATCGCCATATTATTGTGACAGCTGGTACTCTCCTGATTTCCTCTTTTGTGCCTACTCATTTCTGGGGTGAAGCTATTTCCACGGCAGTGTATCTCATAAATATCTAGCCTTCCTCGCGTCTTCAGGGCAAATGTCCTGGTGAGGTTTTGTTTGGTTCTGTTCCCAAGTATGACCATCTTCATGTTTTTGGTTGTCTTTGCTATGTTCTGCTCGCACCCCGTGAGCGTACCAAGTTAACTGCACAGTCTGTTGAATGTGTTTTTCTTGGATATAGTCTTGAGCATAAGGGTTATCGTTGTTATGATCCTTCGGCTCGTCGTATTCGTTTTTCTCGTGATGTCAGTTTCAATGAGGATCAACCTTTCTTCTATTCCTCCTCCACTATTCCATCATCCTCCACCACTTTAGAGTCCACCTCTTTTCTTTCACTTCCACCTATCTTCTCCTCAGATGAGCCAGACTCTGATCATTCCTCTCCAACCTCACCACCTTCACCCTCTCCTTCCTCATCACCTCCACCAGATCCACCACTTAGAGATTTTTTCCTTTTCACTATAGTCGACGTCCTAGAGTATCATCTGATTCTCAGTCATCTCCTCCTACTAGTACTATTGATCCTTGCACCGATGAATCCTCTCAGACAAGCAGGTATGCTCTTCGCAATCGTGACACTCTTGAGCTTCCAAGCAGATATAGAAATGATTTCAGTGTGGGGGCAGCCTGTGAGCCAAATAGTTATCAAGAGGCTGTTGTGTTCCCTGAGTGGCAGTTAGCTATGTCTGAGGAGATTGCAGCCTTAGAGAGTACCGGTACATGGGATATGGTACCTCTGCCTCCTCGATCAGCCCCTATCACCTGCAAATGGGTATACAAGGTGAAAACCAAGTCTGATGGTTCTGTGGAGCGCTACAAGGCTCGTCTTGTTGTTAGAGGTTTTCAACAAGCTCATGGGAGAGATTATGATGAGACCTTTGCTCCAGTTGCTCACATGACGTCTGTCCGCACTCTAATTGCTGTGGCTGCTGCTCGGTCTTGGCAAATCTCTCAAATGGATGTAAAGAATGCTTTCCTTCATGGTGATCTACAGGAGGAAGTATATATGCAGCCACCTCTCGGTGTTGAGGCCCCACCGGGTCATGTGTGTCGCCTTCGGAAGGCTCTTTATGGGCTCAAGCAAGCTCCTCGTGCTTGGTTTGAGCGTTTCAGCTCTGTGGTTGAAGCTGCTGGTTTCTCCTCTAGTGAGCATGACCCAGCACTTTTTATTCATACATCTGGCCATGGTCGCACTTTGCTTCTGCTCTATGTGGATGATATGTTGATCACCGGAGATGATCAGAAGTACATTGCTTTTGTTAAGAAAAAATTGAGTGAGCAATTCAAGATGTCAGATTTGGGGTCTCTTAGTTACTTTCTCGGAATTGAGGTTGATCGTACTGATGATGGTTACTATCTTTCTCAGCATCGTTACACCAAGGATTTGATCTCACGGTCAGGTATGACTGACACACATGCTGCTTCCACACCCATGGAGCTCCATCTGCAATTGCGTCCAAGCAACGGCACTCCTCTTGAGGATCCTTCTCGCTATCGTCATCTTGTAGGCAGCCTTGTGTATCTCACTGTGACACGACCGGACATTGCTCATGCAGTTCACATTCTCAGTCAGTTTGTTAGTGCTCCTACCTCAGTTCACTATGGCCACTTGCTTTGTGTTCTTCGGTACTTGCGGGGGACATCATCTCGCCGATTATTCTATGCCCGCTCTAACTAGCTTCAGCTTCATGCTTACACTGACTCCACTTGGGCGAGTGATCCCGTTGATCGTCGTTCAGTCACTGGATATTGCCTCTTTCTTGGGACTTCTCTCATTGCATGGAAGTCAAAGAAACAAACAGCCGTGTCTCGTTCTAGTGCTGAAGCGGAACTTCGTGCCATTGCCACTGTCACTTCAGAAATTGTATGGCTTCGGTGGCTCTTGACTGATCTTGGAGTCTTGTGTGAGGCACCCACAAATGTTCTTTGTGATAGTACCGCTGCTATTCAGATTGCCAATGACCCTGTCAAGCATGAGCTAACCAAACATATTGGTGTGGATGCCTCTTTTACTCGTTCACATTGTCAACAATCAACTATTCGTCTTCAATATGTTCCGTCGGAGCTCCAAGTGGCAGATTTCTTCACCAAGTCACAAACTAGAGAACAACATCGTCTTCATATTATCAAACTCAATGTTTTAGATCCACCTTGAGTTTGAAGGGGGGGTGTTAGAGTATATGTCTATCAAGCCCATTAGTGGCCCATGTACTTGTAACTTTGTATATGACCTTGATTGGAATAGAGAGAAGTTAGTTGGCCTATTTGCAATATTAACAGTATGAATGATGGTCCCCTGGACCCCTAATGTTGTTGCCGTCAACAAGCATGGTCTATTCCGTCTAGATTCGTTCTGTATGTACTGTTAATTTCAAGTCCCATGTACCAATAGATGTCTCTGTGCGATGTGATGCTGCACGCTTAGTGTACCTTAGCAAACGATTCCTCACTGAAAATGCCCTCCGTCGGCATCTAGCTTAGCCCTGCATTGCTTCACTCAGCCAGAAGTTAAAACAAACCTTTCTCCATGTAGCTGATCATTCTTGTTTCTCGGGCATTCCGGAACACCAGGAATGCATGTTTTTAAAGGAATTGAACCTAGCCTCAATCCATGTGCAGAAGTGTTTCCAGGAACAAACTGTTGCAATGGTCAACCATAGGCCATCAGGAAAGCATAGCTGGTATAATTTAGGCCCTGTCTTGTACCTTTTCACTCTAGCTTTTCCCTTGTAAATTTTTAACAGAACCAAAATATTAAGTATATTGTTTGCGGTACAAAAAAGTCCCTTTGTTTGCTGCTAGTTTCAGTCCCATGCACCACTAGATGTTTATACCATGTGATGTTGTGTGCTTACTTCACGTTTACCATGACTCCCCACTGAAAATGTGCTCCCACATCATCTAGCTTAGCCCTGCATTGCTTCACTGAGGCAGAGGTTGAACAAAGCTTTCTCCATGGAGTCGATCATTCTTGGTTCTTGGGACCTCTGAAATTCCAGGAATGCATATAATTTTCAAGTAATTTAACCTAACCTCTATCGATGTGCAGAAGTATTTTTAAGTAGGAACTTGCCATTGTTGACAATATGGCCACCAGGAAAGCATATTTTGACTTCCAGTCTTGGATAGCTACTTTCATTTGGGCTCTGTATTGTACTTCTTCGCTATTTTTTTCTCTTGTACATTTTTAACAAAAAAAAAAGTACATGTAGCGGAATGATACAGTTTGCCGTAAAATAGTCACCTTTTACAACCCCAGTTACTAAAAGATGCCATGTAATTTTGTGTGCCGAACTTTTACGAATAGCTACGGCCATGATTCCTTGCTGAAAAAGTCCCATTTTGCAATGACACAAGTCTTTCTATTTGTTTTCAATGTAAATACGTTCTCAACATCATATCTGCTACTAGTGATCCTTTCCATTATCTTGCTTTGTTTGGGGCACACTTAATTTATTTTCTTGCCAATCTTGTTTAGATTCATGTATTTTATACTCCCTCCATATCTTAATATAAGACGTTTTGCTAGCTGAAATTGAGCTACCAAAACGTCTTACATTTAGTTACAGAGGTAGTAAGTAACTTCAACCTCAGTTACTAAAAGATTTCATGTGATCATTTCAGCTCTGCAACTGCAGCATTTCCACCCAACCTCTCTACGCTGCAGATGCCCCTGTGAGGCTGCCTGTTTCTGAATTCATGGCGGGTTTCTTTGACAAGCTCATGGGTCTGCTGCTTCCCCTCATCTTCGCCATCCCAGAATTCATCATTGACCTCACCACCTTCGTGGCATGGTGTTTTGCGCTTGCCAGGTCATTTGCTCAACTGCGTTATCTGCTGTCCCTCTACCACTCTACTGTCTGTGTCCTTGCCTCAAGT
Organism: Poa pratensis; assembly: GCA_947311845.1. Lineage (NCBI taxonomy): Eukaryota > Viridiplantae > Streptophyta > Magnoliopsida > Poales > Poaceae > Poa > Poa pratensis. The sequence continues at coordinate 54,901,069 of CAMZMU010000060.1, read as the reverse complement.
CTGATCTTCATTATAAGGGCGCCCGGTATATTCCTCAGAGGGTTTGTAGGCTTTATACCGTTTGCCAATGTCTTTCTCAATGTCCTCAATGCAAAAATACTACACCCATTGTTCTTGGCATGGTCACTTGACATATGCAGTTCTAAAATGTTTGGTGCAACAATGTCCGAAAGCTTCAAAAGCTTGTTTGCTTCATGTTTTGCTTCAACCGTTCTTCATTGGTTTATTGGATGCATGTTTGACCATCTGCGCCTTAGACTGTTCAGGTTTCTTTACAAGGTACGTATCAATATATCATAGTATATCTGTGTCTCACCATTTCAACAGTGTATGTAGGATACAGTTCAGGATATAATGTGTTGTATTTTGATGTGGTAGATGTTGAGGCCAGAAGCTGCCATTCCCTTTGTCCGGTAGAACGTCCGTGAACCATTCTACAAATTTTATTTCAAGAAGCTTTGTGGTCTTTTTGTTGGCATTATCTCTATGGCTATGGTTATTCTTCTTCCTATTCAAATTGCTAGCCGACTGGCACCGGAGTTGTTCCCATTAGATATCACGTAAGTATTCAGTTTTTGTTTCATCTGATGTACTGGCCAGTTCGTGATGACTCAACACTTCGTTTCAATGTATTTATCTGTAGCTACTTCAGTTGTCCTGCAAGTTGCACATCATTTTGGCAAGCAACACGAAACTATGTGGATTCAGTTTCTTGTGGTCTTCTTCTGAGGTTTCTCATTGACAATACTAATACAGTCATATATCTCGAGTGGCTGTTGAAGACCTTGGCATTTGACACATGGTGCTTAAGGTACTCCTTGTATTTTCTGCTGTCTTTTTATGCTCTACAGATCACATATGGTAAAGAGCAAATTGCACCATGGTTTAAATTTGAATACGTGCCTAGGTGGTTAAAGTAGACCCAGAACAGGAAGATTTTATATTTAGAATATTGGATTCTTTAATTTGTGTTAGGGGATCAGGTGAGATCCAAAGAAACTTTTGCAGTCTCACATGACTTCCATATCAGCACTATGGATCATGTGAAAAGGCTCTTTAAGAAACAAATGATGCTTAGCGATGTTGGATCCTTGGTACTTTGACAATCTTGCTCTGAAATGTAAATAGAAACTGTGGTGGCGAGAGCACTGTGTACCAGCAATTAACTATTAAAATTGGAATAACTAAGTTAATAATGGGATTTTTTTTCTAGTTAGGACTGGAAAGAGATATATTTATTTAGTTAGCCAAGAAATAGTAAGATAAGGATATGGTTTGTTAGGGATTCAAAGATCCTGTTCTTAGGGATCAAGTCAAGTCTGAATAATGCAGCAAATGCCCTATAACCTATCTCTGGACCTTAAACAATAGCTCATATGTTATTTTTTTCGATACTCGTTGTTGCTTGGCTATACTTGTCTGTTCATTTATTGTTTTTATCATTCAATGAATTAAATGGGTTGCAAACAGAGAGGTGTCGCTCGCACAAATTTTGAGTAGATACTCACCACCCTGTACATTGTACCAGGAGATCAGTTGCAGTTCATACAATCCTAAGTGTGGTGCTTGCATGGTTGACTGTTGTGATATTCAATTCGTCTGTGCTCATTTTTCCAATCTCAATTGGGCGTGCCTTGTTGGTTGCCATCACTCGGCTGCCACTAGCAGATGGACTGAAATCCAATGGTAATGTTTGTTCAGATATGGTCATTTGGATTGTCAGGCTTCCTTTGGAACAAATAATATATTTTAATCTTGGTTTGGCTTAATTGTCGATATTTTCTCTTAGATCTGCTTGCTTTGGCTGTTGGATATGGCATCGTATCAACTATTATTGCTGGCTCTAGAGATTCATTTGCCTACATGACCTCTGGGCGAACACAGCTTGTAGCTTTGAGTCGCTCTCTGATTGTGTTCTTATGGGTGAGCAATTTACTTCAGGTGGTTTCCTTCATAATTTTCTACTTTATGCTATAGTTGAATAACTTAACACTGTCTGCTCTCAGTTTGTCATTGTTCCCTTCCTGATTGGGCTGCTGGTTGATTTATCACTAATATCACCATTCACTGGGCCTGATGATGGAGTTCCAGCTCTGGACCTTTTCTACTATTGGACCATGGGTAGTCTATTTCTGAGAATCTGGGTGAAGATGGTGAGTTGCAACTTTACTTGTCGCTTTCGACATCTTAATATATATACTGTTATCATGCATGTACCAAGCTTGACATATCTCAATGATAAAGTAGATACCAAAAGGAAAACATTCATATTTTTATCTGTAGGCACATCTCATTCCCAAAGTAGAATCTGTATTTGCCACACCACGCTCATAGGGTAGCATGCAGCTGCTTCCCAAACCATCCTCATTAGGTTATAGTTGGGTCGAAGTAGGAAATTATTTAACTTTCCACATTTTTGTCTTCAAGGCTCAGCGGACAAGGGTCACACCTTTCTTGGTATATTTCATTGACGAAAGGTGGGGTCCGAAGCTTATGCGGGCAAAGGTGGACTGGATTTCAGGGCTCACACCAATGTGGTGGTTCTTTCCAGATGTATGCATCCCTATCGCCATGAAGCTACTTGCTGCTCTGGGTGTTCCCTATGTGCTTGCCAAGAGTGTCTTCCCAAGATTGGGCTACTCAATTGCCGTGAACTCTTCAGTGTACCGCGACGCATGGTTGGGCATCATCGGCTTCTGTGCACTCTATTATCTTGCCAAGGTGCTCTGCGTCAAGCTCCACGATTCGATGAGGGATGACTGCTACATCATTGGCCAGAGGTTGGAAGACGTCGCTGACAGTAACTGAAGACTCTTCGCTGACAACTCTTACCTCCAGTAGTTGACCTGGTGACATTAACCGCTAGCGCGCAAACGTGAAGGAACATATAGCTCACTTTTGCTGACTGAATGATTCGGATGATGCCAGACTGATAAATTTCTGGCCAAACTTGTAAATATGGGTGCAGTTTTCCATGGGGAGGTTTTGGGGAGTTGTGTCGGTCAGTTCGACATTAACGCTCGTTTGTGAGCCATCACTGAATTGATAGTTGTGCATTTCTGCCATTTTTTTGTATGGCATCCTTGGGATTGTTGTATGCTCAACCGCTGGCAAGGATAGTCTGGGGGAGAAACCAGATGCTCATTTGGGTTGCCTTTAACATGGTTCACTTTTTCACTTCTGTAATGCTGCGATATTTTGTTGACTGAAAAGTAATGCCGCAATTTCTCTCAATACTTTTCGTTTCCAGATCGATACGATTTGTCAGTGGTTCACGGCGTATGCTTGTTTGTTTCGGTGCTTTAAGAAAATTTGTCTTTGAACGATGCACCATGGGAGATAGGAGTAGTAAAAAATTCAGCATGGAGATTCTTTTTCGTGTTCTGTTGACACTGTACGATTACATGTCCCACTCCCCTTTAATAAATAGTCAGAATTTCTGAAAAGGAGTTGTACTCGCTCCATTCATGAAAAGAAGGTTTATTTTTTATTAAAGTCAAAAAATGTAAAGTTTGACCAAGTTTGGAGAAAAATGTTCATATGTTTAAAAAATGTCCATGTATTCCGGAAAATTATTGGTGTTTCAGTAAAAAAAAAGAGGTCCACATGACTTAGACAAGTAGGTTAGATATGTTGGTGCTAATACTTTTACAAAAAATATAATGTATAAGAATACCTATTATCGATGACTGACAGATCGCATGAAAAATCAAACTAAGAAAAATACGTACACAGTGAGAATAAAAATAAAAATAATTAAAACAATAAGTAAAACTGGAAAGTAGAGAAGACATGACCAAAATAAATCTCTACTACAAAAATACGGAGTGTCCTGTCTTCTGTCTCGGTTTCGTCCGTCCGTGGCTATTTTGCACAAACACCCCTATCAAAGATTAAAATCAACCCGCGGTCCATTGTCTTCTATCCCCTTGCTCGGTTACCCTATCCTATCCAGCGCCGCCATCCTCTCCCCTTCCCCTGTCGCCTCTCCCTACCGACGCCGCCGTTGCCAACACCCCACCTACGCCGGTCTACCCAGAAATCGTCGACCTCGGCGGCGTTGACATCCGCGAGCACCTCCCTGTGCTCCTGCCGTTCGCCAGGCCTCTCCCCATACTCGCGGCGGTAGAGTGGGACTGCATGACGGGGCGGTATAGAAAGAGGTCGTGTGTATCGAAGCGCGCAGTGGTCTACGAAGCGGCAGCCGGTGGCGGCGGCGAGAATACAGCGGCCGGGTCGAGGTAATGATTCGCTTCATCGCCTAGGAGGGCCGCCGCCGCCAGCGTTCTCCCCAAGCTCGCCGCTCACCGCCCCCTCGAGGACCGCGTGCTGGCGCTTCCTCCAAGCAATTGGCGCTGCTATCATCGTGGATCCCATCTCGGAGGAGCGGATCTCGGAGGAGCGGGCGGAGCATCTCCTCCTCTTGAGCCGATGGTGGCAGGAGCTCGGCGCGCTGCACTTCGATCCGCAGTACGTCTCTCTCTCCCTCTCTCTCTCTCTCTCTCTCTCTCTCTGTAGTTTCCATGTCCCAACGTTCCCTAACGTTCGCGGCCGCCGCCGCGTAGGAGGGCTGCGCGCCTGCGCCTCGCCTTAGGGCCCGCTCCACCGCCGCCGCGCCGGAAGATTTCGCCTCGCCTTGAGCGCAAGCGCGCCATGGATGGACTCTTGGCGTACGCCTCCCCTGCATCTCCGCCGGTGGCGCCCTGTCCCACCCCAACAAGACGAGGCGGCGGCTCCCTGCCCCTCCCCTGCATCTCCGCAGGCGGCGTCCTATCCCGCCCCTGCAAGCTGAGGTGGCGGCGCCCTTCCCCGTACCTGGATCCCGAGTTGGCGGCCGTCGCGGTGTCCTATCGTACCAACTCCACCTCGCATGAAGCCACCCAATCTGCTGTGTCTCTCATCCCCCATCGTCGTTCTCCAAGCGCCTCAATTTCCGTTTCAGATGAAACTCTTTGTCCTGAACCGTATTTGCATGGAATACCCCTGCACATGTTCGATGAAATGCTTTACATCGAGCTGTCAGTGAACATGTTGTGGAGCACAGTTTTGGGTAGCTTGAATACTTGATCAGTAAATAATTCAAGTCTATTTGATGGTTCCTGCACAGGTTAACATCAGAAGGGCGATATCAGCTCTTTTGGCGATTTGAGGCAGTGTTTGCTCTAATGCATTATGTCTATACGTGAATTTTGTGTCCATAGAGCATCCTTTTATCTAACCTGGGATTACATTTAGGAGGAGCTCTACCTGAATTTGGTGATTGATTATAAAAGGCCATGGTCTTCATCACCAAACGGAATCAGCTGATCCTCAAGGCCAACCAGAAGGTCCTGCTTCTCAGGTTATTTAATTTCAGCTACTATTGGAAAGAAATACTTGATCTATTCCCATGAGCTTGCTTCATCGTGGTAATGCAAATGTTTTTTTTCTGGGCATCGTGCTCTTTCATGATTAATTATGTGGTCAATATTTTGATAAATCGGTGTGGCCTCGAATAAAATACTGAGTGTTATAAAGAGTAGTGCTGCACAAAAGAGAAGAAGCGAAGATCTTGATTTGTATGTATTAAGTATAGCTTGCATGCTAAATCTGTAAGTGCGTCTCATTCATAGCTAAATAATCCAAATTTTACTATCGTAGAGGAGCTTCCTGGAAACTGAAGTGATGTGTCAGACATGCTGCAGCTCCAGCCGTTGGACCTCCGCTTCCTTTTTCCTGGTAAATTGATCTTCCTTTCAAGTACTTGAGACAGTAGCTATTTTTCTTTGGAATCTGAATTTGCTCTGTTATTCTATTATTAGGTGAGCAGGTTCATATATACTGGCAATGTCAATTTTCTGCAATCATCAATTGATTTTTAAATACATGTTAAGTATTTTGTTTACTGATTTGTGATACTAGCATCGACGAATTACCTGCTATTCTCATGTCATTCTCCGTCGAGGTGGCTAAGTAGATGCATATGGTATGACAGATTAAACAAGTGGCTAGCGTTGATCCTAATATTTTGGTTCATGAATGAATATTCAGGCGGTGATCAAATTTTCCTTTGCTGCACTCAGTCCATAAGTACTTACGGTTCCAGTATTACTGGTCTAGGGTTGGTGTAGAGATGTGATGCCTCTTCTTGACAGAACGACATGGAACTGAAATATCTGAAAACATTTGATTGGCTACTAGGGTGTTCCCCTCAGTGTACCACTGATAACAATCAGTTTTAGCTTCCTTGACTTGCACAGTTGCTACCAGGCTGCCTTAGTTGTTAAGTCTACAACGTTCTCTTGTGAAAATTTGTTAGCATCCAGTTTTTGGGGATATATCAATAAATGTACGATATGTACATGATCCATGTGAGTCAATTTATGTTGACTTCTATTTTCAATGAACCTAACATTGTTCTGTTAGTTGCGGCTTGCTTAATCTTGTCAGATGCTAAATTGACTCTTGAATCTTAGTGTCTTCCAGTGAAAAATAATTATACCAGGAGAAATCTTCCATTGCATCAGGATATCTTTGAACTGCACAGAGAGAGCTGAAGGTAGACTCTTCCTCACACAAATAATGCCACCCATAGGATAATTTTTGAAAAAAAGTGGCACGAAAGGGTTGACCCTTCTAAATGACTAGGTTTCCTATGAAAAAAATGAATTTGTATCAAAATATTGCATTGAAACAATTTGGTAGGTTGCGATGGTGTAACACCGTATGTTTGTTACTGACAGTTATCTGCAACAGATGCTCATTCTGCCTGAAGTCTTGCTTTTCGTAACATGTTAGAAGCTGAAATACTTCTGTACATGTTGCCCCTTATTTTTCAAGTGTATTTGTATTTCTGTAGCACTTACAGTCTTGTAAACCAAGATGCATTCAAGCTCTTGATTCTACAAGTTGTTGCTAGAGAAATTTGTTGGTCTTTTTGTTTCATCACCTTGCTTCTACTATTCCAGTTAACTGGAAAGGATTGAATAAGTTGTTGCTAGACATCCTGCAGCTCCAGCCGTTAGACCTCCGCTTCCTTTTCCCTGGTAAATTGATTTTCCTTTCAAGTCTTGAGACAGTAGCTATTTTTCCTTTGTAATCTGAATTTTCCTTTCAAGTATTTCAAGCTCTTGATTCTACAAGTTGTTGCTAGAGAAATTTTTGGTTCTTTTTGCTTCATCACCTTGCTTCTATTATTCCAGTTGGAAATGATTTAACAAAGCAGTTCCATTGTTCTGGGCGGCTATTAACAATGTTGAACGAATTGAGAATGCACAGAAGGACGTGGTTACGGTACTGAAACAAATAAATAGGACTAAAGAGGTCATCGAAGCAATAAGAACCTTACGTCGCCGTTGTCATGATGAAGCTCAAGACTCCCTTGACAATATTCTTAATGACTTGTACAAGATAATATGGTCCTGTAAATTTACGTATACAAGCTAAATCAATCTTTCTGCTGAATTGCATGTACATAATTCTTTTGAAAGCATCAGATTTGTAACTCAGATTAGATAATAGTTGTTTTTTTCTCACAAGGATGATCAATAGGACCAGGACATGTATGCACCGATATTATATTTTCTATTTTGTTCTATCCACTAATTTTATATTATATTAATTTTATCTTACAAGGATCTCCTGACAAGCAAGATGGTGAATTGAGTTCCAACAGTTAATATTTGACGAATATTTTGGGGATATAACCAAGTTGTTTAATCTTGACCAGCAGGCCAAACCATGTCGCGTTCTCATTCTCAGGTGCCAGCTTCTCATTTAGGGATGATACCGTCATACAAGGCGAGGAGCGTTCTTCAACAGTCATTGTCCACTGGCCTTTGTCCTGGGCTAAAAGTAATTTGTTTTCGGTGCGTGATAATGAGAAGAATGTTTGTTGTTTGGCACAAGATGTTGTCCGATGAACAGATGCAGTTGGTTTGACATTCATTGGATCAGTTGTATAGCATACGTAAGGGTTGATGTACTACCTATGTTCGGTACAAAAGACAGATCAACCCAGAACTCCGCACCATCTGAATCGACTGTTGTACGGCTTTAAACATATAAAAGTTTGTTCATTTGATTTATCAGGACGCCGTAGCAACGCACGGGCTATAAAATGGATCTTATTTTACCTCTCAGTGCACACACACTTTTAGTAGATACGATCTAGCCTTTAGAATTTCACATTAGTGATGCTTGCAAGGGAGCAATATGTTCACCCCACTCGGTTATATTTTGAAATATAAATTTTAATAGTTTAACTTTATAGGTTTTAGTCACTTAATTGGGGCATGCATGTAGAGTTCGGTTTTGCACAAATTTGGTGGAGAAATTGAAAACGGGTAAATAGAAATGAAGAGACAGGGCAAGACAGGTGTGGTGTCAATGATGAGGAGCTGACTCTATTCAGTTGGAATGTGAAGAACAGACCGAGCGAGTCACGTGACTAAGGCTAAGCGTAATAGGCCGATCGAGTTTCATAGTGTTTCTACTTGAACTATCGTTATGCCAACCTATACATTGTGGGGGTGATCTATATTGGAGTTTCTACTTGAAGACATATCCATAATATGGAAGTGTAATCTTAGCCAACAAGATAGTTATTGTTTCTATGCATATGATTCAATTTATAGGTTTTAATCGAATTAATTTTGGAAAAGTAGAATCTTATTGTTTTGCAATAGTATTTGGCTATATCTCTTTATATGCACATTATTTTTTCATGTGTTGCAAAAAAAAATTTTGAGATACCCGTAGCAAGCGCACGGGCATTCAACTAGTAAATGAAAAAAAAAGGCATAAGAAACAGAGGAAAGCATAACGTGGAGCCTTCTTGGGCCGGACCAAGCTGGTTGGGCGTAGCTCCTCCTAGTGGTCCAATCTCGTGCTGCTTCGAACTGCTTCTCCTAAACCCACGGTGTTTCTCTCGCTCGCCGATGGCCGCCGTCGACGTCTCCGACGAGGCGATGTTATCCGCGGAGGAAGGCTTCGGAGACGCAGATGACGTGGAGGAGGAGTGCCGCATCTGCCGCCTGCCCGCCGAGCCGGCACGCCCGCTGCGCCGCCCGTGCGCCTGCCGCGGCAGCATCCGGTTCGTCCACGACGACTGCCAGCTCCAGTGGATCGCAACCCGACACCAGAAACGATGCGTGGTATATATCTCTCATCGTCCCCCGCCTTGTCCGCGACTCATGCCCGGGAGTCTGCTGTGAACGATGAGATCCCAATCAGTCCCATTTACCTCTCGATCATGCTGTGCTTTTTACGTGTTTGCGCTAATTACTCAGTGAAAGAAACTCCCCTTATGCAATATATTTAATTTCTCAGTGAATGATATCCGCTCATGTTACTGATCTAGTGAGCTGGGTCACATTTGCCACTAGAACACTAGATCATGTGATGACATGCCATATGTGTTTGAAGCACGCTTAGTTTCTCTTTTCCATTCTAGTTTAAACCCATCTTGTTTACTAATTTCAATCCCAATTGACATTTTCGTGCTTAGCGTCGTCAATTATCATGGGCATGCTTTGCAATGTGGCACATTCTCGTCGTATTTTTATGTGTTTGCGCTTAATTCCTTTTTTCTGTTCCATTTTGATGCGATGCTGGTGTGCATGATCATTTTCGAATCATTTCAGGTGTGCAAGCGCGACATCTCCATCAGACTTATATACGCCGCAGATGCCCCATCAAGGCTGCCCCTTTATGAGTTCATGGTGGGCTTGCCCGACAAGCTCATCGGTCTGGTATTCACCCTCGTCTTCCTTGTCTGCGTCGTGCCAGAATTTGTTGTCCACCTCATCCATCTCTGGGCATGGCGCCTCGCGTTCGCCAGGTCCTTTGGTCAATTGCATTATCTGCTCTCCCTCCGTGTCTCTACTGCCTCGGTCTTCGCTTTATTTTCCATCTTTGTTGGATTTGAGCATTGGATCAAGCTTTTTGATGTAGCTCCATTTGCGCGCTGGGTTGCACGCATACAAACTCGGTTTGAAGGATTTGAAGTCATTGCGCTATATGCTGTTGAAGTGTTCATGATGGTATGGTCGGTGCTTCTGAACCAATTTAATTTTCTTTGTCTGCTACTTTTTTTATGCTACGGTGAATGGTACTATCATCATAGGTTCTTATCTGTAGTAAACCACTATTTATGCAGCTCTGTTCTGGGATTGGAGCAGCATTTAGCACATCTTGTCATGGTTTTGTTAATTCTTCAGAGTTGGTGACAGTTTAGTATGGGTCCTGTTTAAAGTGTATCACCCTTGATTTGACAACATAATAACCAGAAATAGTGCCAAAACTAAAATATTGATTTCCTTATGCTTGTTAAGGGTTTTGGGAAAAAATTATAACAATATGCTTGTCTAATCAGGTGATAATATTTGACGTGGGCCTTGCTTGTATTTTGGGTTTTCTCCCGTTCTCACTCGGAAGGATAATCCTATGGTGCTGGTGCATATCATGTTCCAGTCTTTGCAATGGGGATGAAGTCAACTCCTATACATCAACAGTTTCTATCCTTCTTGTTGGATATGGGTTTATCTTTTCTGTCGGTGCATTTTCTGCTGTGTTGAAATCTTTTGGCCAATACTTGAGAGGGGAGCGTCTTACAATTGCAATTTTCATTAGAAGGTTTCCTGGTGGAATCCTCCCAGGGATCATAGTGTTTATCAATCTTGCCAATTTTGTCTTAAACTCTTGACCGCGGCTACGTACCCGTTGTTGTTTGGCTGGTCACTTGATATATGGGCTTCAAAAATGGTTGGTGCAACAATGTATCAAAGGTTCAAACTCCTGTTTGTTTCGCCTTTTGCTTCAACCACTCTTCATTGGCTTGTTGGAGACACATTTTCGTATCTACACGGCAGATTGTTCGTACTTCATCACAAGGTATTCATCATATTATATATGTGTCCTCATCATGGATAATACATGTAATATCTTAGCTTAGGGATATAACGGGTATTTTATTTTATTCTGAGTAGATATTGAGACCCGGAGTTGCCATCCCCCCTGACTACACCATTGCTGAACCATTCTACAAAATCTATTTCAAGAATTGTGTTCTGCTTGAGATTGCCTTTGTGCCTGCGGTCATTTTTGTTTCCATCCAAATTGTTGACCGATTGGCACCAGAGTTGTTCCCATTAGATATCAGGTAAGTATTCAGATTTGTTTTCTCTGATATATTGGCCAGATTTTCATGGACTCAACACTTTTAGTTTAATGTCTGTGAATCATAGCTACTTCGGTCATCCAGCTAAGGGCTTATATTTTTGGCAAGCACCACGAACCTATGCCGATTCACTTTGCCGTGCTCTTCTTCTGAGATTTCTCATGGCCGAAACTGATATGCTCATATACATTGGGTGGCTAGCGAAGAAGGTAACTCGGTATTCATTTGGCACTAATGTAGTGCTGGCGTGGTTGGCTCTTGTGATATTCAATTCAGTTGTGCTTATTTTTCCAATCTCGATGGGGCGTTCCTTGTTGCTAGCCATCACCCGGCTGCTGCCAATAGCATGTGGATTAAAATCCAACGGTAAGGATTATTCAGAGATTGTTATTGACCGGTTGACTTCCTTCGCAAACAAAGCATGCATTTAAAAAAAAAAAATTGACTTGTTGATTTTTTTTTCTTCTCTTAGATCTGCTTGCTTTTCTCGTTGGATTTAGCATCATATCAACTATTATTGCCACGTCTAGAGATTCATTTGCCTATATGACTTGTGGGAGAGCACAACTTGTAGCTTTGAATCGATGTCTGGTTCATTTCTTAGCTAATTTTTTTTTAATAATACATTTATTTAATTAAATTTGAAAAATATAACGGAAAACTACGAAATTACAGGAATAATACGGCCTCGGCTAGATTTGGGCCGACAGACCTCGTCGGCCAGAGTTGGGCCGAAAAGCGCTCGTCGGCTTAACTCCAGCCGACTGCTTTGCATGGCGGGCCACGCCTGCGGCCGACAGGCCTTTCGGCGTGACGTGGCCTCCCGTCGGCCCAAGCCTGGCCGACCGGCCCCTTATCGGCCAAAGCCTGGCCGACAGGGTGCTGAATAAGGCTCGGCCGAGCCTTCTTCTTCTCTGTTCTTCTTCTTCCTTTCTTCCTTTCTTTCTCACAGCAGCTCCCTGCTGCCCGATCTGTCAATCCAACCAACAATTCTTCCTGCATGTAGTGTTAGAGAGTTTAGACAGCTCAGATATACATTGGGTTAGATTTTGTGCAATTTCGTGTTGTTTGGTTAGAGCAATGGTGTAGTTTAGGTGGAGGTGGTGTAGGGTGGTGGTGGTGCAGCGTGGTGGTGGAGTGTGGTGGTGGTGGTGCAGCGTGGTGGTGGTGCAGCGGCGGTGGTGACGGTGGTTGTCCATTGAATCGGCACGCTTCAAGGGTATGCATTTTTTTGACTAATTAGATTTACTGTTAATTATGTACGCATTAGTGTTAAGGTGGTAGTGTGATATTGATATTGCTAGGTATTTATTGCGCTACTAATATTAAGTACATAGATGTTGCCGGTTATAACAGTAAATTGGTGTCACATTAGTGCGCATCCTTCAATTAGTGTGGATCAATGTTTTTAAATTAGAGTATGTTTTTATCTGTCATAAGTGTGGATCAGTGTTTTAAATTTAGAGTTTGATTTCATCTGTAAGTAGTCTGTAATTTAGACTTTTAATTTAGCTGCGCGAAGATATGGAACAAGTATATTTGATCAGTCCGGATGTGGATGAGAACCATCGCGCAAAGATATTACAGGAGCGTAGCCTCGAGCCTCTAATAACTCGAGGACCGAGGGAATATTGGCAGATACACCCTGCTTGGGAGGAGAGGTACATGCCTAATTGATTTTTACGTGTCATATATTATCTGCATTAATTTTCTTGTTCGCTACATATATATGATTACGAATTTATATTTGTTTGCAGGTTGAAGTGGGCTGGGCTTTTACCTTTCGCGCGTCTAGTAGAGGCCACTGCGGAGTCTTCATGCATGGTGATAGACAACTGTCTTCTCACATGCTTAGTGGACAGATGGAGGCCCGAGACCCACACGTTTCACTTTCGATGGGGTGAGATGGCTCCTACTCTCGAGGATGTATCTTTCTTGCTTGGGCTGCCGTTGGCGGGTCAGCCCATAGGGCCGTTGCAGGCCCCAGAAAATTGGGAGCACGAGATGTCACTTCGCTTTCAGGGTATAAACCCTAATGCTGGAGTGTTTAGGTCAGAGAATCACGGACCTAAGCTTGGATGGTTACTGGATTTTCAGGTACGCACTGTTTTATTTACATGCATCAATTTATATACAGAATGCAATGTTTCGCATGCATCGTTTCATTTCACTGACATAATTTATTTTGAAATGTACAGATACAGAGGTTTCCTGCTGGCATTCCGCTGAATGCTACACAAATCACTAGGAGCCTTGAAGCATATATCTTGTGGCTTATGGGGAAGGTGATGTTCACGGAGAACCATGTCACCACTATTAGCAAGAGGTACATCCCTATTGCTTTCGAGATCGCGAGTGCTACTGCGCCAGAACACATTACACAGAGGAGTTGGGGATCAGCTGTATTAGCGGCTACTTACCGAGCTATGTGCAACGGGTGCCATCTACTGTCGGATACAGCATCCATACTTGGATGTCCCTTGTTGTTGCAGCTTTGGTCATGGGAGAGGTTCCCAATTGGACGACCAGACGTGCGTGCACACGAGGCTTTCCCAGTGGATGCGTTTTTTGATGCTGATCACATAGACATGCCTACTTTTGGTTTTATCTGGACACGTCGTCAGGTATGTCTAATCTACGTATTTATCACAATTGTTATATTTTTGCCGACTTGCAATAAATTTTGTGTCGTGCAGAGACGCTTTGCTCATTCACAGATGAGGAACTGCTACGAGCCATTCAACGAGCAGTTCGACATTCTGAGTTCGGGAGCGGTAATCTGGCGACCGTACACGCAAGCAAAAAAGGAGGCTATATACCCGGGTGGTATGTCTGACCTGTGCACGAGAGATCGCGCGTACTGGATGACAAAATCAAAAATTGTCTTTGATATCTGCGTGGAGGAGATGGCCCAGCAGCGGGTTATGAGGCAATTTGGTCTACGACAAGAGGCACTTCCTCTGTCGACAGAGGAACATGTCCCACCTAACATCCACGGGTAGGTTTAATTACGCATTGTTTATTTACGCATTATTCAATTACGCATCCACAGAGGAATTGTCTAACACTTACTACTACTGTAGGCTCACAAGAAAGGGAACTAATAGGAGCGCACTATCGTGGATGCGGAGGGTTGGCAGCTACGTTGCAGAGTGGGAAACTGCGACGACACGAGTCTGGCAGGAGGACCTCGTGTTTGATCCTGACCTATTCAATTCGTACCTGCAAATTTACATGACCTCAACCCGGATACGCATTACGTATGTCGAGCATCCTGAGCTTACACCGGCTCCTACTACGTGGGATATGTATCCGACCCAGTCTACTGCAGGCTCCAGACAGTACGCGGTAAGAGATTAGTTAATTCTTACAAATTTTGCAAAATTATGTACAACTTACTGATAACGATGCAAATTACAGGCTGAATTGACTTACCAGCTACAGACGGAGGTGTCCGATTACAGACGTTCCCTATCGTCTGGCCCTCTATTGGACCGGCCGCACCATCAGTCCTTCCTGCAGCGCTTCGAGCAGAGGCTGCGAGGTATCTACCAGGCTATCACGTGCACACGTGCGTCTGACGTCGATCACCGCCAAGCAGCACAACGCCCACCACGTCATCCACCGCAACGGCCACAGCCACAGCCGCAGGTGACGCCTCAGGATCGACATCAACCACGACCTCGTATGACGTCGCACAGAGCACCCTCTCCTGACCAGGCTGGAGGCTCGACGTCGCAGCCGTCGCCCAGAGCACCCTCTCCTGACCAGGCTGGAGGCTCGCATTGGCAGCAGCAGTTTAGTCCCACGACAGGCTATCAGCTTCGACCACCTCCGCAGCCACATGGTAAGTACCTTGTAAATTTGTATTCACCACGCTAAATGCTACGTACTTCTTTCTTAATGTTGTATTGCATCCAGGAAATCGTCCGTCTACGTCCGCTCAGCAGTCATCTGGATCCGCATGGGAGAGTGAGCACGACAGTGGGACCATACCTGAAGTACGCACACAACTGGACAATTGGATGGGTATGTACAATACTCCTCCACCCTACCCCACACAGGAGACGCAGGATGATGATGATGCTGGATCACTGATTCCTGGACGTGCGGTTGTGCCACCCAACAGGCTGGGTTGGACTCCGCCAGATCCAAACCTTGCCAGACCTCCGCGCATGCGCAGACGTCGTCCATGAGACTTCCGGTATATGTGGTCGACGCCGTGGTCAGTGATATCTTTGGGTCATATTCGTATTTCGATTTGTATGTCAGACATATATGTATTTCGATTTGTATGTGAGACATATATGTACGAGACATATTATTATGTATGTACGAGACATATCCTTCAGTAGTTCTACGAGACATATTATTATGTGAGACAACTCTCCGTTACAACTTCACGTACATATATGTCTCACATATAACTCAACGATAACTAATTCTAATCACGTGGAGGTAACTGAGTACGAAAGTAATTCGAATCAACGACTTCACTTCCCTCTGCCACGTGCTCGTGTTGGAGGCATGAAGTCGTCATCACTATTTTCATCGACGACAGCCTTGGATGATCCACCACTCTTCGCCTTTGATATAGCCCTCTTCACTGCTTCAGCGTGAAGGAGATTTCCAGGCCCATCACGACATGCGCCAAAAAGCATTTCCATCCAACCAAAATGAGGGATCTCTTTGTTCACAAACTGTCCATCGGCAGGCCAGTGCTGGACATTCACAAAATCAGGGGAAAAAAGTTAGTACGATAACACTAGATTCTAACATAATATAAATTCGGTACTCAGTTACCTTCACGTGAAATGCATAGGCCTCCGGCGAAAAATGGATTATCTTTGACTTCGGTGTCATAGGCATGTCCCTAAGCCCCGCCTCAATAGCTTTTAGCTCATTAATTCTCTGCCACTTCCACCGCCACCCATCAATTTCATCCCTAATTTCTTCAGGGGTCATCTGGATTTTGGTTTTTTTGGCTATAATTTCTCCCACCTCACGAATGTTGCCCCACTCACTAACTAGCTCCCTATAACAGCTCTTGGGCCTACCCTCCCTAATACTACCTTCAGTCCATATTGCGGCGTGATACAAAACACACCACGACCTATGCTCCGAACTAGGACCCGAACTACCAGACATCGTTCCTATCCGACTGAGGAAATAACCACGCACCACACCCCTCCTCCATCACCAAATCTATTGGGGTATATATATAGGCTCACCCAGGAGAAGAAGAGCGGGAGAAAAATGGCGGGAGAAAAAAGGCGGGAGGTAAATGGCGGGAAAAAAAAGGCGCGAGAACTATGGCGGGAGAATTAGGGCGGGAGAAATATGGCGGGACAAGAAGGGCGGAAAAAATACCGGGAGCGACAAACGGGAGGGAGAGAAGAAGGCGGAAAAATAAGGCGCGAACGGGCGTCGCCGGGAAGGGCTGGCGCGAAAAATGCGGGCTAACATGCACTGGTCGGCTAGGCCAGAGCCGACGGGACCTAGTCGGCCCAGCCATGGCCGACAGGGTCTAATCGGCTTAGCCCTGGTCGATTAGGTCCTCTGACACGTGCGGCGTCGGCCGACTACCTAATCGGCCCAGCCCAGGCCGACAGGCCCTTATCGGCCCAGTCCTGGCCGAAGGTGTATTATTTTTGGAATTTCGTGGTTTTCCGTAATATTTTTCGAATTTCATTAAAAAAATGTATTATTAAAAAAAATTAGCCATTTCTTATCGGTGAGCAACTTTTACTTGGGGGTGGGTTCTTTTGTATTGTCCCTATTCTATGGTAGTATTAAATAACTTAAAAGTTTTCTACTCTCAGAATGTCATCGTTGCTTTCCTGATGGGGTTGCTGGCTGATTTATTACTAATACCGTTACTCCCAGCTGGGCCTGATGACGACACTCCAGTTTTCTACATTTGGTGCATGGGGTATGTAATTCTGAGAGTCTGGGTGAAGCTGGTGAGTTGTAACTTTTCTTGTTGCTTTATATTCCCTTAACTTACATACTGCTCATGTACTTAATATAATTAGACTAAGAATAATTTACTACATGGAACTCAGATTGTAGATGATTCCTAAACTACCAGCGCTTGGTTATAATAATTTGGTCGAAAATAGGAAAGACAATTAACTTTCCAGTTTTTTTTGTCTCAAAGGTTCATCAGACAAGGCCCACACCTTTCCTTTCCTATTTCATTGATGAAAGGTGGCGCCCGAAGATTGTTCGATGCAGTGTGGATTATCATTCAGGGGAGATATCACTGTGCTGGTTCTTTCAAGATATGTTTATGCCTATGGCCACAAAACTACTCGCTGCTATCGGTATTCCTTATGTGCTTGCCAAGGACATATTCCCAAGATTTGGCCACTCCGATGCTGTGAACTCGGTGGCTTACAACTTAGCATGGTTGGGCATCCTTGGCTTGTGTGCACTCTGCTATCTTTCCAGGGCGCTCTTCGTCGAACTCCATGCTGCGATCAGGGATGATCGCTACGTTATCGGTAGGAGCGTTGTTGAAAATTTTGACGAATCTGTGGTATTAACAGTTAGCGCACAAACACGAACGAATGTATAGGTGCAAGGTATGCAGATGAGATAATGCCTGGCAGATAAACATGGATCACTACGGGAAACGCACAATACGCCGACGGCCGGAAGCCGTCGGCGTATGCTCGTATGCCGTCGGCGTACACATACGCCGACGGCGGCCGTCGGCGTATGGTCGTCGGCGTAGAGGCCCGTCGGCGTAGCCACTCTGCCGTCGGCGTACGCCCTCATACGCCGACGGCATTGCCGTCGGCGTATGAATGCAAATTTTTTTAATTTTTTTGAATTTTTTGAATTTTTTTTGAACTTTTTTAACTTTTTTTTCTATTTCGAAATTTCTAACTCAGCTACATACTAAATCTCTAATTACACATTTAATCATAGGTCAAAGTAGTTACGCTGGTCAAAGTTCCCGTTCGGTCACCCATCCTCAAATTGCTCCAGCTCTAGCGCGATTAACCTTTGAGTTCCTTCATTGTTAGCTTCCAAATGAGAAATGAGAACTTACTGATACTTATATCATATCAATCATGTTAACCCCTGATTTAGGATGTTACACTTTTTCATTGTTTAAATTTAGAAAATTCATTTGAATAAGTAACAATGATTGTAAAATAGTATATATTTTTAATAAATGAAAAAATGAAATTATTTTTACTTTTATTTCCTTTTTACATTTAATATGGAATAATTCATATATTTAATTCCGTTAATCGAAATTTGAAAAAAAAATGTCTATGTCAATTAGAAAAATGAGAGGAATTCAAAGGTGACATCCATATCATCATTGTTGCCAAAAACAAATTCCAAATTATTTTTATAAATATCATTTTCCATTTTTTAAGTGTAAAAAAATGACTTTTTAATTAAGCAAGTAACAAACATATGTTACAAAATGTCATGTGCACGGTGAAAAAGATTTTATGGATGTCATATTTGGATTCCTCTTATTTTTCTAATCGATTTAGACATTTAATTTGTTAAATTCCGATTTACGGATTTAAAGATATGAATTATTTCATATTAAATGGAAAATAGAAAAAAGTATACGCCGACGGCATTGCCGTCGGCGTATAAAATGTAAAAAAATTGAAAAAGTGTACGCCGACGGCTGCTGTCGGCGTATCAAATGTAGAAAATTGAAAAAGTATACGCCGACGGCATCATTGCCGTCGGCGGCAGCCGTCGGCGTAGATAAAAAAAGAAAAAAAGATCTCGGTTGGCCTGGTCGGGGTCTACGCCGACGGCCCCGACATTTGGCCGTCGGCGTATGTCCTGGCCGTCGGCGTTTTGTGGATTTCCCGTAGTGGATGTCGTCTTGCATAGAATTGTGTCATCTCTATGGCATTGTTGAACTAGCATTTGTGATTGTTTTGTGCGTTAATCTTGTTAGATGTGTATAGGCTCTTTCCTGTTTATCCCCAGTGTATAAGGGGTTTACTGCACCTGTATATATATTGGCCTTTGGCCCTCTGGAAATATCAGTTGCTCATTCTGTGACATGGTATCAGAGCTCCCAGGTTTTGCTCTCCTCTCTCCCTCCCGCACGTAGCCCCGAGCAACTCCGTGCGTGCTGCCACCGTCACCGGCCTGCCGTGCCACCGCCGCCGTCGTCTTGCCGTGCTGCCGCCGGTGCTAGGTCATCTTCTTCTTCCTCCTCTTGCCGTGCTGCCGCCGTCGTCTTGAGGAGAAAAGGCTCGAAATCGAGCTTGTGAGGCCGTCGGCGTTGTTGCTCTTCTCAGCTGCCGCCTCCGCCCGTCGCCGGCCGCCCTCCGGCCGCCCGCCGGCCGCTCCTCCAGTCGCCCCGTCACGGCCGCTGCCGCCTCCGCCCGTCGCCGGCTGCTCCTCCGGCAGCCCTCCGGCTGCTCCCTGCTCCCTGGTTCCCGTGGTCTCCCTGGTTCTCGTGGCTTCGGCCGTGCCTGTACAGGTCGAGGCAGAGAAGCCCGATCTAGATTCTCTCTCTTCCTGAGTTGACTTCAAAAAAAAAAAATCAGAGAGCCCGCGATGTCCTCTTCGGGCTATGTTGCTGTTTCTCGGTGCTCTGTCATCTTTGATGGCACCAACTACGCCGAGTTTGGGGGCTTTATGCGCATCCACATGCGCAGCCTCCTGTTGTGGGGCGTTCTCTCTGGCGAGGTCTCCTGTTCGCCGTGCCCCGTTGCTCCTGTGGCTCCTTCTCCACCGGTGCCACCCGCTCTTGCCGCTGATGCTTCTGAGGCTGATCGTGCTGCCGCCAAGGATGCTGATGATCTTGCAGTTGAAGCCGACGACCAGCAGGTATCGGATTACTCGGAGTCTCTCTCTATTTATCGGGATGCTCTATCTGTTTACACTCAGTGGTGCAATGATGATGCTCGTGCTGCTGCTGTCCTCACTGCTAGTGTTCTACCCCAGTTTGCTTCTGAGTTTATGGGATTGGGCACTGCTGCTGCGATGTGGACTTATCTGTGTCAGCGCTATTAGCCCTCTGGTGATGCTCTCTACCTATATGTAGTGCGTCAGGAGCATGATCTTCAGCAGGGAGATTCTACTGTTGATGAGTTCTACACACAGTGCTCTGCCATCTGGCGTCAGCTTGACTCTCTGAGGACTGTTGTTTGTGGTACTTGTCGCTGCTGTCAGACAGTGAGATCCGATTTGGAGTTTCAGCGTGTTCATGAGTTCCTGTCTCGCCTCCGTCCCGAGTTTGAGCCTCGGCGTGCTCACCTGCTTGCCCGTGGTCGGGTTACTATATCAGTGGTGCTTGCAGAGGTCCGAGCTGAGCAGACACGCCTCCGTTCTGCTGGTTTGCTTGCGGTTCCCACTGTGCTAGCTGCCCAGGCCATTGTGTCGTCTGCTCCACCGCTGCTACCCACTCCTTCGGGGGGGGGGGGGAGGGTGGGCGGGCATCCTCCTTATTCAGGAGCGGGCCGGCCTCGCATCTTCTGTGGCTATTGTAAGAAGCCCGGTCACCCAGAGTCAGATTGCTTCAAGAAGCAGCGTGACCTGAGTCGCTCCTCTCCTGTGGCTCGTGTGCCCTCAGCGACTCCGTCACTCACTGACCAGGATATTGTACGGCTCAAGCGTATACTGGCTTCATCAGGCTCTTCCTCGACGGGCACCGTTGCCTCGCTGACTGCTTCCACTATTGCTGCTCCGCCACCACCGCCTACACCGTCAGGTACGTCTCCGTGGGTTCTGGATTCTGGAGCTTCCTTTCACATATCTTCTGATTCTTCCACTCTGTCCTCTCTTCGACCTCTTGATTCTCCTCTCAATGTTCTCACTGCCGATGGCACACCTCTTCCTGTTGCTCTTCGTGGCACGATCTCTCGCCGCCTTTTCTTTCCTCGCTCCAGCTCTCTCCAGCTCCAGGCCTACTCTGATGCTACGTGGGCTAGTGATCCTTCTGATCGCCGCTCGCTGTCTGCCTATTGTGTATTTCTTGGAGGATCCCTCATTGCCTGGAAGACGAAGAAACAGACTGCCGTTTCCCGCTCCAGTGCAGAGGCTGAGTTGAGAGCGATGGCCATGTTGACGGCTGAGGTGACTTGGTTGCGATGGTTACTAGAGGACTTTGGTGTTTCTGCTGCTGCACCGACTGCTCTATTGTCTGACAGTACAGGCGCCATGTCTCACCAAGCATATCGGCGTGGATGCCTCATTTGTGCGTGCTGCACTGGAGCGGATGCCTCCTTTGTGGATGCCTCCTTTGTGCGTGCTGCTGTGCAGGACCAGCTTCTTACCCTTCACTATGTGCCCTCTGAGTTACAGTTGGCGGACTTCTTCACGAAGGCACAGACTCGAGCGCAGCATGCGTTCTTTCTCTCCAAACTCAGTGTTGTTGACCCACCATGAGTTTGAGGGGGGTGTTAGATGTGTATAGGCTCTTTCCTGTTTATCCCCAGTGTATAAGGGGTTTACTGCACCTGTATATATATTGGCCTTTGGCCCTCTGGAAATATCAGTTGCTCATTCTGTGACAAATCTCATGCATGGTTTTATGGTCAGTCGCTACAGGATAGTAGAGGATTATTCAGTAATTCGAACCAGTGAAACCAAAGATCAAGCAATGACTTTTGCCACTTCTGTTTTTTTGCAAAAATACCAGCATTATTGGAAGGCGAAATAAGTCTAGATGTCTTTTCAGCACGTATATCTCTTTTCTTATGCTAATGGTTCATACCACAAACGTGCAAAAAATCAGCTTTTGATACTTTGTATTCTGGGCTCCACGAAATAACAAAAGTGTGTGTCTGAATATGCATATATTCAAATCTCTAAATTTATCAGATTTTTTCATTTTTGTGTAACTCAGAATTTAAATATTTGAATTTGATTTTTTGTACTTTTGTGGGATACACTATTGGCTACATGCATCCAAGATTTCTTTTCAAAAAAAATTGAAACTCGTAAATATGCTTTTCACATTTTAAAAGATACCTAGATTAGTGATGCTCGGGGCGTCCAAAGACATTTTTTTAGAAGAACACGTCTTGGATATGACGTTTTGGGTCATGGGTACGAAAGCAACCGTTATGTAAAACATTTTTAAAAACTTTTTAAATGTCAAAAATTTCAAATAAGATTTCAGATATACATCATGATATTTTATGTTAGCACAAATGTATCGCGAAGAAAAGACATTTTTTTGTGGCCTTTGCAAAAAAAGACAAAATAACAATCGCGTACAAAGTCATTTTGAAATACCCAGATTTGTCTTTTTTGACAGCCCACGCAAAATGTCTTTTCTTCGCGAAACTTTTTGTGCTAACATAAACTGTCATCTAATATATCCAAAATTTTCATTCAAATTTTTTTGATATTTTGAAAAATATTTTCTGAGCAATGGATACATCTAGACCTATGAGCCGATATGGATTTCCGACACATCTTATAATAAGTTGCTCATACTTTTAATCCACTCGCAGTATAGGCTCCATGCATGGCATGCAAGTAAAATACTCTAGGACTTTGAGGTTTTCCAGAATTTTACATGTTAAAATGGGTTGTGGCCCACATAAGATAAATGGGCCAAGAACCACAAAATCTAATGGGTAGGCGATGGGCTGGGCCTCCTTTCACGTGCATGATGCATGTGGCCCTGATCGCGTCGTCAGGCCCAAGAGGATCGATTCCCTGGCCCACCGACAGGACAGAGCGAAGGGGAAAGCAGCGGCAGCGGCAGCGACCAGCGAGACTTCCGATGCGGCGGTCGCACCAAATCGCCATCTCCTCTTCCTCCTCCTAAAATTCCCAACCCCAACCACCACTCCCCCGTCGCCGTCGCCGCGAATCACCAGCAGTAGCAGCAGCAAGCGCGCGATGGGAGGCGGGGACGCGAGCGGCGGCAGCGCCGGCGCGCCGGAGCAGGCGGAGGGGCAGGAGCAGAAGCGGGCGGCGGCGGCGGCCTACGACTACGAGGGGGACGCGCGCTGGGCCGACTACTGGTCCAACGTCCTCGTCCCGCCCCACCTCGCCGCCAAGCCCGACGTCCTCGCCCACTTCAGGCGCAAGTTCTACCAGCGCTACGTCGTGAGTTGTACTCCCCGAATCTGTCGTCCTCCCCGCGCCCGCCGTAGCTAGGATCCGACTGGTGTGTTGAAGGCTGTCGTTATCAGAGACCTGCATCTGCCTGCAGCCTAATTCTGCGCCTGGAGAACGCGGCGGCCTCGCGCGGCGATGTTTCTGCTGCTGATTGCGGTAGCAGACAGAATTGGAGTGCTTCGCCGCGGGCTGCAGCTTGATCGCGATCTGTTCGGGTTACTTGTTTTCGAACCGGGTAGTAGCGTTTTGAGTTGCTACTCAGGCGGTGCTCCCACTCTCTGCTACAACCATCAGATGCTCTCCCTGTCACTGCACCTTGAGCTCTAGCTCCTTGGATCTCGCATCGTTTCGTCGGCTTGAAAGGCACTCTTCCAAATTGATAGAAACAATTTTGGTCATGTGACTTGTGTGGGAAGAGGAAGTTTACTCCTCCATTCACTCGTTCCTGCTGTGCTTGCTCCGCTGCTTAATTGTTCCATGTAGTAGCTAGGATCAGACGCTCTTGCTATAGGGAGCCTGCTTTGTTAGCTGCAACAGTGCTTAGGTGCGTCGGTGCTGGGTTGAAGAGTTCATGCTGGCTGGCAAAGACTGTATTGGTATTGGAGCATTGGTGCTTATTGCAGTATTACAATCAGAATGCTTCCTGCAGGTTACGGACCGTAGTTAATCAGGATGTGTAGGTGTTGCTTGTTTTGGAACAGGGTCACGTTTTCAACTGCTACTTGGTAGCTGATTAGCTAGAGGGAAGTGCTGTCATCCTAGAACCCTCTGGTGTTGTCCCGATTAACGCATCTTGTGTTCCAGTTCATTCTAAGCTGTATCATTTCGTGAACGTAGAACCCCTAGTTACTTTGCTCAAACAAACCTTCTGTTTAGTTGATAGAAACATGTTCTTTTCCGCCACTCTTCTGGGAGAGGAAGTTGTACTCTGTGCCGCAAAGTTTAGAAAATGATAAACAGGAGTTTGCCACTTGAATTTGGTCATTTCTGAATTAGCGCCTATGAGTCGTACCTTGCAGAGCATGAAGAACGTCTAAAGCTGTTTGGTTTGCTTTGTTGGCTTGATAGGATCGCGATTTGGTGGTTGAGCCGATGTCATCCACTGGTTCCACTCAGCCGAGCAGGCCAGATGTAAGGTCTTCACCTCCAGCATCCAGTGAGGGTGTTAGGGCTCGCACTTCAGGTATAACATACTATAATTTTACTACCCATAAGATGCACAAGTTTTATGGACTGTCTGACAGCTGAGTTTGTGCCATGTGTAGGTTCTAGTTCCAGATCAGCTGCCCCGCCACCACCAGCACCACAAACAGACAGGGCTGCAAACCCATTACGTTTTGATGCACGGACTATACATTTCTCCATAAATGCCTGGGTAGGGATCAAGTCACCTCTTTTTGCAGTGTAGGAATGCGTAATTGTGTAATATTTATTGGAAGGAGTAAGTTTATTGGTTCCATTTGCTCGTGTAATCACGGCAAACCTTGTTGACTACCTGGCATTACATAGTTTTTTCCATATCTATAACTTCATGCTACCCGTGTTCTGACCATTATCTATTGCTCATGTGTTTCTTTTAGATAATTGCTCATGCTACCCTTGTTCTGACCATTATCTATTGCTTGTTGGTACTTTGTAGTTTATTCTTGAGCATGACATACTCGAACTTCTATATCACCAGGTACTGGTTGTTGCTGGTCTGGGAATGCTTCCTATTCTGCCAAAACATCTTGCAGACAGAGCTTGCAAGCTTTCGTTGCTGGGAACAGTCCTCTCCTCAGGATATGCTTTATACAGTACTTATGGGGTAAATACCTGGATACCTGAACCTTGAATGGTTCATCTTAGTCTATTTTTATACGACTATGTTGATCTAATTCTATTTTTCTCTCTTGAAGAGACCAAGAGCGTTGAACATGCCTGCAATTCAGGGTTGGTTGCAGTCGGTACTTGGAGCCAAGGACTTTATCCATCTGATGTTTTCTGTGTTGCTTGTCACATCTCAGCTGCATTTAAAGAGTGAGATGCAGCTTTTCTCTTGCATGTTCATGATTCTTATCTGTGTGTTCCGCTTCTTTTACATTACGCTTACAAGCTCTGGTCTTCCTTATTCACAGTTGCTGCACTACCTGTGTTCTGCTGGGCACTTGATCATGTTGCCAGATTCCTAAGGCGTAATTTTGCCCACTCATCTTTCTATAGGTAATTGAATTATCTCTGGGAGGTCTGTTTGTAGTTTTTTGTGCAGCCAGTCTTCACTGCCCTGTGGTTAATACTGTCTTCCTGTTATCTTGTTAAGGGGATACTTGGAAGAACCTTGTCTTTGGGTGGAGACGAATAACACCACACTCAGCCTCCTTAGCTCAAATGCCGAACTTGCGTTGGGGTTTCTTCTCATCATATCATTGTTCTCGTACGTTGCTTGAACTTTCCTCTGAATCTATGAAGATTTTATTTCGTCTGAGTAGTACATCTTATGAGTTGCCCCTTGTTTATCTTGCAGGTGGCGACGCAACATAGTTCAGACATTCATGTACTGGAATGTAAGTTATATTGTGCACATCTGGTCTGATATATTTCCTCTCATTTATTTTGTGCATTCAGACATTCAGTTTGATTTTTTGGCTGCATGCTATCAAGGTCATAATTCGGTTTTACCCTTACGACCATCAATCTCTTGCGCACTTTGGCAGTTGCAGCTTTGTTTTGTTAAAAATAATTGCTTTTACTGCATTATTACTTACTGGTCCTGGTCGTGCTTGTCTTTTACTCAGGTGTTGAAGATGATGTACCGCGCGCCTGCAACATCAAGCTATCACCAGAGCGCGTGGGCAAAAATCGGGCGGACCGTCAACCCGTACATCCAGCGCTACGCCCCATTCCTCGAGACGCCCATCTCCGCGGTCCAGCGGTGGTGGCTCAGGTAGCGAGACAGAGAGGACGATACCGGGATCTTGGCGGCAGAAAAAAGAACATATCACTAGCATATTGACCTGCCCCAGTGGACAGTGGTTTTAAACTCTTAAGTCATAACTCTAATGATAGCACCCAGCTGCTTCCGACTCATGCGCATGTAATTTTCACGTTCGATCGGTAGACTTGACCTTGAGTTGATTTGCTAGACTTTAGCAGGGGTTCTTAGTACCTATGATGTGCTGAACTCTGGAAGGTACCCGTCGAGTACCTTTAATTAAGAACAATGCTGTTAGTATCTGTTACTGCCCTGACTTGGATTATCTGTGTAACCAAGACATGGCTCTGCGGCTTGCATTTTTATGTAACCAAGGCATGGCTCTGAAACACTGGCAGAATTTAATTTTCCGCTGTTTATGTTATAAGATTTAATCGGACAAAATAGCATGCAAATGATGATTCAATCAGTCTCATCGAGCAGCAGAAGATCACCATATATTCATTGTCTAGACACATGTACGACGGAATAACAACTTCACCCACGAGAGCGGACGATCTGAACGCATCGTCAGCTGATCCGTGCTATCTAGCCACTGAATAGTTTTTGGGATGTGCACCATATTATTATCTCTATTGCTTAGAACTAGTCGATACATGGAAAATACGGCCCCGCTGACAGGAGCAGACTAGCTAGTGCCATGCGTGCAGGTCTAAATTTAGGAATGCATTTATTAGTTGGTGATGTCAAGTGCATGCGGTTACTTTTTCATGGTAAAACCAGTGCATGCACATAGTAAAAATCACCAGCATGGCGGTTACCCAGTAAATGCCCTTGAGTAGTTACTCCAACGACGAGGCACAAAAAGCAATTTTCCAAATGGAATCAGATTGAGTATGTGCGTAATGCAATAAGATGTAAAATTGCCCGTGCACTCAGTTCGGTATTTACTGGCAGGCAGTGTGTATGATGTATTTAACTAGGACCTAAAGCCAAATATACATCATCCCCTGATGTAAAATTGTGGATTACGGCCAATAACACCATGAACAGTACAGTTTGATTTTAGGGAGCCAAAAAAATTAGAATCTTATTTCTATGAACATTTCAAGATGGAAGAAAATCTTAAAACAAATATGCGGTACTATTTTTTCATCCAAACACTTCAAAAGTATGTTTGAGCAGCAAAAAAAAAAAATCTCATTTTGAGGAACACGTACTGCAGCAAAGAAGAAAATATTAAACATGGATCTTGTACTTTTACGAGCGTGTTCGGTTTTGGAATTGCAAGGAATGGAACAATTCCATTCCAGCAGAACGGAACCGTCCCATTCTTGTGTTCGGTTGGACAAAAAAATTGTCACGGAACCGTTCCATTCTTATGTTCGGTTTTGGAATGGGGAAGAATGGAATGGAATGGGATGAGAATGGAATTATTCCTAAACTCGATTAATTATTCCTAAACTCGATTAATTATTCCTAATCTTGATTAATTATTCCTAATCATGATTAATTATTTTTAATCTTGATTAATTATTCATAATCTTTGATTAATTAGTGCTAAACTTGATTAATTAGTACTAAACTTGATTAATTAGAGACAAACACTGTGCAATTCCACTTCGTCCGGCCGAATCGGCCGGACCGGTCCGTTCCGCATATCGGAGGAATATTCCCTCCAGTGGAACCAGTGCGTTCCATTCCATTCCGAAACCGAACGCGAGAATCGTGTCTAGGAACGGAACCGTTCCATTCCATTCCTTGCCGTTCCAGAACCGAACGCATCCTAAAAGTATGGCCGGGACACAAAACAAAAATGGATCTTGATTTGTGGAACACTACTAAATGGGAGAAACGTGAATGTGTTCGGTAATTTTTTTGCGCAAACACATACAAAAATATGGCAGAGCAGCAAAACAAAAATGGAATTTTCTTTTGAAGAACACAGTAAACTGGTAGAAAATCATAAAACAACTCAAAACATATGGCCGATTCGCTAAAAGTAATCTTATCTTCATTTACACCACGAGATTAAAAATCTTAAAACATGTGTCTAGTTCTTTCTTCAGGCCAACGCCTTAAAAAATGCTCGGTAATTTTTTTCAAGCAGTGACTTAAATGGAGGATCGTACAATGGCAGTCAGCTAGACCCCACGAACTGGTGACAGGCGTGCAGCTTTGCTTCAGATCGATGGAGTGTTCTAGTGCACTAGCTGTAATATCTAAACATGTATACATTTTTTTCATAGGAATATACACCAATCATTGCTCAGTTGGTTCTCAATCTTGAAGCCATGGTAGCCATAGCACCCACCCATTAGCTAGCTAGCTGGCCAGCGGTCGTAAACATTTGATTTGAAAGAAGTTGATTCACTTGTTCTCCGTCACCTTGAGCTCCTTCATCCAGGCTAGGGCGTCGAATTCTTCTTCTTCTTCTTGGCCTTGTTCCTTGGTGCTCGGACCGAGCTGCATACATATATCCGCAATCGCATAGCTAGCTAGAGCATACGTCACGCATAAGGTGGCATAGTTGTACATGTGCAGGCCTCGACGAAACCGCCTACATACATCACATGAGTTTTTTTCTTCTTTTCTAATAAAGCAAAGCATGCATCAAAATTAACTCTGGTGAGAAGAAATAAAACAAAACGAAGGAGATAATGTACCTACCACTCGGGGTCGCTGGGTTTAGGGTGGATCTGCACGGAGAGGCGCTGGAGAAGCATGAGGTTCCGGTGACCCTCTAACCCGCGCCGGAAGAAGCCGGGGCCCTCGTGGTCGTAGTGCTCCCCTCTCTCCACCATGTCCAGGAGATCGTAGAGCTCTTCCTTCTTCCTCTGGAGCTGGCGCCTCAACTCCGCTCCCTGCAGTGTAAGATATACACAGAGATTGATTTGTTGATTATAAGCTTCTCTTTGGAGCACAGAGGTTTAGAGATGTATATAAGTTTGGCCGGTATACCTTGGAAGTGGCGTCGGACATTGACCGGCGAGCAGATGCCGTGCGGAGGAGCCTTGGCAGTTGGTCTTCCGTATAATTTCGCCGGAGAAGGAGCTTCCCCGCCGCCGCCATGCCCGCCCGGTTTCGCGTCGATCGGTCACTGCAACCCCGGAAGCCCTCACGACCCTTGTTGTATGTATAGGTACGTAGCATGGAGTTCTCTCCAGGCCCGGCCCACATAGTATAGGTGTCAGCTCTCGAAAGGCCATATGTTCCTTCCTCTCCAGCGAGGATCCAGCCCAATCTAACGTATAGTAAAGAGTCCATTCTAAAAAAACATTAACTAAAGATTCGCACGGTTTCATTTTTTTATATATATAATAATTTCACAGTTTTTTTTTGCGAAACACATTCCAATGCAGACGCTCATATACACGCGCATACACTCACCCCTATGAACGCACACACGCACACCCTACCCATATGAGCACCTCCGAGAGACTGAGCCAGCGGTTGAGTCTTGAGATTGACGAAGTCACCACGGGCGTCTCGCTGTCGATGGGAACGTCGCCTCCCACTGAAGAATATTCCGCCTAAATGAGAAACACCAGCGTCAAACCTGGGGTTTGAACTCTGGTGGGCTGGGGGTATAACCACCCTCCTAACCATAATTTCACAATTTCAGTGCTTTGCAATCGTGTTTTTTAAAACAAGTGAGCCCCAAAACTCAGTCAGTTGTTGTTTCGAACGAAAGGTATGCCAAGCGTATCTCGTGTTGATCACCAAATGCTGCTGATAAGCACATTAACAACCTCAGTAAGTTGTATGCGTTTTCCTGCTCATTCACCCATGCGAGCCAAAAAGTTGTCAGCTTGAGAATTCAGAAATGTGAATTCAACATCA
Source organism: Poa pratensis (assembly GCA_947311845.1). NCBI lineage: Eukaryota > Viridiplantae > Streptophyta > Magnoliopsida > Poales > Poaceae > Poa > Poa pratensis. Next base: position 54,871,079 of record CAMZMU010000060.1, on the reverse strand, counting down.
TATCCCATATAGACTAACATACTTTCTAACTAGACCGGGCACAAACATTCATGTGACACTTCCACACGGGAAAACCGCGCCGATATTTATAAGTTCCGCCGGAAACTCATCTGTTTGGAACCCTCTCATTCAAATTTTTCCTGTTAGTAACGTGCGTGTGCATGCTAACCGCTTGTTAACACCAGTCATCCTATTCCTGCCCGAAGTGAACTAACTGCTACAAAAAGGAGTCATCAGGAGGAAGTCTTGATCAGCTACTGTCGACGACGTCTTGCAGCCTCTCGCCGATAATATAGCGGTCATCCCTGACGGAATCGTGGAGCTTGACGCACAACACCTTGCCCAGAGAGCAGATGGCCATAAAGCCGAGGTTGCCCAACCACGCAAAATGGTAGACTGTCGAGTTCACGGCGGCAGAGTAGCCCAATCTTGGGAAGCACACATTGGCAAACACGTAAGGGAGACCGAGAGCGGTGAGCAGCTTCGCGGCGATAGGGATGTATTTCTCTTGAAAGAACCAGCGCAGCGATATCGCCTCAGAACACCAATGCGCCCTTGCCTGGTTAAGCTTCGCTTCCCACCTTTCATCGATGAAATAGGCCAGGAAAGGTGCGGCCCGCGTGCAATGGGCCTTCAATAATAATAATAATAAGACAAGGTCAAACGATTTCTATTTTGATCTAATTCGATAACTTGAGAATTAGCTACATCCTACCCTAAAATTGTGCCAATTGCAAAACCAGTCCCGATTGGAACTCGTTGTGGAGGCAAACAGTGATAGTTACACGAGTGCTTCAGGTGGCAAAAATAGGAAATAAGAGAGAAAAGGTATTGAGTGTAACAATGGATAAGCTACAAGAACAAAAACAAAAGATTGGAAATGAGATAGAACATGATGAAAGTGTGCAAGTATTATGTTGTGTGACTATGCTAAGTTTAGCACTTCCATATAGGATAGTAAGGCAAGCAAGTAGGGTCAGGAGAGCGACAAGAGAAGACTCGACTCACCAAGCTCATCCAGAAATTCTTCAGTTGCCACCCCAGAGACCAAGTGCAGAAATAGCTTAGAACTGGAAAATTATCGTCCGGCCCGACAAAGGGTGATATCAGTGATAAATCAACCAGCAAACCAATCAAGAGGGGACAATGACCATCTGATAGCAGACAACTTTCAGTTACTGAGCTGTGGCATAACATATAAAAATATAAATGAAGGCACCTCGATTAAATTCCTCACCCATACGAACAGAAGCAAGAGCCTCTTCAAAGCTACAAACCATGGTCCTCCACAAGCCATGCATGCAAATATATCTCTAGAGGTGGCAATGATAGTTGATATGATGCACAAGCCAACAGCAGTAGCAAATAAATCTAAGAGAAGATTGGCAGGCATAAGCCCAAACAAGATAAAGTATTTACATTCATTACAAAGGAAGTACAATGATCATCTGTGAAGAGTCATTACCATTCGACTTCAATCCGCCTGCTACTGGCAGCTGAGGGATGGCAAACAGTAGTGCACGCCCAACTGAGATTGAACAAAAAAGCATAGCAGAATTGAATATCACAGCAGCCAACCATACTAGGACCACACGTAACATTGTTCTAGCAACATATGTCCTGGTAAAGTGTACAAGAAAGGTAAGTATCATCGAAAGTTGTGCGACAAGCAGCACTGAAAACAAATTGAGAATAGGACAAGCAGAACAAAATGTCTTCTTTTGAGACGTTCTAACCAAGGATGCAACAATCATAAGTATCGTTTGTTTGTCGAAGAGCTCTTTGCACATGATCCACCATGCCCATACAAAGCCATGTCAGACAGCAAAACCTTATTTGGATCTGAGTGTCTCACTTGATTGGCTTACACAAGTTTGTGTAACCAAATATGCAATCCTCTAAGGCAATTTAAAAATGCATGAACTATCATAAGAACCAAAATGATAAGGGGTCATCGGTTAATTAAATTTAAGCTGCGCTGACTGCTGAGCCTACATGGCAAATCCCATATGAAAGACATATTTTGGCGAGAGGTACCGAGATAGACAGAAAGGTGTAGGAGCAAATGGAGTACATGCCAAAGTTACTTCCCATTCACCAGAATGCAAATATCCCACAATAGAGAACAAAAGGATATATCCAATTATAATATGGATGTAGGTGCAGTGCAGTAAAGCTAAAAAACTGCAGACTGCACTTCCCTGAATGAATGTAATTATTGGTGTTACCTTTTATCCTTAGCTTCATTGCTGCTACCATACTGGTCTTTTGGTGCAACATTGTTCCCAATTGCCCTCTGCACCAGCCACTCGAGGTATATGACTGTATTGCCAATGAGAAACCTCGCGAGAAGAACAGCAGAAAGTAACACTGCATAATTTCGTAGCCCTTGCCAAACTGACTCGCCCTTGGCAGGACGATTGAAGTAGCTACAATTGGAAACTTCTAAAATAAATGAATTGAGTCACAGAATTCTCACAGGTACACCAGGTGAAGAACAACAATTGAATACTCACGTGATATTTAGTGGGAACACATCTGGTGCCAATCGGTCACAAATTTCAGTAGGAACAAGAATGACCCGGGCAATAAAGACAGTGTCGACAAAAAGACGAAGAAGCTTCTTCAAATAAAATTTGTAGAAAGGTTCGTAAACATCATGGTTGACCAAGGAAAATGTAACTCCTAGCCTCAGTACCTAGTCACAAGAAAGGATTAATACTCATTATCCCCTGAATTATGTACTGCACAGACTATTGATATTGACAAGACCACAGTCACACTATAAATACCTTGTCAATAATAAAACTGGACAATCTCGGACGTAGACTCAAGAAGATGAATCCAATGAACCAATCAAGTGCAGTAGAAGCAAAAGATGAAGCAATCAGCAGTTTGGACCTCTCAGACATTGTTGCACCGAACATTTTTGAAGTAAAGATATCAAGCAGCCAACCAAAGAACAATGGGCGTAGTATAAACATGATCAGGAGATTAAGACCAATATTGGCAACAGTGAATAAATGTACAAACCCTCTGAAGAATACACCAGGCAGCCGTCTAAAGAAAAGTGTGATCACAAGTCGATCGACCCTCAAGTAATGATGAAAAGCATGTAGACCAGCCAAACATACACCCAGATTAAAGATAAATCCATATCCAATTCGAAGGGTATAACTTGTTGAAGTGTAGGACTCAACTTCATTCACATTGACAAAATATGAACTGCACCCAGGATTATCCTTCCAGTGAGAATGGGAGAAAACCGAAAATACAAGCAAGGGCCATGTCAACTATTACCACCTGATTAGACAAGTATACTGTCAGATTCTTCTGAAAAATAAGTTTAAAAAAAGCAACACAGAAGAAACTTGAGGCACTCATTGCCCCAAAGGATGCAACTAAGCTGCAAGCGTACTACCCTGTATATAAAACCCAGAGTAGAATTAATCTATAACGTAATAAAAATATACTGCATTAGCACAACTACTAAAATACCAACAGAACATGCTTGCACAGTTTTGGTGGAGCAACTGAAATAATAACCAGAAAAAAAATCTAACACCCATATTTGGGAGTAGTCCTCCCACCAATGTACAAAGCCGACTGATAAGCAGCATGCAAAACTGCAGAAGGGAAAGCAGTAAGGAACTGAACATCTTATTTTACAGAACAACTCATGCTGGTTTCTTCCATGTGACCATCATTTTACTTTTGCTACCATATCTGGCAATAACCTGAACACATCCAGTATGATACAGTTTGAACTGGAGACATACTGCGCTATCACCAACTATAGAACGATCAGGAAGCCATGGAGAGATGTGCTAAATGCTCCAGTTCCAGAGCAGAACTTTATTCATCGTGCTTTACTACAAACAATATAAGAACCTCGAATAATCTTCTCATTTTCTGTTGCATCAACATAAAATTAATAATGTAGCAGACATAAGACATTGATTGAGAGGAAGCTTACCGTCAAGGAAACTCTAACGGAAATTAGCGCAAACAACTGCAATACATCAAGTCCACTGAACCCCTGACGCCGGGTTTCCAGGCGTGTAACCCAGCGCGCAAATGGAGCTACCGCAGATGGCGCAACCCAATGGACAAACACAACCCAGAGCGCAAGCGATGCGAGGGCCGAGGAGGGTTCGAGGCGGAGGCGGAGCAGGTCGAGCACTTGAGCGGAGGTCCTAGCGAACGCGACGCGCCATGTCCAGAGGGTGGTGAAGTGACGGCAGGAATTGCCGGCGACATACGCAGCGAATAATAGGGGGAGCAGCAGACCCGCGAGCTTGTTGGGCAAGCTCACCATGAGCTCAGAAAGGGGCAAGATCGTGGGGGCGTCAGCGGCGTAGAGAGGGCATGTGGAGATGGCATGCTTGCACACCTGAAATGAGCCGATCAAAGGCAACAAATCAACATCACACACATCAAAATGGACCAGGAAAATGAATTCAGCCACAGCAACAAAGAGAGCATTACATAATTACAGTGCAGAAGGGGACATTTAAGGTCAGGAATGATGGCAACATTCAGGCAGACAACATCGCACTAGGCACACAACATCGCATGGTATCTAGATGGGATTGAAATTAGGAGCTGAGAGCAGGCCAGCAGGAAACCCACAGCAGGACAATGAGTTAAGCGCAATCGCAGCAGCGAAGAGAGCAGGTCTGCAGGAAACAATTACCGACAGTGCAGAAGATGACATTTTCAGTGAGGAATCATGGCAACGCACACCACGAAAGATCACATGGAACCTAAATGGGGTCGAAATTAAGACTAAACGAGATGAATCTAAGCGCAATACAGCGCCGCGTAACCACAGCAGCAGCAACACGAGGGGGTCATTCAGGGCGGATGGATGGATACCGAAAGGGGGGGAACCCTAGGCGGCGGCGGAGGAGGTGGAGAAGGAGGCGAGATATGGTACCTCGCACTGGTTCTTGTGCCGGGAGGCGAGCCACCGGAGCTGGCAGTGGTCGTGGACGAACGGATGCTGCCGCGGCAGGCGCAGGGGCGGCGCAGGGGGCGGCCCGCCTCGGCGGGGAGGCGGCAGATGCGGCACTGGTCCTCGTCCTCGTCGTCTTCGTCTCCTTCCTCGTATTCGGAGCCGGCCACCGCTGGGAGCGCCGTGTCCGGCGGCGCGGCGGCGGCCATTAGAATTCTTCTCGAAGCTTCTATTCGTCTCTCTCCTGTCCGTGTACCGAGACAGCTTCCCGTGCTTTTCTCTCTGGTGGGGTTTTGGAGTTGGGCGGTGACGGGTTTATGATGGCCGTTGGATGGAGATCCAATGGCTGATCAAGCCTACTGATTTTTCTTCTCCATCTAAATTTCATTTATTATTAATTGCGTGATGGTCCTCATGTAGGGTTGATTTATATTTTTTTTAAAGGTTGATTTATATAGCATCAAATTTCCAGAAGAGTGTATAGATCGTCAAATCGTGCGATCGCGGGCTCATGCTTGATCTTGGGCATGAGAGAATTGCCACAATATCACTAGTGGAAATCGAAAGTTCCAAAATACCACTCACAAAACTAATGTAGATAAATAGCACTACCGTTTAGGTTTTTTCGGCTCTGGCATGGGATGTTTCCGTGGACTCCTGTTTTCTGCACGTGACCTCGTTGGCATCGTTCTTGGTCCTCGCTATATGCTGGCAGGATCGGCGCTCCGCAGCCCGGAGCGAGAGGGAAGGCGACCCTCTCCAACAATGGCTTGGTGTGTCCGGTGCGACGTTGTCCGATGGTTTTCTCGGGCGGCGCGGCTTCGTTCCGGCTCGGTAGTCTAGGTTGTCTTTTGCTAGGTTTGGTTTCTCCGGTTTTCTTGCTCGACTTGGAGTTGGGGCGTCACTCCCATCTTTTTTGTTCGTTTCTTTTGTCTTACTTTGTAAGAGAGTTTCCTCAACACCATGTATTGTTTGGCTGTTGTGGCTTTATTTACAAAGCGGGGCTACGGCCTGTTTCGAGGATGAATACAAGGCGAAAATAGTATCGCCTCTAGGGCACTATTCCTAACAGCATGGGTATGGTATTGCTCTATCCGCTCGATACCCTACCCATTGCCATCCTTATGGCCAGTTGCTCATAGAAAAACAGTAATGGGTTGGGAATCTGCTTGCACGTTGAGTTTTCTAGGCTAGCCTTATTTCTAAGAGTTGGTGATTACAATTTACATAAAATCAAAATATTTGTTTTTTGTTGAGGTGGCAAAATAGATGAGGCGGCTTATCTGCATATGTCGAGAGAAATATAATTAGTATGGGTTATCTATTTATTTAGTTGTATAGGATAACACGTTGAAGGGACAATTTATGTACCCCTCTGTTCATAAAAGAATGTCTCAAGTTTGTCTAAATTTACATGTATCTAGACATACTTTAGTGTGTAGATCAGAGGCGGAGCTAGAATATTTAGAACCAGGGTGCACCCATGGTGCCATAACACATTTAAAATATATTTTGGGGTGCATATGTGGTGAAAAGCTGCTATTTTACAAAGGAAAATAAATTTTCCCGGTGTCCTGTGCACCCGGGTGGCATAAGGTGGATCCGCCAGTGGTGTAGATACATGCACAATTAGCCAAAGTTGAGACATCCTTTTATGAACGGAGGGAGTACAATTTAAGGTTCGACTCCCTGTAAAGCGGCCATGTTTTGCATTCATCCCATGCATAATGCATGGCTGTTGTCATGCTATCTAGCTAGATATATTGGGATTCTCCTACTGTCCTACATATAGGTTGATAGAGACATCTCTTCGTCATCATCCAATGCATAATGCATGGCTGGTGTTATGCTGTCACACTTAGCTATCTTATCCCATCAAATTGCGTAAAGCAAAAAACATCACATGCATCATATATTCATATGCATGGCTGATGCTATATGTTGTCACACATTCATTTTGTGAACAAGAAGGGCTTGGAGGGTCCAGGGCCACTTGGCTATCTCAGCCCATCATGCTGTGTAAAGCATAACGCGCTATCTATCCCATACCATCCTGTTTGAAGCAAGTGACCGGTTAGTTTAGACTACAAGATCTCCCAAAGGGATTAGACTTCAGGTGCGGTCGTCTAAACTACAATTCTTATAAGACACGCATGTCATATTCTCCAAGCTACAACTGATATATTGGATTAAAAAAATACAACTTTCAGATTTGGTGGTAGTACGTAACGGGTGCTATGTAACCACTCATCGCAAAATAAACTTCTATAGTGTCAAATTATTTTATATTAGGCAATATGTTCACATAAATATTTAGAGTAGGGCAATATGTTCTCCCGTAGTGAAAATGTGACTGATCAGATTGACAGACCACATTATAATATGCAAAGATGAAACTTCTGAATTCGTCCGCTTTAATTATAAGACATTCTGCTGATTGGCTATTTAGTTGCAGCTAGCCCTTACTTTGAAGGAGAAATTAAGATACCTACGGATAGTCACATACGAAGAAGGCGCAAGATATAGATTTAATTAGTGTAGATCGTCGCACTGAAAATTATATTGTAGCTACAAAATCTTTGAAAACTGTAATCTTGTTTATGTGATCCATGAGCTGTAATCTTGTTTAAATAAACAGTCCATAAGGCAATAAAATGGTCATATATGTCAATCGATGAGGAGGCCGAGGCTTCCCTTTTCAACAAATAAATAAAATACAGTGGCATTGATACATATCGATCCACATCTTGCATGGGTGAGTAGTAGTTGGCCGATATGCACTGCACAAGGTGAAAGCACATAGCTGCCACTATATAAAATGAAGCCAAAGGCATGTCATGCATCTCAGCAGTATGCATATCCACCCCAAACAGTTCTGGTAACAATGTCAATTTGCTTGTCGCAAGAGGTGCTTATCTCCACACTACTACTCGTGCTTCTTGTTTCCATGTACTTGTACTACTTCAGATCTAGTACTAGATCAAAGAACAAATCAGTTCTTCCGATTGACTGGCCAATAGTGCACATGTTGCCTGCATTCATTGCAAACCTCCGTAACATGCATGACTATGCTACAGCAGGCCTCGCCGAATCAGGCCACAACTTCAGGATACATCTTCCACAGGGGCACATGTTCCTCACTTGTGACCCTGCGATTGTCCGGCACATCTTCACGGCGAACCACGGGAACTTCCCCAAGGGCCCGGAGTTCGCGGCCATCTTCGACATCATGGATGGAGGCTTCTTCACCGTCGATGGAGAGCCGTATCAGCGGCAGCGTACGAAAATCCAAAGCTTGCTCAACAACCCACGACTGGTTGCCAGTATGTTGGCTTGCTGCCGTGACAAGGTGGTGAATGGCCTCCTCCCATGGTTCACCCACATGGCGAGCAGCAACACCCCCTTCGACATGCAACAACTGGTATCCAGGTTCATGTTTGACGTGGCCGCCACACCTCTCTTCGGCGTGGACCCTGGCCTCCTATCCTCGGCCATGCCCTCCATGGACGTCGCTGTTGCCATGGACACCGTCATGGAGGTAGCCATTTTCCGGCAAATCCTGCCGGCCTCTTGCTGGAAGGCTATGCGGTGGCTAAACATCGGCTTCGAGAGAAAACTTGGTGTGGCGCACACGGTGCTACGACCTACGAGGGTTCGTCGTGGAGATGATCGAGAGGAGGAAGAAGAAGAATAGAGGAGGTGCTTGTAATGGAGAGGAGCAACTGGGTGTGGATATTCTGTCTTTTTACATCAACGACCCAGACTTCGCGGACGATGACTTGCTTCGTGCGATGCTGCTTAGCTTCATGCTCGCTGGGAGGGACACCGTTGGCGCAGCCTTGCCATGGATCTTGTACAACCTCGCCCAAAACCATGACATCCTGTCAATCATCCGCAATGAACTCTCGTCAATTGCATCACACAAAGCTGTAGTCATGGCCGGTAAGATCAGTGGCATGGTGATCTTTGAGCCAGAGGAGATCAAACATCTGGTGTATCTGAGAGCTGCCGTGTACGAGGCTCTCAGATTGCACCCGCCGGTACCTTTCGAGCGCAAGACGGTGGCCGTTGATGATACCATGCCCAGTGGCCATGAGTTACACGCCGGTGACTCCGTCATTATTTCCATCCACTCCATTGGGAGAATGGAAGGCGTGTGGGGTAAAGACTGCCATGACTATAACCCATGCAGGTGGCTCTCCGAGGATGGCAAAAGGCGGAGGCACATACCTTCACACAAGTTCTTGGTCTTCAACTCGGGCCCAAGGATGTGCCCCGGCAAGGAGATCGCTGTTATGCAATTGAAAACCGTCGTCGCCAATGTGGTTTGGAACTTCGACATGGAGCTGGTGGAAGGGCAAAGCATCCAACCCAAGTTGTCTGGTATAATGCACATGAAAAATGGGCTCACAATGAAGCTGAAGAAGAGAGAAATGTGATACTATTAGGAATAGACTCCCCCGTCCAATTAAAGAAAATCCACTGTTTATATATAGTTGGTGGGTACAAAGATAACAAAAGGAAGATGCACGCGACACGCGACAGCATGAAGACCAAGATCAGAAGATGTTCAATCGATGCATTACATTATACTCGTATATGGAATTACATAGTATTCCTTGCAATTAATTAAATTTGATGGATATAAAGTATTATAAATATTTCCGTATGAGAGTACATGAGACGTGGGTGTAACTACACCCAGGAGTAAGAAGCATGCGCGCCGTTGGGGTGGTGGGAGCGGCGCCCTGGCAAATAAATCTGCCTCAACTCTTCTCCCACACCGGCGTTGTCCTTCATGGCGGCGTCTCGTAGTTGGTGGCAATGTGTGCTTGCCGATCTTTCAGATCGGTGGCTTTAGGGTTCATGGATGGTGTCGGCGAGGCGGCGGCGACGACTCCATCAGATGGTTTTTTCCTCCTGCTCTGTCCCCGTTGCTGCGGCGTTGTCTCCGGCGCCAAGGTGGAGCAGAGAGGATTCGTCCAGGAGTACGTGCAGACCACCGTCTGCATTGGTGACAGCTGGAAGATGGTGCACCTTGTGGTGGGTTTGTGGTTGAAGGCTGATGGTTCTGGTTCCCTACTCCGACTTCGTCGTGCGTGGGTGCCAGTGCTGAAGTTCGATGGCGTGTCCAGGGACATGCTGCCCTGGTCTGATTCTTTCAACGGCAATGGTTTGTCCTATGGCAAACTACATTGGAGGTCCGAAAAGCTGATGATCAGCGATGGAGCCGCATCGAGCTCGGGTGAAGAGGTGATCTGTCTATTTTTTCCTTGGTGGCTGCTATGGTGGTGCCGAAGAAGATGGATAGGCGTTGGTTTATCACATAGGTTTATCCTATCTTTTCAGATCTGTAAGATCGGTGTATACGTACTTTGTATCTCGTCTTTTATTTATCAATGAGAATCGTATTACCATGCAAAAAAAAAAAGTAAGAAGCATTTAACATTTGTATACATATATAGGACTGAAATACGATTATTTCCAACATAGGTAGCAGTTCGCGTAGGCAAAAAGAGGGAAATGGTGAAAGAAAATAAATACGAAAGGCCCGTGTACATGCATGATGCATCCCCCGGCATACGCGTGCCTAGCTCGGAGATTTAATTGACCCCATTGGTTCTACTAGATAGGTTCGGCTCGGCCACACGTCGCGTCCGTGGTCGTATTTTGCTTGGCAACTGGCTTAAAAATTAAATATACAAATTTTCTGTTGTAGTAAATACGGGGCTGCATTGGTAAGATATTTGGTTTAATTTTCAGTGAGAATACTTAACTGATTTGTAACATTTGATATGTACACATATTAGACGTGTTTAGGTTACTGGATAGTTGGGCCGCCGCGCCTGTGGTCATATGTACGATTATTTATATATCATTAGATTTCCCGAAGAGTGTATAAATCGTCAAATCGGGCTCATGCTTGATCTTGGGCATGAGAGAATTGCCACAATATCACTGGTGGAAACCGAAAGTTGCAAAATACCACTCACAAAACCAGTGTAGCTAAAATAGCACTACCGTTTAGTTTTTTTATGCCACCGTCGTCGTGAGTGTCAAAGGACTCCCGTAAGTAAAACTGCATGATTCTTGTTAGGTTTTTTGGATGCCAAACCTATCCTCATCTAAACCTACCCGTGATCCGGTCCCTGTTCCCATCCCTATTTTTCTCCGAGATACAAGACCGCGCATGGCCTCAAGATAAGAATAACATATCAAATGTTAATCGTTGATGTGTAGCCTCCATCTAAGGATGGTGGTTGTAGTTATCGAATTACATGTCTTTAGTTTAGTCGGTTTCAGCCCAATCAGATTGCGTGGGACATGGCTTATGAATTTGGGCATGTTTCAAGATCCGGGAGACTAATAGTTTTTTGTTTTTGTTTGTAAAGGGATTCTTCCCTAGTTTGAAATTATGTACATAACACTCTTTTTTATCTAATCGGAAGGCAGAACGACTGCCATGGTACTCAAAAAAAAAAAATGGGCGTGGTTATCAAATCAAGCATGATTATCTTTATGAATAGTTCGTAATGCATTATTCTCAACTTCATGAACATTTTTGTACCGCTGCATAGATGGTATTTATATGTTTTTATAAGTATAGGTCTAGTAAGAAATCATATTAAAATTGGAATTAAATAGGGAAAGCCTCGAAAGCCCGTTTTTCCTCCTTTCCGACGTGTCCTTTTTTCCCTCTCCTATCCGCGTTCACAGCCCCGGCCCCACCCCTAATTATACCTTAGCTCACGCAATTAAGTAGACAATTAATTTGTACGTGACGTGAGTGGGTGTAGTAGTACTAGCTGGAGTTAGAGAACAATACTCCACCCAAGCAAGGACAAGGATGCCCGTGTCCTTGGCTTGCTTCGGTTGATCACACTAAAGCTAAGAAAATGTGGCTTTGATTTGCTGCTTATATTTTTTCGCAATTACAATTAACAGAAAAATGTTTCTACGTACGAATTGCAATCACAATGGACTAGCCAATCACAATCCAAAGTTGCAACTGCAATATCAATCCAGATACTCAATCCGAGATCTTTGCACCTTAAGTCACGCAATTAACTAGATTAGACAATCTTTTAAAAAAAAAATTGAGTGGGTGTTGTACTAGTCCTAGCTAGAAACAATACTTCACCCGTGCAAGACAGGGATGCCCATCCTTGACTTGCTTCCATCACACCTGATCACACCAAACCAAAAAATAAAATGCCTTTGATTTGCTTGCCTTTTTATTGCAATTACAGTTACAAAAAAAAATCGTTCTTCTAATTTCAGTTACAAAAGCTAGCCAATCATAACACGGAGTTACTACAATTACAGTGGACGGAACTAGGCGTCCCCTGGGGGATCTTTTCCGTCCGATCCCCCGAGTGGAGAGGCCGACACGTGTCCCTGAATTGGTCAACGCGGCGTGCGCACCTCTCGCTCCCTCACAGAAAAAGAAAATGCCAACAAAAAATCCCCCGTCGATGGCCACGCGCTGCCGGAGAAGACGCCCCCGCAGCTTCGCTAGAGAAAACGCCGCCCGTCGCCGTAGCTTCGTTGGAGAATGCGCCGGCCGTCGCCGGAGAAGCATGCAGCTTCGCGGTAGCTTCGTCGGAGAAGATGCCGACCGTCGCCAGAGAAGACGCGCAGCTGCGCCGTAGCTTCGTCGGAGAAGAGGCCGGCCATTGCCGGAGAAGACACGGTCCAGGGCCGCAGCAATCGACGATCCCCTGCAGCAACAAGGACGGACCTTGTCAACGCCGGCGTTGCTACCGAAGGAGACCGGCGTTGCTCCCGTCGGACGGCGCCGGTGCTGCCGAAGGAGGCCAGCGTTGCTCCCGCCGGATGGCGGTGTTGCTACCGAAGGACGCTGACGGTGCTCCCATGGGAGGGTGGCGTTGCTGCTGAAGGATGCCGGTGTTGCTCCCGACGGACGACGCCGATGCAGCCGAAGGAGGCCGACGTTGCTCCCGTCGGAGGCCGGCATTGCTCCCGCCGGATGGTGGTGTTGCTCCCGTCGGGCGGCTCCGGTGCTTCCGAAGGAGGCCGGCGTTGCTTCCGTCGGACGGCGGCGATGTTCCAATAGTAGGGCGGAGATGCTACCGAAGGAGCAACGGCGGCGCCGTCCGTTGGAGCAACGGCGGCGATGCTCCAATAGTAGGGGCGGCGCAGGGGGCGGCCCGCCTCGGCGGGGAGGCGGCAGATGCGGCACTGCTCGGGAGCGCCGTCTACTTCCTCGTATTCGGGGCCGGCCGCCGCTGGGAGCGCCGTGTCCGGCGGCGCGGCGCCGGCCATTAGAATTTCTTCTGGAAGCTTCTATTCGTCTCCCCGACTGTCTCTCTCCTGTCTGTGTACCGAGACAGCTTCCCGTGCATTTCTCTCCGCTGGGGTTTTGGGGTTGGGCGGTGAAGGGTTTATCCTGGCCGTTGGATGGAGATCGATCGACTTTCGAGCTAACTTATGTTTTTTTACTAAATTCCAGTTATCATTTTATTACTAGTGTGCAATGGAAATGTTCATCTAGGACGATTTGTCGACGGACGACCATTACAATGCCACATATATACGTGTGAGCATGTTCAGCTAAGTGATCACTTCCTTTTCATTTTCGACGGCTCATTGAGATGTCTTTATCGTTCACACGAAGCAAATATTGTTAGATAATCATGTACTAGCAGATGCTATATGATCATGTCGTTTGTGATTCTAGGTAGCTGGACGGTTTAAGAACAATATTAGACCATCATTTATCAGGCCACACAAGTATGTATGAATTAGGGCAACAAACAATTTTCTCATTACCCAAAGCTTAATAAAATGGCAGCATGCAATTTGATTGGGTACGAGCGCAGATAAGTATGTTTTTCATGGTTGAGATTTAATGTTGACCGAGGCAACCTTGTTGAAGTTGCTATAGATTTATCCATCCTATATTTTGACAAACTTGTGATCCATTTAATTTATGGAAATGATTAGGATCTGACGATAAGCACTATTTGAATACACATTCTCACGTGATAATCATAATGTTTAATCGTCACATCATGATATATATGAATTATTTTTGGATTGTTGGTGGATTTAGAAGATTTTTGATGAAAAATGGGTTAGGCGAAGATTTGGTTTGAAGGTTGTGACGGGTTTGAATTTACTAATTTCACATACATTTTTGGAAGAAAATCTAAATATAAATTTCATGTTTATTGGTTCCATTATATATTCTCATAATTAGCAAAGAAAGGGAGTGACAATGGATTGGTCGACATCTTACATCTTGTTTGTGAAAGGGAAAGTAGCTACGAAAGGAGCTAGTAGGCACATTGGTAGCTCAAATGATCAAAGGTATTCATATTTTCATTGGTAGCTCAAAAGCAATAGTGTGTAAAGATTGTGTCGAAGTTCACCACACTCGTATATATCAACGATCTAAACCCTAAGTCACCGAATAGAGCAAAACCTCGATCTCTTCACCCTCTTTTAATAAAAGAGTTCTAAATGTACCCCCAATTTTTACATGCGTGTATGAAGAATGCACAATTCTAACTTCAATCCTTGCGAGACCCTAAACTACGTGATGTGTCATTTTGTCTGCTTTATTTTTTGGCTCGGGTAGAATTGTGGAGGCCCCAAGTATATCTTTACCTCAAAATACTAATTGCTCCACAAGGCAACCTAGTTGAACTTTCCATAGATTTATCCATCCTAAAGTTTGACAAACAACTCTCGTGTGATAACCATTATATTAAAATAGGAGGTCAAGGAGTATATAAATTCTGGATTATTGGTGGACTTATAAAAAATTGATAAAAAAATGTGTAAGAGTAAGATTGTGTTGAAGGATGTGACGGGTTTAAATTTACTAATTTCACATACATTTATTTATGCAAGGAAATCCAAATATATTTCATGCTGTTTGTCGAGTCCACTATTTATTGTACACTAGTTGAATGCCCGTGCATTGCTACGGGTTTTTCAAATTTATTTTCTCGTGTTTAACATAGCGTACCTGAAAATTTCCAGTGATGCGGAGGATATGTTAATGAAGACAACTCTCCAATGAACAAAAACACAATCCATCCGAGGAGAAGAGTATTTAGTTTGAGTCATGATTTTTAGGCGCCCACCTTAGAACCCTTAGGCAACGGTTAGGCAATAAGGCATCCTAGTATAATCTGCCACAACAATCCAAGCAAAATGCCCATGTGTTGCAACGGGGTATAAAGTGAATAATTCAGGTACAATAATTTTAGAATTTATGTGCACATCAAACAACATTATCAAGTTTTGAGCAAAAATGGCCACATGGTGTACAAAAAACATTAAGATTGCCTAATGTGTATTTGGATAAAACAACAACTCAATTCAATAAAGCAAAACCAACTAATTATCTCGAACTAAAGCTTATGGAGAAAATTCTAGTAGGATATGCAAGTTTCCATGCACTTATGACATGTTTAAGATGTGCGACTCGACTGTAAAATTGTACTGCTCAAGGTTGTTTCTAAGGCAATCAAACTAAATTAACCATCATATTAGGCTAGAGAACCCGACAAGCCATAGAATGATTACAAAATAGCTGCCATATTCCATAGGCTCAAATTTGCTCACTTTTCATCAATTGTACTGCAACCAAGGTAAAAAAGAACAGGTAAAAAAACCATAAAGATGTAAAGAAAACCGAAATAATGAATAGACATGCAACCAAAAAGAAACTGACGTGCCGATTCTCTCACCACGTCAGTGAAATCTGGACAGTAAGATCAATTCATTTTAATCAATTGGAAAGGAATTTTGAACAAACTTAATAGAACCGCCAACAAGATAAAGAGGATATATAAGTGATCTCGACAAATATATTGTTACGGATAGCATGATATGCATATTACATATATGAAGCTCATAATTAGATTCAGTTGTACATAAATACAATTATTAACAAAGCTTGACCAGAGACAAATATGCCACGCCACCAAATAAATTTGAACAAACATCTTCTCACTGATGCTACAATTATGTCTCAACTTGACCACACAAATTCCGCTACAGCCTCGGCTCGTCGACAACACGATCTTCTCTTAGATTTTTTTACCCAAATGGATGAATCCCTGTGAGGCACTACGCGTTCATGAACTTGGATGAAGTCTTTTGTGCTTCATAGCACCACGTGCTCCACACATCGCCTCCGCTGAGCAGCCCATTCCACGCCGGCGACGAGATGGAGTGCTAGTTGCCACCAGCAAAAAGGGATCCGGGATTTGATAAATTTCTTTAAAGAACTATTTACGAAGTTCTAAACATCCTCTTGCTGCAAAATAACTGTAGGAGATCAGTTGATTTGTCCGATCTTAAAGCACTGCATAAAGCAACTACAACCAGAAAACTTAACAATCACATTTGCACCTACTGATAGACATTTCTTAACAATTACGAAGGCATATTGAGAGCATTTACAGGCTTAAGAGAGGTATTCTACACATGTGAGATCCAATAAAACACTTCACTGAGCCTTGCTAGGACCCGCGCATTCCATCCATACAGGATTACATGAACATATATGACCACCTTATTTTAAAATGGGTCATAAAAATAGATTGACGCCCACAATTTCACGTGTGGAAATGTAACCAATGCCAGTATGGCGCTGTTCTAAAACAGCAATTAGTGAACATTCGCCGACCATTATTCTTTCACGCGGTTTAGCTCGCTTCATATGCAAGTAATGAATACTTCAAGTGGGTGCAAGTGCAAATGTGGCTGTAACATACGTATATAAACACTAAACCCTAACAGATGTATACTGTAGAGCACTGCTCAAATTATTGATGACTGTAAGCTGCATGTCCAGACCTACAGCTAGGCAACAAATATATACGTTCTAAAATATGGAATTTCGCAAGTTCATTGAGCAAATGTTTCAGTAAATTATGGAATTTCGCAAGTACATGTCCAGATACTCTAGCAAGACTATCTGCAATCTGATAAAACCGTGGTCTGCATGCAAATAGACAACCCTGGTCTACGTACCCTAACATATGAACTAAATTTTTTGAGGAACTGACAATATAAAAAGATGCAAATTTGGTGACCAAGTAAATTGCAAGGACCAAACCATGAAGAATCCGACATTTACCAAATCCCAGATCCGTCTCCACCATTTTGATCACCTCTTGGAACTGACATATCCACATGGCATTACATGGTTTGAATCCTAAACCACATGTAATTTGCAGCTACATTTCCAATGTCAAAATGTGGATTGGTTGTGAAGTGGCTCAGGCTTTTAGCGGCAAGCAAAGACGCTTACATATTACAGCTATAGGTAAACTACTGTTTGCATATGCATTTCTTCAGAAATTCATGTATCTAGACATAACAAAGAGAGTTTGGCTATAATACCTTGTTGTTCCTTAAGCAAGATTTTTTACCTGTTGCAACAACTATCCTGTCCCAAGCCTTGGACCTCGGAATCACAACATCACATCGAGCGGCACATAAAAAATCTCAGGATAGTTGTTGAGGCTTCAGATTCATATGAACAATAGGAATGCTGTGTATAAAGAGTATACCTTCGCAGACCCCCATAATTTTTATTAAGTGTGTATCCCAATCCATTTTTGTACGTACTTCTGAAGGAGTGAATCTTTGAATTAGTGAAGTACTGGAAGATAATGACTTCAAGAGCATTTAATTATTAGAATGCCAACAGAAAAAAGATAATCACAAAAGACATATTTACGGTAAAATTACAGCTTCCCTTGACATTGTATATCACTGAAAAGTTTAAGGAGTATATTAGCTGCCAAACTCCAATTATTAGTGTGAACATAATAATTATTTGACTGTGAATGCAATTTGAATCAGATAGTACTGTATACCAAAAAGATTCTTTTGAAGGTTTCCCCATGGTAAATATTTGTAGCAGAGTAAACTTTCAACATTGTCGGCAACAATATATCTTCCATTGTTCTGCACGACTTTCTTTAGACTTTCATGGCAGTAGCCGACCAGCCTTGCAACATTTTTTATGTTTGACAGCTAAAATATTTGTAACCTCATTAGTGAATGCTTTTTCTCATGGTAGTGGCGAATTTCTATGAGTTTATTCACAGCATGGTATCCCCACCAAGCAAAGTTCGCTGTTCAATCTTAGAGATACCCTTTCAGAAAATATAGCCATCATTTTCAGCAACTTCACAAAAGGAAGAAGCTATTAAGGCACATCCATACCTTATATACAGTTCCAAATGCACCTGTACCAATTATACCCTCCTCCGAAAAATTTATCTCTGATATTCTTCATAAAGTCTAATGGCAGTGTGTTCAATAATGTGGTCGGAGCGCTCGGCTTGTTCTTTTCAGTTCCACCTTTTGTAGCGCTAGTCTCCATGTTTGATGATTTAAGAAGTTTTGATGTGAACTGATACAAGGTACACAAATTCTCATTTACCAGAGAAAAGACAGATCTAAATACACAAAACTAAACATACAAGGATTGTTTGTATACTAAGCCATAAACATGCATGGTTGCTGTAACAATATCTAAATATAATCATCTTCTAAACGAACGTACTAACCTGGAGCATATATTTAACTTGAGGGATGCTCTTGAACTGTGAAGCGCACAACAAAACGGGAAGGATGCTCTCTTAGCTCACTGGCTATTCTGATGTTTTCTTCCGCCGAGGCCGTGCTGGAGGTCGACGGCCTCGTCCTCGCCGGGGCTCTGTTCTGTGCGCTGTAGGAGTCGTAGGGCGTCATCGTCGAAGCCGCTGAGCTTGCTGCAGACCCTGCCCCAGCGCTCCAGGTCGCAGTAGGCGTTGAAGTAAGCCCAGCAGTGCTCACGGTGTGGGATGCGGTCGCCCCGTGGCCGGCGGATGGGCGCGCTCGTCGGCGGCGGCGAAGGGCGTCACGGAGATGCCCAACTGGACGCCACACGCATCTAGCGCCTCCTGCATCCCGGAGAAGCGGAAGACCGTCGCGTGCATCGCCATTGCAACGGTTTCTCAGTCTCCGGTCGGGATCGGCGAGGTGGGGCAAAGACGAGACAGGGCGGAGAGGAGGCAAGGGGCGCGACTCGCGACGAGACCACGATGTGGCATACTGGGCTCGTGTGACGCCGGCGCCTCCTCCGCGTACTCCGGTTGGGTACAGGGGAACGAAGGCGGAGGGGATAAGGTGGACCGGTGCAGGGGATGGACGGGCGCCCCCGTGCAGGGCCCTCTGGCGCTGTCGCGCAGGGGCATCCGTCCGCCGGTGAGGACGGCTCGGGGGGAACAAGGTAGAGGGGTAGATACGGTGGGGGAGAGGCTGCCGTCTGGGATCCCGGCCCTGTCGTCTTGCTCATCTAGATCGCCGGAAGCGCTGGACATTGGGGGAGGGAGATGGATCGGGAGCGAGGGAGGTGGCGCTGCATCGACGGAGAGAGATTCGGGCAAAGGAGAGGCGGAATCGAGGGACCGATGTGGACTTCGTACCGCGAGTGTGCGGTCAGGATATGTGCAATACAATCATCTGCCGATCGCACGGGCGGGAAGGGGCGCCACGGGCGAGCCAGATCGCGGCAGATTGGTTACACCAACGACCAACTCTCATTTAATAGTAAAGATTTGAATTAGCAAAGACAGGTAGTGACAATGGATCGGTCAACATCATCTTGTTTGTGAAAGGGAAAGTAGGTAGGAAAGGAGCTAGTTTCAAAAAAATAAGGTAGGAAAGGAGCTAGTATATAGTAGGCATACATATATATATATATATGCAGTACTCGTCCTTCGATTATTCGACGAAAAGCTTGACTAATCAGACGCAGTTGCTGTTGCAGTAGGAGGTGCAGCAGGTGTTGCACTGACGGGAGTAGTTGTCCTTGCAGGCGTTGCAGGCCTGCGATGAGTTGGTGCAGCTGCTCTTGCACCCATGGTCGACGGCGCTGTTGCAGGCGTTGCTGCAGTAGTTACTGCAGTCGCAGCGCCACCCCCTGCAACCTCTGCTGCAGGCGTGTCCGCAGGAGGCCATGCACTGCGGGAGGCCCGTGGCCTTGCACTGCTGCACGCACGTCGGCGACGGGCTGCAGTCGGCGCTGCATGGGAAGTTGCCCGCGCTGCAGGACGAGCGGCACTGCGACGCGCAGTCGCTGCATGCTACGGCCGCGGCCGCCGGACTTCCCATTCCCAGCAGCACGACGACCAGCACGGCCATGGCAGCTGCACTACTTGGTGAAGCCATTACTTGCAACTTGCAAGGCGATTAGTTAGCTGTGGTAGAGAGCTCGTATATGTATGATGGAACAAGACGAGAAAGGAGGACTGGCTACAGACGATATCTCTATGATAGAACAAACCTTCTATTTATACTAGCTTCCTCATTACACAGCTATACTAGATACAGATCAATTCAAGCATATTTCGGAAGGTGCCACTTTGCACCACGCACATGCATGCATGCATGTTACCGAAGATGACTTGTGGGGAGTAACAAACTACAAAGACTTCTTCAACGGGCTCCGTACACATATCTTTAGTTACAATATTCTTTCCAATATATATATGTCTAGTCACTCTACGTGGAAGAAGAGAGGCGGTGGTAACATGCGAGCATTGTCTACGCGAAGATAAGAGAGAGGAATGGAAGACTTTTGCCAATCCTTTGTTAGCCTACTAGATCTATCCTTCATTCCCTCTTGGCCCATGGGACAAACTGAACAAGAATATGTCAATGCTTTGGGATTAACGAGGTTTTGACTCACCTAATTTGCAGGCGAGTGTAGAGATTATTATTCCACTTTTGACCAGTCTAGGTCAGAACTGAAGATAATAAATGCATGCTGGATTATGTCTAACTATTCAAGCCATTCCTTCATTTGCATCTGACAATACTTGGGGTACCACAATTTCAATGCCTCGAAGCAATGGGTGACGCAGTTCTATTGATTATTTCTTTTCATTACTACCCTGGTAAGTTGACTAGAGTATGCGTGTGATTTTTTTTTGAAACGAGGCAAAAACTTTGCCTTTTATATTGATATAGGAGAAGCAAACATGGTACGGCCGAAGCCAAAAGAAAAAGAACCATACAACTCGGGGTGTGTGAATATTCGTTCCTGAATTTTTGCATGTTATTTGTTAATCCAAACAACCCATTACTTTTCCTGATGCATAACTATTTTGGATGAGAGATTATCTGTTGCTGAGAATGAATGTATATCAGAGAAAGCATCATATAGTATACCATATTCAAGAACTGAGTGTATGTGCTAAGCCGCAAACTTCTTGAAGGCCTGCAAATTGTATCTTCTTAAAAAAAAAGTATTGCGTATGGGAGCAGCAGGAGGATTCTCGGCATAAATTGAATGACATCCTAGCTACATGCATGTTTGTGATGGCCTCCATTAGGCTCCAGTTGATTGAAAAGTGGAAATTGCTTCCGCGTTCAGATTAAGGAGTATAGACATTATGAAATACTAAGTGATCGAGTTCATCTTTACATAGATTGTGCTTTTCGCTATACCTGCTCGATTGCCATGCTTATTTTTCTAACACATAGCGGGTGTAGATCTAATGTTGTACAGTTGGTATTATGATTTATGTGTAATGTTGGTCTACTTAGTTGAAGTTATTCCTCTACTCCCTTTAGATATAGCACTGAAAAGAAAAAGCTAACCTAAATCCTTTTGTTCTTTTGCAGGTTTTCTTCTTCTTGGATTGGGTAAAGATTCCTTAAGCGCTGCTGGAGTGCCTCTGCGACCAACATCCAATTTGCCACAACAAGTCTCGACTGCCATGGTCAGACCGCGTCACCACGACGGTAGACGGACAAATGCCTCTTCCAGCTGCTGCTCGTCACGTCGTACATCTAGATGTTGCAATGGTCGTGCTCATCTTTCCACAGTTGCTTCGTCGAGGCTGCTACTGAAATTATTGGGACTTGTTAGGGAGCTTGACTTGATGGAATATGAATTGATATCCGAGCTGCATGTTATTGATGGCATCTATTAGGCTCCAATTGAAATTGAATTTCTCTCATATTCATATTAAGGGAGTATCGGCATTATGACATACTACTGCCCGCGTATTCATCTTTAAGTAGATTGTGTTTTTGCTATACATTCTCATTTACCATGCTTAACTTCCATTTCATACATGTCTATAAAAATATATGGTAATACTCTTGATTCTGAAATATGTAGTGTCAACACACAACTAACTGAACTCATAACTCATAAGTTCTATGATGTTTACTGCTTATCTTTACAACGAAATACCTGAATGGCTGAAGGCCTCCAATCCCGTTCGTCTCAAGAAAAAAAATGTAAACTGCTTATTTTCTGAAACATAGATGGTGCATATATAATTGTGTACTATTGGAATTATGATTTATTTCTCAATGTTGATATATTTAGTTAAAGTTAGTCCTCTACTCATTTTAGATATATATCATTGAAAAGACGGTTAACCTAAACCCTTTTGTTCTTTTGCAGGTTTTCTTCTTCTTGGATTGTGAGAAATGCATGCTGGATTATGTCAAACTATTCAAGCCATTCCTCTGAATTACCCCGTCAAGTGTATAAGTGTTTGCACCCTTGCTGTTGGGATTGGGACTGCATGAGGTTACATATCCCCTTGGACAATACGGTTTTATTCCCTGCTTTATCCAACTACGCTAAAGACCATGGCATCAGCCAGCAACATGGTCTACTTTATGTTTGATTTCCACATCCTTCTTTTCCTCTTCCCACAACTCTATTTCTGCTTCAAGCGCCTGTCAGATGCCACATTATTTATAGTTATATGGCCTTACAAGTATGTACTTTGCTGATGTCATCATTAGTTTAATTCTTGTTGCAGCACCAGATGTTTTCCTTATTAGTACAATTTTTATGTCTGCTACAATTAATTTTTTTTGACAACATTGATCCGGACTAAGAGCAAAAGTCCATGGACTACTGGAAGTGCAGCAAGCTCAAAGGCAGAATGTGGCTTTGTTATGTTTTATACTTTAGTATTTAGTAAGCTTAAGATGATAGTCTTTACATTAGCCAATTATATAGGGGTGAAAAATGGATATTGTGTTTTCAAGATCTAGGAAATGAACATGCCATGGATATCCTCCCATCCTAATTATGCCGATTTCAATATTCTTTCAGCCCTCATAATTCATTGGAAACTGGCATGCTTATTATATTTCCATCATCCTGTAAAAAATCGTCAATGGAGCAGATACATAGTGGAAGATGTACCGCTTCCGAACAAGAGTGTCAATGCTCCGTAATTTTAGTTGGAAAAACAGTGAAAAATCACACTGTCGGATTATATTGATTTACGAAAAATTTTATTTGAATATGGATTCGATCTATCCGGTGCAGGCAGCAGCGGGGCTGGCGGCCGAGCTCACGGCGACGAGGTTCCTAACCAACTTATGCTGCTAGCCAACATGGGCCCGTGAGTGTTGCCGGGGATGAGGGACGGAGGCCCTGAAGCTCACATACATGGACGAGTTTGTCGGGTACTCTCCAGTTGAATTCGGGATAGACAACGGGCTCCGGGGGTGCTGGATGGCGTCGAAGTAAGTACATCTTTGGAGGAAGGAGGAGAGATGAAATTTAGGGCTCCCAAGTTTATTTTAGTGAGTGGAGTTGTTTAGGAAATCGACTGGAGCGACATTTTGTTTTTGTTTATAGGAAGTGTGCCGAATTTTCACAATGTGCATCCTAAACATATACTATTTAAGTGAAGCGTACACTTAATGTTTTCAACACTACAAATTATATTGACACATGTCAGTATAAAAAAAGAGACCGTGGCAACTCACGGGCATACAACTAGAGTTGGTGTTTCATGTATGTTGTGAATGCTCAATGCACCATCCGAGTCTTGAGGCTGGTAGATGCATGCTGACACAATGGCTGTTGGCACCACGATTCAGTAAGCCCTGCAGTTTGCCTAGAGTAATGCCATTCCATTTGGCGACAGAGTCTTGCAGTCCTTTCAGTTCAACTGATTTTCCTTGAAATGACATTGTCATCGATGCCCAATCCACCCACATGGGACTATTCTGAGCTAACTAATCAGGGCCCAGAATCACGTCAAAACAACCCAAGTAAGCACTCTCATGATAAAATAAAAAGTGGTTCCATGCACCCACACCATTCCAATCCAGGCACCATCTAATTACCTTGCATAGTGCCTCTATCAGCTACCATGAATGTGGCTGAAGGAATCTAGGTTGAAGACAAGTGCAACCATTATGTCAATACTTGCCTGACAAAGGAGAAAGTGTTGCCCAAATCAATGAGGAGAATTTCCTTCGTGCCCATCCGACCTTATAGACGAATAGTGTGTCGTATGGAAGTTTGAGAGGTGTTGCCATCTTAAAGGACCATATACGTTTATTCGTTTCGTCAGACTTATCTTTAGTAGGAGTGTCCCTTGAATCAAAGGAAATCCTTGAGATAGTCCACTTTACTGTCAAAGCGACGCACTTCCACATGGTGACCTTCATCATATTTCTTAGGCTAATCAAATTTGAAGTGTGTGGCCTTCTGATGACTAGAAAACCAAGATGTTGATCGAGAAAAATTCGTACCGAGAACATGGGCACCGTTTGATGGATATCATTCTCCTCTACTTGCAACATAGCGGGCACACATTATCCACGTCCGGAGGCTGTTGAAAACTATAGCTCACCAGACCATCAATGAAACCGAGACACAAGGAAAACTTCACTAGTGTAAGGATCCTGAAGTATTGTGGTCCTCAATTTTTCAAAAAATAAATATATTCAGTGTCAGTTGATGTTTTCCTAAGATTCGCCTCGTACCGGTGTTTCGCTGCAGCTTGTTTGCAATGACCAACACTGGCTCCTCCCGCGACCAACCCGGTTTCGTGTCAGCCGATCAATGCAACGCCGGAAGCGAGAGCTCTTATACCACGCGATACACATAGCCAACATCCCGCTTGCGTAAAAGTCAGAAGCAACCTTGGGCTTCTCCTCTAACCGCTACAGTAGAGGCGATTTTTTCTTCCCCCCCCCCCCCCCCCCCCCCCCCGCAGATCCACCTCGCCGCCGGCGAATCGTCGGTTCCCCCTCCCTCCGCCGGCCGCTCCGGCGGCGGGAGGGTGGGGGAACCCCGCTTCCCAGCTGTACATAGTGTAGGATGTGTAGGGTGCCCTGCCGGTGGCGTCGTGGAGTTGGAGGCGTGCCGGCGTCGGGTTTTGCAGGTGAAGCTCATCCTCTTCGGCGATGGGGCTCGACGCAGTTCCATGGTGGAGCTTCACCTTCCTCGTGCTCGCGACCCCCGGTGGTCGCCGTGTGCGAGGTACCCCGCTCTGGTGTTCGTTGCGGCGGATCCAGATCTGAGCTCAATCGAAGCAGTTGGTGGTGCAGCAAGGGAGCACGGCGACCGGCAACGCAGGATGGAGGCTCTCCGGAGTTCGAGGACCGGCAACTTCCTGTCCGCCTGGGGTCATCTTCGTTTCCAAGGTGTTGAAGATGCGGCGGCGGCGCGTCGCCGGAGCGTGCTGCTCTGTGCTGGTGGCTTTGTTCTACAAAGGGACTTGGTTGTAATTTTGTTCTGCGTGGAGGTCCTTCCTGTAAAATCCTTGCTGTAATTTCGACTGTTTCCCGCAAAAAAAAAACATCCCGCTTGCGTACCCCAGATATTGGGCTCGGCCCATTTAGCTTCGCGGGGGCGTTCGACTACCTTAGGTAGTGTCATTTTCATATTTTAATTCATTTTTTTCTGTTTTTAAGTAAACAATAAAAATAGACATTTTTAAAAATGATCATTTTTCAAATCTGAACATTTTCTATTTTTTAAATTTAAACAATTTTTAAATTTAAACTTTTTAAAATCTGAATATTTCAAATTTGTAAAATTTAAAAATAGAAAACAGAAAAAAAAACTTTTTAATAGAAAAAAACAGACCATAAAAGCCTGGTGACGCCCCACTGGGCCGGCCCAATAAGTGTGCTCGGGCAATAAGCGAGATATAGGATTTTCGGCTGGAAGCCCTCAGAACCCTGATTGTAAACACGTAGCATGGAGTTCTTTCCAGGCCCGGCCCGCGTAACATAGGCGTGAGCTGTCGGGAAAGGACGGCCCTCTTTCAGCACATCCATTCCTTCCTCTCCAGCGAGGATCAACCCAGTCTCATATATAGTGTTTTTTTTTTGTTGCATGAATTTCACGGATTCAATGCTTTATTTTTTTTCTTACCAAGCAAGTAGCTGTGTAGTTTTACAGCTCACTGGTTTAAATCGATCGTGTGTTTGACACGAGTGTAACTCACTCAGTTGTCGGTTCCGAAAACAACGAGCAGCAGAAGGCAGAATGACATCGCTCTATTTTAGCATGCACCTGAGGAGGATTGGGTATGATCTGCACTCGCCCTGTTGCATGGATTTTGAAGCTTGAAAATATGGTTTCGATTTTAGAAAAAATAGTTGGAGCTCGGGAGCTAAAAATCTCCACTCGATGATGAAACAGTAAGACCTTATTGTTTTCCTGACATTATGCAGTAGATAGTAAGATAGTCACGCACTAAAAGACAATGTTGGCGGAATCTACACACCCGAGAAGACACGAGCTGCACCACAATGTCGATCGACCGGTGTTGGTGGAATTTCTATGGCAGACAGCCAACGGTGACTTTGAAACTGTAAATTCACAACCTCGTGGTCATGCGCATGCTTGAGATTTTATTGAGCCACTCATGACTCATGTGTCCATTATTTGAGCCATCTATTTGTCCTTGTCATCCCACTATCATTTATTAATGATACTCTATTTATACATGCCAGATATCCACATTGTCAATTCGTCCAGCCAACCAATCAACTTTTAGATGTAAAATCCATATTCACATCGATCTAATTTTGCCTTTCGACTACCAATCTAATAGTATATATTCACGTACAAAACTTGCTATTTCATATGTTTTATACTATTTCGTTTACATGACAAAGTTTTTACAGTTCTTAAAAATATGGCCTAACATGAGGAATCATTTTAGTACCAAACAATACACATCCCATTAATCGAGAGAGTGTGTGTGGGAATGCAGATTTCCTCGTACACGAGATGAATAAGGAAAGCAATCGGCTAGCTAGGTATAGTTTTGATAAGTAAGTAATATTTTCTGTATTTGGGTCGACGAACTCCCAAAACTTAATATTATATCACCTAGATAGGTCAACAATTTTTTTCCTGCCTAATTGGTGGTTTTGCTACTCCCATCTATCTCTATCTCTCTGCCATGTGGGCCATGGGATTTGGGTGGGTGGATGGATCTGTGAGAATAACCCACCCCTGTGCTGCGCATGTGTGTCTTGCCCCTTGGGTAGGTTCTGCCATAAAGAGAGGACGCGCTTGTAGCGCAGTGGCAAGGCTTGGCGGTGGCCAGCCTCCCGCCCACGGTTTGACTCCCAGGGGAAGCGAATTTTGGGTGTCTCACGGGATTTAGCAGCCAGGCACTGGCTTGCTCCCAGGAATAATCTCTACTGCCTCACGTCTATGTGCCACAGGCGAGATCGACGTACCCGTCGGTCACCGAAGCACTGGTCTTCGGCCAAGTCTCTCAGGACGTAGTTCTGGGTTATAGGGTGTAGGTCTAGTTTAGACACATAGGTAGGTATGCGTGTGTGTGGTGTGCGTGTGGTGTGTGTCCTGTGTGTCCGAACAGGTGCTACAACTTGTAATACCAGAGAGGCTCTAAAAAAAAAGGTTCTGCCATAAAGACAGACCCTGCCTGCCTTCCTGAGAAACAAGCGAGCAAACGGAGTTGGTGGCGTTCAGCTTTGCCGTGTTCTTCCTGTGGACAAGCAACACAACACGGCAGCAAGCAAGCAAAGCAAATCAAAGAGAACAAAAATAACAAGTACTAGGGAAACTCCAAGGTGCACCCGGGTGCACCTGCTCCTGCCCGATTAATTTTTTTGAAAAATAGTAAAACTTTTTGAAAAATAGCGAAACTTTTTGGAGATGAACATATGATAGTTTTCTACAGGCATGCTAAGTTTCGCGGTGAAATGACACTCGTACTACTCTGTGCAAAAAAAACAAATCACTGACAAAACTGAGACTTATAAGTATACATGTTTCAGAGCACTATTTTCTTCTTTTTGCTCCAAGCACCATGAGTGTCAGTTCACTGTGAAACTTGACATGCCTGTAGGAAACTATCATATGTTCATCTCCAAAAAGTTTTAGAATTTTTCAAAAAGTTTTACTATTTTTTTCAAAAATTTTAATCGGGCAAGAGCAGGTGCACCCGGGTGCACAAAATCCACTCTCGTACTTACTACTGCTACTCTGGGTGGAAATCATCATAAGTGCTAGTTTACCTGCCGATTTCTGTAAACTCTCTCATAGCT
This sequence comes from Poa pratensis, assembly GCA_947311845.1. Lineage (NCBI taxonomy): Eukaryota > Viridiplantae > Streptophyta > Magnoliopsida > Poales > Poaceae > Poa > Poa pratensis. The sequence continues at coordinate 54,842,767 of CAMZMU010000060.1, read as the reverse complement.
AAGATTAAAATACCCGCTACGCTAGCACTTGAGAACTTCCTGTCATTGTTATCACATATCATCTTGGGATTTTGGTAGACAATTAGTTCGATACCTAAACTTTAGTGTTAGCACAAACAAAATTGGTGGCCATCTTATTTTGATATATATGAATCATAAGATTATCATGTTTGTTCCTATCATATTCATTATTATTTTGTACCATCATTTTGAGGGCATTTCTTATTATGCTCCTTGCACAAGTCATAAGGATCCTACAAAGCCATATATTGGTGGTAGGCGAGTGGAGATTATTATCCCAAATATAGGGTTTTTGCGTATGGACAATTTTACCCATAAAAAAATGAGCTCCAATCTGGAACGAAGGGACTTTATGGATTGTTTTCATTTGGTGGCTATTAGGGACTCATCTTTTCCGACTTTTTTTCAAAAACAAGTGAGTCCACCGTATGCTAAATGACTCAGGTAATACTTAAATGGGAGGTCAACAGGAATATATGAAATTTTGGATTATTGGTGGATTTATAAAATGCAGGATGAAAAATGTGTAAGACTACCCATAGTGGGAGTAACTTCACTAGTAACATAGATGCCACCTAAGTAAAAAATCCTACGTGGCATGTAATTAATGAGGAGAGATACAAATAGAGTAACTTAGCTAGTTACTTGTAACACTAGTAACATCACACTTTTCAAGAGAAAATGAGTCTATAGAGTAATAAATGAGACAATCTATGACACCACCTCTATGTTACTTTGCACTATTAGGGTAATAACATAGTCTAGTAATATGTGTACTCCCTCCATTCGCTTTTAATCTACATCCTGGGTCAGAAATTTGTTCCCTTTTAATCTACATCCTAGTTAATTACTCTCTTATATTCCTTCGTTTTAGGTGCATCATTTAATTAGCAATAGTGATTAACCAATAGACAACCCTACCGCACCTCGTTTCCCTCTCATGCATGGATGGGATTAATTGCATTGGTGCATGCAGGAGCAGTATTGGATGTAAATCGCATGATGGCATTACTCCTGCCCCTCTCTATGATGGCATTACTCGGTGTGCATGCATGCAGGAGCAGTAATTTAGATTGAGGTATATACACTATTAGTCCCACAACTTGTTTGACATAAACAAATTAGTACGACAACTTGTGAAATGGACAACCGAGACCCCACAACTTGTATTGGAACGAATAAATTGGTTCCAAATCATTCTAAAGGTGACATGTGGCGTTGTCTGTTTTGGAGAAAGACCCCCATATATTTTTCTCTATCATATGTGGACTCACACATAGGTCCCACGTGTAAGGAGGTGAAGAAATAATTAAACAATAAGAGTGCATAGGAGGAGATTCGAACTCAAAACCTGCTGCGCACAGTGACATAGCCACCACACTACATAATCGTTCATGATTAAGTTAGGCACGAAACTGTATTAAACATGACGGGAGCGGAGCACAGAACCTTGAGCAGTACACAGTTTTAAGAACATGAAACTTTTCCATATTTTTTTTTTGCAGGCCCAAGTACAACGAATTTAGGGATAAATTTTGCAATCTCAACACTATCTATTTTGGAGTTTTTTCTCGATTTTCTTCAAGAAACGAGCTCATGCAATTTGAGAGTCATTTGTATTTTTCGGACAGATGTCCGTTCTGCGAGTTGGCGTCGCAAAGAACGAAAAGAAGGATGCTCACGGTCACCGGTTCACACTTCACAGAGCTTAGAGCTTGTAGTCCGCGGCCGCGGGGCGTTGTCAATCATGCCGACACTTCAGAGCGAGGTCACAGCTGTGAATGAATAATAACAAAACTGGCTCCATCCAAGTTATGAATTGTTGTGTAGTCTAGTGGCAATGGCATGCGGTGCACAACAGCAGGTTTTGAGTTCGAATCTCCTCCTATGCGCTCTTATTGTTTTAATTATTTCTTACCACCTGACATGTGGGACCCACGTGTGAGACATGCTCCATCACATGGCTTACTTCCACAAAGAATCCAGATACCAATCATTTCTTTTACTACTCCCTGTCCCATATAATATAAGACTATTTAGAGATTTGAATACAAGCTACTACATACATACATACGGATCAGAATGTCTGAATGTACATTGTAAAATACGTCTAACATTTTGTGACGGAAGAGTACATGGTACTGCTACAGACTCTCTGGCGTGACTTAAAGCAAAAGCCTCCGTTACATTCTAAAATACGTCACTGACTTTGCCACTATCACTGTTTTATCTTGCTCAAATGGTTTTGCTTCTCCGTTACAAAACTTGCTTTTTGCTTCTTTTGTAGCGCTCTCCTCCTATCTCTCTGTCACGTGGGCCATGGGCTTCGGGTGCACGGATCTGTAAGGAAAAAACCTCCCTGTGCTGCACCGTGCACGTGTGTTGCTCTGCCATGAAGAGGAGCTGGTGCTGGGTGGGGTGTGTGGCTGTGGAAACACCCCTAATTGCACCTTTCCTCACGCAATGAAGTAGACTAGACAATTAAATTAATGTGTACGCGAGTGGGTGTAGAGCTATTTATTATAGCTAGAAAACAATACTCCACCAGAGCAAAGGACAAGGATGCGGATGCCCCATCCGAAACAAGAAGAGCTTTTGCTTTTCTTGTGTGTTTCTAATTACAATTACTACTACAGTACAACTGTTTTTCCTAGCTGTGATTATAACAAGCTACCTAGAGTTACATGTGCAATGCCAACCCAAACTTTTTCCTTACGGAGCTTAGGACATGCACAATGCATCGTGTTTACATAGATGGTTAAGAAATGAACAGGTTTTCTGAAAGCACTTGTATAAAAAAAAGACGTATAATAACTATGCACGTCTCCCGTTAAAATATGTACATGTAACTAAGAAAAGTAATGATTTATTTTTGTGAGCATCTCTCTAACCACTCCGCGTTGTGCGTGGCCATATAGTATTTGATCCGAAGGCTGTTCAGATTGCGCTTTTTCCCGAAACAAGGAGTTAACCCAGACTCTGCATCGAAGAGATACATACGGCTGTATACATGGTCTCTTTTGAATCAAATTTGTTCTTGTTTTGTGGTACCTTGTATGTGTTGCACTCGTCTTGCTATGCAGATGTCAGGTGTGTAAAAGTGTTGCGTTCATGTTGTTATGTAGAGGCCGGGTCTGTTAAATCTCCATATCATACCACTTGGAGCGTTTATCTCTACTCTTATAAAAACCACAGTTGGTGATTATGGTGTGTCTGCCATCTTTCATACATGGCCGTTCGATTTATATCTAACGAATATGAAGCAATCTGTGGCGATTTTACGAAAAGACACCCACCATTCCTTAAATTTTGCAGATAAGCACTTCTATCTCCCATCTCTCCCTACCTCATCCATCACCCGAAGAAGGGAAAAGCCGCCGCTAGAACCAGCGGCCCGCCGGCCGGCAGCGTCGAAACCGATATGTCGCGGTGGCCGTCACCGGTGCCGTCCGCGCCGGAGCCTCTCATGCCTCGCTCAGCTCCACCGTCCACCACAACCCTCCGCCTCTCCATCTCCTGCGTCCCCTTGCCCACTCCTCCATTGTCTACCTCGGCAGGCACGCTGCCGACGTCCACCCGCCTGTCCCGCTTCATTCACTTCCAAAGCATTTCCGCCGCCCAGCACGTACCTCCCCCCTCATCGTCGCCATCCCCTTTGTCCCCTCCCCCATCACGCTAGGATCGGCAGGCACGCCGACGACGCCGCCACCTACTGCTATTTCTCCTTCCCACCGGCGCGCTCCACGGCATTTTCTGGTGCTACGCTCGACTACTGCCTTTCCTTCCCAAACCACATAGTTCCCACCTTGCCGCCTAATAAATTCAAATCTTCGTCGCCCAAATCCGCGCCAAGTTCCAATTGTCTAGAAACCACTCTTACATTCCAAGATAACTATAGGTGAACAGACATATGAGATTTAACTATCGTGTTACTGTCCTATTCTTGTACTTCCAAGTTTAATAAAAAATGCAGTTCTGCTTGTACTGGCTAATTATAGTTCAGAGTTGTGTATCACTTTCTTTTTTGATATAATTTGACTGAAGTTCAGAGTTATGTATTCTTTGAGAATATATTTATAATCGTATAGTTTGATTGGTCGCAGTTAACCAATGTCGCATCTTGCATTAAGAATAAATGTTAGATGACACTATATTTTTTAGTCCCGTAGCAAGGCACGGCACCTAAATAGTTGCTTCGAAAAAACCCACCACCCATCATATCTGGGCTTACCACCACCATGCCGTTTACATCGTCATCTTTTTGTTTGTTATCTTATACATCATCATGTTTTTTTCCCTTTTACCACCTTGTACATCATCATCTTTTTTTTGCCAGCTTTTACAGCATCATTGGTTTTGCTCCTCATACATACATATGACCTTACCATCTCTCTGTCACGTGGGCCCGTGGGTGGATGGATGTGTGAGAGGACAACAATAATAACTCTCCCCTCATCCCCAGTGCTGTGCATGTGTCCATAAGGACCCCTGCCTGCCTGCCTCAAGAACAAGCAAGCAAAAGGAGGAGGGATTTGGTTTTGGTTTTGGTCTGGTTTCTGGGTGTCAACTCTCAAGCAAGCAAGCAAAGAAAGAACAAAACACTAACAACTACTACTACTTACTGGTAATTTTGATTGCAATCCATCCACACCCTTGCTGCTGCTGCTGCTGCTGGGCTCCTTGTCGAACTGGGCATCATCGTCACCATCGTCATCGATCCCGATCTGGTGCCCGAAAACCTAAGAACCAGCCTGCCTGACGATGAACGATTGAACCGGACCAAACCGAGCCGGTAAATCCCCTCACCCTGCTCGATTGATTTCCCCCCTGTTGGATGGATTGGATCGGGGATCTCCCCCTTTTTGCTTCTACACATTTTTTTTTCCAGATTAGGGTTCTGTCTTCTGTATGTAGATCTGAGCGCAGATCCGTTGCTAGACCCGCCATGGAAATCCCCCCGAGCTCGATCCGTCCGGTAGCTGGAGCTAGCTAGCTGCTCATGGTGTCCAAGTACTCGGCATTTTTTTTTTTTTGCCGAGAGATAATAACGCGACCTGTCAACCACCGCCGACCTCATCCCCTCCCCCACTTCACCCCACGCCACCACCGCCGCCCCCCACGCCGGCCGCCCCCCTGCCTGCTCGCTCGCTCAAGCACAAACCCTCATACGCAACCAGGTGGTCGGGTTTGGGCTCCGATCTAGATCGATCCGGGGGTCATCCGAACCAACCAGATCGGCAGGTAAACTAGCACTTGCCACCTGTTCATCTGCCCATGCTCTGCACAAACCCTAGCCTTGATTCCAGGGTCCCTTTCCTTGCTCATGCAGATGCAGGGGCAGATCCCCCATTCAACCACCACTTCCTGTCTTCTTGTTTGTTCTCTGGAGGCTGTCAAGGTAGCATTAGTACACACAAACTATTACGTGCAACGGATTCTCTCGGTCTAGTCTGTAGCAGGACGTTGGATCACTTCCTGTCTCTGTTTGGGTTTCTGGATTCTGTCAAGGTGGCTATGCAGACCAACTATTGGATGAATCCAATTAATGTATGCTCGCAATACACAGCGGATTCTTTCGGTCTAGTCAATGGTAGCCGTAGGTTTTCTCTAGTTGCTATCCTGCTGGTTGGGTCTAGGTTGATTGTCCGTTGCGGTGATTGATCTGTGCTGTCAGACAACCCATGTTTTGTCGCTCTTTGACAATGCTGCTTTTATGACGGTGTGGTCGGTTTATAATGCTTAAGCTTGACTGGTGTGTTTCACGGAACAGAATGGCACAAATGAATGCTGCAAGTTCTTGTACGATGATTGCGTTGTTAATAAAGGGTGTTTTTGTATGGTCAGCTCAATTTTTGCGATCCCTCTGAGGTAATGTATCTCCTGATCAAAGTGTGTTTCTTCTGATGCAGTGATGATGGGAACAGAGTGCATAACTGCCTCGCTCGGCGATGATTCCGAGCCCTCAATTCCACCTGGGTTTGGACCGTTTGCTGCCTTGCACTGCAAGGGATCCAGAAGGATGCCAGACCTGCTGATGCTCACCCTAGCGCTGTTCAAGTGTTACAGAGCGTGCAGAAACATGTCGAATCCTTTGAATCTCAGCCCCATTCAGCTCAGAGTCGGAATGACACGCACTGTAGTACTTCTGAGAGCCAGACATGTAGGCAGTCGCTGCGTAACAGACCTCCAATAGACTACAGCCGTTTTGACAACATCTCAGATGAAGATTCCGATGTCGAAGTAGCAGAAAAGGTTGCACTTGCTAATTAATTCTTTCTTCTCCAATCAACTGAAGCTTACTGTGATTTTAATGCTTTCCACTGTATCAAAATGTTCTTTTGGCAGGCTGTAAGTTCAGCGAAGCGCAGACAGAAATTACCAAAAGGAGTTATTCGAGGATGTGCGGGATGCAGTGACTGTCAAAAGGTTCACATTCGTCTGCTGAATTCCTGTGTTTCCTACTTCCATGAAGCTGTTCCCTTGTTGTCTTATGTGTTTTCACACCATGCAGGTTACTGCAAATTGGAATCCAGCTGGTGCACGGAGGCCTGTTCTTGACGAGGCTCCTGTCTACTATCCTACTGAGGAGGTACCTTCCGTCTTTGCTAACTGCCGTATCACGTTTTATCTTTCTGTTGTTTTACTGAATAGCCCAATCTTATGGTATATTCTCTACGTGGATCAGGAATTTAAAGACACTCTAAAATATATTGAGAGTATACGGCCAACAGCAGAACCATATGGGATTTGCCGTATTGTTCCACCATCTTCGTGGAAGCCGCCGTGCCTTCTTAAAGAGAAGAGTACATGGGAAAACTCAAAATTTTCTACACGGGTACAAAAGGTTGACAAGCTTCAAAACCGTACATCATCCAAAAAGAGCAGAAGAGGTGGAGGATGAAGAAGCGGAGAAAGCTTTCCGAGCCAGATGAAAACAGTAATCTTAATCACAGTCAGATGGGGGTGCAGCAAAACCCAGAGAGATTTGGATTCGAACCTGGACCGGAGCTTACATTACAGAAATTTCAGAAGTATGCAGATTACTTCAGCGAGCAGTACTTTAGGCAAGATGCGTCCCTGAATTCACCACCATCAGTGGAAGATATTGAAGGAGAGTATTGGCGTATAGTTGAGAATCCTACAGAAGAGATAGAGGTATTGAACATTGATTTGCTAAGAACATGTTTGTCCATTGCAAGTTCATTGCTCAATTCGCAATTCATAAGATGTGCATGCTATAAATCATAAGTTTGTGATATCTGTTGCATGGATTATGGCTATTGAGAGTTCCTACTTAAGTTGTGTGGTGCAGTGTGGAGCTGTATGCAAACATGGTTTGCATCATTGCATGTAGTCTTACATAGTTATATGCCTTGCATATCAGTGTTCTAAGAGCTATCACCTTGCGTTTTGCTTCTTAACTTAATGGAAGGTGTATTATCGTGTAGGTAATCTATGGTGCTGATTTGGAGACAGGAACTTTTGGCAGCGGCTTTCCAAAGTTACCTCCTGAGACAAAATCTGATATCGAGGATAAGTATGCACAATCTGGTTGGAATCTAAACAACTTGCCTAGATTACAAGGCTCAGTTCTTTCTTTTGAGGGTGGTGACATTTCTGGTGTTCTGGTGCCTTGGGTGTATGTTGGCATGTGTTTTTCATCATTCTGCTGGGTAAGAAGCTTGTGATGCTGCCTGCCTATCATGAACTCATGACTATTTGTGGTTCTACTTCTAGTTGTGCTTGTTGTTAGACTATGCTGTTTGATATGATCGTACCCTAAGATCTTTTAATCTGCAAAAACAGCATGTAGAAGATCATCATTATACTCGCTAAACTACCTGCATTGGGGTGCACCAAAGTTGTGGTATGGAGTTCCAGGAAAGGATGCTGTGAATCTGGAGTCTGCAATGAGGAAACATCTACCTGACTTGTTTGAGGAGCAACCTGATTTGCTTCACAACCTGGTGAGTGTTTTCTCTTGACTGGCAATTATCAGTTGAATGTATTTGATGTGCTGTACAAGGTCTGTGATCTTTATTATATCCATCCTTTCTGACCATGTTTGAAATTTGCTATCACTACCTATCAGGGAATCGTGTCTAACTGACATGCTTCTGATTTTTCCCACTATCTGTTTGTCCCTTGTAAAACATGCTAACACATTAATGGAACATGCATGTACCATGTAGTAAAGAAATGGTTTGTCTGAATATTGATGGTTACGTTCTCTATACAGTGATGGTGTGTCTGTCAGATGTTCTTTGTGATGTTTTCGTAGTTTTTTCCTTGTCCATATTGTGAAGTACATTTATAGGTCAGTTTTTGAGAAGTCACCCAGGGGCTTAGGGTAGCACCACAGATGGTGGGCTAGCTAGCCTACGTTCAAACCCTCACTGCTTAAAAGTCTGTCCTTCCTAGATATCCATTGCCTTTTTGTAAGGTAATTTGTGACAATTGCAACTCTTATGCAGGTTACTCAATTTTCACCATCACTGCTGAAATCTGAAGGAGTACAAGCCTACCGTTGTGTTCAGCATGAGGGCGAATTTGTCCTGACATTCCCACGAGCGTACCATGCTGGTTTCAACTCTGGCTTCAATTGTGCAGAAGCTGTTAATGTTGCACCTATTGATTGGTTGCCAGTTGGGCAGAATGCGGTAGAGCTTTACCGTGAGCAAGCTCGGAAGATAACTGTTTCCCATGATAAGCTGTTGTTGGGGGCAGCAAGAGAAGCAATCAGAGCTCAGTGGGATATCCTATTCCTCAAGAGGAATACTGCTGATAATTTGAAATGGAAAGGTGTATGTGGACCTGATAGCACTATATGCAAATCACTCAAGGTAAAAGACAGTGACAATAATAGTTTGTAATTTGTTTAAAATCAATGAAATCTTATATTTTTACAACTTCTCTTTCTAGGCACGAATTGAGACGGAATTGGCGCAAAGGCAAAATCTATGTTCGCCATCTCAATCTAAAAAAATGGATGCTGAGTTTGATTCCACTGATAGGGAGTGTGCCTTTTGCTACTATGATTTGCATCTTTCTGCTTCAGGCTGTCCATGCTGCCCAGAGAAGTATGTTTGCCTTTTACATGCAAAGCAACTTTGCTCATGTGACTGGGACAAAAGATTCTTCCTATTCGCTATGATGTCAATGAGCTCAATATCTTAGCTGATGCTTTGGGGGGCAAGTTGAGTGCTGTTCACAGATGGGGCGTCTCTGATCTTGGCTTAAGTCTGAGTTCATGTGTCAAAAAGGAAAAGGTCCAAGATTCCAAACTGTTCGCAGATCAACTGATGGCCCTAGAAGGTCCTACATGTCACAGGCGTCAACTGTATCCTTGGTACCTTCAGTTGCTTGCAACGAACAGAAAGATAATGGAATAAGATGCTCAGCGCAGCTAGTCCAGAGACTAATAATGCGCCCCCTTCTGTCGAGCAGATGAAATCGGGAAATGTTTCACCATCAAAGGAGCCATGTGTCAAGAATGAGCTATCCTGTCCAACAAACAATGACACCGACAGATTGCAATGTAATGGAGGTCTTGGAGACCAGAAAAGCTCTGCACCTGTCTTATCATTTCTTCCAGCCAATCATTTTCTTCCAATGTTGTAACAAGGCCCTATAATTCTTCAAGTGAACCCACGAAAAGCATGCATGGCTTGGCAGTAGTGAAAGGGGGTAGAGAATCTTCTTTTCAAACTGGAGACTGTAGATCATCATTTGGTGAGCATCATAACAGGTCACCATCTATGATTCATGACGGAACCAACATCAAGCCCAGTTTAGAAAACCCAAATACTTCTCATAGGTTTATTGCATCTGATTCTAATGCAACTCTCAGTCACTTGGGCAAGGATCATGCACTTGTAACACGAGAGACTAATACCTCAGCAATGTTTGAGAAAGGCAGCAGCCAGGTCCGTACGTCGAGTCAGCAATTTGACAAAATGGTTTCGAGGACACAAAGTGTGTCACAGGAAGCATCAGGCAGTGTCTCTGCTCCAAAGACACTTTTAGATCCTTCCGTTGCTAAATCTCCACACGGGAGTTTTACTTCAGCCAGTGCCCATCATGGAAATTTAACTTCAGGCAATCAGCAACCAAATAATGGATGGCTTCAAAGAATATCTGAATCTCAATCTGCTGTAGACCCTAGAGCTAGGGGGCATCCATCTACCTTAGCTCAACCTGCTCTGGAAATGCACAGCAGGAATGGAGGTGCACAGAGGGGTCCTCGCATAGCAAATGTGGTGCATCGATTCAAATGCTCCGTTGAACCTCTGGAAATTGGTATTGTGTTATCAGGGAGGATGTGGTCTTCAAGCCAAGCAATCTTCCCCAAAGGTTTGTTTTTTGTGGCTAATTGTTGAAACATCTTTCAGATTTGGTCGATGTTGGAAATTTCAGTTATCAACCTTGAACGAACCCTTGAAGACTACTGCCTTTACTCTATTATGTAGTAGCCAGATTGTTTCTTTGTATATGATTTGTCGGCAGTTTGATCTGTTTCGTTATTGTTAACATTCCATCTCTTTGTGAATGCAGGATTTAGGAGCAGAGTAAAATACTTCAGCATTGTGGATCCAATGCAAATGGCATACTATGTTTCTGAAATATTAGACGCTGGGTTGCAGGGACCTCTGTTTATGGTAAATTCCTGTTTTGTGCCTACTATGTACCTCTTCTTCAGCATCTGGATATCTTATTACTTGATTCATTTCAGGTTACTGTAGAGAACTGCCCAGGTGAAGTTTTCATCAATGTGTCTCCTACCAAGTGCTGGAACATGGTCAGAGAGAGGCTGAACATGGAAATACGAAGGCAACTCAGTATGGGAAGGCCTAATCTTCCTACTCTGCAGCCTCCAGGATCAATTGATGGTCTTGAAATGTTTGGGCTTTTATTACCAGCAATAGTCCGGGTGAGACATTGGTGCTTGGCATTCACTTGACTAATTTCTGAACAATCCCTTATTTTGTTGAAAATGTTACCCCCAGCTTCATATGCCAGAAACTGGTTTTATGAAAGACTTGCTCTTGAATTCACATATATTTAAGGGATGAGGCCAAACACTCCCCACACAACTCTTACAGCTTCTCTAGCCTAATACTTTTAGTAGTGTTTTCCTTTGGGGTTTCAGCTTCTACATGTTAATCCTTGAATCTTTGTTCAGATTCTTGTAAGTATGTTATTCCATTATTAATAACATAGCACTGTTCTATAAAAACTAATTTCTGAACAAACTATGTAGGCAATATGGGAAGGCTCTTAGTGAAAATTATAAATCCAGTTAAGGTAGTCTTTGTGATTGCTTTATTGCATGGATGATTGCCACTTAGGGGTTCACTGACATTCAAACCTTCAGTTTATTTAATTATGTTATTGTTGGAGCCATGAGCTTGGATTTGTGCAGTAAACTGTTTTTCTAATCCTTCACAGGCAATCGAGGCACAGGATAGGGATCGCGTCTGTACAGAGTACTGGAGATCCAGGCCCCATGCTGTCTTCGAGAATCGAGACTTTCGGCATACCCTACCTCAGGGTCCAGCAAATATTGCCCTGAGGGGGCTCTTCCAGAGAGCTAGCCCTGACGAACTGCGGGCCCTGCGAGGTTTACTGGCAAGCAATACCAATCTGGATGATAGATCCAGGCAGCAGGCCACACATATGTTGGATGAGGAGATTGCGAAGCAATGGCGCTGACAAGAGTAAAGATTAAAGTGTTGTATCTTAGATGACATGATTTTTTTCTAGAAGGCAGAGCGGGTTTCTTCTTTTTCTCGTATGAGCATGTTGATCCTTGTGGACAACTTGGCATGGAATATCTCTTTGCCTTCTACTTATGTATAAGATCATTCTGTACTGGACATCTTCTCAAAGTCTAAATGCAATGGCAATTCTTTCTGTTACCGGTTCATCTTTCTTCATGCATTTTTCATGATGACATTTACCAATAGCATGGGCACCAAACCTGTAAACAATTCAGGGTTGGTTGCACTTTGTATCTGGACCCATTGGATTTTATCCACTTAATGTCCCCTTCATGATTTGGATCTCGTGCAGTTTTTCTCTTGTAAGTTCTTGATTTTGATCTGTGTTTTTCTGCTTTTTATATGCTTGCAAGATCTGTTTTTCCTTTTGTAATAGTTGCTGCACTGCATTTGCTCTGCTGATCACTTGATTATGTTGCCAAATTCCCAAGGTAATTTTGCTAACTCATCTTTCTACAGGTAACTGTATGTTCCATTATCTTTGAAGTTTATTTTGCATTTTGTTGCAGAAAGGGTGTCCAGTGCACTGCGGTTAATGTTATCTTTCTGATGTCTTATTCAGGGGATACTTGGAAGAACCTTGTCTTCGGTTAGCGACAAATAACAATACACAGCCTCCTTTAGCTTGAATGCTGAACTGGCCTTGGGGTTTCTGGTACCACGTTCTTGCTCCAACTTTTCTCGGCGTTATGAAGATTTGATCTTGTTTGAGTTGGTACATCTTATGATATACCGTTGTTATCTTGCAGATGGCGACACATCAAACTCGTACTTTCATGTGCTGGCATGTAAGTTATCTTTACACATCTCTTATTACTTTCCATTCACCTCATAGGGGGGGATAAAGTGAGGGCACTATACTCTGATTTGCTGCATGTTATCAAGAACACTAGTGTGTCCTACTCACTATCAATCTCTGGTTAAGCACTACCAACTGTTGGGTGAATATAAATTTAAATGTTGGGTGAATGAATATAAATGAATGGTGGAAAAAGGGAGAACATAATGGCCAAACTACACGAGAGTGGCTGACGCCTGAGGTTGGTTTGATACATGTTCTACTAGATCCTAGTGTAGTTGACTCTGCTGGCCAATGTCTTGTATAAGATGTCTTGCTGCATATATGTAACTTATGTAACTTCTTGTTGCAACAGTACTTACAAAACTATTTAGAAACAGTGTTAAGTACAGGTGCGCCTCACTGCTCTAAACATATAATATTATTAGTACTCAAAATGATCACATATTTTGCAATGGATCTCCTGTAGGACTTATCTACATGGAACACTCTCTCTTTGGTCACTGTTAGCTTCCGCCCACCTAATTGCTTCCCTCTTCCGTGGAAGCGTTCTTATACTCCGCCTGCACACTTTCAGTCTTGATCTCATCCCCAGCTTTCTTTGCGTCCACCTGCATACTTTCGGTCTTGATCTCATTGGCATCTTTCTTCCGTCTACCTGATTGTTTTCACTCTTGATCTCACCGGCATCTTTCTTCTTTGAGTTTAGGAGCTCAAGAAGGTCACAGAGTGCAACATCAGTGTCGTCATTCCTCATCAGAACCTTGGCGACCTCTGCAGGTGTCACAGTCACCTCCTTGATCAGCTTCTCGATCTCTGGATACGTGGCATGATAGTCGATGGCATGGTAGTTATTCACAAGGATCCGAAAAGCCTCTGGGGTGCAGTACCCCATGTGGATGTGCATGTCCATCCTTCCAGGCCGCAAAAGTGCTGGGTCAAGACGCTCCTTGTAGTTGGTGTGAAGATGATGATCCTTTCCTCCCCACTTGTTGACCACAGGCCATCAACAAAATTGAGCAGCCCAGACAACGTTACCTGTGCAGACAGCAACAAAATTGTCATCAGCATGTGTAGGCAAGAAAGCTGTGGAATCAGCATGGAGTGGGATAGGTTCCCCTATTTATTCAGAGTATTGTGACTCCAATGTTACCTTGTCTTCTGTCTTCTTTTTGTCTGTAGATTTGGACTTGCCATGTTCCTCATCTTCATCATGTTCCTCCCGTTGTTTCAGTTCGATGGTACAGTCGATGTCTTCAACCACGAGAATGGATCGGTTGGTCATGCCAACAAGAAGCCTCCTGAGGTCCGAGTTGGAGTCGACCCCAGTCAACTCCAGGTCGTATATGTCAAACCAAGGATTAAGTGTCGCTCGACAAGTCGCGACAAGTCGCACGACTTGTCTACTTGTCGGTACCCCAGCGACAAGTTCAAAACCTCGACAAGTTGCGACAAGTTGCGACAAGTCACGACTTGTCGCGCGACTTGTCTACTTGTCGGTACCCGAGCGACAAGTTGCGACAGGTCGACTCGTAATCCTTGTGTCAAACCTGAGGTGGTTGGCTATGGCGGCGATGAGGCTGGACTTGCCCGTACCTGGCGGACCGTATAGCAGGTACCCTCGCTTCCATGCCTTACCGATCCTCCTGTAGTAATCCTTCCTCTTGATGAACCTGTCAAGGTCATCGACGATGGACTGCTTCTGCTTGCGGTCCATGGCGAGTGTGCCGAACGTGGAGGGGTGCTGGAGCTCCATGGGGGTCCACTCGTCCGAGTACTCATTCATGTAAATGCTCAGTCTCCTCTCCCCGTCCTTGATGGCCTTGGCTGTGGCGACGATAAACGGGAGGTACTCCTTCAGGGCCTTCTCCTTGTGCCTCTTGTGGAAGCTCAGCTCGTAGGACCTGACCTCCCGCGCGCCACCGCCACCGTTGGGGTCGCCCTTTACCTCGCGGGTGACTAGGCACCACCTGAACTCTGTGCCCCCGTACACGTCGGCCATCTCCTCCCCTGCCTCCATGCTAATGACCATCTTCTCATCTTCATTGGCGCTGCTGACGCGCAGGCGCTGCATGCTGATGTCGGCGTTGATGCGTGTGGCGAGGTAGGCCTTGACGGCGTTGTAGACGTGGTTGCTGGACCACCCCTCATTCTCCTCGATGATGATGGTGTGCTGCCACGTCAGGCGGGAGCGGAGGCTGTTCAGGAGTGCGGAGAGGGCCTCGCGCGCCTCAGACGGTAGCAGCTCGCTCGCGAGGCTCCTCACCAGCATGAGGGATGCTGCCAGAGAAGCCGCTGTCGCGATGGTCTTGTCGTAGGACGCCATGGCTCCCTCTTGCTACTCTCGTTCTGTCTATGCGTGTGAGGGTGATTTGGGTTCTGTTGCTCTGTGTTCCTGATGTGGAGCAGTGGGTGAGGAAGTGAGGCTGAGTAGAATGAACTGAGGTGGGGGTGTGTGGTGGGAAGGTTTCTGTTATAGGCAGTGGAGTGTGATGTTAGGTGGGTTTGTGTTGCTCCAAACCGCCTCTCACACAGAGAAACAGCGGCGTGGTCATACTTAGCAAAAAGGTAGCATCACATTACGACGCAACTTCATTAATTAATTCCCCTGGAAATCTCTGTGTGGTAGATTGTTGCACTGGCTGTAACTGTCAGTTACTATATCTGCCAGCTTGTGATTTTCTTCTACGGCGATGCTACCTGTCGCCCCTTTGCGTTTCCCAGCATCGTTTATTTGCTATTAATAAGCACGTTTTATCTTCTGAATCACACGTTTTGAGCTAACTGTTTGATTACCTACCATTTCTATGTTAAAAGCGGTGTGACTTTGCTTCCTTGGCATCCAAGTTTGATCAGGAACTATACCACTTTGTTTCGCAGGGAAGGGAAGAGAGTTGTGCGCGTCAAGTTTCCTGGAAAAAGGGAGAAAAAGGGAGCGGAGAACACCGCGACCCAAGAACAAGTGGAAGCGGAAATGAAGTGGAGAAAAAGGGCGCACGGAGGAAGACCGGTCGAACTCGTCAGGTGAATTTTTTTTGAAGTGCCATATATATATATACTCCTGACTTGCTCTAGTGGCTGTGGCCACTGAAGTATCTGTTTGGGGAAAGTGATCAGATTGCTTTATCTGGGCTGGCTCGTTTTTTTTTTGGGAGGTGGGGAGACCCAAAAACACCACAAGGAACAGATCACACTTTTATTAAACAAAAACAGTGAACTAGCCCCTCTAATCGCTGCCCTTAGACTGCTTTAATTCGTCCAAAGTAACTACCGGAAAGGATAGATGCACTCCTTGGAGTTTGATTTCAGCTATTTCTCTGTTTCAAATAGACTCATCGGATGCTTCAGAGCTGTGTGAGGGTTTGGAAGTGATCTTTTTTTGCTGGTGATTTTAATTCCAAATGTTGGGTGAATATAAATGAATGGTAGAGAATTTGAGATCACATAATGGACAAACTACGCGAGAAGTGCCCGATCGAGGTCCTAGTTTCTGTGTAGTTAGCTCTGCTGGCTAACGTCCTATACAAGATGTCTTGCTGCATATATGTACCTGCTTGTTGTAACAGTACTTACAAAATTATTTAGAAGCACACTGCGGTGAATACTGCTCCAAAAAATCGTAACGTAATTCAAATTAATCCAATAGGACCTGTGTACATGGTAGGCACACTCTTTGGTCACTGTTAGCTTCCGCACACCTAACTGCTTCCCTCTTCTGTGGAATCGTTACCTTGTCACTCAAAATTTGCCTTAAACAAAACAGTGAACTGGCCCTGTAATCACAGCCCTTAGTCTGCTTTAATTTTCGTGGAAAGAAACTGCCGGAAATGATAGAATAGGCACCCTCAGAGTTCGATTTCAGCTATTTTTCTGCTTCATATCCAGTCATACGATGCTTTAGGGCTTTGTGAGGATATTTTTTTGAAGAGGGCTGTGTGTGGATCTAGAAATGATCTTTTTTCCCCTTGTGATTCATTTCCAATTGTTGCGTGAATATAAATGAACGGTAGAGAATTTGAGAGTCGAGAAGTGGCTGAGTTGAGCTAGTAGCCCATTGGCCACTCGACGGGCCTACCAGTATGGGCCGAAATGGCCTACCAACATCAACACAGCATCGGTTCGACGACTGCACATTCATATGTTCATGTTGAAGTTTCTCACAAAACTATTTAGGTATACACCATGATAGAGATTGGAAGATGTATGTAGTTATTGGTTCATGGTATCCTCAAGAAAATAAACTGGCCGATGTATGTAATATGTAGTGCCTAAATGCTAGGCTCTGAATGAGTAATAACATATGTGATCAGGGATTGCTAATACAATGCTAATCAATAATAAAAATTAAATACAATATTGCTCTCTATAAATTTCCAAGTTAGAGCCATTCACGTCCAAAATAAAATTTGAACTATCAGAATTATGAAGAGATAATGACACACTTTGGCAAGAATATAAGTGAATTTTATTTGTTAGCAACTACTCTGCTACAACAACGGCACAATATTAACCATGAGAACATTTTCACGAGCGCGCTCGCTATGTGTCTTAACAAACGTACTTTGATCGCATATGCAGGACTATAAATGTCAATATAATAGTTACAAAAGAACAAATTATTTACATTATTGGCAAGGTTTCTCAAATGATACTCACTATATATTGTCTTACGAACTCTAAAAAAAGGATAATTAACCTCAAAGCAGTATATAACTTTGGAAGGCCATATTTCCTTTATAATACTGTAGCATTTACCTGGAAGGGTGATTGATCATATATAACTGACATGTATAATCCACTCCGAGTTCTGAATTTGCAAATGCAGCAACCATAAATTGAGTTGAACTGATGTCACTACGGGAAACGAACAAGGCCGTCGGCGTACGCTCGTATGCCGTCGGCGTAGCGGCCCGTCGACGTAGCCACTCTGCCATCGGTGTATCCGTTGCCGTCGGCGTACGCCCTCATACGCCGACGCCGACGGCATTGCCGTCGGCGTATGAATGCAATTTTTTTAAATTTTTGAATTTTTTTTAATTTTTTTTCTATTTCGAAATTTCTAACTCAGCTACATACTAAATCTCTAATTACACATTTAATCATAGGTCAAAGTACTTACGCTGGTCAAAGTTCCCGTTCGGTCACCCATCATCAAATTGCTCCAGCCCAAGCACACTTAACTTTTGAGTTCCTTCATTGTTAGCTTCCAAATGAGAAATGAGAACTTACTGATACTTATATCATATCAATCATGTTAACCCCTGATTTAGGATGTTACACTTTTTCATTGTTTAAATTTAGAAAATTCATTTGAATAAGTAACAATGATTGTAAAATAGTATATATTTTTAATAAATAAAAAATGAAATTATTTTTACTTTTATTTCCTTTTCACATTTAATATGGAAGAATTCATATCTTTAATTCCGTTAATCGAAATTTGAAAAAAAAATGTCTATGTCAATTAGAAAAATGAGAGGAATTCAAATATGACATCCATATCATCCAAGTATTAGGAATTTTCTCGATTTTTACCTAATTATTCCTATTTAAATGAATTTATGCCGATTTTCCAAAAGTAACTGAAATTGAACTACAAGTGTGTGATAGTTTGGTCTAATTTTTTTACAAAAATACTTTCTAGGTACAAAAGTAGTGACTTTATCACAGAAATATCGATAGTTTTGAAAAATGTGACCTCTTTCAATGAATAGACACGACGGTCATTTTGACTGTTTTTTCACAAAAATAAAATAAATTGAGAAAATACTCAAAAGATGAATTCCTTAGACATGGAGTCCTTTTATGTGTACTAGTTGCTAGGAAAAATGAGAAACTTGAGTTTTGACAATATTTCAAAAAAATGTTTCACAAAAAGGTATATCATCTATAGACATGTATAACTTTCGTGTCAAATGACCAAGTTATGGCCATCCCCATGCCATAATTTGTGATAATGTGTCCATACTTGACACATAGGGGTGTCTTGATGTGTGTGGAAAACATTGTTGCCAAAAACAATCTCCAAAATATTTTAGTAAATATCATTTTTCATTTTTTAAGTGTAAAAAATGACTTTTTAATTAAGCAAGTAACAAACATATGTTACAAAATGTCATGTGCACGGTGAAAAAGATTTTATGGATGTCATATTTGGATTCCTCTCATTTTTCTAATCGATTTAGACATTTAATTTGTTAAATTCCGATTTAGGGATTTAAAGATATGAATTATTTCATATTAAATGGAAAATAGAAAAAAGTACCGTCGGCGTATCAAATGTAAAAAATTGGAAAAGTATACGCCGACGGCGTTGGCGTACCAAATGTAGAAAATTGAAAAAGTATACGCCGACGGCAAAAATCTACGCCGTCGGCGTAGCTAAAAAAAGAAAAAAAGATCTCGGTTGGCCTGGTCGGGGTCTACACCGACGGCCCTATGTCCTGGCCGTCGGCGTTTTGTGGATTTCCCGTAGTGTGTCAGTGTAAGAATAAAACTCCAGAATAAGGGCTAGGTTTGCATCCTAGTGCATTGACAAAAACGTTGATCTCCAATTGTCAAGTCAAAATTACATGGCATGGTTTTTTTGTCATATATAAGTATAGCATTCTAGCTTTAACAAAATTAATCCAGCTGCTCATATGTATCCACCTTGCCGCTTCCATCCTTGTTTCTAGCGGCCATGCTATCACCACCAGCTCCTTGATCTCTCTTTGCTTTGATGAACTCAACAAGATCCCGGAGCGCAACATCGGTGTCGTCGTTCCTCATGAGAACCTCGGCGACCTCAGCGGGCGTGGTCGGCACCTCCTCCAGTAGCCGCTCAATCTCCGGATACGTTTCGTGGTCCTCGGCGGAGTGGTAGTTGTTGGCCAGGATCCTGAACGACTCCGGCGTGCAGTAGCTCATGTGGATGTGCATGTCCATCCTGCCGGGCCGCAGCAGCGCCGGGTCCAGCCGCTCCCTGAAGTTGGTGGTGAAGACGATGATCCTCTCCTCCCCGCTCGTCGACCACAGCCCGTCCACGAAGTTGAGCAGCCCGGACAGCGTCACCAGCTTGTCCTCGCTCTCGTCTCCGGGCCTGGTGGGGGCGCGCCTATGATCGGGGTCGCCGGGGCGCTGGTGGAGGTCGACGCTGCAGTCGATGTCCTCGACGACGAGGACGGAGCGGTTGCTCATGCCGACGAGCAGCCTGCGGAGGTCCGAGTTGGACTTGACCTCGGTGAGCTCGAGGTCGTAGACGTCGAACTTGAGGTAGTTGGCCATGGCAGCCACGAGGCTGGACTTGCCGGTGCCCGGCGGGCCGTACAGCAGGTACCCGCGCTTCCACGCCCTGCCGGTCCTCTGGTAGTAGTCCTTCCTCTTGACGAACCGCTGGAGGTCTTCCATGACGGACCGCTTGAGCGCGGCGTCCATGGCGAGCGTGTCGAAGGTGGACGGGTGGCGGAAGTCGAGGGCGCTCCAGGCGTCGTACTCGATGGTGTGCATCTTGAGGCTCCGCTGGTTGTCCTTCATGTCCTTGGCGGCGTCGAGGACGAAAGGGAGGTAGGAGGCGAGCGCCTTCTCCTTGTGCCTCTTGTGGAAGCTGAGCTCGAAGGACCGGAGGCAGACCTGGAGGCGCCCACCATGGGCGCCGCCGCGGGCGTTGGCGAAGGCGGCGGCGGGGTCGCGGGAGACGAGGCGCCAGGTGTACTTGACCCCGTCGTGGACGTCGGCCGTCTCCTCGCCGTGGTCCAGGGTGAGAGCGATGTCCCGGGAGGACTCGTCGACGCGGCAGGCGCGGAGGCGGCGCACGCGGGCGTCGGAGGCGGCGCGGGCGGCGAGGTAGGCGCGCACGGCGTCGAAGAGGTGGTTCGGCGCCAGGCCCTCGGTGTCGTCGATGACGATGGTGCGGCGGGACGAGAAGCGGGCGCGGAGGGACGAGAAGGAGAGCTCGGTGGAGAGCTCGTCGGGGAGGAGGTTGTTCAGCACGTCACGCAGCACGATCGCCGTCCCCACGGCCGTCGCCGCCATGGCCACGTACCTGTCGTACTCCCCGCTCGACATGGTTCGGTCTCGGAGGTTCTCGTCGATGGATCCTAGGGCACCGTGCGGTCTTAGTTATAGTACTAGTTGATTTTCTTCTTGGAGTCGGGTGCAACTTACGTAAACGTACATACTATGTATTCGATCGTATCCTACTCTGAATCTGCTTCCGATCGATTTCGTGTCTTCTCGGGCAAGAAATTATTAATTGGGATGAGATCAGAGAGCTGATTCATTTCATTCCTGCAGCTCAGCACTAGTGAACCAGTGAGGGTGAAGATTGCGTGCAAAGACAGGAAACAGGTGGATGGATTTTACAATGTGTACATCAATGGGAGAGGTTTCCGGTTGGAATGGGAAGTGATTGCTAATTCCATCTCTACCTCGGCCCCATCTTCCCCAAGGCATGATAAGAATGATGATATTGAAAGCAGGAAAGGTGGCGAGAGCAAAAAAGATGGGAGTGGAAAAGGAAAGGATCAGTCTGAAAACAAGAAAGATGAGAAAGAAGGAGGCAACGGCTCCAGTGCCAGTCATCATCCGAATGGTAGCAAGTTTGGAAGGTATGGGAGAGAGCATAAAGAGACTGATGAACAAGAGAGTGAGGAGGAGGAGCAAAGTGAGTGGGTTCCAGAGGATGTTCTTTACAGCCAGGGCTCGGGGCAGAAAATGAAGCTGCTGACCTACTATGCAGAGAAGGTGAATATTCCGGAGGTGTGTGCGTCGGAGGAGGACTCTGAACCGTTAGATGTCTCTCCAGTAGCTTTTGCACCACCAATTTCAATCAAAAGGGACGAACAGTGGGATGGGAAAGATGATTGGACGCTTGTTTCTCATCAGAAACAGAGGGGAGCGATGCCAGCAGAGGGGATGGAGCCAGCAGTGAAGACACGACAGAGCAGCAGGCTGCAGGGTATAGACGATGGTCTTTCTGTGCAGCTCAGAGCGGAAATGAGGGCGTCCAAGAAAAACACGATCTCTGGTAAGCTCTCAGGTTTCCATGTTTTACATGATATGCCTAATGATGTTTTAGAAGAAATTGCTAGGGATAGTAAAGTTGTTTTAGGAAATAATGCTGATGAGATAAATAGACAGATTAATGTTTTTAAAGCAAAAGAGCTCGCGGAGGCGGTTTTGGCTGCGGCAAGGGCTACAGTTGCTCTTGAAAAAGAAGAATTGGCGGGTAAGACAGGGGAGGGGGAGGTTACTGTGGATAAACAGGTTGGGGATATGGGGATAAGAAAGGAAGTAGGGAAGAAAGTCAAAAAGGGAAGAAGGGGGTGGATCGGGATGCCGATGACACGCCTGTTTCGCCTTTAAAAGAGATGGAAGACGATCTGGAGAGAAGTTTGGAAGTAGGTGAGTTGTCACCTGCTTTTGAACACAAAACTGGGGGCAAGAGGGGTGGTGGAAGTTCTTCGAGAAAGAAGAATGGGAAGCGCAGGAATAGTGGGGGAAAAAAGAAAACGAAAATATGAGTATTCTTTTCTATAATACGAGAGGGTTGGGGGCAGCGGGAAGGAAGCAACAGATTAATGATTTTGTTATAAGTAGGCGAGTTAAGATTATTTGTCTGCAGGAGACTATTTGTGATAGGGTGTCAAGTAGGACGATGAGAATGATAGGAGGGGGAGGTGTGTTTGACTGGAATGTCAAGCCAGCGAGTGGCCACTCGGGTGGTTTACTTATTGCAATTAACACGGACAGTTTTGAGGTTGTTCAGCATCAACAAGGGGAATTTTTTGTCAGTTCGACGGTGAAAAATAAAATTACTAATCTCTGCTGGGAGATTATTAATGTGTATGGACCGGTGAGATACGAGTTAAAGGATGCTTTTCTTGCTGAAATCACAGACAAAGTTCTGCGTGTGAATGTTCCGGTGATTATTGGTGGTGACTTTAATATGATCCGGTTCGATTATGAAAAGTCGCAAGGGGCTTACACAGAGGGTTTATGAGCAAGTTTAATCTGATGATTAATTTGTTAGCTCTGAGGGAATTGAAAAGACATGGCACCCTGTTCACTTGGTCTAATAATCGTGTGAATCCTACGTTGGAAGTTTTAGATAGAGTTCTAATGTCAGCTTCGTGGGAAGTGGTTTTCCCGCTTGTTACAGCTTTCTCTCCAGTAAGAGCAGGCTCTGATCATGCTCCGATTTTTGTTGACCTGGGTGAGCTCACGGTGTTGAAACCAAGGTTGTTTAGAATGGAGCCAGCTTGGTTTGCCGACTCTGATTTCAAAAGATTAATGATTGAGAAATGGCCGGCACGCAGGTGCTTGTACATTCTTGATCATTGGAATAGGCAGCAGAGTGAGCTGAGAAAATGGATGAAAGGTTGGGGAGCAAACCAGAAAGGAAGTTGCAGACGCGAGAAACAGCGCATTATGAACGAAATTCAGCAGCTAGATGATCTGGGTGATTTAGGTTCTTTATGCGAGGAAGATTGGATGACTAGATATAAGCTGGAGGAGGAGCTGTATAAGATTTTGGCAGAAGAAGAAGCTTATTGGCAGCGCAGGGGGGAGAGCAATGGTTGCTAAAGGAGATAATAATACTGCCTTTTTTCATTCGGTTGCGAATGGGAGAAGACGTAAAACGAAAATCCTTTCGCTCGAAGAGGAAGGGATAGTGATTGATGAACCTGACAAACTCAAACTCCATATAATGGACTTTTACAGAGATCTCTTTGGCAGAATGCCCCGGTCTCAAGTTAGCTTAAGTCAGGATATCTGGAGGAACTCGGGTAGAGTTTCTAGTGAGGACTGTGATGAGTTGGTAAAAAAAATCTCGTTGGAGGAAATTGAAGCAGCAGTGGCTGACATGAAGGTGAATACGGCTCCGGGCCCTGATGGGTTCCCGGTCCAATACTATAAGGAGTTTTGGCCCAGGTTAAAACTGTTGATTAAGGAGATGATGGATGAGTTGCATACAGGTAAGCTGGATTTGGGAAGATTGAATTATGGGGTCATTACGCTTATTCCGAAAGTCAAAGAAGCAACTGGTATTAAACAATATAGACCGATTTGCTTGCTCAATGTGGTGTTCAAAATTATAACTAGAGTTCTAATGGTCAGGCTTACTCAGGTAGCTGAGAAAGTTGTCCATGGAACCCAAACTGCTTTTATCCCGGGGAGACACATTCTGGAGGGAGTGGTGGTGCTCAGTGAAGTGATTCATGAACTTAAAAGAACAAATGCGCAAGGCATAATTCTGAAACTTGATTTCGAGAAAGCATACGATAAGGTACAGTGGCCTTTCCTGTTTGATGTCCTGAGGAGGAAAGGTTTTTGCGAGCAGTGGATCAGCTGGATTAGGTTGGCGGTGGAGACAGGCAAAGTGTGTGTCAATGTTAATGGGGAAAATAGTGATTACTTTCGCACTTATCGTGGGCTCAGGCAGGGAGATCCTTTATCACCAATCCTTTTTGATGTGGTGGGAGATGCTTTGGGAGCAATGATTACGGCTGCTAAAGAAAAAGGCCACATCCAAGGTCTCGTGCCGCACCTTATTGAGGGAGGACTGACCCACCTTCAGTATGCGGACGACACGGTGCTTTTCGTTGGTACAGATGAGAGGTCGATTGCGACCATGAAATTTCTTCTGTACTGTTATGAGGCGATGTCAGGTCTGAAAGTGAATTATGAGAAAAGCGAGATCTTCGTGTTTGGTGTGGACCAAGACGAAAAAAGAAGGGTGGCGAACCTCTTTAACTGTGATATTGGCACTTTTCCAATGAAATATCTGGGGGTGCCGGTTTCCGATAGAAAACTTCTGATCTCAGACTTGGAGTTCTTGGTGGTAAAAATTAGGAAAAAACTAGGTCTTTGGCAACCGGTGTCGTCGGGTGGCAGAAAGATTTTAATTGATTCTTGCCTTAGCAATATTGTGACTTACATCATGGGTTTTTATCTCCTGCCGGAAGGGATCCACTATGACGCGGATATGGCAAGGGCTGGGTTCTTCTGGGAAGATAAAGGAAATAAACATAAGTACCATATGGTTCGCTGGGACCATTTGTGCAAACCTAAAGAGTTTGGTGGGCTGGGTTTTGCAGAAAGCAGAGCGAGAAATGTGTCGCTTTTAGCTAAGTGGATTATTAAGTTGGAGAGGGGTGATCAGGATTTGAGTTGTCAGATCCTGAGAAAGAAATACTTGGGAGAAGGTAGCTTCTTCAAGTCGGATGCAGCAGGGGGTTCTCAGTTTGGAAGGGTTTGCATAGTATTAAGAATTGGGTCTCGCGGGGTATTGCTTACAAAGTTGGAGATGGAAAGAAAACGAGATTTTGGAAAGATGTGTGGCTTGGTGAGGTGCCTTTGTGTTATCGGTATCCGAGACTGTTTGAGATCTGTGATGATAAGGAAATTACAGTCAGCTGTGTGGTCCAACGAGATGGGGTTCATCTGGTTTTTCGTAGATCTTTTGGGGATAGGGAAATCATGGAGTGGGAAGGGATCCTGGGTGAGCTGGGAGAGGTTCGCCTCAATTCGGAGGTGGATGTGGGTTATTGGAACCTGACTGAAAAGAAAATTTATACTACAAAATCCATGTATAACATGATTCTCGACCCAGGTGTTCGAGACACTCGGATTATGGAGCTGTGGAAATCTTCCATGCCACTGAAGGTTAAAATTTTTGTTTGGATGTGTGTCAGAGGAAGGATTCAGGTTACGGTTGATTTGAAGGCCAAAGGGTGGCCGGGTAGTGTTGGGTGTAGTCTGTGTGGAGAGCCGGAGACGGTGGACCATTTGATTTTTAACTGTCCGGTCTCTCATTTTAGTTGGTGGTGTTTTCGAGAGGCGTTGGGTTGGGATCACCCGCCTTGTAGTTTCGACGATTTCTCGGAGGTTGCTCTGAGTAAAGTTGGAGCTAAAATGAACTTAAATTCTTGGATGTGTTTAGGGGCTTTGGCGTGGGCTATCTGGAACACAAGAAACGACTTGGTGTTTAACCGAAAAGTTAGCTCTTCTCCGCTGACTAACTTACACCGCGCGATCTCTTTGATTTCTCAGTGGAAGGTGCTCTTGCCGGAAAAGCTTAGGAGCGGACGCGAGGAGATGCTGGAGAAGATGAAGATGGTGGCAAAGAACCTCCAATTGCTGATGACGCCACGCAGGGGCGTGGGTTAACTTGCCTGTTAGTTTTAGCTGTAGTTGCTCCTCCGTGAGCGGTTCTGGTGTGTTTTGTAATGTCCTATCCTTTGAACACCTGATGGTGGTGTCGTTGTGTGTTGTCGTTTTTCTTTTAGTTTCTTCTGTAACAGCAGGGTGGCTTGTTCCCCCTTAACTGTGGTTCCTTTTTCGCTTTATAAAAGCGGGGCTCTTTGAGCCTCTTCTCTCATTCCTGCAGCTCGTTCTAGCTCTGGGTGACCTCTGGTTCTATCTCTCTAGGTTAAGCATGTAATAAGACAACTAGGAATCAAGAATCAGAGGAAAGCTTTGGGAACAGAAAATTAGCTAATTACTCGCTCCGTATAAAAATATAAGACTTTCTAACCTTTTTCTACAACCTTGCACTAAAAAAATAATCGACCACGATGTGGCTGATAGGTACTAATCGGCCACGCCGTAGCCGGGGGTGTATTATTTTTACAACTTCCTAAAAATATGTATTATTTCCCAAAATTATTAAAAAGAATGTATTATTTTAAAAAAGAAAGCGCCCATTTTGACCTTGTTAAAAAAAACAAAAACACGAAGAACATTCAAAATAAAAATGCAATCGCGCCACATGAAGTCCTTTATGCGTTTGTAACAAAACATACCAAACTTGCAATATGAAAATTAAGAAATCATTCATAAAATGGTCTGTCATGTACAAACACTCATAACTTTGAAGACAAACGACCAAGATTCATGGTCATATTTGTTGCACAGTTTATTAAAATAATGTGCCAACTTTAGCACGGTGGTGCATCTTACCATTCCAAACCATATTGCCAAATAGAGTTTCCAACATTTTTGCACAAAAAATTATTTTCTAAGTGCTACTCTGTGAAGCGAGTAAAAAAATGGTGTTTGAGAGAAAAAGGGGAAATTACGATTTTTTTTGAAACGGAAAATTATGATATTACGAGTCACTACACCTCAAGCCTTGCTAAGTAGTGTGAGGCCCACGATGACTCGCAGCCCTACGAGCCCGAACCCAGACCCAAACCCAGAGCGCTTAAATACTTCCCCTTCTCCCTCCCTCCCTCTGCTCGCCTATCTCCTCCTCGGCCGCGGAAGGTTCTCGAAGCAAAGGGCTCCGTCCGCCGCTACTCATCACCCCCCAAGCCGTCCGGCCGAGCGCCGCCGCCGCCGCCCTTCGGTACGTACGCACTCCCGGATTCCAATCCCTCGACCGATTCCACGCGCTACGCATTTCCTTCCCGCCGCGAGGGCCCAACGATCAATTCCGACCTGTGCCGCCGGGAAATCGGCCTGAGTATATTCCGCGCCGTGGAGTGGGGTCAGCTGATTACTGGTTCGAATCCGCGGCGCCCGGGCACTGGGACGCCGCCGGTGGAGTCCGCGTGCTCTTCCGGGGATTGCTCGGATGATTAGATCGACGGTGTGCCGTGTATCCTAGAGCTAGATCGACTTTTCTGACTATCATGAGCACTCTGATTCGAATCTGCAGTAATCCTCGCCATGGTGCCACATGGAAACAATTTGTTCTGAATTTAACGACACGCCTTTTTCTGAGTATATATGCTCTTTATTTCTAAGTCGAATTAGAGAGACAGGCTCCTTTTCTATTTCACTTTTGCTGTACTGTCTGTCTGCATTGATACTACAGTTTTATATAATTATTAAGCTGATAGGAATTGCAGAACAATCTTTTTAAAAAAGCAGGCCGCCAAATAATACATTCGCGTGTGCGTGTGTGCCGTCCAGGTGTCTGTCTATTAATTTTCTGGACTGATTGGCGGAGCAAGCATCGATCGGTGGAGGAAAATGGCGTCGCCCGATGTGGCGGATGCCGAGAGCGTCACACACAAAAGGGGGAAAAAGGCGTACATGGTAGAGACCATGCGTTGCTTGATGTTTGCTAGAGACAACCTCCCCGGTGACGTGTACAATGAGTTTGTCAAGAACATGATTGAGATTTGGAAACAATGGTATGTATATGTCTGAGTAATTTGTGTTGTATTTTTTTTTGTATATGTTTATAATGTTGCCATTTCGATCACGTTCATACGATTCCCAACTGCAGCGCTGATCCTGATGGTGAAATACGGAGCATCTGCGCCGAAAACTGCATTGAAACGGCGATGAAGCTATTCCAGGACTGTGCTCCTGTCAAGCAGGGCTTCCTGGACTTTACCCAAGGCCGTAGCCCCATCCATGTTTTTGATAGTGACGACGCCGATGTTGATATCAGTGCCCAGATACAGAGTCCATTAGATTTTCTTCGGAGAGCAAAGGTGCATGCTGAAGATAATTTCATGGTTGCTCCTTTTGGGTGTGGTTCTTCGGTGCCTATGTTTGTTAATTTGATCTTCAAATTACTTTATGACTGCAGACTTCTCCTGACATCAGCGAAGACGATTATGCCACTATTTTGCAAACCCTGCTAGATTTTTCCAGGAAAAGAACCATGACCCCCAGAGAAGTTTTTCATATATGTACTTATCTATTCTTCAGTAGTTCTATACTTTCTGTTTCTTGAGTAATTTCTCAGAAAATATTGGAAAGACCACGGAGTCTGATTCACAGCTCTTTCTGTTTGTAGATGAAGGGATGCATGAGTAACTGTCCAGAGTTGCTTGAAGAATTTACAAATAATTATCTACCTCCTGACCTAAAGGCTCATCTGGCAGATGAGAAATCATGCAGAAATCCAAAGATTGGTCGAGTGGGCAAGGTAAGACATTGCATCACTAATCTCATTTTTTTGATATAAAACATGTTGTTCATCTGAAATGGCTTATGTATTAGATGATATTCTCGTATGATATTGCTTGTATGAGTGCAGAAGACTAGCACAATTGTACCATTTTGCTTCTGTATTTATAACTCATGGGACGTAATCATCTCATTGGCAATCTATTGCAGGTCGATTTATGCTTTACTTCAAATGCTAATCACAGATTGGATTCTATCAAGATCAAAGCGACCAATACTAGAGAAAAAGGTGTGCCAAATTTTTCTATTTCTTCTGCTCCAAATACAAGTAGGCCCTGAGTGTTTGGTTCAACATTCATCTGTGAAAAGCAGATCCAAACATTTATTCCCTTTTCGTAGTAATACTCCTTAAAATGTTTTACGGGCCCATCTATTTTCATGCAATCAAACAGTCGAGTTATTGTTGGTTATTTCATTAGATGACACATCAGTATCTTTATGGCAGATTTGATCTTCCTTGATGAAATAGAAAATCACATTCTGCAGCCGATCTTTTCTTAATATATGCACTTATCTCTGATAGTTAGTGAAGAATTACTTCTTGCCGAAGAAGACGATGAAGACAAGATTAAACCCTTGCCGGACTGGTTCACCTCCAGACTTGAGGACTTACCCCCGGAAGTGGATCTCAGTAACTGCAAACGTTGCACTCCTAGCTATTGCTGGCTACCACATTATGTAAATTCCTATAAACTCATGAGTTTCTCATGTGACTTACTAGGACAACTAATGTAAACATATTCCTTCTCAATTGCAGTGTACAACTCTTCAATCAAGTTACCGAACCAAACTGGGAAGGTCGATTCTCAACGATGCTTTGGTTTGTGGCATATCTGGGAGCCAGGAATCAGAAAACTCTAAGCTCAAAGCTAAAAATGAATATGAAACTGCAATTTTTTCATGTGAAGTAGACATGTAAGTACCCAGTTGCTAATTTGCTTTCTTCAACCTTTTTCACTCTGTCAGCTATCAGGTTTTCATAATGTCCTTTATCTTTTGAGTTTTTTCACGGTTGTGTTCTTTTTAAGGTTTGAGAGTGACGTCCTGCTACAGTGGTTTCGTTCGACCGCTGACTTTATGGCAAATCTTCAAGATCGTGTTGGCAGCCCTCTGAAGATAAAGGAACATCTCACTCGTAAGAATGATTTACTGGCTAGAAGATTTTGGGTCAGCCTCTTTGTTCAGTTAATTAACTGTAATTGTTTTGTTTTTTTGTTTCTTTTTTCCGGTGAAAAGCTCTACATAGGAGGTGCATTGAAAAACTATATGCCGATGACAGTGAGCTTGATGATCTGCTTGAGAGTCAAAATACTAGTGGTGTTCTTGCAGTTCTCCTTTCTCGTTTAAATCAGAAGGTAGAAGATTTGTCGGAGGCACGCTTATATTTGCATAGGGCGAACGCACAAGTTATTTCCAAAAATTACTACAGATCGCTTGATCATCGTGGCCCCTCTTTCAAACACTTGGATGCAAAGAAGATGAGCCCAAAAGGTATCTTTAACTTTCATTCTGCTCCAAGAATAGTAGTACATGTAATTAGTATTAGGCAGGCACTGGCGAACCTACATGGCTACATGTTACATAGAGCCATGTACTCAAGATTTATTTTCTTACATTGCAGCTTTGCTGGCTGAAGCCAAAGAAATCAATAGAATGAGGCTGAATGCTGCAGATGAGTATGCTAATCCTGACGTGCACAAGGACATAAGCAGTATTATTTCCTCTGCATGCTCTTGTGAAGAGAACGTGATGATGACCTGGACAAAAACAGTGCATCCTTTTCTTTCTGCTCAATGTCTATGGCCTTCCTTGGAGGATATTGTAGCTCCCCAAAAAGCTTGTGAACATTGTGGTACCAACAAAGATTTCCTCGCTTTGCCTGATAAGCTTCCTTTATCTTCCAAGGTAATCATACGCATATAACTTTATCTTCAGAATTATAAACACAAATGTTGAATGCGCAGAAAAATAATTTATCTAGCATCCATGTGGTGTAAAACCAACCTGCATTCTATAAATTTTTCTTTCAGACAGATGAATTTCCAAGGAAAAATTCCAATGAATGTAGTTCTGTGCACGATGGTTTTGGTGCGGACGTCGAGGAGGGTGAGTTCATACCCGATGCCAAAACTATCAAGTCAGATGCCATGCTTGGTCCTAGAAAACGAACAGCAAGTCATCATGTTGCTGCTTCCGGTGGAGATGGGTTGAGGTCTCGAAATCTCTCAGCCGATTCTTCTGGACCTAGTACCCATGACCAAAGGAATGAACCAGAAAATCATCACGAATACGAACCAAGGCAACAATCCAAAAGAACAGCTAAACCACGTGGTATGAAAGGAGGTACTTGTTGTTCTCTCGTTATGCTCCGCAGGCTTTACCAGGTATTTCAAAATTTCTTTTTATCTTGTTCCCTTCTTTAGTTTTTTATAATTGAGTGGACTGTAGTTTCTGTGCACAAAATATCAGGATATGTTGTTGCACTATAATTTTATTTATTTTCTCCGCTATAACAGATTTTGTATGAGAGACTACAGACAGCGAGAGATTTGTGCACCAATGATCTATATGCAGAGTAATGTCAAGGATGCTTAGTTGTATATTTAAGCATAATTGCTCACTTCTCAATATGGAAGTGTTTGTTTTAATTCATAACTTTTTCATTGAATGGTGCAGGTTCAAGGACAAACTTGTCACGCTAATTGATCGCTCTATCGATAATTGCAGTTTTGAGGACTTCTGCCTGAAATCTCTTGGGCCAAAGTCGTTTAAACTTTTTACTCTGCATATAGTGATAAACCGAATTATCAAGCAGGTAATCTGAATCTAGCAGAGGATAATTGCTGCGAATTATGACCAACTGTATTTCTTCATACCGATATCAATGTAAATCCTTTCAGTTAACACTTGTTAGATGCTTGGGCGAATTGTCTTATGTTTACTTGCAGATTTGCGTACTTTCTTCAAGCGATCAGGATAACTCGCTTGTTCCATTCCTCGAGAACTTAAGAAGACCAGTTTTACCCAAACTTTTATTGCAACATCAGAACGTAATCCCTCGTTATTACTGAAGATTTGGCAATGCAAAATGTAGTGTAGTACTTTAGTTCTATTTCATATCATAATGATGCTTGTGCTTTTTCCCTTCAGTTTCCAAATAGTCCACCAGATGGACTGCCAAAGCAAGATGGAGAGGAGAGAGAGAAAGCTCTTGGTGATACTGGAAATATTGTGCCGCTCCATTTTGAGAGAAGGTAGGGATCCCTGAATGGACTCTAGTTTTTAGATTGTTTTCACTTTTCACTGCTCTAACATGAATGTATATTTTTATAGGAAGAAACGCAAGTTGGAGAATGATGCGGTGAATTCCCCTCGGCTTGGAGAAGGGTCTGAAACTTGTTGAATGTTAACAGGTTATTGTACATCTGTTTATACTGGGCGACGAGGAGGGAGTGGCTGCTCTGCTCGCTCGCCTCGCCAAGTCCCAAGTCGCCAAGTCACGCGGCTTTGGTGATGGTAGGCTCGTATTTATAGACAGATGTGTTTGTGTTGGAGGGAAGCGGCCGAGTTGTATAGCTAGAGGATGGAGATGGCATGGTGACGTGGATGTCATCTAATTTTGATGGCATGCGAGCGGGCCGGCCGGTCATAATTGATGAGTAGCCGATTATCTCTACTACTAATAAACAAGCAAACTTGGCAGGAAAAATAGATCTGGACCATTCATACACATCCATCTAACGTCCCTGATTCATTTGTTCTCCCCCTCCCCTCCCCCATAATTCACGCGCCCCTTCCATAGCTTCTTCCTTCACGGAACCACCGTCGTGCCCATCAGCTCGCGATCAAACTGTCTTCCCAAAACTCGCCCGTGCACAATCGCCCTACACGTCGCTCTGCCACCGCATCGCGCCCAGGTTTTCGCCGCTACGCCGCACCCGTCCAAGCCCTCCATGGAGATTCCTATCTCCCAGAGGCGGGAGAACAGCCAGGGACGAGACCGAAGGACTGTGCGGGTATTCCTTTCCCCTGTGATTCTCCTCTCCCGGATCTAAAATTATCTCTGGAAGGCGACCGACACAGCCATCAGGCCAGCGATTCATGTTGCCGGTAGGGAGGCGGAGGACGAGGAGTCCATCGCAGTGCGGAGCTTCGAGTGGGAGGCGCTTCTAGCCAGAAACAGCCAGGACAGCCTCGTGATCGACGAGATTGGCGATGTCAGCGGCAGTGTCGGCGGCGTCAACGGCGACATGTTTTTAGGGCAGCTCACTACGGAGGCGGAGCACGAGCATCCAGCCAAGGGTTGGTGGGCGGGCGGCGGCAAACAATGTGCCAGGACGGAGTCCAGGCCAGGGACGGGACCATGAGGTTGCCGTGCGCGCACCTCTACCACGACGACTGTATCCTGCAGTGGCTCGCTATCCCGCTGTGACTCGAGCTGCCCACAGACGATATTGAGCAGGAGACGTGGTAGGCATCTAGGCGAGGCAGGTTGCCGCCTTGCCGGTGGTGGCAATGCCGCATCTGGGTAATTTGCTTCATGGGTTAGGGGATGTATACAGAGCACATGTATTTCTCGGGTCTGTTTGGTCGGTTCAGTCTTGAGTTCTCCAGCCTTAATTTCGTTTTGCTTATAAGGCTAACTTAAGGATGGAGATTCAGATTAACGTGTATAACTTGGGATTGGTAAATACTATAATTTATTCAGCGCCGATGGGGGAATCACCATCTCAATTATCTAGGTAGCCAAGACACCTCCGCCTCCTCTGTGCACCCTCTCTCCTAATGCAGCTTGCTTCAAGGTTAGTACATCGTTCTCTCAATGTCAATATTGTTGCATTTGCTTTCTGAGGGTACAATTGGGAAGAAATTTATTCCTACCACGTTGCTGGTGGGTGGAAGTGTGGAACTGTTAGCCCCTGCACCTTATCATTACTCGATCATGTGTTTGCGTACTTCAGATGGATGACTTGGATTGATGATATTCCCGTTCGTTTTTATTTGCTTAATGATAGAATTTTACACAATTTTGATAAATTATAACACAACACAATCTCCACTAACTGAACACAACACAAGGCTGTATTTGAATCATAGCAAGATCTATTTTTTTGATTCAGGTGAGTTATTTTGTATATGCAACAGCGTGATAACAATGGTGTCTCACAATTTATTTATACTTTTTTCTGAAATATTTATTTTGTACTGATGTGAATTTTGATTCGTCACTGTACACGACGTGCATCGCACGTGCAAGCTAACTAGTAAATATAAAGATGCCATGCGAATGGGCGTTCTTGTGATGGCATGAGACGAGGTCAATCCCAATAATTCTGGTTTACATGAACCATCTCCGGTAAATACCATGACCCTGTATGTATGTACCGTGGACGCGCGCCAACAAAAAAAATACATTTGTGTTGCATAAAACTCTTATAGGCAAAAGTAATTTATGTTTTGAGGTTATGCAATTTTGTGGCCCTCTACATGTACTACATATACCGCTTAGATCTCGGCCAAGTTTTTTTTTTGGCGAAACACACTACAACGCAGACGCTCGCATACATGCGCACACACTCACTCCTATGAATGCACGTACGCACACCCTACTCCTATGAGCATTTCCGAGAGACTGAGTCGACGGGTTGAGTCTTGGGATTGACGAAGTCACCATAGTCGACTCGCTGTCGACGGGAACGTCGTCTCCCACTGAAGAATATTCCGCCTTTAATGAGAAACACCAGCATCTGTCGACGGCAATATATATAGGAACCAAATGCAGCAGCTGTGGCGTGTATAGGTGGATCTGCAGGACGGCGAGAGGAGGAACAAGACGTCAGATGCCCGTCCCATATGTTGACGTCATGCATTTGGACAAGATGGATTATATCAATCATATAACTTGCTACACTTTGTCAACAGGCTCAACTTGAATATGAGCAAGAAATTTCTAATACTAGCTTCAATATTTAAAAAACCACAATTTCTAATCTAAGTCCTCGTAACACACTTGCAACAGCCAAAAAAAATGCTAATCTATGTGGACATAAATGGGTCCACAACCAGCAAAGTAGTAGCCAAACTGATCACAAGTCGATCAGTTTGTTTCCGCCTCACTACGGGAGAGCTGCACTTTGCCGTGTGCCAAAAGCACACGGTAAAGGCCGAAAAACACATGGCAACGCCTTCCCCGTGTGTTGCACACGGCAAAGAGCACACGGGGGAGAATTGCACGGGAAAGAGCTTTTTGCCGTGTGCCAAATATCGGGTACACGGCAAAGCTCACAGGTGGGCCCCACTGGCACTTGACGCCGACGACGGACGGTGACGGCGGGCTCCTGACAAGTGGGTCCATTGGTCGCTCTTTGCCGGGTGCAAACACACGGCAAAGCCGTTTCCCTTTACCGTGTGCAGACACACGGCAAAGCCGGATAATGTACCAAAAAAAATCCCCGCCCCTCGCTGGGGACGGGCGGCGCAACGACGTACGGAGGGCGGGGCCGGACCAAGGGGAACTCGCCGCGGTGTGCCTGGGCGAGGCCTCCAGCTTGGCGGAGCTGGTCGTCGTGGACGCGCTCGGGCTGGTCTCCATGGTCGTGCAGGCGCCTCAACCGGGACGCCGCGTGCGGCTCGCGCAGCACGTCGTGCTCGTCGGCGGCCTGACTGAAGGTGCTGGAGCTCGTGGAGCTGATGCGGCGGGAGGCCACCAGGCAGCCACTGGAGCAGCTTAGCGTGGTGAGCGGGTCGTGCGCCCAGGCGAGCTTGAGCGTGGTGGCGCCGTCATCCTCGAGGACGAGGAAGATCACGTTCTCGCCACGAGATTGACGGCGAGCAGCCTCCACGGCGGAGGTTGACGAGGACGGCGGCGCCGTTCACCGTTTTGCGTCCTCGCCGCGAGGTCGACGGCGAGCTGCATCCATGGCGGAGGTCGACGGAGGACGGCGGCCGCGTTCTCCGGGTCGCGTCGACGAGGAGCCGGACGAAGGCGTCGACGCGGAAGCTGGCGAGCTTGGCAGAGGCTGCAGTGCCGTCGTTCCGGCTGCAAGGCTGCAGCCTCGCTGCCGTTCCGGCCGCCAGCACGTCGGCCCGCCGCTCCCGCGTCGCCGCTTTTCTTTGGATCGAGATTGAGAGAGAGAATGGATAGAGAGATACAGCCGGACTGGATGGTTTGTGGCCAGATATTTCGGGTGGGGTTGGTGTGGAGTTGACGAGGAGAAAAATAAAAATGATTTGCGTGCGGTGCGTGCGTCCCGTGCCACGGATCGTGTGCTTGTTTACAGATGTTGACAGCCGTTGGATCGTGCAGATGAATCATCCAACGACTGAGGGCATGATCCGCGTGAAACTATCTTGACCAATCAGCACGCGCAGATTCATTGCCGTGTGCTGGCGCACGGCAAAGAATATTTACATTTTTCTTTTTTCTTTTTTAATTTCCATTCATTATGTGATCGTGACTAATTCATACAATACTCAAGTTTATTATTTGGACTAACAATTAGTACACATAAATGGACTCTCCGCCAAAAGATTTCTTTTTTTTTATAGTATTTTTCAATTTATTTTATTTTATTTTTTTGAAAAAACGGTCAAAATGGCCGCCGTGTCTATTCAATGAAAGGGGTAGAATTTTTCAAAACTATCGACGGTTCTATAATATAACCACTACTTGTGTATCATAAAATGATTTTTGTAAAAATTTAGAGCAAACTATCACACACTTGTAGTTCAAATTTGAATTACTTTCGGAAAATCGGCATAAAGTCGTTTAAATAGGCGAAATTATGTAGAAACCGAGAAAAATTCTAATATTTCTGGATTATCCATAAAATATGATCTACTTTGTGTGAGAATTGATTTGGTGCCATTTTGCACAATATTTTTTTACTTGCTTCACAAAAAATGTCATTTTTGGCACTTAGAAAATAAAAAATGATATTTCTACAAACAATTGAAAAAAACTTAGTTCGGAAACATTGTTGACCATACCAAAACACACCTATGTGCCAAATATGGGGACTTTATCAAAAACTATACCATGAAAATGGTCATATTTTGGTCGGTTGGCTTGAAACCTATACATGTTTATAGACGATAGACCATTTTGTGAAGTTTTTTTTTGAAATTTTTGTCAAAACTCGAGTTTATTATTTTTGCTATCAACTACTACACATAAAAGGGCTCCATGCCAAAGGATTTCATTTTTTGAGTAATTTTTCACTTTATTTGATTTTTTCAAAAAATGGTCAAAATGGCCACCATGGCTATTCGTCGAAAGGGGATGAATTTTTCAAAACCATCAACGGTTCTGTGATATAATCACTACTTGCGTAGCTTAAAATGATTTTTGAAAAAAATCCAGAGCAAAATATCACACACTTGTAGTTCAAATTTGAATTACTTTTGGAAAATCGGCATAAAGTCATTTAAATAGGCGAAATTAGGTAGAAACCGAGAAAATTCCTAATATTTCTGAATTATCCATCAAATATGGTCTACTTTGTGTGGGAATTGGATGGGTGCCATTTTGCACAATATTTTTTGTACTTGCTTCACAAAAAATGTCATTTTTGACACTTAAAAAGTGAAAAATGATATTTATAAATATAATTTGAAAAAACTCAGTTCTACAACATTGTTTGCCTTACCAATACACACCTATGTGTCAAATATGAGCACATTATCACAAACTATGCCACGAGAATGATCATATCTAGGTCATTTGACTCGAAACTTAAACATGTTTGTAGATGATTTGTCTTTTTGTGAATAAGTTTCTTGGAAACTTATTCAAAACTCAAGTTTATTATTTTTGAAATGAACTACTACACATAAAAGGACCCCGTGCCAAATGATTTCTTTTTTTTTGGGTATCTTTTCTTTTTCTTTTATTTTTTTGTAAATTTTGTCAAAATGGCCGCCGTGTCTATTCATTTACAGGGGTTGAATTTCTCAAAACTATCGACGGTTCTGTGATATAACCACTAATTGTGTACCTTAAAATGATTTTTGTAAAAATATTAGAGCAAACTATCACACACTTTTAGTTCAAATTTGAATTATTTTCGGAAAATCGGCATAAAGTCATTTAAATAGGCGAAATTAGGTAGAAACCGAGAAAATTCCTAATCTTTCTGGATTATCCATCAAATATGGTCTACTTTGTGTGGGAATTGGATGGATGCCATTTTGCACCATATTTTATGTACTTACTTCACAAAAAAATGTCATTTTGACACTTAAAAAATAAAAAATGATATTTATAAACGTAATTTGAAAAAACTCTGTTCTGCAACATTGTTTGCCATACCAAGACGCACCCATGTGTAAAATATGGACAATTTATCACACACTATGTCACGGAAATGGTCATACCGTTGTTAGAAGTAGATAAAATAAAGTTGAAAAAAAGAAAAATATTCTTTGCCGTGTGTTGCACACGGCAAAGATTTAATCTTTGCCGTGTGCAAACACACGGCAAAGAGCTGCCGTGACTGCGCTGGTCCTTCCTCCGTTTGCTCTCTTTTCTTTGCCGTGTGCTTGTTCTTTGCCGTGTGCTTTGTTTGTTCTTTGCCGTATGCATCCCTTTGCCGTGTGTTTTTTCTGTCTTTGCCGTGTGGGTGTCTTTGCCGTGTGCTTTTTCTGTCTTTGCCATGTGCCCAATATCCAGCACACGGCAAAGAGCCAGGCACACGGCAAAGAGCTGCTCTCCCGTAGTGCCTAAATCAAACCTAACGTATCCGACGTCTTAGCATATCCCAATTCGGAGGTATGACATTGAGCCAGGCACCAAGATCGCGAACTAAGGAAGTATTGACGTAACTCTAAGATTTTATCTTGAGAGTTTTATTATGTGATGTTGCATCACAGGACATGAATGTTTCATAAAGAAGAACATATATGAATATCAAATATTTATAAAGCTAGTCTTGATTGAAATAGTTTAATCAAGAACAGATAAAATGATAGTGATAAGGTAAAACTTGTAATATCAATTGCTTGAACCCGTTATATGGATCTAAAGTAGCAAAAGAAATTGCTAAGATGATTGTATTCTTCAG
Organism: Poa pratensis; assembly: GCA_947311845.1. Lineage (NCBI taxonomy): Eukaryota > Viridiplantae > Streptophyta > Magnoliopsida > Poales > Poaceae > Poa > Poa pratensis. The sequence goes on along the minus strand of CAMZMU010000060.1, from coordinate 54,804,194 downwards.
ATTACTAGCTTGTCTGAAAAATTACAATATGAGCGCTAAGTTTATCGTATTAATGGAAGAAGAATTAATTCTATTCGATTAATAAAATGAAGAGAATTGAAAGTCAGCGGGAGCAATGTTTTATCTTCTAATAAAGATGGGCTGAATTAGAAGAAAAATATCCTGTAAAGATTTAAAAATATTTTTAAATAAATGTGTCATAAAATGTCTTGTTAAAATCATTATCTATGCGATATATTAAGAATTTTAATAAACATGATTATGATGAATGTACTATGAACAATTCTGAAAGAATTTTGAATTGCAAAATACGGGACAAAGCAATTTAATCAAAAGATACATGGCGTGATATCTTGCAAACGACAGTGACTATATTCATCACTGGTGAGCCCAAACACTACCAGACATTGCAGAGTCCAATAATGAGTGTCTCAAATCGTCATGAAGCATGACAAAAAATACATGCTGGGTGACAGCCATATTTTGGTGATATCTAACGGAATTGGTAGCTAGGAATACTTTGGTGAGCTAATCTCCACCGGGAAAGACGGATCTTGCTAGGTACTTTGACCACATATTACTGCACGCCTCTCATACGGAGATCCTTATACTCCCTCCGTTCCAAATTAATTGACTTCCATTTGTCCACACATGGATGTATCTAGACATGTTACATGTATAGATACATCCACATGTGGACAAATAGAAGTCAATTAATTTGGAACGGAGGGAGTACGTGGTAACTGGCAACACAAGAAATGAACAGTCCATATTACTAAACATTAACAAACATATCAACTAACCTAACCCAGCGCCACACACGATAGTAAATCCATCAGGGCAGGTGGTAACACAATTCAAGGAAGAAGGTATTACGTTGGCATGGAAAGATCGCATACATATCAGACTCATCTATTGCTTGAACAAGTAAGGTTGTGCTCATTTTTTTAAAAGTCATACGTATCAGAATCTGCAGCACCAAACTTTCTGGTACAAGAAGTTCCTAGCTAAGCATCGCTAAGAAAAAAGTAACTCAACTCAAGGAAGTAGCCAGATTAGCGAAGAGTAAGAGTAGAATTCCTGAGAAGGGTGTTTGATCGGAGCAACGGTTCCCGACCATTTGCCATTATCGCCGCAGAAGTACTTCCTTGTATCAGCATCCTCAAACATGGTTGTGTTAGAGCAGAACTCGTTATCATCCAAATACTAGACACCCTCCTCGAGTCCTGGTAGAGAGATATCTTGTACGATTTGGAACAACCTCTTCCAACAAAAATGATGCTGCCATCAAGATGAGGTAGTTGCTCCCAATCGTGCTCAACTCTGCCATTGGCACTAGTATGCACTTGCACGATCTTGAACAAGACACAATCTTCACCAACTGGAGCACACCTGATGACCATCAACAACGACCCACGTGACTCCACTATGTACCGAGATAGCACCTTACCATCACGAATGTTAGAGGACTCAGAGAAGAGATGGTGAGGTAAATGGCCTCGAAGTCAACTTGCTGTGTTCCATCTTGAAGGAAGATGGGTCCGTAGACACAACATTCTTCATCTTGAGTGAGAAAATAGAATGCCACATCATGAAACACTAGGTCTTGTAGTTTCAACCTAAACAGGATCATATGCGACCGCGGGTCTGAGACTGAATATACAACTCTTATCTAGAGCTGGTCTGCGGGGCGAGTTGAATTAATTATATTTTTTAAACTAAACTTACGTATTTCAAACTCATTTGTAGATATGAACTTATCACGTATAATTTTCAACTAATTATTTGACATACTTAACGAAAGTTACTAAATACTCCATCTGTAATGCATAGCGTTGTTCGTTATACTGTTGTAATGTATGTATATGAAAAATAAAACTTCATTTTCCTATATTTGATAATTGATTTTGTAACATCATTTACTTCATAAATTTTACTTTCACAATTGCATAATCTGTATATTACTATACATATTTATGGTAGAGATGTCTAAATCATAGGGTCCAGAAAATATCTTAGTAGATGTTTTAGTATATCAGTAGTTAAGCATATATATACCCGTAGAAACTTCTAAAGCACAAATTTAATTGTTAGCAAAACTCTTTTTGGTTTTTTCATGGTCAAATATGTCTTGTGAGTTAATATGGATTCAATATAAGTTGAAAATGTGTGTATGCTCTCTACTAGGTATTAAAATAGAATCCCTAATAGTAATCATCGACTAATAAAAACTAAAATGGATTATATGATCTTTTCAAACATAAGATTTGATTATTGGATATGCTTGCATGCAATGCACCTGGCATCATTGATGTCTACGTGTGCTTCTATTCTTGTAGACAGTGTTGGCCTCCAAGAGCAGAGGTTTGTAGAACAGCAGCAAGTTTCCCTTAAGTGAATCACCCAAGGTTTATCGAACTCAGGGAGGTAGAGGTCAAAGATATCCCTCTCAAGCAACCCTGCAATTAAGATACAAGAAGTCTCTTGTGTCCCCAACACACCCAATACACTTGTCAGATGTATAGGTGCACTAGTTCGGCGAAGAGATAGTGAAATACAAGTGATATGGATGATTAAGTAGTAATTGCAATCTGAAATAAAGATGGCAGCAAGCAAACATGTAGCAGAACTTGTTGTAAACGGTGTTTCAATGCTTAGAAACAAGGCCTAGGGATCATACTTTCACTAGTGGACACTCTCAACAATGATCTCATAACTGAATAAGTAAAAGCTACTCTTAAACACTCTCTTGTTGGATAACAAACACCATTCATTGTGTAGGGCTACAAAAGCACACCTCAAGCCGGAGTAAACAAGCGCCACAACGTCATAAAGGAGTCACACACGGTGCACACACTGTCACCTTTACACCGTGGAGAGTACCGGAGTTCATATTAAAGTAACCTATAGAGTGCATAATAGATAAAGAGTAACATCTACATATTCAACTAGATTAGCACAACTGAACACAAGTAAATACTGCTCGGGATTATTCTCCTTCTTGATGAAGCAAGAGTACTATGCGTAGGGCTGCAAAGCACACCTCAAAGTCTGAGTAAACAAACACCACAATTCCCAAGAATAAGCCATGATAAATGTCTAAATTATTCATAGAGTCACACAAGTACCCACACTGTCACCTTGATACCGTGTTGTCACAATGACTCCAGAAACTAGACAAAATCACTTGAGTAGCATAAACATTATTAATGTATTCAGCGATACTAGCAATACACATGATCACATAAAGATCACACCATGGGAGAGAGAGATGAACCACATAGCTACCGGTAGAGCCCTCAGCCTCGGGGGAGAACTACTCCCTCCTCATCATGGGAGTCAGCAGCGGCGATGAAGATGGCGGTGGAGTCGATGGAGATGACTCCGGGGGCAATTCCCCGTCCCGGCAGCGTGCCGGAACAGAGACTTCTGTCCCCCGAAACTTGTCGTCGATGGCGGCGGCGCTGCGGAACTCTTCTGGAAATATGACTTGGTTTTTAGGGTTTTCGCGTCGGGGAATAAATAGGCGAAGGGGCGACGTCGGTGGAGCCCGAGGGGCCCAACCATAGGTGGCGCGGCAGGGGGCCCACCGCGCCGCCATGTGGTTTGGCTGGCTCCTGGCTCCTCTTCGTCTCTCCTTCGGACTTCGTGTACGTGTTGGAAAAATAGGGACGTGGCCTTTTGTTTCGTGCAATTCCGAGAATATTGCAGAAGTACTTTTCTGAACCAAAAACAGCAGAAAACAGGGAACTGGCACTGTGGCATCTTGTTAATAGGTTAGTCCCAGAAAATGCATAAAAGTGATATGAAGTGTATATAAAACATGTAGCAATTGGTATAATATAAGCATGGAACATCAGAAATTATGGATACGTTGGAGACGTATCAAGCATCCCCAAGCTTAGTTCTACTCGTCCTCGAGTAGGTAAAACGATAACAACAAATAATTTCTGAGGAGACATGCTTTCACACAATCTTGATCAATATATTGCAAGGCTCATGTCATGAATGAAGTGACTCAAAGCAATGGTCTATAGTTTGCTAACATAGATAAAGAGTAAACAATGAATCATATAAGCAAAAACTTTTCATGAATAGTACTTTCAAGACAAGCATCAAAAAGTTTTGCATAAGAGGTAACTCATAAAGCAATAGATTCAAAGTAAAAGGCATTGAAGCAACACAAAGGATGATTAAGTTTCAGCATTGCTTTCAACTTGTAACATGTATATCTCATGGATAGTTGTCAACATAAAGCAATATAACAAGTGCAATAAGTAAACATGTAAGAATCAATGCACACAAAGTTGACACTAGTGTTTGCTTCTAGATAGAAAGGAGTAGGTAAACTGACTCAACATAAAGTAAAAGATAGGCCCTTCGCAGAGGGAAGCAGGGATTAAATCATGTGCTAGAGCTTTTTAAGTTTTCGAAAGCATATAGAGAGCACAAAATAAGTATTTGAGAGGTGTTTGTTGTTGTCAACGAATGGTAGTGGGCACTCTAACCCCCTTGTCAACCAGACTTTCAAGAGCGGCTCCCATGAAGGACGTTATCTCTACCAGCAAGGTAGATCATCCCTCTTCTCTTTTGTTTACACATGTATTTTAGTTTCTTTATAGTTGACACTCCTCCCAACCTTTTGCTTACACAAGCCATGGCTAACCGAATCCTCGGGTGCCTTCCAACATTCACATACCATGGAGGAGTGTCTATTTGCAATTAAGTTGCTTACTGATAAATCAGGGCAAAACATGTGAAGAGAATTATTAATGAAAGTTGTAATTAATTGGGGCTGGGCACCCCGTTGCCAGCTCTTTTTGCAAATTATTGGATAAGCGGATGTATATGCCACTAGTCCATTGGTGAAAGTCTGTCAGAAGTAAATGACAAGATTGAAAGATAAAACACCACATACTTCCTCATGAGCTATAAAACATTGACACAAATAAGGAGTAATAAAGTTTTGAATAGTTTAAAGGTAGCACATGAAGTATTTACTTGGAATGGCAGGAAATACCACATAGTAGGTAGGTATGGTGGACACAAATGGCATGGGTTTTGGCTCAAGGTTTGGATGCACGAGAAGCATTCCCTCTCAGTACAGAGTTTAGGCTAGCAAGGTTGTTTGAAGCAAACACAAGTATAAACCGGTACAGCAAGATAAATAAAAACATATTGCAAGTATTATAAGACTCTACACTGTCTTCCTTGTTGCTCAAACATTTTACCAGAAAATATCTAGACCTTAGAGAAACAAATATGCATCCCAAGTCTCAACAAGCTCTACGGTAGTTCTCCACTACTAGGCTTTAACTACATGATGCAAGAGCTTAAACATGATCTACTTGAGAGCTCAAAACAATTGCAAAGTATCAAATCGAAACAAGACAATGATCTACAAGAATGCATATGTCTTTTCCAATACCAACTACTACATGTAGCATTTTCTTTCTTCCAAACAAACACCAATCAATTTATTTAAACATAAACTCTCCAAATGATAATATAATGCAGCAAGAGAGTATTTATAAACAAGTGCTAACAGCTCGAAGAGATGCATGAAAAACAGGAGCTAAAAGCACTGCAGTAGCTAGTTAAGAATACTCAACAAATATAAGTGAAGAACATGAGTATTCACATGAAAAAGCGGAGCGTGTCTCTCTCCCACACAAGGATTGCTAGGATCCGAATTTATTCAAACAAAAACAAAAATAAAAGCACACAGACGCTCCAAGTAAAGCGCATAAGATGTGAAAGAATTAAAATATAGTTTCACTAGAGATGACCTGATAAGTTGTTGATGAAGAAGGGGATGCCTTGGGCATCCCCAAGCTTAGACGCTTGAGTCTTCTGAATATGCAGGGATGAACCACGGGGGCATCCCCAAGCTTAGGCTTTTCACTCTTCTTGATCATATAATATCACCTTCTCTCTTGATCCTTGAAAACTTCCTTCACACCAAACTCGAAATAGTTCTCATTAGAGGGTTAGTGCATAATCAAAAATTCTCATATTCTGTGATGACACAATCATTAAAGCTTCTGGACATTAGCTACAGCCACAATGCTTTGTGGAGCAAAGAAATCCACTCAAACATAGTAAAAGAGCGAATGCAAAACAAAAGGCAGAATCTGTCAAAAACAGAACAGTCTGGAATGACGAATTTTTTCGAGGCACTTAAGTTGCTCAGATGGAACTGGTCCAATTTAATGAAAGTTGCGTACATATCTGAGGAAGATGCGTGATTTTTTACAGAATTTTTGAATTTTCTCAGGAGATAGCTCAAATCGTGACAGCTAAAAATCTGTCTCTGCGCAGAAATCCAAATCTTGCATCAACTTTCAATAAAACTTTACTTGGCACAACAATGCAATAAAATAAAGATACAAAGGAGTTGCTACAGAAGTAACAAACACCTTGACTCAAAACAAAAAAAAGCAAAAATAACAGAAAATAAAAACAATGGGTTGTCTCCCATAAGCGCTTTTCTTTAAAGCCTTTTAGCTAGGCATAGTGATTTTTATGATGCCACATAAGATGAGAGTTGAAACATAAAAAGAGCATCAAGAAGCATATATAAAACATGTTTAAATCTAACACTCTTTCTATGCATAGGAGTCTTGTAAGAAAACAAGTCAATGAAGAACAAAGTGACTAGCATAGAAAGCAAAACAAGTGTAACTTCAAAAATTTCAACATAAAGAGAGAAGACTTAATATTATTGTGATATATGAAATCGTGTCTCCCTCTCTCATAAGGACCAGTAGGTCTTAAAGTACCCAGCAAATAAAAGCAAATCAAGAGAAAGCTCAAAACATTCATCATAAAGAGGTTTAGTAACATAAATTTCTATAACCATACTTTCCTCTCTCAAAATAATTTTCAGCGGCATCATGAATAAACTCAACAATATAGCTATCACATAAGCATTCTTATCATGATCCATGCATAAAGTATCATTACTCTCCACATAAGCATGAATCATTAATAATAGTGGAGTAAAAGTATCACATCCATCATTGTAATCATCAAAAATTGGAGGCATAGAATAATCATAATGAATTTTATCCTCAATAGTAGATGGACTGAAATATCATATTCATCATTGTAAACATCATATATAGGAGGCATATCATAATCAACATAAACTATATCCTCAATAGTAGGTGGACTGAAAATATCACAATGATTATAATCATCATATATTGGAGGCAAAGTATCATCAAAGCAAATTTCCTCCTTAAAGCTTGGGGGACTAAAAATATCATATTCATCACAACTAGCTTCCCCAAGCTTAGACTTTTCCATAGCATTAGCAATAATGGTGTTCAAAGAATTTATAGTAATACCATTGCTACCATCATGCAAACAAGCCTCCATAGGTTTTTTAATTTTCTCTTCAAAAGCATCATGTCCTAATTCAATATAAAGTTCATAAAGATCTCTAATTTTTTTGTTGTTTTCCATTAAGCCTAACTAGTGAAAATAAAAACAAGAAACAAAAAGATATAATTGCAGAATCTAAAGGAAATACTTCGAGCACTCACACACTAGCAACATACTAGAAAATAGCTTAGTAGCCAGAGGATGTGAATACCTTTTACCTTACCTCCCCGGCAACGGCGCCAGAAAATAGCTTGATGTCTACGTGTGCTTCTATTCTTGTAGACAGTGTTGGGCCTCCAAGAGCAGAGGTTTGTAGAACAGCAGCAAGTTTCCCTTAAGTGAATCACCCAAGGTTTATCGAACTCAGGGAGGTAGAGGTCAAAGATATCCCTCTCAAGCAACCCTGCAATTAAGATACAAGAAGTCTCTTGTGTCCCCAACACACCCAATACACTTGTCAGATGTATAGGTGCACTAGTTCGGCGAAGAGATAGTGAAATACAAGTGATATGGATGATTATAAGTAGTAATGCAATCTGAAATAAAGATGGCAGCAAGCAAACATGTAGCAGAACTTGTTGTAAACGGTGTTTCAATGCTTAGAAACAAGGCCTAGGGATCATACTTTCACTAGTGGACACTCTCAACAATGATCTCATAACTGAATAAGTAAAAGCTACTCTTAAACACTCTCTTGTTGGATAACAAACACCATTCATTGTGTAGGGCTACAAAAGCACACCTCAAGCCGGAGTAAACAAGCGCCACAACGTCATAAAGGAGTCACACACGGTGCACACACTGTCACCTTTACACCGTGGAGAGTACCGGAGTTCATATTAAAGTAACCTATAGAGTGCATAATAGATAAAGAGTAACATCTACATATTCAACTAGATTAGCACAACTGAACACAAGTAAATACTGCTCGGGATTATTCTCCTTCTTGATGAAGCAAGAGTACTATGCGTAGGGCTGCAAAGCACACCTCAAAGTCTGAGTAAACAAACACCACAATTCCCAAGAATAAGCCATGATAAATGTCTAAATTATTCATAGAGTCACACAAGTACCCACACTGTCACCTTGATACCGTGTTGTCACAATGACTCCAGAAACTAGACAAAATCACTTGAGTAGCATAAACATTATTAATGTATTCAGCGATACTAGCAATACACATGATCACATAAAGATCACACCATGGGAGAGAGAGATGAACCACATAGCTACCGGTAGAGCCCTCAGCCTCGGGGGAGAACTACTCCCTCCTCATCATGGGAGTCAGCAGCGGCGATGAAGATGGCGGTGGAGTCGATGGAGATGACTCCGGGGGCAATTCCCCGTCCCGGCAGCGTGCCGGAACAGAGACTTCTGTCCCCCGAAACTTGTCGTCGATGGCGGCGGCGCTGCGGAACTCTTCTGGAAATATGACTTGGTTTTTAGGGTTTTCGCGTCGGGGGGAATAAATAGGCGAAGGGCGACGTCGGTGGAGCCCGAGGGGCCCAACCCATAGGTTGGCGCGGCAGGGGGGCCCACCGCGCCGCCATGTGGTTTGGCTGGCTCCTGGCTCCTCTTCGTCTCTCCTTCGGACTTCGTGTACGTGTTGGAAAAATAGGGACGTGGCCTTTTGCTTCGTCGAATTCCGAGAATATTGCCTGAACAGCTTTTCTGGAACAAAAACAGCAGAAAATAGGAACTGGCACTGTGGCATCTTGTTAATAGGTTAGTCCCAGAAAATGCATAAAATGATATAAAGTGTATACAAAACATGTAGCAATTGGTATAATATAAGCATGGAACATCAGAAATTATGGATACGTTGGAGACGTATCAATCATCTGTCGTAAACAAGTGCTCCAAACAATTTTTATTAATTAAAATTCCATGCACCGAAATAACTTTTTAAATCTAGTTAATATTTTTTAGTAAATCTTGTATAACATATCAGCCTAACTAAACTCATAGCCGTCGATTAGGTTGTATTTTCCTACATATGTGGTACATGCAATTAATCTCTTTGCAGTTGCTCCTACAAACCGAGTCTTTTACTTTTTAGAATTTAAAGGTATTTTGAACGTAATTGACAGTAATATGGTGATTAATAGCACACTATTGTTGGGGCCCTCCTTTTGAGAGGGCTCGGGACGGTTGCCCTATTTGCACGGCCAATGGGCAGCTTGGAGTATCTTCACTTATGTGCGTGAAGACCACTACACAAACTATCAACACATATAGTTCAGCCATGCAGTCCTTGGGCGCCAAGAGGTAATGAGCAGTGTAGGGTTGCACAACGGGCAAAAAAATCGTACTTGCGGTACTATCAAGATCTATCCATTAAGATGTAATCCCCACAAGGGGTGATCTAGTACTTATAAACACCTTAGCGGAAGTCAGTCAATCCTGATGAAAATTCTTACGACAAAGCCTGATGGTGAGAGTGTTGCCTATTCCCCGTTAAAGATCAAACGTGTGATCTCTCTTCTAGTATCCATGCATCCAGTGCACCAATCCGTCATTGTTCCGTTGTTCCAAAACTCGACGCCAACGATGAGAGACAGCCTTTGCGGGGTAGTGTTAGTAGTATTAGATCTAATCAACTAGATTAGATCTGTATGAGGAGTAGAGAGATTTCTCAACAAATGAGATCTAGAGGATTGGTTGATATCGAGGATAGTGAGAGGGTCGAGAGTATGTATCTCTTCATCGTCTTCGTCTGTAGGAGTAAGTTCCCATTTTTGAATAATTTCAGCTCCATTACACACTTTAGGATATACCTAATAATCACCGTTTTAATCTCCTATTACGGTAGACGTTTGATGACGATCAAATATACTGTCATGATGTGTGGTCACTAGATGTTCTCATGCATGGTATATGGTTATAAGCAAATGAAAGTATCATAACCACTTGGCTAACTTCAACAACAACGATTTGTGTGTCTTAGCAAGATCATATACTTGGGTCGGTTTGGTACTATTGTTATCCTACCAATATACTCTCATAGATATTTGACTTATACAAAGTTCATGATTAGGAAAACGTGATTATCCGACAACATATGAGCTAATCTTAGAGGCTAGATTAGGAACACTTGTTTGTTCATATTGTTAGACGTGCATGTGGTTTTCCTTCGAATACTCACTATTCCAGTACCACATCAGTTATAGCATAAACATATAAATTTTAATAATGAACTTGGAGATAAATAATAATTTTATATTATTGTCTCTAGGGCATATCTCCAATAGTTTCCCAATTACACTAGAGTCAATACATATCTAATTAGCATGATTTATTAATACCTATGGAACTGCGCTTTCTTTCGTACTTTGCAAGTGACTTTAGACTATGTTTATCACCTTTTGATCCAATCAAATTTGTGAAAAACTTGTAGCTCCCCACATGTTAGGAACTCGAATTCTGAATGAATCTGGCTCCATAGTTGCATCAATAATTTCAAGTGTCTCCAAATGAAATTATGATACCCTGAAACCTCACCTAGTCAACATACTTTATCCAATAACTTGCAATCATAGTGTCACACATTTAATTGTGCAACTATCCTTTTATAAATTGCAGAGTCCACTCATAATACACTAATGTTGATGATAATCAAGCATAAGTATTACCATTTGAAAAATAGCATGATCTGATTCCAAATCAATAAAGATGTTCTGACTTTGTAATTCCACTACAAATGCATATGTGAGAAGCATCTCATCATAGTATTTAAAGTTTTACAAATCAATTAAGTTGTCGTTACTTTTGTAATACCACCACAAATATATATGAGTAGCAACTCATCATAGTACTTGAAGTTTTATTACGAAATTAATTAACTGCCTTTATGAGAAAACTTGTGTTAACTCTTTCTCTCAATACAGGTGGCTAAATGAATTTAGCACTTTGCAAACTTTCCGGTTTTATGCACTATTCATGGCAACGTGATTGGCCAAATCACATATTGTAATTTGAACTCAGTCCATTCTATCCGCTCAACGGCGATGAATATAGTCACTGCAGTCTTTTGCAAGATATCACACCATGTATCTTTGGAACAAATTGCTTTGTCCCATATCTTGCAATTCAATTTTTTTTTCAAAATTGCTCATAGTACATTTATCGATATCATATTTATTAAAATTCTTAATATATCACATAGATAATGATTTAGTAAGAAATTTTGTGACACATTTATTTAAAACTACTTTTAAATCTTTGCAGGATATTTTTCTTCTAATTCAATTCCTTATCACTATCATTTTATTCGTACTTGATGAACCTATTTTAATCAAGACTAGTTTTATAAATCTTTGATATCCATATATGTTCTTCTTTATAAAACATTTATTTATGTCATGTGATGCAACATCAACATCACATGATACAACTCTCAAGATAAAATTTTGTAGTCACATGAACACTTCCTTAGTTCGCGATGGATCTTGGTGCCAGGCTTGATGTGATACCTCTAAATTGGGATATGCTAACCTAGAATCAAGGACGCCACACAGAGACTCAAAGACGCGTGTAAGCCTCAAATGTACTAACCAAGAAAGATTGCAACAACAAAACGATGAGAAGAAAGGAACGATGGAGCTATTTATGTACTAATTTGTTCAACAGGTCTAGGTTACATCTCCCCAAAAACTCTAACGTGGAAAACGGCACCGAGATCGATCGATCTTCGGGCAAGACAAGACCGCAGGAACCAAATCAACCAAGATCAGAACGATTAATGAACACGCACACGTACACGCAGCGATCGATAGATCGATTCACGCGTGCAGATTGGGGAGCTCGTCGCCAGATGAGATTTCTCAGACCTCATTCCTCAGTGGTCTCGAGGTACGCGGCGAGGCTCCCGGATGATCGGCACGAGAGCGACGACGCCGAGCGTGGGCCCGTTGGCGGGCGGGCCAGGCGGCGGCCGAAGCTGTCGTAGTGGATCGCCCCCACGAAGTCCAGCGGCTGGCACCGCTCGCCCATCAGGATCGCGCGGCGCCACACCACGCCCTCCCCGTCGCCCTCCTCGTCCTTGATGACTTCCATTATGCCGTCGTCTCCCTTGCCGTCGCCGGCGGGTTGCTGCTGCCGCGGCCGCGTGAAGAAGCCGTCGCTGCCGACGGGCCGCGTCCTCCTGCGCGAGGGGGCGGAGGAGACGCCGTAGCGGTGGCGGTGGCGGAGGAGGCGGCGGGTGGCGCGGGAAACGCGCCGGGTGCACACAGCTACCAGGCTCGACACCCTGCCGACGATGTGCTCCGTGTACCCGCCGTGCACGGCCATGTCGGCGGACAGTTGGTGCGGCGCGCGCGTGATCTGGTGGTCGGAATCTGGTGGAGTCAGGGGACAAGAACTAGTCCTGGATGTAGAGTGAGCTGAGGAGGGAGTGGTCGAACTTATCGGGATGTGTGAGCGCGGGATGTTCGGAGTTTGACTGACCGCGCCTGCGAGCTAGCTTTATTCATGCAGATTTCTGAATGAAAGAAAGAAAGAGGTAAAGGAGCTTCGATCTGCATGGCATGGCATGCTCGTTCCTCTTTGACTGAAACTCTTTTTTGGGAAGTTGCAGTTTAAATGTTCAAGACCCCGTGGACGTAGATTTTTCATCTAAAATTAAAGTAACTATTTTTTTCTAAAGAAGTTTTTTTTTTGAAAAACTACAGTACAATTGTACTGCATATTTTACCCAGTCTTTTAAGAAATGGCGATGCAAGTTTGCCATTCCACTTAAGTGTACTTTTCATTGATGTGTGCAGTACGTGCTACTCCCTCTCGTCTTGCCGTGTGTCTAGATTGTCAATTTGATCAATATAATATGAGTTATATACACAAAAACTATAGCACTAGAAAATATAACATTTAAAGTTTTAAATGGTACTATATTTTTTGACGAGCATACCCGATCCGCGTCCATATGCCACCATCCATCATAGATAGTTGATGAGGGAGGCCACCACGGGCGTCTCTCGCCGGCGCTGGTGAACGTCTCAAAGCCTGCAAAAAGTTAGATACCAAAGTGGCAAACCTATGCTACTACTACTAAGGTGCAGAAACCAACTACTCGAGGAGATTCTCAACGCGTTCTGAGTGTATAGTTATCAGGTTCAGTGTGTGGCTTTAGATTTGACTACTTTGTCATACTACATTATTAGGTTGTAATACCTCCGTTTCGTAAACATAACATGTTTTATCTCCACTAATATAAAAAGACCCAGAGTGGCTGATCCATATAACGTCAGCACTTAGATTAGCCTTATCTAATGATCCAGATTTAACCAATGATGTATCGTACCCCCTACTAACAACCGTCCATCCGCTGAATCCAACGTCCTGAATTCATCCAATGTTGAGCCCACGACCCGCACACTCATCTCCACTAATTAGATCGTAAGAAAGGAAAGGAAACCGCACGCACTCGGTCGCCCACCCCCGTCGCTCCCGGCCGCCCGCAGCCGCGCCGACGCTCCGGGCCGCTCTACGCTGCGCCGAAGCTCCCGGCCGCCCACCGTCGACGCTCGCGGCCGCCCACCGCCGCGCCGAGGCTCCCGGCCGCCCAACGCCAAGACGACCCAAGCCGCCCACCGCCGCGCCGAGGCTCCCGGCCGCCCAACGCCAAGACCATGCCGCCCAACGCCGAGACGACCCCTGCCGCCCACCGCCGCGACGACCCCGGCGGCCCACCGCTGCGACGACCACTGCAGCCCACCGCCGCGGAGACCCCTGCCGCCCGGGTTGAGGTAAAGCAGAACAATTGTTTATGATCGTCTCTGTACTTCCGTGTAGTTGTTGCTGTTAAAGGATAACACTGCAATTTATGCCTTCATGGGTGGGTGCATACTGGTATGTGGAGTTAATTTTTCCAGAAAGAGGAGTGCCCATTTTCTTGTATTGGTAGTGGGACTTAATCTAAGCCTAACTGTATGACTTATGATTCACATGTACGAATAGTTGATTGCAGTTGAAACTTAAAGTTGATATGCAAATTTGGCATGCGGTACATATGGGGGTATCTACTATGGGAAAAGAGGTGTTCAGTTACTTCTGCCAATTGTATCTTTGTTCAACTGTTGCTTTCCACTCCAAGCTTTATAGTTCTGGATGTTGCAAAAAACTCTATGTGCACACACCAACAGTGGCTATTGGAATGTTTGATCTTTAAATTAAATCAGACTCGAGTATGCATGCTTTGGTCAGGGATTGTTGTGGTGATGCATCTCTAATCCCACATTGTTTCATCTCTAACACCGTGACAAATTAAAAATGCTACTTCAACTATTAAAATGCATAATTCTTATTAAAAAGGTAATCTTCTCCTTGATCAACAAATATGCTTCAAGTTCATCAGTATTATTTGGAGATCTTTCAGGGATAGCAGAATTTGTGCCATCAAGTAATTATCAATTTTTTCGTGTAAACAAATCCATTCCTATACTTGACCTTCGAAGCATGAATTATGTGTGGCATGCATCTGGTTAGATTTTTTTATACTACCTTTGACTGAGATTTCTTGATATTTCCAGGGCAGAGGAATCTTTTAGTACCAGAAACTTTTCCCTGACATAGTAACCAATATTTGGTTCTCTTAATTTGTTCATCATGAGTAATAATTATTGGGCAGGAAGCTGATTTTCCTAGAGGTAATTGCGATTGGAGTCTTTCTGCCACCACAATCATGGTCGTTGTAATCATCTTTCAGATATGGATTATTAGAATTTCATCTTTGGTCAGCTTTGCCATATGGGACTGACTTTATTGTCAGACATGTATATATATATAGATTCAACTTTGGAAAAGATTATGTTTTTCTGGGTGACCATAACGTGTTTACGTATAAAATATCTGTTTATTTTGCTTCTGTTTCTTAATAAATCTGCATGTGTAGCTATTTACATGATTGTGTACAAATCACTGATTCTCAAAGAAGTACTGATTGCCTGATAGGTTTCTCTGAGATATTGAGCAGTTGGTCGGTCTTTTTCATTTGTACTGCTGATTTGGTAAATGATGGAATAGCCCTAAAAGATTTGGTTACAATAATTAAGTGTAGTGTGTCGGTCCAGCAGCATGAGCTACCTTGGTCAATTTCCTGTAATTAGTAGGTGCATTTTTACTTCCCTAAATGTATGCATATTGTTAGTTGTTGATCTCCAGTTTTCACTTCATCATATCAGGTGCAGATTTCATACTCCAAAGACGTGATCCCATTTCATCATATCAGGTGCAGATTTCATACTCCAAAGACGTGATCCTACGCCACCGCCACTGGTCAAAGCCCGGGCCGCCAAGCCACAAGAGCGGCTGTAACCATGGCCGTGCCGCCAACTGCAAGACAGGCTAGAACACGGTCTCGCGCCAAGATGCATTATGGGCTGGAACAATTGCTACTTCGTTTACAAAAAATGTGTTTCTATCCCCCGTATCTACGATCTGTCACCGGCCATTCAGGTTATATCGATCCCCACATTTGCTTCAAACTAGGTTCTTATGTTTTCTTGATAATTATAGCCCTCAATATATTCATTTCTTATTGAATTGTGTTAACAGCCTCAGAGTGACAACCCCTCAATCGATTTTGAAGTCAATCCCTTCTCAATATGTTCTGTTTCGTTTCAGGTTTCCTACAATACAAAACCTTTCATTTAGTCTAATTGATTTTAACTCGTCTTACATGTAACTTGAAGGATGTAAACAAAAGCTACAACAAATACATCTTTGTTTCCGATCATATGTAATGGAAGCTATTAACGTAATTATTGTACATCTGTTGCTGTCACAGGTTATCTTCAATGGAAACCATATATATCAAACCATACCCATGTGTAGTATTGCAGTCTACGTTAATCCTTTCAGTGATATCTTTGTCCTGGATTGATTCTCTCTTTTCTATTGACGAGTCAGGCTGATAATTCTTTGTATATGTGGCCATCTAGGTGTGGGTCATACACCTGCTATATGTCACTCCTTGAGAAAAATGATCCTTAAAAATTATAAGGTCAGAAGCATCTTATTTTGGCATGATTAGTATTATTTGTATCCATGCGAAATGAAGAAATATGGGACCCAGGGTTATATTTCCCCATAGCAACAGACTATTACCAATTTACCATAGTTATGTACCTGTTTTTTTCCTTAAGCAATAGTGCATTGCTCTTTACACCAGAGTCATTTATCACGTTAATCGAGCTACTTATTCATAAGATGCATATTTATCATTCTCTGGGAACTCTGATGTTTAATCACAGATCTGGTGGTAATTTACAAATTAATGAGACCTATTTGGCTTCTCCATATGCTGAACTGTTAATGGTTATGTATTGCATGGCTGTACATACAAGGAACTAACTTGTGTGGTATATATGATGAACATCTCTATTCATCACAGATATGAAGGGTACTGATGACTAGCACTTTTAAATTATTATTTTTGTTTGATAGACTCAATGATTTGTAGGAATGCGCACAATGTTACAAGGGCGCCTGAATTTGAACCAAGAGAATAGGTACAGCGGAAACCAATTACAGGATGGAAACAAGAAGAAAATTCAGAGTACATACTTCATGTCATCCTTTTCTGCGGGTAGAAGTTTACTTATCATGGTATTGTTCATGATTGGCGAGCCAGGGGTTCCTTAAGATAAGTAATTTATGCGAGCTGTTTGGATCTCTTCTTTAAATATGTAGAACTGCATCGTCATGCAACGGTCTTGATTCGATTTTTTCTGAAGCCATGATGATGTTTATCTAGGGTGCTCTGTTTTATGGTTGAACATTATGGTGTTCTCGACTGTGAGAAGCCATGGTAGTATGGTACTCCCTCCGTTCCAATGAATAAGTCTTATATTTTTCTGGAAAAGTCAAGCTAAGCAAACTTTGACCAAACTTTTTGAAAAAATTATCAATAACTATAATATTATATGGATATCATGTGAAAATATATTTCATGATACATTTAACCATGTTTATTTTGTATCGTACATGTTCATAATTTCTTCAAAAATCTTGGTCAAACTTCACACAGTTTGACTTTTTAAAAATAATATAGGCCTTATTCATTGGAACGGAGGTAGTACCGCCTTGTAAATGTATAGCGGAAGACAAACGGAAGCAGTAAGAGACAAGGTTATGTTTAATCCCCCTTCTTTTCTCACACATTGTTCCATGACTTTTGTAACCTGCTCTCTCATTGATATCGTGTTGTAACATCAAGCATTGGCAGGAGTTTAGCAAGACAAGTTTTGTAGAAGAGTGTATCTTAATCAATACCAACACGAACTTGCAAATATGACAGCTATTACATGTGCAAGTTAAGCGCAAGTGAATAATATTTCCTGACAAGCTGCAATTCTACCCATATCAATGAGAAAAATAGGAAATGTATGATTATTTGGATTTAAAAAAGATTATTATTTGTGCACAATAATTTCGCTTGGTTATTAAAATAATATTGTTGTATAAGAACACACCTTAAATTTTAAGCATTTGAAGATACGTGCATTGCACGTGCAACATTACTAGTGAAACTAAAATAGCAAATCACCAAAACGTTTTATATTCTAAAACAGAGGTAGTACCTAATGGCATTGCATGTAGTTTTCTCCGACACGGTCTCCCAGTAGGTACGTTTTTTTTCTTTTGGCGTACACATAGGCGGCCCACATCGTCCGTGGGCTGGGCTATGTCTAGGACTATGCACCTATACGTCAGAGATGGAAGGAACAGACCCCGAGTCCTAAAGCGAGTCGCTCTCGCCTATACTACCCGATAAAATCCACCCAAACAAACAGCCCCGCTCTACGTACGTGCAAGACGACCAGAGGGGAGGAGAAGCGCCGGAGCCTTAATGGCGGCGTTCTCCCACACCGGCATTGTCCTTAATGGCGGCGTCTCGGAGTTGGTGGCACTGTGTGCTTGCCGATCTTTCAGATTGGTGGCTTTAGAGTTCATGGATGGTGTCGGCGAGGCGGCGGCGACGACTCCATCAGATGGTTTTTTCCTCCTGCTGTCCCCGTTGCTGCGGCGTTGTCTCCGGCGCCAAGGTGGAGCAGAGAGGATTCGTCTAGGAGTACGTGCAGACGGTGGTCTGCACTGGTGACAGCTGGAAGATGGTGCACCTTGTGGTGAGTTCGTGGTTGAAGGCTGATGGTTCTGGTTCCCTACTCCGACATCGTCGTGCGTGGGTGCCAGTGCTGAAGTTCGATGGCGTGTCCGGGGACATGCTGCCCCGGTCTGATTCTTTCAACGGCAATGGTTTGTCCTATGGCAAACTACATTGGAGGTCCGAAAAGCTGATGATCAGCGATGGAGCCGCGTCGAGCTCGGGTGAAGAGGTGATCTGTCTATTTTTTCCTTGGTGGCTGCTACGGTGGTGCCGAAAAAGATGGATAGGCGTTGGTTTGTCACATAGCTTTATCCTATCTTTCCAGATCTGTAAGATCGGTGTATACGTACTTTGTATCTCGCATTTTATTTATCAATGAGAATCGTATTACCATGCAAAAAAAAAAAAAGAAGCGCCGGAGCGGGTCGTCGGCCCAACCAATAACGCTTTGTGTTTTTCTTCTTTCTTTTGATTTATAGGAGGAAATAACGCGTGTGCTAGCATAGCATGCATTGCATATGTTTACGTTTTGGTTCTTTGTTATTCTATCTGCATGTAGTATAGTTAAGTTTCATGCATGCATTGTATATTTTGGGACGTGTTCTTGGTATTTTCGTGGCATCAGCACACGTAAGCTTTTTTTTCCGCTTCCAACGAAAAATCGGTCTTAGGTCCAACATTGGGTTGTAAGAATAGGGGTGGTGAATCAGTAGGGTTCCTTTTTTCTACCCCCTTCCTTACCTCTCCTTCCTTTTTATTAGACGATATATGTGGATATATCCGGTGACAGAATTGCTAGAAATTCATCGTTGACTCACATACGTACATACACTTGGTTGGGCGCACGTCAAGAGTGTTTCCATTACGTCCATCGTGTGTGATTTACAAAGTGCCCGGTGAACTATCTACGG
Organism: Poa pratensis; assembly: GCA_947311845.1. Classification (NCBI taxonomy): domain Eukaryota; kingdom Viridiplantae; phylum Streptophyta; class Magnoliopsida; order Poales; family Poaceae; genus Poa; species Poa pratensis. Next base: position 54,784,790 of record CAMZMU010000060.1, on the reverse strand, counting down.
TCGTAGTATCATGAGGAGGCATCGACTTTCACCGCCCATGGGCGCAATGGATTATCCTGCGAGCCCAGCCAGACCCGTCCTCTCCAGATACCCCTCGGTCTCGGTGGAGTCCTCCCCCTTAGTGCCGAGCAAAGCTGAATACAAATTACAAAAACTACCTATTATCCAAAAAAAGGTTAGGCTATAGTAGGTTGCATCATCTATAATTGTAGAGGAGAAGTTCTAATTCTGGCATGGTCTACCCTCCAGCATTGTACCACTGTTGAAGAGGCTGAAATCCTTGCCTTGCATTGAAAGGGTGCATCATGCACTACCTTATATTGGGTGAAGGTGCCGACAATCGCTATATGCAGGTTTGTCAAGTTCTTCTCGGCATAGCTCCCACTTCAACATCCAGTTGCAAGAACTGAAGTATGCGCCATCGTCTATGTCAGACGTTCCATTTTTATCAACTAAGAGGAGGTGTAATACAATAGGAATATTAAACTGTTCATGAATTTAAATGGTTCTCAAATTTGAAAGTTTCTTTAAATTTAAAATGTTCATTATTTTTTAAAAATATGAGCAGAAACCAATAATAAAAACAAACCGAAAAACCAAAAAAGAGAACAAAAAACCAAAAAAGAAAACCATAATCTGTCGGAAACTGCTCAAACCTTACCAAAAGCGCGCTTTTGAGGAAGTGGCTATCTGGGCCGGCCTACTAGAACAAAGCCCGAGGTGTGGGAGAGTGTGTGTCGCTCCCCTAAGAGACGCTATGAGCTACAAACAGGGTTTGTTCGGATCGATGAGGTGTGGGTAGCCCTATTTGCCGCTCGAACGGTGGACAGAACATACATTAGGAATTACATGACAATCCGTGGACCATAGGTGAGAGCGTAAAAAGATTACTCCCTTCGATCCTAATTAAGTATCGCCAGTTGTAAAAAAAAATTGTCTCTCCAATCCGATATATATGTCGACAGGAATGTATTTGTGACGTATAAATTCTATGTACAACTGCCGTCACTTTTATGAATCAAAGGTAGTACATGTTCAGTTCACTGCTTTTTTTTTTTGAATTTTTCCACATATATTAAACCAGTAAAGAGTACACGATTACATCGATTACAAAAACAAAACTAAAAGAGACTAGCAAATCTATGAGATCTTCAAGCCCTTTCTTCATCCATGACACAATCTTGTACTTTTCTGAAGGCAGCCGTAGAACAACGCCGAAACCAACAAACCACAAACCTGTGAATACCACTGAAAGTTCTCCCTTTTTAATTTTGAGCCGCAATGCCAAGGCTTTGTGCACGCACGCAGCCATTAAATTAATCAAGCAACATCGGCAAGAGCACCACCACTGATATTCCAGGGACAAATAACCGAACCACTTTGTCGACGTCGTTGGGAGCCGAGAGAACGAATCACCAATGCCGAAGACGTAGCAGTCGGGATAGATATTGCGAGGACAAAACTCCTTGCGACAACCATGAGAAACAGTCCAAGATTGATCTGGCGAAGCAAGATCTGAAGAATCATACCTAGACAGACTTAATCTTCCAAAGCCACTATTGACGTCGAGAAGGGTATCTCGCCGTCGAACGAAGCGTGGAAGATCACTTATTACAGACGAGACCATCTTCATTAACGAAGAAGATGACGACCAAAACGAAGCTCTAACATTAAGGACCTTCAAAAAGCGCCGTGCGCAGGTCCGAGGTCCCCACCCCTCCTAGTGCCAGAACGGCACCTAGAGGAGGCGAGGACCCGTCGAATCTTTGCCGGCGACGACGATGAAACTGCAGATGTCACCGGCGGCGGCGGCTAGGGTTGAAACCCTAGGCCGCCGCCACGATCGCCTCGCTTGCGCGACCTCCACATATTTATTTACACTCTTTGGTGGGCATTGCTTTTTGTTTTACCTGTGTTCAGTTCATTTCTAACGTGATTTAAAACCGATCGGAGGGAGTACGTACAGCAAATCACGTTGTACCACACGGCCAACCAAACCCCGATCGAGCCCGTAGCCGAGTTGGTTTCTCCAAACACGGTAGATAAAAGGCCAGGTTCACGTGCCAAACAGGCCTCCGCTGCGCCTGCGTGCACGACGACGAGAGACCTTCCCGACTCTCCTCTGCTCCACCCGCCTAATTGAACTCGATCAAAACTCGAACCAAACAGAAGCTGTTTCGTCGGTCCGATTATCTCCCGAAACTCTCCGCTCCCGATCGACTGATCATCGATGGCAGCGGCGGCGCTCCGGTCCTCTGTGGGTATGGCGCCCCGGCGCGCAGCCATGGCGGTACCGGCTCCATCATCCCGCGGCGGCGGCGCCAACACCAGGGCGGTACGCACGTACCACCATGGTGATGGACGGAGGAGCAGCTTCGACGCCGAGGCCTACTCGCACGGGGCCTCCGGCAAGCCGTGAGTTTCTCTCTCCATTGTTTCCATATTGTGCTGCTACATTACAGTACGTGTTTGACGGTTGAGTATGACGTTCAGGGACAAGGGCGACGGTTTCTTCGGCTTGGCCGCGTTCGTCGGATCGATGGCCTTCATTTGGCTCATGGAAGGAGATTACCACTACTGGCGGAGGCACGATTTTACTAGAGAGAATTCCTTCCTTGGCCCTTGCTTAAAATTTTGTTCCCTATTTGGCCCTAAAAAATAAAATCTTCCCAATTTATCACCTAAATTTCATTTCCTTCCTTATTTGGCCCTATAGTGCATTTTGAGCATTAAAATGACTCTTTTGCCCCTGATAAATTATGTGAAGAAAAAATCAGGCAGATCCTCTCCTTTCCGATTCGCATCTGGCTGCCAATCTCCAGCGCCTCCGGCGACCGGTAGCCCCGTTTTCTTTTTTCCGCAGATGCGGCGGCGGTGGCACCTCGATGGCCACGGCCCACGGAGTAGCCGGAGAGGCGCTTGGGACGGCAACCGTTCTTGCCTCGTGGAGCGGCAGGGGAGGTGCTCGGGACGACACGCCGTCGGCGGTGGCGCCGCTGCTTCCACGGACGCAGGGGCGGTCGCGCGCTAGGAGGAGGCGATGCGCCGCGAGCCGCGCCATGGCCACTATAGGGGTAAAGAAGTCTTTTTAATGCTCAAACTGCACTATAGGGCCAAATAAGGAAGGAAATGAAATTTAGGTGATAAATTGGGAAGATTTTATTTTTTAGGGCCAAATAGGGAACAAAATTTTAAGCAAGGGCCAAGGAAGGAATTCTCTCATTTTACTAGGCCGCCGCCGCGGATGAGGCCCAGGCGCGGGCGGTGATCGATCGATGAAGAAGAACAAGCTAGCTAGGCCGGACCTGATCCATGGAGTATCATAGATTTTCTATTTCTAGTGTTGAATATCGATCCATCAGCAGGGAGATACAGTTGCAGTAAAGCAGTGTACGTACGTACATAATGGTCAATGTCTAGTTTGATTCGATCCTGTGTTCTTAAAAAAATACTGATCGTGTGTTTTTTGGGAAGACGGAGAACATGCCGACGTCGTTCTTCCAAGTTCAGTTTGACATTTTTTTTTTTCTGACAATAAGTTCAGTTTGACAACTGCGCGAGTGCACCTGTCAGCTCCACGCGGCCTGCGAAAGCCTGTTGGGTAACAAGTCCCCACCCCGTGGCCGGGCCGATACATAAAGGCCCACTTACCACGCAGGCCCTGGCTACTACTACGTGTGCACGACGACCCGTTCCTCTCGGAGAACAAACTCGAACCAAAGCTTTCTTCATCGATCCCTACGTTTCTCTCCCGACGATCGAAACCCTCCTCCGCTTCCGGGTTCGCGATGGCGGCGCCGCTCCGGTCCTCCGTCGACCTCGCCCTCCGGCGTGCGACGGCGTCGTCCCGCCTCTCCTCCGCCGGCGGCGCGTCCGCCAACACCACGGTGGTACGTACGTCATAGCCACGTGCGATCTAGAGTAATTCGTCCGCTAGTTCTTTTTCACGCAATAGTAGTAAATCACTCTCCATCTAAACAGATCGTTCATCTCTCTCAAAACAAAAAATGGATCGTGCATTTGAATGCATGTTCCAAACCTGCTAGCTGATTTAATAGTACATCCACTCATCACTGCACCCCGTCCTCGATCCGGCCGGTTTCATCATCTCTGCATTCGTGCGTGCAGCGGACGATGCACTGCGACTTCTCCGGCGAATCGTCCTCGCGCGGGCTCGAACCTGCCAAGCCTGAGTAAGTTCTCGATCTAATTGGTTCAGTAAGCTGTTATATACTGTCGATCGGTTGAGTGAGCGTATGTACTCATGACAGACGACGTGATATATATGGACATAGATTTACATACATGTACGTGCAGGGACAAGTACGACGGTTACTTCGCCTTCGCCGCCGCCATCATAGCAGCCGGGGTGTTTGAACTCATAGAAGGGGACTACTTTGGGTTGGGTAAAATGAACACTAGGCCGCGGATGAGCAGGAGCAGGCGGTAAGATCGGACAAGAGATCGAGGAGGATGGATGCCGTGGAGTAGTACGTAGTAGTATCCACATTTTTTGTTCTCATTCCTTGGTAGATTTATTATCTAGAATTTTTTTTTTGAAACATAGACAATCTATTGATTAAGCCGAAAAAGAGTTGGACAGTTTATAAGTAAAACCGGCCAAAAACCGTACAACACAACGCACCACTCGCCGGCCAAACCCGGCGAAAACCAACACAACCGCTGAGCGGCACCAAAAAAGAAAACCTCACACGCCTCTCAAGAGAGGGCCTCGCCGAGACTGGAAGAAGGCGTCATCGTCATCACATCTCCCCTGGGGGCCACGCCGCCAACCCGAAACTCTGAGCATGCGACTCCGACTTCACCGCAGGCAGTCGCCGAGCCAACCCGCACTGTCGTGGCCGTGCGAGGCCATATGAAGATCCGTACCACTCAGCCCCTGCGACAAGACAGCGCAGCTCCGAGTCCGAAGAAGAGCTAAGAAGAGAGAATCAGGCAGGCTAGCGCCGTGGAAGCTCGCCGAAAAGAACATCTGTCGCCAGTCATCGTACACCACCGGGAAACCACAGCAGCTTCGACTTCTCAGCAACAAAACACGCCGAGGCAACCCCAAGGACACGCCGGAGAAGAGCCGACTACCGCAGCCACGGCCACATCTCCGACATCGCTCATCATCATCATCGTCGCCACAGAAGTCTCAACGCGAACACCTCGGAGCAACCTTGTCGCCGACACGACACAAGGTGGAGCACCCTCGATGTTGCAGAAACTCTCGGAGCCGCCGCCCCGACATACACCTCTCCATCACGCCCCGCGCAATCCACCTGCACCACCTTCCGGGGCCGCCGCCCCGACATGCCACCGCTCGTACCCGAGCTGCAACGCCGCACGGCCTAGCTGTCCGCAGTCCAAACTGCACAGGGCAACTACCCGCAGACCACGTCCGAGGCTGCTGCCTCGACATACTGAAGATCGTCCCCTCACTGGGACGCATCGACCGAGCCGACAACCTCGCTGCACACACATCACAAGATTGCCACCCACGCCATGCAAGGCCACAGAACCACCCCATAGAGCCGTCGCCGCATCGCCGCCCGAGGCCGCCGCCCCGGCATAACTCCAACCACACGAGGCCGCTGCCCCGACATCCACTGAGACCCCAACGGCCAGAGAAGACATGCAGGGAACACGTGCAAGCTCTCCAAAAGCGGCGCCTCCAAGGAGGGAGTGGCGAAACCACCAAACACCTCACGAGGGAGAGGAACATGAGTTCCTCGATGGCGCCACGAGGTGGGACACGACGTCAAAGACGCCGCCGTCATCGGCACGGACTGTACAGGCTTTCGCCCGGAACTCTTCCTCACCACTCGATCATAGGGAAACTCCTGCAAATCCGTAAACTGAATTGCCGAGACCGCCGGAGCACCGCAAAACCTGCAACTTATCTGCCGCCGTCCACCAAGCACCACCGCAACCACTCCATAGCAGCACCCCACGCCCGACCTGCACCACCTCGCCCTCACCCCTGCGCCGTCGCCCCGCCATCCACATGGCCGAGAGCAGCGTCGCCACCACATGGCCGAGCCCAGATGCGGCCCACCCGAGCCCAACGCACCAACGCACAGCGCCCCGCGCCGTCGTGCCGTGCATCCTGGCCGCGCCCCGACATCCACCTGCACCATCCCACCGGCCTCCCCGCCAGCTCGGAGAAGACCACCAACCAGCCCAACGACGTGCCGCCGAAGCCCGAGAACCACCGCCGGCGCGAGATCTGGGCGTGGGATCCCCAGATCCGCCGCACCCCGAAACCACCACGCCAAGGACTCCCAGCACCGGCACGGCGCCATGGATGAGCGCCGGCCAAACTCCGAGGCCGCCGCCCCGGCTTACGCTCGCTGCGAGCACCGGCGGCCGCCCCCCAGCCGCACCCGTCAGGCTCCAGCGGCCCCTGCGAAAGTCGAGCCCCCGACCACCTTTTGGCAGCGAGGGCGGGCCGCCACCACCGCGGAGAAGGCCGGCGGCGGCAGCGGCCGAGGGAGGCTGGGCGGGGGAAGCCTGCGGCGGCGCTTGGTGGCTCCCTGGCGTCGCCCGGGGGAGCGACGCGAGGGTCAGTTCGTTGTTTTTTTCCTGTTTTTCCACTGTGAGCTTTTGAATTTGGACATCTAGAAATTTTGAATATCGATCGAAAAGAGTTCGTTTGTTCGTTTTCCTCTACGTACGTGTATCTCTCTTGTGTTGTGTACGTCATGCATGGTTAATGCCTAGCCTGTCTTAGCTAGGTTCGTCTGTTTTCCGGTTAAACATGTGTGCGTTGTTTCTCTTCCAAGAGGCAATTGTCCATGCATATCAAAAGTCGTTATTTTCTTAGCTCTTGTCAAATCGATACCGGCAAACTTGTTTACACCCAATGTTTGATGTATATAGATATCATTATTTTGCTCCACTGAGCCGGTATATATACATTACCTTCGATAAAGAAAAATGCAATATCAGGTTCACACGATCTATGTTAGACCTCTAAGCATTGATTTCAAATTCTAAACTACTTGTGCAATTGAATAATTTTTTTCCTTTCACATTTCGAAAGCGATTTGGAGGTGGGGACGGCAGGCCATCGACACCTAGCTAGGCCGACTCAGCCAAGACTCGCGCTTACGGCATAGCAATGGAGCTTGCGTGCATCGACGTCATGCCGCCGCACTTCCGCTTTGCATCTGCCCTATGGTCCTGTCTTCGGGGGCTTCCAGAGGCTGTCGCCTACAGGCGGAGCATGACGTATTGACATTCATGACGACGGCTGCATGGTATTTTGTAGCCAGCCCCACTAGAACGAGAAGGCGCGCACAGGGAGTCCTCTTGCACGCTCCGTGAGCTAAAGGAGGAACCGATTTATATAGGTTGGGCGAAAAGAGGAACAAATAAGTCAGTTTCATCCATATGCATGATGCATGCATGTATATATTTGTTTCGGCGCAAACAGTAACCTAGTACGTCATCCATACTTGCAATCAATAGACAAGATCCCACCCTGGGTCGGTAAACGGAGTCGGTTCAGCAAGCTAGGCTTGTGTTTCCTTACAACTTTGCTCCTTCAACTGCACCTGCATACGCAACATATATAACATGATCCGACGACGCACTGAAAACACTGCTACAAGCTGGTAGCATATACTCTATCTGTTACTTGGTGTATACTTTTTTGAAGAAAAATCCATAATATAAAGTGTATTTGCTATTTATGGACAATTTGACCTATCAAAAAATGAGACCTAGTCTCAAAAGAGGGATTTAACGGATTGTATTCATTTTGTGCCTACACTTGGGGTGTGTTTGGTTCAGTGGCTATGAAAAAGTGGTTGGGGATACCCTAACCACCTGGTTGGTGGTAACCACTTTTCATGTTTGGTTGTGTGGGTTGGTTAGCCAAGTTTTGTGTTTGGTTGAAGTGATAAAAAGTGGTTATGGGTAGCCATGGTTTGAGGTGTGGGTGATATGGTAATCTCTTTAATATGATGGTGAGAATACCCTCACAACATGAGTTTTGGCTACATAATCGATTAAAGCATGGTATGAATAATAAGAATTCAAAAATATAATATATTTTGACATCATGTTCCGTTAAGACACGAAGAAACAAAAATTTCAGCATCATACTTCAATAACGTAGACAATTTCCAAATAAAACATGTCATAGTGAGAGCTGCGTTTTGAATCCATATTTTTCCGTTTCAAAAATTCGACAAAAAATCCTACATATAGATAAACTCAAGATCTACCAGTACGTAAAATTTCAAAGCAAAATTCGTATTACTCTAGGCTACATAAAGTACTAGTATCTGGCAACATATATAGGCATAAGATGGATTATTCCAACAAGTATTGGGCATAAAAGAACTCATTTCAGCAAGTATTATACATAAAATAACTCAGTTCAGGAACATATGGGAAGGTGGTTGGCCTCAACCACCACTTTTTTGGTGGTTGGCCTCAACCACATTTTGGAGGGAATATACCCAAAATGTGGTTACCCCCACACACCCAACACCACAAACCAAACGGGGGCTAACCACTTAAAAAGTGGCTACCACTAACCACTTGGTGGCTAGCCACCCAACCAAACACACCCTTGGTTCGGCGCACATCAAGAGTGTTTCCATTACGTCCATCGTGTGTGATTTACAAAGTGCCCGGGGACAGTGCTGGAGCTTCAGCCCGGCATGCCCGGGCGGCTGCCCGGGCTCCGGCTGCTAATTCCCTTTGATACTTAGTGAAGATGATAGCTTAAGTGAAAGCTTTTTGGGATAAATAGTGTGGTGTAAATGCTCTTGCCCGGGCTCAGCGCTTCAGCTGGCTCCGCCACTGCCCGGTCCCGGTGAACTATCCGCGGTCGTACTTGGATGGTATAATGAGGAGGCATCGACTTTCACCACCCATGGGTGCAATGGATTATGAATTGCAAGAATCATTCAGTGAGAAGGGGAAGCAGATTATCCTGCGAGCCTGGCCGGACCCATCCTCTCCAGATACCCCTCGGTCTTGGTGCAGTCCTCCCTCTTAGTGCCGAGCAAAGCTGAATACAAATTACAAACACTACCTATAATCCAAAAAATGTTAGGCTACGGTAGGTTCCATCATCCGCAATTGTAGAGGAGAATTCTAATTCTGGCATGGTCTACCTTCCAGCATTGTACCACTGTTGAAGAGGCTGAAATCCTTGCCTTGCGTTGGGTGCCGCATGCACTACATTATATTGGGTAGCTCCCCCTTCAGCATCCAGTTGCAAGAACTCAAGTATGCGCCATCATCTATGTCAGACGTTCCATTTTTTTTTTTTTATCAACTAAGAGGAGGTGTAATACTATAAGAACATAAACTGTTCATGAATTTAAACTGTTCTCAAATTTGAATGTTTTCTTTATAATTAAAATGTTCATGAATTTTTTAAAAATATGAGAAGAAACCGAAAAAGAAAAACAAACCGAAAAGCCAGAAAAGCGACCAGAAAACCAAAAAAGAAAACCATTTTAAACCTAAAAAAAAACAGTCGGAAGCTGCTCAAAGCTTGCCAAAACCGTTGAGGAAGTAGCTGCTCAAAGCTTGACAAGACGCTGTGAGCTTCAAATATGGTTTGTTCGGATCCATGAGGTGTTGGTCGCCCTATCTGCCGCTGGAACGGTGGACCGAACAAGCATTATGAATTACAGTACAATCCGTGGGCCGTGGGTTGGAGCGTAGCCGAGTTGGTTTCTCCAAACACGGTCGATAAAAGGCCAGGCTCACGTGCCAAACAGGCCTCCGCTGCGCCTGCGTGCACGACGACGAGAGACCTTCCCGACTCTCCTCTGCTCCACCCGCCTAATTAAACTCGATCAAAACTCGAACCAAACAGAAGCTGTTTCGTCGGTCCGATCATCTCCCGAAACTCCCCGCTCCCGATCGACCGATGGCGGCGGCGGCGCTCCGGTCCTCCGTGGGTCTTGCCCTCCGGCGCACGGCCGCGGCTTCGTCGTCCCGGCTCTCCTCCGCCGGCGGCGCCAACACCAGGGCGGTACGCACATACCACCATGGAGACCCATGGAGGAGCAGCTTTGACGCCGAGGCCTACTCGCACGAGGCCTCCGGCAAGCTGTGAGTCTCTCCATTGTTTCCATCTTGTGCTGCCACAGTATATACGCGGTTACGTACTGACGGTTGAGTATGACGTGCAGGGACAAGGGCGACGGTTACTTCGGCCTCGCCGCGTTTGTCGGATCGATGGCCTTCATTTGGCTCATGGAGTTAGATTACCACTACTGGCGGAGGCACGATTTTACTAGGCCGCCGCCGCGGATGACGCCCAGGCGCGGGCGGTGATCGATCCATGAAGAACAAGAAGCTAGCTAGCTAAAGGCCCGATGTAAATCTGTTCCTGGATAAATACTTCTATATGTAAATCTGTTGAATATCGATCAGCAGGGAGGGTTAGTTTGCTTGTGGTCTTAATATATAGCGGATTTGCGCTCACAGGTGGCTATGTTTATATAGGATACAGCTGGACTACTGTACTATACTAAATTATTACGTACGTGATGGTCAATGTCTAGTAGGCAGATTCGATCTTATGTTTTTGGGTAGATCGGAGTGCATGTCATGCTAATGCTTTGCCGGCGTCGATCGTTTTTCTTCCAAGAAGAGGGTTTATTGGCCGTGCATGCATGCCAGATCCTTCTGATTTGCGATTGTCAAAACCACACGGGGTCAATTGTCGAAAGGATCTTTACAGTTAGTCGAGCAGTTGGGTGCGATACATGTCATTGTGGAGACTGATTTCCAGCTGCTGATGTTGTCTCTGAATAAAAGGGAGGCTGATGCGTCTGCCCTAGCTGTGATCCTTGATTATCTAAAGTTCTGAATTAGTACGAATTTCTCTTTTTATGATGTTGTCGCTTGTAGACGTGAGAATTAGGAAAAGATCTTCATTGACTTTGATCACAAAACAAGAGAGCGCCGATCCATTCACACCGTGACCAGGCCCAGTTTCCATGCAGGCCCACGCTACAACCACTACGTGTTTGGACGAGAGAACAAAATCAATCGAACCAAAGCATTCTTCATCGATTCGTGCGTTTCTCTCCCTCTTCGCTTCCGAGTTCGCAATGGCGGCGGCGCTCCGGTCCTCCTTCGACATCGTCCTCCGGCGTTCAGGGGCGACGCCCCACCTCTCCCCCTCCGCAGGCGCCGCGTCCGGCAACACCAGGGGACGATCTACTTCGGTCGGTTCTTCTTTTTCCTGCAGTAGCAGTAAGAAATCAGTCTCGATCTAAATAGATCGCTTCCCACTCTCTGGCAAAATACAAAATGGATCGTGCATGCATGTATTACACACATACATTGTTGTGTTTGTGTCAAATATTGTGTACGTATTAGGTTAGGTTTGGACTTGGAGTTGTATTAGGTGTGGATAGGATACGAGTAGTGTTCGAGTCGAACTCTTGTAGCCTGGGCCTCCCATATAATGAGGGGAGCACCACACGTGTAACCCATGACGACTTGATAGCAACAGGCACGCAGGGGGAGCCGGCGGCTTGAGCCGGCGCCTAGGGCGGACAGGGTTGCGGTATCAGTGGGAGGAGCGCCCGTAGTCATGCCCTGCAGATGTAGGCGAGTTCGCCGAACTGCGTTACCAAATCTCGGTGTTGTCATCGTGTTGTGATTGCTTGGTTCTCGGTAGATCAATTATACGCCTACGACGATAACAATTGGTATCAGGTTGAGGTGCGGATTGTTGATCTAGAGGATGAAGACTCGTCGGTGTATCGGGAGCTGTCCGCACGGAATTTACAAATCATGTTGATGGTGCGGTGATAACCAGGATACGTCGGGAATCGAAGTAGCAATCGAATCGGCAGTGCTGCAGATGAGATGGAGCACGTAGATACGGCGGCGGCGAACAGCTGTGAAGGGCGCGTGTTCGCGACGGACACGGCGATGTGCGAGCGTGCAGCCAGGCAGAAGCGCAGGAGCGGACGCGCAGCCAGCGATGCGCGGGTCAGTGCTCGCGTGAGGCCTGTAGCAGGACGTGCGAGGCGCTTGGCTCAGGCACATGGGCCGCTACAGTACGATCCATCGTATGCAGCAAGGACGAGATTTGTTTGGAATCAAAAGCGTCACGTATGTGCAGTATTTTTCATCGGAAGCAAAGGAAAAGAAAACTGATTTGGCTAGGAGCTTTGGGGCACGTGGGCGTGAGAAGGATGCATGCTACTAGCAGATCCTTTCTTTTGGGTACGTGCATATGAAGGTTGTATGTTCGTTTTGGTTTCTTTGCTTGGTACATATCGGTGTACGGGATGGAAGCGGTGCACGGAAGACAGACGCAGAGTCGCAGCTTCACGGAAGATTGACAAAAATTGTAGGTTTGGTCAATGTTATTTGATCCGAGCGTTGTATGGGCGACGCTCGATGATGTAGCATGGGGCCAAGTTGATCAAGATGGACAGGATGCGCAAGAGGCGCCGAGAGGCGACGTGCGCATAAGGCTCGTGGAGTCTGGAGTGCGGCGTGCAGTCGATACGTTCGGCTGGGTCGGACTGGACAGTCTGACAGATCGACGGGAGGTCGGTCGGACAGAAGACGATGAAGATCGGCGACAACGACGTGGGAGCGTGAGGGCTGATGGTGTCCGAATTCTGTGGCGTGGAAACACGTGGCGCCACAGAAAAGGCACAGAAGGATGAAAGCCAATCATTGGTGGCGGGCCCCACCATATTTCTGTGGCGCATTCGGCTGCATGCGCCACAAAAACAACTATTCAGTGGCGCATTGGTCCGGAATGCGCCACAGAAAGTGGCAGAATTCTGTGGCGCATGCCGTCCTGTGCGCCACTGAATATATTTTGTGGCGCATGGCAATATTGGTGCGCCACAGAAAGTGGTTCCACCTATAGCCGTTTTCCTACTAGTGCTACCGACTCACCGAGGAAGTAGAATTTCTCGATCTCAAACCGCCTCTAAAAAAGTATATGCATAATCGATATACAAGTAATTTGCAATGAAAAAGATTTTTTATATATATGTGATTTCCATGTCGTTTTATCAATTATGAATAAAAAATGGGGATGTGGTGTGGCAGCCGTGCCCTATTTTAAGGCAGCCGCTTTGAAGTCACGCACTATTTTAGACCTGCTGGTAAAGCTGTGACCGTTTTGTTGCACTATAATTCAAACGGTGGCCCTGTAATCAAAATCTGCTGCCCTATTTTAGGGAAGGTGTTAGAGATCCTCTAAGGAGAGAATTGTTTATGTAGCTGCGTACCGAAACTGCTTTTTTTTAACAAACGTACCGAAACTGTAAAAATGCAATACCACAACTAGGAGCGTACGCACCTAGCCATCATGACCGTTGATTTCATCAAGATTCGTGCAACAAATTTATCAACGACTTTAAATGTCAATGCATTATCAATAATTGATAGATTTGTGTATTCAAATTTTAGATTCATGTACTAACATGGATTTTCTGTGCACGCATTGACAAAAAAAAAAAACCATGCATTAACATATTTTTTAGTTTTTTTAACATATAAAATAGTACGAATAATATGGTTCGTTGGATACAAAATCAACGGTCATGATGGTAGGTGCGTACGCTCCTAGTTGTGGAAAAACCGCGTTGCCGAAACTGCTAGAAGGCATTCCAAACAGCAGAGGAAGGTTGGGTATGAACCCAGGATATATGTTTGATCTAATAATACCAATGAAATAAAAGAGAATACAACCATATGCATATAGTTTTATTCATCATTTGCGGTCACACACAAATAGGAGATCCGGGTCCGTGGTGTGCAACATTTAAGCTACCGGAGCAGCTAGGGGTACTAGCTTATTTGAAGATTTTAGGAACAAGCTAGGTAGGTGAACGATGCATGAGGCTTATTTGAAGATCTTAGGAACAAGGTGAAGGCTCTCCGTTCGGCGAAGCGTCATCCCAAACTGGTCTGACATGTCGACCTTGGCGCCGGCGGCCTCCATCTCCCTCGGGAGCTCCCAGTCAAAGCTGTATATGAGGTTCGCCAGCATGACCTCGACGGTGGCGACGCCGAAGGTGGCCCCGGGACAGATCCTCCGCCCGGCCCCGAAAGGCACGAACCGGATATCCTTGCCGTACATGTCGACCTCCGCGTCACGGCCTTGTTCCAGGAACCGCTCCGGGAAGAACTCCTCCGCCCTCTCCCAGCAAGACGGGTCCCTGCGAGAGCCCAGGCGTTGACGATGACGCGCGTGTCGGAGGGGATGGTGTACCCGTTGATCTCGCAGTCGCTGGTGGAGAAGTGCGGGAGCAGGAAGGGCGCCGGCGGGTGCAGGCGCATCGCCTCCTTGATGGTCGCCTTGAGGTACGGCATGCGGCTGAGGTCCTCCTCCATCACCATGCCCGACGACTTCCTGCACTCGTTTCTTACCTCAGCTTGAAGTTTCTTCAGGACGTGCCTGTTGTTGATGAGCTCGGACATGGAATAGTCCAACACCAGAAACGATGTCTCAATAGCTGCCTCAAACATGTTCTATTATACAAAAATAAAATTACAAAAATTTAGTGTATTGAGTACTGTCAATCCTCAATCATGTACAAACTTATTGAGTTAATTACTTACCACCAAGATGGCCTTGATGTTACCCGTGGTGAGACCGTACTCCTGCTGCTGGTTGAGCAAGAGATGCACAAAGTCGTCTTGGGATTTACTGTCGTCGTCCCCGCGTGCGTACTCGGAGAAGAGCTCGTTGCAGAGGTTGTCCCACCGCTTGCTGACGCCCATGGCCTTGGCGCAGATGAGCCGCAGAAGATGTCCACGTTCGCCAGCCTCGGGAAGTAGTCCTCCAGGTTGAACCCGCCGAGGACGGAGGCGCTGATCTCGGTCAGCTCCCGGAAGAGCTTGTTCCGGCCTTGCTTCCGGTGGGACTCTCCGAGAACGGCGCGGCACACGAAGTCGCTGGCGTAGCCGCCCAGGATCGCCGTCATGTCCAGCGCCGTGCCCGGAGCCGCCGTGGCCGCGTCGCGGATCTTGGCCACCACGAGGCGCACCTCCTCCTCGCGGTCACGGCGCTTGGCCAAGACCATCTTGGCGCTGAGCAGGTGCGTGTTGACGACCTTCCTGGCGGTGCGCCAGTACTCGCCGTATGGCGCGAAGGCGACGTCGGTAGAGCCGTAGCGCATGATGTCGGCGACGGCGTTGCGCGGCCTGGACGCGATCACGTGGTCGTGGGTGCGCAGCACAGCCTCGGCGGCCTGGGGCGTGGACACCACGATGGTCGGCACGGCGCCGACGTGGACGAGCATGAGGCCGTCGCGGCCATGCTTGGCGTGGAGGTCGCGGAAGGAGACGTGGGGGTGGGAACCGATGAGGTGGAGGTGGCCGATGATGGGCAGCTTGCCGGAGGTGAAGGCGGGAGGAGCTTGCTGCTGAGTCTGCTTGTCGATGAGGCTCTTACCCATGCTAGCCGAGTGATGATCAGTAGCAGGAGGACGAGTAGCACTCCTTCTGTGGATGTGCCATGGACGACGGCGCCGTGCAGGTACTGGTACGCTGCTTGAAGAGCCATGTCCGGCGTCCAGGTCTACCGAGTAATGGCTGGGTTAATTGGGTTCCTTCTACTCGTTTCATCTCTCTATATAAACACATACAGGCCTCAAGCCAAGGTGCAGGTGTCAATTTTACGTAGGAGTACAAAATATTATGAATAACCTGCAGATACACAGTTTTACATTTACCGTTAGTTAATTACAGTAATTAATTCCGTAATGTATACAGTAGTACTCAGCTTGTTATACTAGTTGGTGCATTGTTCTTATTTACTGTTCCCGTAGATGTGGCCTTCTAGAGGACTGGTTCATTGTTGTGGCTACCCTTCTCTGCGTGACCACAGATCACTACTCTTCGGCAGGAGGGATTCATTGCACAAAACGCTGGGACAAACAAAGTATCAAAAGTGGGGATACATACATTACTTTGTTGTAGCGTTTAGTAGTATCAAGTTTACAAATCACGAATCACATATGGTTGAATGCAACCAACAACAAAAACACAACATAAAGCAACTAGGCATCCTGCAGTCGATTAATTAATATGCTGTCACGTAGTCCGGTTAATATATCCTGAATGACCACCAAGAGCCATGTACATTGAATCCGATGGGCCGCCATATTGATAAGCTGCAAGACGTGATTTTTTTTGTCCTATTAAAAACATGCAATTCCAGATTATACATATATTAGGGACCCATGCCCGGCACCCGAAACAGGAGTTTTCACCTCTAAGTGTCGGAACTTACTATGGAGTAAGCGGGGTCGGTGAAGCGGGTCGCACCTCGGAGCTGTATCTTGGTTCCCACAACCTACAAACACACTCTTATACATATATTAGGGACCCAAAAAACTTTTGGTGGGATTCCGTCGCTCCGGACCCCCGCTACGGCGAAACCCTACACCCGCTGGAAAAAAGTCCAACCTGTCGATATACCCCTTTGACCGGCGCCGAGAGGGGTAGACGCATGAATTTTTTTGATTGGTTGTGTTAGGTTGGTATATAGGACCATGGGGAACCAACATTTCATGTGGTCCGTCGCATGATTCCATGCCCGGCACCCGAAACGGGAGTTTTCACCTCTAAGTGTTGGAACTTACTACGGAGTAAGCGGGGTCGGTGAAGCGGGTCGTACCTCGGAGCTGTATCTTGGTTCCCACAACCTACCAACACACTCTTATACATATATTTGGGACCCATGCAAGTTTTGGTGGGATTCTGACGCTCCGGACCCCCGCTACGGCGAAACCCTACACCCGGTGGAAAAAAGTCCAGCGAAACGATAAGCATCACGGGAAATGTCTGGCACACGGTTGACCTTATTCTGACATTTGTGTGCCGTGCAGTGCGCACGGCAAAGCCTTTGCCGTTGGTTTTGCGCAAAGCGCACGGCAAAGAGCCTTTGCCGACGCGAGTTGTGCCGTGTGATCTTTGTCGTGCTGTTCCGCACGGCAAATCCTTTGCCGGGTTCCACAGAGCCTTTGCCGTGCCGGTTGGTTGCACGGCAAAGAATAGATTTCCCATAGTGCTGCCTCTGGATCGATCTCAGTCCACGCTGATGCAGCTGGTCAGCAGCTCGATTTCAGTATCTGTGAGAAAGACTGACAGCGATGCGGTTGGTGGAGATGGAATTGGAGTTCAACGAATCGTAAGCCGCCACAGTTGACTTGAGTTCGCATATGAAATGGAAAGATTCTATCTACCGAAAAAGAAGAATTACAGAAATATCGTTAGTTCAATCAGTGAGGATAGAAAGGCCATTTGCTAGTTCAAGAGGGTAGATTTGACTATGAATTGTCGCAAGGGATAAAATCGATTTCGCCGTGACACGTTCAGAGTGACGTGAGAAGGAAAAAAACGTGATAGAAAACGTTAAGTCATCCGGTTAAAGGAGGTCCAGCAATCAAGCCCATTCGGTGGACAAATCTTCAAGCCGATTCATAGTTCACCATGGAGTATGAACCTTGAAAATCTCAAGTCCAATGAGTACAATAGTTTGTGATTTATACTCCAATTTACAAGTAAGTTATGTTTTCAGAAATAATGTAAAAAATGTATGCTTTGGAGATTGACATGGTCTGAAATGGTCTTCAAGTTCAACATGTACCGATTTACTATTTTCGTCCTATTTTTCGTATGTGTATAATTACGATACTCGTACTTTTCGAGAGGAATAAGTATGCATGGTTGTTAATTTTAAACTAAATATTTGAGATAATATTGAAAATCAGAGTTCGAAAATTTAGTTTCAAGGTATATTCAAAAACGCCATTTATTCAAGAATGGGAGGGAGCATACATATAGTGAGGCGGAGATCGATGACATGTGCTTAGTTTTATGTTAACCAAGGAAATAAAGAAATATATTTGATTGTTAAAAATAAAAAAAAATAGATAAATGAGGCTCGTATTGGTTCCCATTTGCCATCAAAATAATACAACCGCTCGACGGATATAGCGGCATGCACGCAATAGAAATGGCTTGCACTTTGTGATCGATGCTTAAATTTTGTCGATATGAATTTAGACACACAACATTCAAGTTGTCATACGTCGATGTCGAAGCAGATGCCGAGCATAGAGCAAAAGCTTCTATTGGCTATTTTGTTTACAAAACCTCTGCCGTGCGTAAACTCATGGAGCCCAAACACGCAAATCACAAATAGCCAAATACGTCCAAAACAGAGGAAAAATAAGAACTATATTGGGAGATTTGTAAATCCGCACTTCCATCGACCTAGGCTGATATCGAAATATCCATAAAACACACACAAAAAGTGTACCGAAATATTGTTGCTGTTCGATCGTGGACTAGAGTCTAGAGAGTACAGAGTACGAGGTATTGAAAACAGACGTGACAGCCCTGACGAACTACGAGCGCACGCATCGATATCTTGCATCACAACCACAAGTTTTTCAAGTCTCGACCCTCGACACTCAAGCGAGTCGTGTCTAACTAAGCTTCTAGATGAACGATAAGCGAGGGGTTGGTCGCATTTTTATCTACTCACTGTCGTATAATTCTGATATACTCTCTATTTTAATTTGATTTTCAAACACAAGGGATGGAAATATCAAGCTTTACAGTCAAACACATGGTCCTGCATCTTGACATTTCGACCCTCGATACAGACGGTTATAATCAACAGTTCAGCACTCACGTGGAAAAGTTTACCTTGACAAAGCTTGGAAATTTATTTCTTCCTTTCTTGCAGCTTTTCATGGCACGAACTACACATGCATGGTACACTACTTCAACTGTTGAACAGCTTGGGAAATTCGTAGCAGCGAGCAAACGAACTTGAAAACCTCGCTTCAGATCAGCACGTAAACGTAATCAAATCAATCACGTACGCGCGGTTGTGCTAGCTAATTAGCTAGGTTGATGATGCTGTGTTTGCGCGGTGGAGGAGTGCAGCATGGTGGTGAGCTCCTTGGACGCCACGATGGACTTGTAGATCTCCATCACCAGCCGCTTCTCGAACTCCGACCATGGTTTCAAATTTCAGTTTCAGAAAAATTTCGGCCCCTACTGAAATCACTGAATTTCAGTAATTTCGACGAAATCTCACTGAATTTGAAAACTCGAATTTAAGCTACGCCTAAGTTTGTGTAAAGTATAACCAAATTTAAGGTTAAACCTAAATCGGGGCCTTTGTGTAGCTCGATCAGTCCGTCGGGTCGCCGGGCTCGGTCTGCAGGAGGACGCCTTCGTTGCCATTGGCACGCGGCCGGAAATGAAATGCGTAGAGCACACCACATGCGCGTGTGAGCAAAATGAAATGGCTGGTACAAACTACGACAATTCAGGTCGGCAGATCGTCCACGGTCCAGATCACAAGACTAGGCCAGCATGCTCATACGTGTATTTTGAATGTATGCATGTGTGGCAGGCACTCGTATTTACATGCATACCTTGGGCTTTATAATCAAGTGCACATGTGAGCTTGTACTATTCTTGGGCTTGAACGATATGAGAGATGCATGCATGCACGTCGACCTATGCATGCTTGCCCCCGCGCTCGGCGCCACTACCGTGCCGTCTCCGCGCCACGCCCTGCTCGCGCCGCCACTGTCGTGGGGTTGTCACGGTAGATGTTACCATAGGGTAACTTCGAGATTGGGGGCAAGGCGGCTCTGGTGTCCAGGAGTTGGTCTAGCTCTACGGGGAAGAAGATATTTTTTACCCAGGTTCAAGTCCCCTCGGTGGAGGATCCCTACGTCCTGCTATAACTCTGTCGTGGGGTAGATAACACGGCAGATGCTACCTTGGGGTAGTTTAAGTTGATGGGCAAGGCGACTCTAGTGTCTGGGAGATTGTTTAGCACTGCAGGGACAAAGGGTTTACCCAGGTTCGGCCTCTCCATTGGAGATAAAGACCTACTTCCTGCTATCTTATTATTGATCTCGATCTCGATAACCCGGCTACGACAACAGAGCCGGATCCCGATCTAGGTTACAAGGTTCGCTTGGTAGCGTGAGTTTCTCTCGATGGTTTTCTCAGGTAAAACTTGCTTCTTTCTTACTTCTTTCCTTGTCTAACTATGACCTAGGAGCCCGCTTATATAGACGGCCGGGTCTCCTGGTTCTTTACATGGTAAGCCCGGGTTCTACCCAGACTCGGAGTCCTACTCTAGCTCTTCTGGCCTTCGTGTCCTCCAAGTCCTGAACCGCCTCTGATCTTCCAGAACCATTCCTTCCTGAACCGGGTTACCGCTAAACCTACTGGCCCAGCAACATAACCCGGCCCATGCTGATGGTTAACTGGCCTGGCCGGGCCTCCTGCCTGGCGGGTCATGCTTCCCTCTTCATGGGCCTACCGGGTTATTATCCCCCATCAGTAGCCCGCAGATTAACCTGGTTGCCAGGTTGGCACGCTCTGCTTCTATGCTTGAATATTTGCTTCTTTGAGCAGAACTGTTATCCTGGCCAGCCGGGTTAATCACCTGAAACATAAAACAACACACAACAGATTAAATACCAGAGTACGTCTCTTTTCTCCTTAGCTTGGCCAGCCCTTCTTGGCGACCTAAATCGTAACCCGGCTCTGATATACCGGGTTCATACGCCACCGGGTTTCACTTTCAACACTTAGCAAAAATTGTCACTCAGCTATAAATCCGTCCTCAATCCATCTCAACTGCAATCTTATCAATCAATATCCCGCAATTATCTCATTCTGTTTGTCGTTGACTTTTGGTCAAAGATCCTTATCTCTTCACTTTTTACCGCAACACCCCTAGGGTTTTCACTGCGCCTATAAATAGAAGACCAGGAGACCCGCAGTCACTTTCCCCATTCTGTTCATCTTCATCGTCCTCCTCGCGCTCGCACTGTAGCAACCGCAGATCCAATCTCCAATCAAGCCTCCAAATCACCGCAAGAAGATCCACATGTACGATTCTCCCACACATCCGTGCTCCGCACTCGATTCCGCTCTCAATCATGCCCAATTTTACTTTGCACTTTCCTCTCCACATATCCACATCTACGGCTAGGGTTTCTCATCGCCATTGCTGCTACCAGGAAACCTCGAAGCTCCGCAGCCATGGTGAAGGACAAGGTGAAGGCTGGGGGTCCCCGTGGCACGAAGAAACTCGCGAAGAAACCTTCCAGCTCCCACGCTGGGGGATCTGGCTCCGCCGCCCCCGCTGCTACTCAGGTCAACTGGACCAAATCCACTGTCACAAATCTAATGCTGCAAGAATACGTGAACTGCGGCGAGCTTCCTCCCCAAACAGAGATCAGCTGGCGCGCTACTGGGGAAGAAATCTGCCCCAGCCCAAAAGAAGGTGAAGTGGTTGCTTTCCTCAATCATGTACAGTGCGGTCTTCGCCCCCCAGGCTCTCTGTTTTTTTCCGCCAGGTCTTGAAATACTACGGCCTTAGGCCTCAAGATATTGCACCCAACTCCATGCTGAACATCAGCAACTTTGTTGTGTACTGTGAGGACTATCTGCAAATGGCTCCAAGCCTTGAACTTTTCCTTGAATTTTTCTACTGCAACCCATCTCGCAAGGACCAAGTAGTCCCATATGGTGGAGTTGCAATCCAACGCCCAGGGAATGCGATTTCCCGGCTCTTCTTTTAGCCAGCCATCCCAAGGGGTGGCAGAACACATACTTTTACTGCAAGGATACCTCACCTGAGTCTGATGATGCTCGTTGCCCGGCTTTTCGGAATTCGGGCCTGACATACGAGACCAAGATGAACAGCTACGCTGTAGATGCTGACCAGGTCAAGCTTGAGCCCACACTTCGCCGGACCAGAGCTTTACTCGCCCATGGCCTCAAGGGCACTGACCTCGTCAAGTGCTGGATTGGTTGGTTTATCCAACCTATCAGCATCAGGACCCGGCTGTTCTGCCAATACACTGGCGAAACCACAGATAACTTGCGTTATTTTGAGATGACGCTGACTGACGAACAGATTGTGAAGAATGCCAAGAGACTGCTTGGCGAAAAGAAGGATGCCATTGCACTGACCGGGCTTGCCCCGTTTAGTGCTACGAACAAGCCACCCACGGTAAAAACCAGTTCTTGATCATTTATGCTAACTTTAACCCGGTAATTTCTTCCATAGAATGTTACTTACTTTAACTGCTTTTTCTCAGGACTCCAAGTGGTGGAGCGTGGATTTTACTCCCACATCCTCTCCTGATGGAGAGGACACAGAAAATGAAGATGACGAAGAAGAAGAAGGTGAGTTAGACTCTGTAGGCCGGCTCTTCCTCCAACTGATTAACAACGAAGTCCCCAACAAGGACACTTCTACTGATAACCCGGCAACTCTTATTCCAGGCCCTACTAACCCAGCTTCTGACGTACCGCTGGGTCCTCAAACTGCTGAACCTCCTACTCAAAAGAGGACCCGGGCCACCATTGCCAAGGTACCATATTCTCGTTTCTCAATTTATATGATGAACTCATCTCACCCAAGCACAACACAGGAAAAGGAAGCTAAGAAGGAGGCTGAGGCGAACAAGAGGCGCCGAACCCGCTCTTCTACAAGCCAGACTTCCCTGAGCCCAGGTATCCCTCAACGCTCTTTATCATGTTGGGCCAAATCAATCCAGAAGACGCCCAGCAAACAGTACCCTTTAGCTGGCAAGATCCGGGTCGCTAAACCATCTCGTTTGTAAGATTCCTCCTCGGATGGTGTTAGCACACCCGAGGATTTCCATATCAATACCGGGTTAGAAATACTCTACACCCCTTTTCCATACCTCCATATTTTGCTGCTCCTTTTTTGTTTTACTAAATCACTATCTTGTTCCCGTGCCAGAGCTTTTGCGGATGAAGACCCGGAGTCTCCTCCAGCAGCGTCTCCTCCTCCAGCGACAGCAGAGCCTTCTCCTATGGAGGCACACACTGAAGAACCGGTGGCCAGAGACGAGCCAATGGAGCATGTCACCCCCGTGGCTTCTCCAAAAAACTCAGCTGATCCTGTGCCAGAGTCCTCCCTAGCTACTCACTCGCCTTTCTCACCACAAGAATCTGGAGACTGAACTTGTTTCCCTGATCCAGAAACGATACCAGCTACTCATTTTTTCTTGCTACCTCTTGCATAACTATACTCTGCCTAGCCCCCAAGCTCCAAGATTATCTCTTGTTGATGAACTTGGTGCTTGAAAAACAAATGCCATGAAAATTTTCAACCCTGTAGCCCCCAAGGCCCGGGTTGTCTGTTTACAACAAGCTGGGACTTAAAACTTCATCACCTAAAACTGCTCATCTTTCAGAACAAAATTTGACACTGTTGCCCCCAAGTGCCGGGTTGTGTGCCTGCAGCAACCTGGGACTTAAAACTTTCATCATTTAAAACTTGCCAACTTTCACATCAAAACATTGAATACTGTAGCCCCCAAGTGCCGGGTTGTTTTTAACCTGGGACTTCTTTATCACATTGAAAATTTTAGCTTCAAACTGAGTAGCCCCCAAGTGCCGGGTTAGCTGTCCACAGCCACCTGGGACTAATACTTAAAAATTTCAAACTTTTTGCGCATGTAGCCCCCAAGTTTCGATTTAACTTGCCTGCGGTAACCTGGGACTAACATTATCTCTTGTGTTTTAACAGGAAGATCACGCAAAAACTGAGGCAGAAATCACCCGGCTCAAGGGCGTTGCAAAAGCTGAATCTGAAGCCCGGCTGACCCAGGCTGAACAACTGCAATCCCTTGAGAAAAATATCACCGATCTAACCCAGGAAAACTCTGACCTCAAAAAAGAACTGGAGGATCATGAAGAGCACTGGAAGGAGCAACACGCCAATCTCCAGAAGAAATTGGATGCAGCTACCAAGGAGCTAGACCGGCTGAAGAAGATGATCAGCTCTATGGTTGAATCCTTAGTGGGTAAGCATTACTCTCTTTAAACTCAAACTGAACTGAGCAAGCAGACCCGCTTTTTTTTAAAATCTCACTGTTATGTCTTTACTTTCGCAGGCCCTTGTGATGGGAACCTCCGCAAAACTGCTGAAGAGAAGATCAAATGCATGTACACGCTGACTCGTCAGCTGTACTTTGGTAGCTGCGAGGTCATCAAAGCCGCAAGACTCTGGGAGAACCCACCAAGCAAATACACTGAGGTCCTTGGGCATTTGTCAACAATGCCACAATGGATTGATCTACTGAAGAAATCTGCATGCAGAGCCGGGGTGATGCGAGGTCTTGCTTTGCCAAAGGCCTACCATCCTCAACTAAACCCGGCTCCTCTGAAGGATGGCTTTCCCCAATACACCACAGATGGCAAGGAATTTGACAAGAAGTGCTACTCCCGGGTTGTGAAGCAAACCCGGCACGTTGCCACCGTGATTGCCAGCAAGATGAAGCTCACCACGCTGCAGTTCGGATACACCAAAAATGATGAAGAGATGATGGATGATGATCCACAACGTATCGATCTCCTGCAAAGCTATAAGGACTCCATTGATCCAGTCAAAACTGCTCCAAGTACTTCCAGTGCTCCCAGTTCTGCTACGCCAACTATTCCTCCTCCATCATGGGCCACAGTTGAAGAAGATGATGAAAACTACTTCCAATCACTTCAACAGGTGACCCGGCGCAAGACCAAGGGAGCATACTTGCAAGTTTTCTCCATCGATGAAATTGCGTCCTTGGGCTCAATACCAGATGAGGAGTGCAGGATCTCCGTGACCCAGCCCATCCAGTGACGCGCTGACTCGCCTTTCCTCTGTACACAACGATGAAGATCTTCAATGGAAAATAATCGCTTGCACGTACCCTGAAAGTGTTTGATAAAAATTGTCTTCAACTCATCCCAAGAATTGATAGACTTCTCTGGCAGATTCTTGAACAACAACTTTGTTGCACCATCACTCATCATTAAGTACATGTACTTTGCACAAACGTTCTCTGTGGCATTGCATATACACATTGCCATCTCATAGCTACTCAACCAACTTGCCGGGTCCGTGCTCGGCTCGTAATTTGCGATCTTGCTTGGCTCCTTAAACTTTTCAGAAAAAGGCTCCGCTCTAATTGCATCTGAAAGACACTTTGGCCCGGCTAAAGTAGAAGAACTTGCTAAAAAATTGTTGTTGCCCGGCGAGCTTGCAGACGCTGCTGGCGCGGGACCCGGTACTCCTTGTGGTACTCCAGCCACAGGTACTGTCGGGTTTGCATTGGCTGCACTTCTTCCTGCTCGTGATCTATTGACAATCTGCTGTGCCACCGAAATTGCAGGGGCGGGTTGGTGCTGCTGGGGTGGGTCTTCCTGCAGTGCCGCGCCAAGCCCGACCAATGGCGGGTTCTCACCGTGGCGATTCTTACTACGATAAGTTGTGGAATGAAGCACACTTTTCTCTTTTGAATACTGAACTTGCTGAACTACTACGGTACGCAACATGTCAATGGCCCGCCGAGCTTCAATCTCCGCTGGCGAGTCTCCCAATGGAATACGATCAAGTGCTAAAGTTGTTGCATACACATTATCTGCTGGATTGGAAAAATGACCTGTTGGCGTGTGGAACCTTGGTGCTCTGGGCGGCAGACCCGGACTTCCCCTGGCTCCCCCAGCGAGAAGACCCGGCAATGCTGCAGCCGCAGCACCAGCTCCTCCTGTTCCTCTATTTGGCTCTGCGTTTGTCCTGGCTACTGGAGCTACTTGAGTTATATCAATTGGTTGATTTTCTGGGGTTCTAAACAATACCGCAGGATTTATGACATTCTCCCCTGGGGTCAGCCGGCTCTGATGCCTCCTCCGGTGAGCCCTGGTCATCTCATTGAGACGATTTTCCTCATCCTCTAGCTGCTTTCGTCTAACCTCCATATCTTGCTTCTCTGCCATTGTGTCTCTGCGCATCTGCTCCAAAGCCTGGCGTGCTGTATCCAACTCCATAGCTCTAGCCGCCGCGTTTTCTGGGGTAACCAACCTCGTAAGTGCTGATGGATCTAGGACCAAACCATTGTTAAACAAGGCCTGGGTACCAGTCGTGTTGTTTCTTTCCTCGCCCTGAGCCCGGTTATTGAGAAAACCGAAGCTGTTCCTGAAACGCGCCGTGTCGTCACTTTCTGATGAAACCGAAGCCGGGTCTCCATCAACTCTTTGACCAGCCAACTCCAGTACTGGTGGTAATTGTTGCTGCTGTTGACCCGGGGTAAAAGCAGGTGGCACGACAGTTGATGGTGATGCTCCCACATTGGTAGACGGGGCCGTGTAAACTGCCACCCTCCTAACCGGGCTTGGGCTGGACTCTTGCTCCTCTTCATCCTCTTCTTCTGCCTCGTATCCGGACCGGCCCTCAAATAGGGGCAAGATCGATTCTGAATCTGCATGGTCCACCTCGTCACCCGGGATTAGAGCCGGGTTTCCCGATCGTTCCTCGTGCACGTCTAGGGGCAGCTCATCTTCAGCCGTACCAACTGACTCTTCCCCGTCAGATTGAACAATTGTGGCAGCTCCTGACACAGATTCATAGTCTCCATCACTAGCAGATCTATTTGCGACCATACCAACAAAAATATGGAACTTGCCAATTGGAATAACATCACCTGATTCAAGTAGATCCGATTCCGGCCCCCAGCCAGAATCGTCGACGATGGGCTCTCCTTGCGAGTTGAGGGTGATCTCGCCGAAAACGAAATTCTCCACTCCTTGCATTGCTTCTCCCATGATGGTGACACCTTTGGACGCGTTTCCCACAGACGGCGCCAACTGTCGTGGGGTAGATAACACGGCAGATGCTACCTTGGGGTAGCTTAAGTTGATGGGCAAGGCGACTCTAGTGTCTGGGAGATTGTTTAGCACTGCAGGGACAAAGGGTTTACCCAGGTTCGGCCTCTCCATTGGAGATAAAGACCTACTTCCTGCTATCTTATTATTGATCTCGATCTCGATAACCCGGCTATGACAACAGAGCCGGATCTCGATCTAGGTTACAAGGTTCGCTTGGTAGCGTGAGTTTCTCTTGATGGTTCTCTCAGGTAAAACTTGCTTCTTTCTTACTTCTTTCCTTGTCTAACTATGACCTAGGAGCCCGCTTATATAGACGGCCGGGTTTCCTGGTTCTTTACATGGTAAGCCCGGGTTCTACCCATACTCGGAGTCCTACTCTAGCTCTTCTGGCCTTCGTGTCCTCCAAGTCCTGAACCGCCTCTGATCTTCCAGAACCTTTCCTTCCTGAACCGGGTTACCGCCAAACCTACTGGCCCAGCAACATAACCCGGCCCATGCTGATGGTTAACTGGCCTGGCCAGGCCTCCTGCCTGGCGGGTCATGCTTCCCTCTTCATGGGCCTACCGGGTTATTATCCCCCCATCAAACTCACTATATGATAACAGATTACATGGTGCGCCAATGGCGATCGCCGGGTTTGAACGACTCCGGCGTGGGAGCTCTCTCTCTCTTGAGCTCTCTCTATTTTGTCTATCATATTCGGCCTCGAGAATTCTCTCTCGAATCTGTCTATCTGTGACCTAGGAGCCTGCTTATATAGATGGCCAGGTCTCCTAGTCGTACAAGGTAAAAACTGGGTTATACCCGAAATTAATAAGAGTCCTAATCTAGGTCCTTCGTGATCTCCAAGTCTTGAGTCTCCAACTTGTACAAGGATTCTGGGTCTTCCAGAATCTTCCTTCTATGACATCTTTCGAGACCCCTCCTGGTGCCAGGTTGTCCTGAAACCGGGTCTGCCTCCTGGCCGGGTCTGACTCCTTGGCCGGGTCATCCTCTGAATGAGCATGTTGGCCCAAGCGTAACCCCGTCCATGTGGAGTGTGAGGTAACCTAGCCAAGGTCTCCTGCCTGGCGGGTTACGCTTCGCTCTTCATGGGCATACCGGGTTATGATTCCCTAACAGTAGCCCCCAAGTTAAATCTGGATATGGGCTTGGCTTGCTCTCCTTTGTAATCTTGATCTTAAGCATCATGTTTGAAGTGAACTCGCCAGCTCGATCATCCAGGTTAAACTCCTGAAATAAAACAAATAACTATTTAAAGGGATAATACCCGGGTTAGACTTGCTAGGCCAGCTCGTTTTGGCGGTCCATTTTATAACCAGGCCTTTTCCTCCTGGGTTCATATGCCTCCAGGTTTATCTCAAGAACATCCCGTAAATACTGCCAGGAATATTTCCACATTTTCTTTTGTGGGTCCTCTGACCCGGTTTTTTATAGAGCCTACTCATACGGAGGCTTTGCTGAAGGATGCTCCAGATTCCTATGGTCCGGACTTGATGGAGCCTACTCACATGGAGGTTGTCTTTCAAGACCCGGATTTTGAAGACCCGGCGCAAATACCTCCAGTTTTACTGGTTCTCAAGAATATTAACCTCGATTTTTCTCGTGTATATAACTTGTAGCCCCCCAAACTCCGAGTTTATCACCTCGCGATAACTTGGTGCTTGATGAATGAATATAAAACTTCGAACCGTGTAGCCGCCAAGTGTCGGGTTGCATGCCTGCAGCGACCTGGGACTTTTGCATCTTGTACTTCTGAGAAAAAATTTAAACTTCAAATACTGTAGCCCCAAGTGCCAGGTTGTGTGCCTGCAGCAACCTGTGACTTCTTCATCACTTCAACAAATTTACCTTCAAACTGTGTGGCCCCCAAGTGCCAGGTCAGGTGCCTGCAGCAACCTGGGACTCACACTTTCTTCTTGTACTCTCATAAAATCTGAACTACTGTAGCCCCCAAGCGCCGGGTTGTTGTTCCTACAGCAGCTCGGAGCTCATTCTTTAATATTTCTATCACTTAGAAAAAAATTCAATTCTCGTAGCCTCCGAGTGTCAGTTCGTTAGGCAACAATTCGAAGCTCCTTTTGCAGACTATTCTGTAGACCTCATATTTGAGCTTCAAATACTATAGCTATTCAGCGCCGGGCTGTCTTGTCTGCAACAACTTGTGACCCCTCTTTTCTGACTAAGAATTATTTCCACTGAAACGGTTGTAATATTTGGCCAAAGCTAGGTGTAGCGACTCGTCGGTGGTGTTGAAAAATTGAAGCCGGCCACGGCCGGGTCACAGTTTGGTGCTTGTAGCCGGGCCGCGGCCGGGTCGTCGATCCTGGCGAGTCGCTGAAAAGAATTTCCATGCACATCTTTGTAAGCTGGCTGATCTCTCTCTCTTCCTTTTCTACCGTGTGACCTGTTTTAATTGCATGCATAACCACGTGGCCAGCCAGCAACTCCACCAGGATACTTTTTTTTTATCTCCATGCAATGAGCAGCTTTCAACTTTGACTTATCTTTTTCCTTTTCTTGAATTCTCATCAGAACGTGGTCTTTAATGGACTGGCACGAGCACCGTAGCACCCTGCTTAGTTTTCTTGAGTTATTGTGTGCCTTGTATTTCCCCGGGCGAATCATCTGGAGGAGGCTTCCGTGACCCTGTCCGATTCCATTATGTCTCTACTAGTAGCTTGATACTCCAATTACAGGTGAATCTGGCCACTTAGCCGCATGCAAAAACCTGCCAACAACGGACCAATCGCACAGTTCCGACTTTATTGACTGCGATGCCGAATCTCTGTCAATCATACTCACGCCACACACCAATGAATCTCCAACTTGACCTGATCAATAATGTGTGAGGATATGCTGCGACAACGGCGAGGTCTTAATCTTCCGGGTCAGTGTCGATGACGACCGTAGTGCGGCTGAGCCGGACGTCCAAATCCTACTGACCCAGCCGCCGGCTCGCTCCGCGTACATGCTTCATCAGGACATGCACGTATAACCCCGATTGGATGCACGATTTTATAACAAGGCAGCAACTATATCAACTCTTGCTTTTCTTTCTTTGGCCTTCCGAGAATTGCATGCATGTTCTGGCTTGCATGGTACTGGCGATGATGCTATTTCACGCGCGACGTGCTTTCATACATATGCAGGTAATGAATTTCCTTTTCTTTGTCTCTTGGATCTGGGCTAGCTTCATACGAAATTGCATGCATCAATACTGGCTACCGGACTTTTTTAGCTTGCTTCTCCACCGCAACTTTGACTGACTCGCGCGAACAATAGTAGCATCCAGCTTTATTTTCTTCTTTCACTGGCAAATCAGCCAATTCTTAAATCTTAGCTCGGATCAGACCTGGCGAAAATCAATAAAGATGACCCTGCTTCTGCTGCCGGGTTATAGATTGATCCTGCAAAAAATTTCCCTTAGGCACAAAATAACATTATACAACATGATAGGCTTGTAATAAATTAGTAACTTATGAATATTTATGCTGATGGTGTACGTGCACCCTGAGGATTTGCTTTTTCAATGAACGTGATCCGTTGTTCCGCAAATCCTTTTGGTTTAGATGACCATTTTTGTTTCTTTAACTATGAGCCGGCTTTCGCATGGATTATCATTGTCGCAACTTCTCTGATAAAAACAGGGTCAGGCAAGTCCCAATGGGCCTCATGACTGATTGAATTTACAGGTGAGCAATCAGGCCATATAAGTGCGAGTCACATCAATCTCAATAGTAAGATAACCAAGAATTATACTGGTGTCATAAAAGCCGGGTCTTGGGATTGCAGCTACAAACTATTCAAGTGAGAGCCCCCAAGACCTGGATCAATGTTTATAAAGTAATGGCTTAACTATGCAACATTACCCCATTGATCCACATACCGATGAGACGCGCTCTGTGGGCATCTACTACGAATTTGCTATAAAACACTCCAGGGCACGCTAACCAAAGTTGCGAAGCACTCCTGGGCTAAGCTAGTAATTTGTTGCAAAGCGCTCCTGGGCAACGCTAACAGAAGTTGCGCAGCACTCTTGGGCGAAGCTAATATGATTTTTTGCGAAGCACTCTTGGGCTAAGCTAATTTTTTGTTGCAAATAATTGAAGCTGGGAGATGTTTCATAGATTTTCCTCCAATAGGTTCCACGTGTGGTTCAGTGTTTGTAACCCGAACATCGTCACGTGCGTCCATTAAGCGGTAGGATCCATGTCTTCAACCCAACAATCGATAGCTCGGAATAGGGGGATCCGGAATGTCTTCACCCGACTTTATTAAATTAACTGAATAATAAGATATGAAATTTAAACATTAAAACAACTTAGCTTGGCCCGCGACGAGGATGCATCGTTGGAGAAGCCGGACACATCTGAGGCGAGCCTAAAATCATCCGCGTCGAGCCGGACGCATGTCCACCTCCGGGTTCTCGTATCGCAGGACTCGGATGTGTCACTAGTAGAAACAGGCCCTTTTGTCCAGAGCCAGTTTGGGCTCTAGTCCCGGGCAACTTTTTAACCCGGACTAGAGGGTGGGACTAGTCCCGGGTCGAAAGATACGAGGCCGCAGAGTAGTTGTCCCGGGTCGTGGGGATGCTCTAGTCCCGGCTCGTGATACGGCCCGGGACCAAACGTCTGTGGCAGGGCTGCCGCATGGCGGGGCCCGCGCGGGCACCGCTAGTCCCGGTTCGTATCACGAGCCGGGACCAGAGCTCAAGCTTTAGTCCGGGCTAGTGATACGGCCCGGGACCAAACGTTGCCCTATATCTCTCCTGCCACCCCGAGCCAGCTCTCCATTGTTGAGCTCGGGCCACACCTCCATTTTTCTCATTTTTCACTCTCCAAAGCTCAATTTGATCCCCATTTTTCTCCACTATTTGTCAATATTGACGGCATCCAGCTATCCAAGGGTTAGCAACATCATCTCTTCTTTCGGCCTTCCTAATTTAGCTCATTTCATTGGTAGTTTAGCTCATTTCATTTTTCTAGTGCTAGCTAGGTGTTTGATGAAATGCCTAAGTAGGGGATTTCATTTGTTTTTATGTGCAATTTAAGCTCAAACTAAATTATGATTTGTGGGTTTTAGTGTCGTCCTGTCCCTGCCCTCACCGCCGTTGATCGCCTGCGCCGTCCCCATCCTCACCGTCGTCGATCGCCTGCGCCGCCCCGTCACCGACACCACCTCGGTGAGCCTCTTGTTTTTATCTTTTATTTTAAAAAATCTTAGTTGTATGATTTAGATGCATGATTATTACTTGTATAATTTTCTTATTTGTATAATTGTTTGTTATATATAGTGTCATGGTTTTGACATCTGTCCACACCGGCTCTCGTCCGCTCTATTATTCAGATGTGGTACGATTGTTTGTTATAACTATTTGTTTAATTTCGTGTTTATAACAATTATGCCGACCAACTTGACATAGATATATTTTTATCTAGGAGGTAGTTGAACCGGAAATTCCAAAAGACCCTATTATCGAGTTTTTTGAAAAAGAAATCAATGATTTGAAAGAAAAATTGAAAAGAAGTGAAGATCTTCGTCTCCAATGCTCGGAAGAGAAGATCAACTTGGAGTTCAAGTTTGCCGACGTCGTCGATGAGCAAGAGATCAAGATGGAGGCAAAGATGGAGGCAATGCGCTTGGATTACGAGATCAAGATGAATGCAATGCGCTTGAAGCTTAAAAAGATTAGAAAATATGCCATTAGTCAAGAGGCTTGGTATCATTATGTTGTTGGTTCAATATTTACCTTAGTTGCGATTTTTATCGCATTTGTCGTTGAATTTAAATTCTTTAGCTAGTTGTATGTTAGTTTCAATTAATGTATGTTTAAGAGAACTATGTATTAGATTTGGTCACTACTCTACTTTTTTTTAAATGTGGTGAACTTGTATTAATGAATTTGGTCACGTATCTCATGATGTAGTGTAATTTGTCGATTATGTTCGTTTGCCGTAATGAGTTATAGCAGTTTTATTGCGTTTGATATATACTTATATAATGCAGATGAGCCATCCATGGATGTACGCTGACCGACGCTCTAACGAGTACATGCAAGGCCTGCGTTCTTTTCTCGATGTCGCTGAGGCAAACACGCGGAATGGTTTTATGTGTTGTCCATGCCGTAACTGTCGGAATGAGAAGGATTACTCTTCCTCAAAAACCCTTCACATCCACCTGATTCAGTACGGTTTCATGTCCGGCTATAATTGTTGGACCAAGCACGGAGAAAGAGGGGTTATAATGGAAGACAATGAAGAAGAGGATCATGACAACTATCCTACGTTCCCTGAACACGGTGGTACTACAATGGGGGAAGACGAAGATGAAGAAGAGCCAATTGTTGATGAGCCTGATGATGATCTTCGTCGGGCCATTAATGATGCACATATGAACTGCGAAAATGAAAACGAGAGGTTGAAGTTGGAGCGCATGTTAGAGGATCACAGAAAATTGTTGTACCCAAATTGCGAAGATGGGCAGAAAAAGCTGGGTACCACACTGGAATTGCTGCAATGGAAGGCAGAGACTGGTCTAACTGACAAGGGATTTGAAAACTTGCTGAAAATATTAAAAAAGATGCTTCCAAGAGATAACGTATTGCCCCACAGTACGTACGAAGCAAAGAAGATTGTCTGCCCTTTGGGATTAGAGGTGCAGAAGATACATGCATGCATCAATGACTGCATCCTCTACCGCGGTGAGAAGAACGAGAATTTGAATGCATGCTCTGTATGCGGTGCATTACGGTATAAGATCAGGCGAGATGACCCTGGTGATGTTGAGGACGAGCCGTGCCCCAGGAAGAAGGTTCCTGCCAAGGTGATGTGGTATGCTCCTATAATACCACGGTTGAAACGTTTGTTCCAAAACAAAGAGCATGCCAAGTTGTTGCGATGGCACAAAGAAGACCGTAAGAAAGACGAGATGTCGAGACACCCCGCTGATGGGTCGCAGTGGAGAAAAATCGACAGAGAGTTCAAGGAATTTGCAGATGACGCAAGGAACTTAAGATTTGGTCTAAGTACAGATGGCTTTAATCCTTTTGGGGAGCAGAGCTCCAGTCATAGCACCTGGCCTGTGACTCTATGTATCTATAACCTTCCTCCTTGGCTGTGCATGAAGCGGAAGTTCATTATGATGCCAGTGCTCATCCAAGGCCCGAAGCAACCCGGCAACGACATTGATGTGTACCTGAGGCCATTGGTTGAAGAACTTTTACAGTTGTGGCGTGAAGAAGGTGTACGTGCGTGGGATGAGTACAAACAGCAGGAATTTGACCTACGAGCGTTGCTGTTTGTAACCATCAATGATTGGCCTGCTCTTAGTAACATTTCAGGACAGTCAAACAAGGGATACAATGCATGCACACACTGTTTAGGTGACACTGAAAGTATACATGTAGGTAGCAAGAATGTGTACCTGGGCCATCGTCGATTTCTTACAAGACAGCATCCCGTAAGAAAGAAAGGCAAGCATTTCAAAGGTGAGGCAGATCACCGGACGAAGCCTACCTGCCCTACTGGTGATGATATATATGACATGGTCAAGGATTTAAAAGTAATCTTTGGAAAGGGTCTTGGCGGACTATCTGTTCCAAATGACGCTGAGAATCACGTACCCATGTGGAAGAAGAAATCTATATTTTGGGATCTACCCTATTGGAAAATCCTAGAGGTTCGCTCTGCAATCGACGTGATGCACGTGACGAAAAATCTTTGTGTGAACCTGCTAAGCTTCTTGGGCGTGTATGGAAAAACGAAAGATACACCGGAATCACGGCAGGACCACCAACGTATGCACGACCGAGACGGCCTGCATCCAGAGAAGTATCAAGGTCTTGCCAGCTATGCTCTTACCAAAGATGAGAAAGAGATCTTTTTTGAAGTTCTGAGCAGTATCAAGGTCCCGTCTGGCTTCTCGTCGAATATAAAGGGAATAATAAATATGGCAGAGAAAAAGTTTCAAAACCTAAAGTCTCATGACTGCCACGTGATTATGACACAATTACTTCCGGTTGCACTCAGGGGTCTTTTACCGGAAAATGTTCGAGTACCCATTGTGAAGCTATGTGCATTCCTCAATGCAATTTCTCAGAAGGTAATCAATCCAGATTCTCTACCAAGTTTACAGAAGGATGTGGTCCAATGTCTTGTCAGCTTCGAGTTGATCTTCCCACCAGGCTTCTTCAATGTTATGACGCACCTCATAGTTCACCTAGTCGAAGAGATTAGGATTCTCGGTCCTGTATTTCTACACAATATGTTCCCCTTTGAGAGGTTCATGGGAGTCTTAAAGAAATATGTTCATAACCGTGCTAGGCCAGAAGGAAGCATTGTGAAGGGCTATGGAACAGAGGAGGTCATTGAGTTTTGTGTTGACTTTATTCCTGACCTTAACCCGATCGGTGTTCCTCAATCACGCCATGAGGGGAGACTGCGTGGAAAAGGCACGCTAGGAAAGAAAGCAATAATATGTAGGGACGGGCATTCATTCACTCGAGCACACTACACAGTTCTACATAATTCCAGCTTGGTGGCTCCATATATCGAGCAACACAAGAATATGTTACGCTCGAAATACCCGGAGGAACTTGAAGATTGGATTGCTGAGAACACGAGAAGACTTTCGGCGGTTGGTTGCAAACACGTCTCATTAATGACGACACAGTTGGAGACGAGCTATACTTGTTGGCCAGTCAACCATCTTCGACTATATTGACTTTCCAAGGGTACGAGATAAATGGGAATACATTTTACACGAACGCCCAAGATAAAAAGAGCACCAACCAAAACAGTGGTGTCCGCTTTGATGCAACAAACAACAATGGGCAAAAGGACACATATTATGGTTACATAGACCAGATATGGGAACTTGACTATGGACCTTCTTTTAAGGTCCCTTTGTTCTGGTGCAAATGGTTCAACCTGTCAGGTGGGGTAGATATAGACCCACGGTACGGAATGACTACAGTGGATCTCCAGAATCTTGCGTACGTCACGGAACCATTCGTCCTAGCCAGTCAAGTGGCTCAGGTTTTCTATGTGAAGGACATGTCCAGCAGACCGAAAAAAAAAAAGATAAGCAAGCGAATCCATCATACGATGAGCCAAAGCGCCACATAGTTCTTTCAGGGAAAAGAAACATCGCGGGAGTGGAGGACAAGACAGACATGTCAGAAGATTACAATAACTTTCATGAGATTCCGCCCTTCAGAGTGAAAACTGACCCAAGCATCGTGTTAAATGATGAAGATTGTCCATGGTTGCGGCGCAATCCGAAGAAAGGGACACAGAAGAAGAAGAAGTTTATACCACGACACTAGAGACAGATGTTGTTGGTGATGTGTAATAATGTAACTGTTAGTGATTTGTAATAATGTATTAAACCTTTTATGTAACCGGATGTTGTTAATGATGATTAGATTAAAATAAAAGAGATGATTATTACAAATTTTAAGACAATTAGATATTGACAGATTCAAAAATATGCAAAATGGCAAAATGGTTAATAGTTTGAATAGTTAGAATAATTATTTTAGAAAACAGAAAATGGATTTGGATTAGTTATTCAAATTCAAACACTTTTCATGTTGAAATTTTTGTCAGATTCAAAAGTATGCAAAAGTTATTAAAATTCATATTCAAACACTTTTCAAATTTTGGCGCTAAAAAATTCATATTCAAACACTTTTTGGGGCGCTGGTTGGTGGCACCGCGAAAACACCTCTAGTCCCGGCCCGTGCCACCAGCCGGGACTAAAGGGGGTACCTCTAGTCCCGGCTGGTGGCACGAGCCGGGACTAGAGGCCCGTGGATATAAATACCCACGCCTCCGCCCCGGGCCGAGCAACCACCCGGGATTGACCGGATAAGCCTAGGCGAAGCCCTGCCGAAATTTTCCGTCGCGCCGCCGCCGCCGCGCCATCGCCTCCACGCGCCGTCGCCTCTCGATCCCCCACCCGCGGCCTCCTCTCGCCCACCGCCGTCGACGCCTCTGGTAAGGTCCCCGTTCTCTGCCCTCTCGCCCCTCTCACCCTCAAACCCTAGATCTGCGTCGGCGGGGATGGAACCAAGGCCATTGATATATACAGGGCCTAAAGGCCGTTCTTACATAGGGGCGGCGGGCCACGGTGGATGGAACCACGGTGGCGCCTGCGCCGTTCTTACATAGGGGGTGGTGGCCACAAAACGGTCGTCTTACATAAGTTAAAAAAAAGGCTCGCCGGCGCCGGAGGTCTAGTCCTCGTCGGAGTCGATGAGGTAGTAGGGGGGAGCCCACAGGTGGGCCGGCGGCAGCGGATCCTCCTCCATTGGCGCCGGTGGCGGCAGCTCCTCCGGCGGCGACGGCGACGGCGGTGCCCAAATGCCGCCGGTCCATACCCAGTTCTCTTCAACGGGCAGTGGCACGACGTGCGCCAGCTCCTCATTCTCCTCGGCGTCCTGCTCCTGGACCAGGTGCTGCCACCACGTAAGTGGAGCCCCCGGTGGCGGCGGTGGCGGCGGCGGCTGGGCCGTGGCCAGCACCTGCTCCCAGCGCTTGATCTCATCGTCGACAAGGGAGCGGCGGGAGGCCTCGTAGGCGGCCTGCATCTCCGGGTCGTCGTCGAAGACCTCCTCCTCGAACCACATCTCGGGCTCCTGGCCAGGCGGCGGCGCGGGGTAGGGCTCGGGGTTCGCCGGCGGTGCTGGGGCCGCCGCGAAGAAGGCGCGGCGGCGGTCGTCGTGTTCGTCCGCGAACCACTGGTCCCAGTTCGTGGACTCCGGCGCGTAGGCAGGCTCGTTGTAGAGGTCCGGCGGGAGGAGGCGGCGGCGGCGCGCGATCTCCACCACCCTGGCCCGGCCGCGCATAGGGATCGGCGGCACCGAAATCTGCTGGGGATTCAGGGGCCAGTTGTCCGGCAGGTGGATGTCGGGCCAGAACATCGGGGTGGCATTGTTCCAATGCCACCAGCATTCCGCGACCCGGACGTACAGGCGCATCCGGGTGCCTTGCCTCGCCGGAGGTGGCGGGGAGCGCCCTGCCGGAGGTGGTGGGGTGCGCCGGCCTTCCCCGACCATCTGCACGCCCTGCGGCGCGAGGCCGAACGCCTCCGGCGGTGGTGGCGGAACGCGGCGGCGCGCGGCAGGAGAAGAAGGTTGTGGCAGCCTTCTCTGGCCGAAGGAGCTGCTGGACTCGTGCTGGTTCTTCGGTTTCTTGAACCACCATGACATGGCTCCGGCTCTGGGCTAGGGTTAGGGCTGGGGGATGGCTGGATTTGGTGGGGCGGCGTACGGGCGGCGGAGTCCATTTAAAAGGACCAGGGGTGGGGAAGACGAGGGGCGGTGGGCTAGCTTTGACCACGCGTGGCCAGTGTGGATAGCCTCACGTGGCCGCGGCCGTGTGGTTGGGGATACGTGGCCGCTGGGTCGCTGGCAGGTGGCCCAGGGTGGGGAAGGCGAGGTGGCCGTGTGGCCACAAGTGGACGCGGCCGTTCGTGGACGGGTGCAGAAGACAAGGGAGGTGGGGGAAGAGGAGGTGGCGGTGGGTCGCTGGCAGGTGGCCCCCTTTGACCACGCGTGTCCAGGGTGGACGCTGGCCGTTCGTGGGGACGTGCCAGTTTAGACCAGGGGACGTGGCGCGTCGACCCAATGTTGGCCCAAATTTGAGCTGGAATTGGGTCAGTGATGCATGTAAAATGCATACATGAACTTTGCACTATATCACTTATATTGTAATCATATTTGCATCATATAAGGGTTATACCACTGTTATTTAATGATTTTAGGAAATAAATCAATTGTTTCCTATTTTTATGGAATTAACTCTGCGCAGGCAGAAAACCCTATTTCTTTCCTTTTATGTTTCAGGGACCCAAACGACGTCCAAAAATTATGGAAAAATACAGGCGTCAGTATTTTGGAAGGAGGAAGACCTCGGAGCGAAGGAAGCAAGCAAACGGAGGCCAGAAGGCCGAAAGAGGGTGGCCCACGCGGCCAGGTACTGTTGCCGCGTGGGGCCCACTCATTTGGGCCTCGTGGCTCCGCTGCCGTCGATCTTTCGTCCACCGACTCCGTCTTGACCTAAAAACGCCTATAAAAAAGGTCCCTGGCGTTTCGTGAAGGGGGCGCCGCATAAACACAGAAACACCGAAACGGAGATCAGGAGCTGCAGATTGGAGGGGGAAAACTCCGGCGGGGCGCTGCTGGCGTGGTCTCCATCTTCTCCATCGACTTCTCCACCGTCTCCATGATGAAGAGGGAGTAGTCCACCTCTGGACTATGGGTTTGTGGAAGTAACTTATGTATCTCTCCTCTCTTGAGCTTCACTAATTAGTACCGTATGAGCTGCTGAACATGATTACGGTCATATTTGTAATACCTATGTGGTGGATCTTTCTATGAGGTAATATATGTTTGAGATTGCAATGTTTGTTTCAGTTATGAGTATAGATGCATATTATGTACCCCGTTCTTGTCTACTTGTTATGATCAAGCATGTTTATGAGAGCGTGTGTGGGGGAACGTGTGCATTAGTTGGAGTAACGGGGAGTGGTGAGTGCGGTAAGCTGACAACTGAAATATCACGATCCACTTGGGTGTTTATGATAACCCACAAGTATAGGGGATCGCAACAGTCTTCGAGGGAAGTAAAACCCAAATTTATTGATTCGACACAAGGGGAGACAAAGAATACTTATAAGCCTTAACAACTGAGTTGTCAATTCAGCTGCACCTGGAAAAGCACTAGTAACAGGGGTGATGTGAAAGCAGCAGTAATATGAGAGCAATAGTAACAGTAACACAGAGGCAATGGCACCAGAAAATAGTTGTTGCTACTTTAATGACATAGGACCAGGAGCAATGATGATGACAAATGGACCGGGGTTCCCAGCTATCTACACTAGTGGTAACTCTCCAAACAAATAACAGGTGTTGGGTGAACAAATTACAGTTGGGCAATTGATAATTGTAAGGGCATGACAATGCATGCTTATGATAAGATAAGTTTACTGTAGTATTTAATTGGGCATTACGACAAGGTACACAGACCGCTATCCAGCATGCATCTGTGCCTAAATAATCCACCTTCCGGTTAGCATCCGCACCCCTTCCAGTATTAAGTTGCAAACAACAGATTATTGCATTAAGTATTGTGCATAATGTAAACAACACATTCATCCTTAGACAAAGCATTGCTGTTTTACCCCTAGTGGCAACAACACATCTACAACCTTAGAACTTGCTGTCACTATCCCAGGTTAAATAGAGGCTGAACCCAACTATCTAGCATAAATACTCCCTCTTGGAGATACAAGCAACTACTTGATCAGGGTAACCACAAGTACCGGAGAGCATGCAAGATCTTAAATAAACAATAGTATGATAATATGATGAACAATCTGATCATAATGTAACAATTCATCGGATCCCAACAAACACAACACCAATTACATCATATGGATCTCAATCATGTAAGGCAGCTCATGAGATCATTGTATTGAAGTACATGGGAGAGAGAGTACCAACTAGCTACAGCCAAGAACCCGTAGTCCATGGGGGAACTACTCACAAACCATCATGGAGTCGAAGTGGAGGCGGTGGAGTCGATGGAGATGGCTCCGGGGGTCAATCCCCGTCCCGGCAGGGTGCCAGAACAGGAACTTCTGACCCCCGAAACGAGGTCTCGCGATGGCGGCGGCGCTGCGGAAGTCTTTCTGGAGTATTAGATATATTTTAGGGTTTTCGCGTCGGGGTGACTAAATAGGCGAAGGGGCAACGTCGGTGGAGTCCCGTGGGCCACACCTGCGGCGCGCCCTGGGCCCACCGCGCGAGCATGTGGTTTGGAGGCCGTGGGCCTCCCCCTGGCTTGCCCTTCTGGCTCCGTGTGTCCCTCGGAAAAATAGGAGGTTTGGCTTTTGTTTCGTCGAATTCCGAGAATATTGCCCGAACAGCTTTTCTGGAACCAAAAACAGCAGAAAACAGGAACTGGCACTGTGGCATCTTGTTAATAGGTTAGTCCCAGAAAATGTATAATAATGATATATAATGCATATAAAACATGTGACAATGATACATAAAACAAGCATGAAACATCAGAAATTATAGATACGTTGGAGACGTATCAAGCATCCCCAAGCTTAGTTCCTACTCGTCCTCGAGTAGGTAAACGATAAAAAGAAAATAATTTCTGAAGTGACATGCTACCAACATAATCTTGATCCAATAATAATGTAAGGCATGTGAGCTGAGATCAAATCATTCAAAGCAAATGTCTATAGTTGATATAAGAGATAATAAAGCAAGAGTCAAACAAGCTAAAAGTTTTCATGAACTATCGCTTTAAAGACATGAAACCGTACAAGGTTCATTAAAGATGGTTTAAGTATCCAGCGTAGAAGTTCTATCCTTCAATCCAAGCATCAAGCAAATTTTCATAACATAGAAGGATTCAGCCAAGTAAACATAAACATGAACGTCATGAATCAACTGTTTCGAAGTCTACTCAACCGGTGAGCGCAAGCATTTGGTATTGGCACCAGGATGTTATGGCAAAGAGAACATTAATGGGGGTTTGGAAGGCCAATGGAAGAAAGTCTCACAAAGCTATAAGTGATCATTAGACAAGAGGAAGTCTTATAATCGAAGCTATGTAAGGAGTAGTGATTGCCATGCAACGGATGCACATAGAGCTATATGTGTATGAAAGCTCTCCAATGGAACTAGTGGGGGTGCATCCAACTTGGTTGCTCATGAAGACCTAGAGCACTTTTGAGGAAGCTCATCATTGGAATATACAACCCAAGTTCTATAGTGTAAATTCCCCACATAGTTATACTAGTAGAACATGAAAACTCTCTCACATGGAGTATAGGTGCTAAACATGAGCACAAATGATGACTATGAATACTGCAGGTGCTATAACATGAGCACAAGTGTGGATAAAGGATAGTAATGTTGCCCCCTTTTTCTTTATTCTTTTTTTTTTTTTTTCTTTTTTCTATTTTTTTTCTTTTTCTGTTTCTCTTTTCGATGGCCACATAGCACTTTTCACTTTCAGGGGCAACATTCTAATATGACAACACAC
This sequence comes from Poa pratensis, assembly GCA_947311845.1. Taxonomy (NCBI): domain Eukaryota; kingdom Viridiplantae; phylum Streptophyta; class Magnoliopsida; order Poales; family Poaceae; genus Poa; species Poa pratensis. The sequence goes on along the minus strand of CAMZMU010000060.1, from coordinate 54,743,013 downwards.
TTTTTGGTACATATAACTCATAACGAACAAACATGATGTATGAAACTGTATGCCTCTGCCAGTGTAGCAGGATATGCAATGATCTAGCGTAACATGGGTAAACCACACATCAGCTGTATAGAATCATGCAAAGCAATATATAAGTGATGAATGACAACAAGTCATGTAATGTAAATGGAAGTTGCATGGCAATATATCTCGGAACAGCTATGGAAATGCTGTGGTAGGTAGGTATGGTGGTTGTTTTGAGGAAGATGTATAGGCTTATGTGTAGGAGAACAAGAGGAAGTCCTCCCACGGGGTTGGATGTACGGCGAAGTATGCACAACTCTCAATGTGAGCAGAAGGCAATGCACAGCACCGAAGAGGCTAGCAAATTTGGATGGTGGAAGTGCCAAAAACCGTAGCTTAACATTAGTCAAAAAGAACTCACAAGTTTATTGCAAACAACTAGCAGGTTCAACATTAAGAGCATGATTAAAATTCACTCCAAGAAGGGCCGTTCACGGCGGCACAAGTACCCCGTTAGATCCCTCGACCTTCAGCACAACTTAGTTATTACAATGAACTTTCAGACATGGAAAGCTATCAAGTCCAACTACACCTTCAACAATTTTAGAGTTTGTAGTACGGTACAAGCTTAAAGACAACAATCCACTAATGATTTTAACTTAATTAACCAGCAAGCTTTACCATCTAAATACCTCAAAACGTTTGCAAAGAATCAGATTATCAAAGTTCAATGATCTACAAGATTATGCAAGTTTTTCATTATACCACTACCACATGCAAAAATTTCTGGACCAACACATCAACCAAGCAACTCTCCAAATAAATATAAGTGAAGCAAGAGAGTACTTTCTATAAAATAACTAATAGCTCTGAACAAGAGATACATGAAAACCAAGAGCTAGAAGCTAAACAGTGCGAAAATGAATACTCAAAATATAAGTGAAGAATAGGAGTATTCAAATGAAAAAGCGGAGCGTGTCTCTCTCCCAAACAAGATAGATAGGATCCGACATTGATATGATCAGAGAATAAAACTAACAAACTAAACACAAAGACGCTCCAAGAACAGCACATATGATGTGACCGAATTAAAATATAGTTTCACTAGAGATGACCTGATAAGTTGATGATGAAGAAGGGGATGCCTTGGGCATCCCCAAGCTTAGATGCTTGAGTCTTCTTGAAATATGCTTGGGTGACCCACGGGGGCATCCCCAAGCTTAGGCTCTTCACTCTTCTTGATCACAATATCATCCTTCCCTCTTGACCCTTGAAAACTTCTGCCACACCAAACTTCTCATAAACTTCATTAGAGGGGTTAGTACTCAAAAACATTAATCCACTTTGGTTCTGTAGTGACACATTGCAATACTCAATAAAACATTAGCTACAGCCCTCCACGTCTAGAAACCTTACTTAAAGTCCACAAGAGACAATGCAAAAAAACAGAGACAGAATCTGTCAAAACAGAACAGCCAGTAAAGACGAATTTTTTCGAGGTACTTCCGTTGCTCAAATCGGAAAAAGTGAAGTTAATGAAAGATGCGTACATATATAAGGATCATGCGTGATTTTTTAGAATTTTTCAATTTTTCTGGAAAAAGCTCAAATTCGTGACAGAAAAATCTGTCCCTGCGCAGAAATCCAAATCTAGCATCATCTAATCATTAAAGGCTCTTCTTGGCACAACAATGCAAAAAATAAAGATACAAAGGAGTTGTTACAGAAGTAAGCAAGCTCCTTGACTCAAAAAGCAAAAGAAAAATTACAGAAATAAAACATGGGTTGTCTCCCAAGAGCGCTTTTCTTTAATGCCTTTTAGCTAGGCTTGATAGTTTTAATGATGCTCTCATGAAAATAGAAAATGAAGCAAAAGGAGCATCAAGAAGCAAATTCAAAACACATTTAAGTCTAACCCACTTCCTATGCATAGGAAACTTGTACACAAATAAATTCATAAGAACAAAGTGACAAGCATAGGAAGATAAAACAAGAGTAACTTCAAAAGTTTCAGCATATAGAGAGGTGTTTTAGTACCATGAAAATTTCTACAACCATATTTTCCTCTCTCATAATAATTTTCAGTAGCATCATGAATAAACTCAACAATATAACTATCACATAAAGCATGCTTTTCATGATCTACAAACACATATTTTTATCAAGCTCACAAATAGTGGGATTTAAAATTTCGAACCCACATGTAACAATTTTATAACAAGATGATTGATCACTCTCAACATATATGGGACGCCTAGATAAAGTCAAGACTTCTCCAATCCCATTTTCATTAGTAGTACATTAATATTATCAAGTAACATAGGACCATCATCTAGAGCTTTATCATAAACATTTTCTAAGCAAAACTCTTTAGTACCATGCATTTCGATATCAGCCACAAATAAAGGATTATCATAAGATTTATCAAAATAGCATGGATTATCATATATAACAGTAGCATAATTATTCTCACAAGTTTTACTCATAGGAAAAATTTCAAGAGAATCAACAGGAACATAACATTCATCCTCCTTGGGTAAGCATGGAGGGCAATCAAATAATGTAAGAGATGAAGAGTTACTCTCATTAGAAGGTAGGCATGGGTAGCTAATCCATTCTTCCTCCTTTTGTTCATCACTCTCCTCCTCTTTTTCATCTAATGAGCTTTCAGGTTCAGCAATTTCTTCTTCCACAGGTTCCTGCAAATTGTGAGTGCATTCTTGTGCATTAATGAGTCTCTCTTTGTAATCAACGATATAAGGATTATTGCTGTAATGTTCTATGCAATAATCAAGGATAGAAGAGACATAATCTTTAAGGTCCTTACAAGCAATACAAGTTTCATAATTTTTAGCCATGAAAGATTCTATCTCAGAGGCTCCCATAAATAAAACAAATTGTTCTACTTCTTCGAACCCAAGATGAATATAGTTATTCCAATGATAGTTCACAATTAAAACTTCTTCACTAAAGCCACATTGGAATTTAAGATGTTTAGTATCCTGTTTAGAGCAACAGTTTATATCATGGCGTTTAAGCAAGATTTTAGCAATTGTATTCAACTTTTCTAACACAGCACTCATGACTTCACCCTTTTTGATTCTCTATACTTCATATATAATTCTATAAGCTCCATATAGGTTGTGGGTTCTTCCATAACAACAGTTTTTAATTTTTCGGTTTTTCAAATTTTTATGGATTTTCGAATTTATAAGAAAAACAAAACAAAACAAAACAAAACAAAAATAAACTAAACAAAAGTAAACTAAACAAAACAATACTAACAAAAATAAACTAAGCACAAATAAACTAGACAAAAGCAAGCTAGACAAAAGTAAACCAGACAAAAGTAAACTAGACAAGAAAAAATAAAATAAAAACAGAGAGAGAGGTAGAGTGTACTCCCCAGGTGAACTTATGAGTAGAGCTATGCTCCCCGGCAACGGCGCCAGAAAATAGTTGATGCTATTTTCGTTAGCGTCATGACGGGAGCTTGCTTGAGGATGAAGGTCTGTAGTCCCCGGCAACGGCGCCAGAAAATAGTCTTGATAACCCACAAGTATAGGGGATCGCAACAGTCTTCGAGGGAAGTAAAACCCAAATTTATTGATTCGACACAAGGGGAGACAAAGAATACTTATAAGCCTTAACAACTGAGTTGTCAATTCAGCTGCACCTGGAAAAGCACTAGTAACAGGGGTGATGTGAAAGCAGCAGTAATATGAGAGCAATAGTAACATGTAACACAGAGGCAATGGCACCAGAAAATAGTTGTTGCTACTTTGATGGCGTGTTGACAGGGAAGCAATGATGATGACAGATGGACCGGGGTTCCCAGCTATCTACACTAGTGGTAACTTCTCCAAACAAATAACAGGTGTTGGGTGAACAAATTACAGTTGGACAATTGATAATTGTGAGGGCATGACAATGCATGCTTATGATAAGATAAAGTTTACTGTAGTATTTAATTGGGCATTACGACAAGGTACACAGACCGCTATCCAGCATGCATCTGTGCCTAAATAATCCACCTTCAGGTTAACATCCGTACCCCTTCCAGTATTAAGTTGCAAACAACAGATTATTGCATTAAGTATTCTGCATAATGTAAACAACACATTCATCCTTAGACAAAGCATTGCTGTTTTACCCCTAGTGGCAACAACACATCTACAACCTTAGAACTTGCTGTCACTATCCCAGGTAAAATAGAGGTTGAACCCAACTATCTAGCATAAATACTCCCTCTTGGAGATACAAGCAACTACTTGATCAGGGTAACCACAAGTACCGGAGAGCATGCAAGATCTTAAATAAACAATAGTATGATAATATGATGAACAATCTGATCATAATGTAACAATTCATCGGATCCCAACAAACACAACACCAATTACATCATATGGATCTCAATCATGTAAGGCAGCTCATGAGATCATTGTATTGAAGTACATGGGAGAGAGAGTACCAACTAGCTACAGCCAAGAACTCGTAGTCCATGGGGGAACTACTCACAAACCATCATGGAGTCGAAGTGTTGGTGGTGGAGTCGATGGAGATGGCTCCGGGGGTCAATCCCCGTCCCGGCAGGGTGCCAGAACAGGAACTTCTGACCCCGAAACTAGGTTTCGCGATGGCGGCGGCGCTCCGGGAGTCTTTCTGGAGTATGATAGGTCTCTTTTGGGTTTTCGCGTCGGGGGGACTAAATAGGCGAAGGGGCAACGTCGGTGGAGTCCCGTGGGGCCCACACCATATGGCGGCGCGCCCTGGGACCCAACCGCGCGAGCATGTGGTTTGGAGGCCGTGGGCCTCCCCTGGCTTGCCCTTCTGGCTCCGTGTGTCCCTCGGAAAAATAGGAGGTTTGGCTTTTGTTTCGTCGAATTCCGAGAATATTGCCCGAACAGCTTTTCTGGAACCAAAAACAGCAGAAAACAGGAACTGGCACTGTGGCATCTTGTTAATAGGTTAGTCCCAGAAAATGTATAATAATGATATATAATGCATATAAAACATGTGACAATGATACATAAAACAAGCATGAAACATCATAAATTATAGATACGTTGGAGACGTATCAGTTTACCTTACTTTGTTACCTCACTAGGGATAAACAAAAATACCATGCTGCAAGGGTTGAGGGTGACCAAGCTTCTTCCTGTGACTAGATCCAGCATGTTCTTATTTTCACTTCATGTCATGAAACTTATTGCTATACTCTGAGTCATCTTAATTACTGAGGTGTTATGATTTGGTTCGCATCTTGGTGGAGTATAAGAGAGACTAATAACCAAAAGGTCTCTATGTTAGGACGTGATGCCCATATATCTAAGTAACTTGTTATCAAACTTTGTGTTGCAATCTCATATGTTAACTCTGTGTGTGTTCCATTGTCTGCCACTTTATAAAGAGAGAGTGCATTTGTGAAACCATGAACCCCGGTCCATTTTTAATCATAAGAAACACCTTTCCAACACCATATACCACTTTTCCATTTTCAGCCATCATTAAATCCGAAAATACAAAAATACTTTTCATCTTGCATACATCATTAAAAAACCCAAAAATATCATTTACCATTGCATCCACCACCATTGCATATTTATTTCCTGTTTGCATTGCATAACTATCTTGATATCATTCTTACACCTTGTGCTTGACAACCACAGGTGAGGTTGAGGACCAAAACATTTAACTTTGTTTTGTAGGTAACCAAAAGAAGGATAAGAAGATATATCTTCACTACTGATTCCCCGAGAGTTCGATATTAAACCCTCGAGTCACCCTCGTGGGGAAAACACGTCTTCCACTACTACACACTCTGCACTTGGAGTCTCAACCTAACCCATTTACTTTTGACGCAGGTAACTACGCACCGGAGATCAACAAAGTGTTTTCTGGCCGTAGATCAACCTCTTCAAGGGCCATCAAGACTGTTTTCTGGCGCCGTTGCCGGGGAATCATAGCTGAGAGATTTATCCAAGGGTGTGCATCATCGCATTCATCTCACAACGAAGTCAACTTCACCAACTTGTGCTAACACCTAAGCTTGGGGAGGTTGCACCTACGTGAGCACCATCTTATCCATCTTTACTTACAAAGCAATTTATTTGTTTTGTTAGTGTCATTGCATATCATATCTTGCATATTTATTTCAGTTTTGCATAAAAAATAAAAATACAAAAAAACTTGCTAAAATGGGAGAAAGAACTAAGTTGTGTGACTACACAAACACTCCTAATGATCAATTTATCACAGAGCTATTGCCACACCTAAGATAAATGCTGAGAGTTATGAAGTAAGTCCTAGTTTGTTGAACTTGATAACTAGGGAACAATTTGGTGGTAGTGCTATGGAGGATGCCTCTATGCATCTTCATGACTTTGTTGAAATATGTGACATGCAAAAGTTTAAAAATGTGGAAAGTGATATCCTAAAACTGAAGTTATTTCCTTTTTCACTTAGAGGAAAAGCTAAAGAGTGGTTGCATTCCTTGCCATCTGGTAGTATTAATTCTTGGGATGATCTAAAAGAAGCTTTCATTAAGAAATATTATCCCCCTGTTAAAATTTTGCAAAATAGAAACAACATCTTTCTTTTAGGCAAAATGAAAATGAACATGTTGCTATGGCTTGGGATAGGATAAAACTTATGCTTAGAACTTGTCCCTCACATGGAGTTAATGAATGGACCATATTACACTCTTTCTACAATGGTTTAAACTACATGTCTAGAAACATACTTGATTCTGCTGCTGGAGGTGCTTTTATGAGTAAGACTATAGTAGAAGCTAAAAAATATTGGAAAGCATTTTGCAAAACTATAGTCAATGGCATACTGATAGGGCACCCAATCCTTCTAAGAAAGTGAATTCTATTGAGAAACTAATGATTTGTCATCTAAAATGGATACTATTCTTGCTTTGCTTAATAAACCTAGTGTTGAAAATGTTCCTTTGCAAGAACTAGTTGGTAACAATTCTGAAAATATTGATGTCAACTTCATTAGGAACTATGGTAATAATGGGTATGGTAACAACAATTATAACTCTTATAATAAACCCCCATATGTGCCAAATAAATATGCTTCTAGTGGTAATGTTTCTAGTGACTTGGAAAACACCATTAGATCTTTTATATCTACTCAAAAGAGCTTAATAAGGAATTTATCTCTAAGTTTGAAAAACAAGATCTTTGTTTGAAAGGGTAGATCAGCTTACTAAGGAAGTCTCATCATTAAAGAGCATCATTACAGCCCAAAAACATGAGGAAACAATAAATATTGCCAAGAGGTTATCAATAAGTCTTGGGAACACATTCATGAGCAAGAGAGAGTTGCTAAAGAATCTATTGGGGTAATGAAAGAGGTAGAAGTTGAGGAAGTTAAAATGCTTAGTGAAGTCAAGGATCCTTTGCTTGACTTAGAAAATTGTAGCTTGCATGAATTAATATCTATCTTACAAAAATTTGCAAGTGATCCTTCCATCAACACTAATCAAGCTGGTTTTGGTTCTTATATTGCTAATCATGTCTTGAAAGAAAAGATTGCTAGGTACAACCAAGAGGCTATGATACCACCTAAGCTTGGGGATATGTGGATTCCTAAGGTACTAGTAACTATTGGAAAAGAGACACACCATGCTATACTTGATCTAGGATCTAGTGTCTCTGTTTTATCTAAAGAACTATATGAAGTGCTTGAATTGAAAAATCTTGAAAAATGCTCTATTGAACTTGCACTTGCTGATGACTCTATTAAACATGCTTTAGGAAAAGTAAGTGATGTTATGGTAGAGTTACATATGACTTTTGTGCCTGTGGATTTTCTAATCATGGATATGGGGAATAAAACCTCTAGTCCTATTATTCTTGGAAGACCTTTTCTTCGTACCACAGGTGCATCATTGATTCAAAGGAAGGGAATGTGAAGTTTCAGTTTCCACACAAGAAGTGCATGGAACACTTCCAAGGAAGAGGGAACCACCAAAGTTCAAGCTCCCTCATGAGCTTCGTCCACAATAAACAACAAGTAAGAAGCCTAGCTATATGGCTATAAAGAAAGCGCTTTGCGGGAGGCAACCCGGTTATTTTTTGTGTGATTTTTTTGTGTCCTCTTGCTGTAACAAGAGACTTTGTGTCTAGTTTAGGTTCTGGAATTTTCAATAAAGTGCCAAGTTTTACCCTTTTTGGTTTGAAAAAGTTGCTTATAGCGTTCGGAGATTTTATTCCTGCACGAATCAGTGCACGGTATGATTTTTAATTCTTATTCTGTAACTCCGAATGAGCTCATATTTGAACTGTAGTTGCAACTTTTCATCCTCTGTATGCATGAATTTTTCGGAATTTTTCGAGAAAGTTTGGTAGGGTAGAAAAATACGTTTTGCTGCTGCTGTTTTTCTGGACAGATTCTGTCCCATTTTGTTTGATGCATGCTTTGAGCTTTTAAGTTGAATCTTTTTGATCCAATTGAGTTTATGAGTAGGCATACAACATTATACACTTTCTGGACATTCATATGAATTTTTGTTCAAGGATTATATGCAGCAAGAAACCTATTTGTTTATCACTATTAATGCACCCCACAGAAAAGAAATGGGAGAAACGGTGTTTTGAAGTTTTTTCACAGGGATTGGAGGAGATGCACCAAGAGCTATCCAAGGATGGTGAAGACCATAAGCTTGGGGATGTGAAGACAACCCCGCTGGACCTACACACTCTCGGTTTGCACACGTCCAACTTCTGTTTTTCGATCGAAACACTTTATCGCATAAACTTGGAGCGTCTTTTGTTTTGTTTTGTTTGATTTGTTTGAGAGACCACCACACTATCATTTATATATGGAGAGCTACTGGAAATATGGGTTGAAATATGTTGGATGCTTTTATAAGATTGGGAAAAGGGATGTTTGAGTTGATTTTTAATGATACATATAGTTGCATGATTCATGAGCTTGTTTATGAGTAATAGTTTGCAAATTCTTTTTGAAGAGCTATCACTTATTCATGTTTTGGTGCTGATTGTTATTTTACTTGGTTTAACATGGATTAGTTAGTTCTATGGACACTCATGCATGCATCTAGATGGTCAACTTTCTCCCTTTTGCTAGCCCAAACTCCAACAAGCAAAACTTGTTTCCAACACCTTCAACCAAAGTTATTCCAGTGAGTCCACCATATCTACCTATTAGCTTATGCTATTCCGAGTATGTTCATCATGATATTTGTGTTATCTATACCTCTGAATGAAAATGATTATGTTATTGATTGCATGGGAAAAGTTGGTTATATAGCTCTCACGAACTTGATGCACATTTTTACTATCATTGCATAAATAAAACATGACCCATTGTGATTAAGATTATGATGCTAGTGGCTTGATAAATGTCGAGGTTGGGAGTTAGCCCATATGTGCTGTCACATGCAAAGCTTTCAACATGCTCCATTTAGTTGATATCATGTGCTTTTGTCTATGGATGCCTATCATGGTGAAATAAGGGGAAAAGATTTAGTTTGAATGAGTTTGTATAAATGGTTAGAGAGACGCCTGGGCCGCTAATCTAAGCCATGCATTATTCATGGTGGAAATTTACTTACATGCTATGGTGAATTATCTATGACACACCTTACAATAAAAAGCTATTCCAATGGTAAATAAAAAGGGTGTTGAGGTTTTCATCTTGTTTGTTTGTCTTGTCATTTTGATATGGGCTTGTTCCATATCCTGGGACAAGAGGTACCCCAGTTGACGCTCTTGATGATACTATTATTACTTACAATGATAGATAACTTGAACTTGCTTTTCCCAAGTTGAGTAACTCATGGTGTAGGTACTTGTATTCAAGGGGCATGAGACATCCAACCTTTACTTTGTCAAGCACACTACTCATATTTGCTTTCACATTAAACTTAATCATTCAAGATGCTATGATAGGGGAATGAGAGCTTGACACCAAGTATTACCACATTGCAATCATTAACTTAAGTAGGAGAGTTTGGAAGTTAGATGAAACTTATGCATGCTTTACCTCTACTCACTTATTCATCTTTCCAAAGTGTCCACCAAACATATTCAGATTTTCATCATCACTCTATGGACCACATGTATGCAAAAGTAAGAATGTCCATATTACTTGTTATGTTACACTTTGTGAACTATCATGAACATCCTTGCATTGAATACTTGATATCACTTCATAAACTATTTGCATATTGCTACTCCTTTGAAGAATGAATCATTTGACTCTATGTAGCAGTAGCAATCATCTTTGATATCCATTGTTAGTGTATATTGCAAAGTCCATGTTAGTTTTATCACCTTCATACTCGAGGACGAGCATGGTTAAGCTTGGGGATGTTGATGCATGTAAAATGCATACATGAACTTTGCACTATATCTTATATTCCAATCATATTTGCATCATATAAGGGTTATATCACTGTTTATTTAATGATTTTAGGAAATATCAATTGTTTCCTATTTTTATGGAATTAACCCTGCGCAGGCAGAAAACCCTATTTCTTTCCTTTTATGTTTCAGGGACCCAAACGCGTCAAAAATTATGGAAAAATACAGGCGTCAGTATTTGGAAGGAAGAAGACCTCGGAGCGAAGGAAGCAAGCAAACGGAGGCCGAGGCCAAAGAGGGTGGCCCACGCGGCCAGGTACTGTGGCCGCGTGGGGCCCACTCATTTGGCCTCGTGGCTCCGTTGCCGTCGATCTTTCGTCCACCGACTCGTCTTGACCTAAAAACGCCTATAAAAAAGGTCCCCGACGTTTCGGAAGGAGCGCCGCACAAACACAGAAACACCGAAACGGAGATCAGGAGCTGCAGATTGGAGGGGGAAAACTCCGGCGGGGCGCTGCCGGCGTGGTCTCCATCTTCTCCATCGACTTCTCCACCGTCTCCATGATGAAGAGGGAGTAGTCCACCTCTGGACTATGGGTTTGTGGAAGTAACTTATGTATCTCTCCTCTCTTGAGCTTCACTAATTAGTACCGTATGAGCTGCTGAACATGATTACGGTCATTGTAATACCTATGTGGTGGATCTTTATGAGTTAATATATGTTTGAGATTGCAATGTTTGTTTCAGTTATGAGTATAGATGCATATTATGTACCCCGTTCTTGTCTACTTGTTTTGATCAAGCATGTTTATGAGAGCGTGTGTGGGGGAACGTGTGCATTAGTTGGAGTAACGGGGGTGGTGAGTGCGGTAAGCTGACAACTGAATATCGCGATCCACTTGGTGTTTACCTTACTTTGTTACCTCACTAGGGATAAACTAAAATACCATGCTGCAAGGGTTGAGGGTGACCAAGCTTCTTCCTGTGACTAGATCCAGCATGTTCTTATTTTCACTTCATGTCATGAAACTTATTGCTATACTCTGAGTCATCTTAATTACTGAGGTGTTATGATTTAGTTCGCATCTTGGTGGAGTATAAGAGAGACTAATAACCAAAAGGTCTCTATGTTAGGACGTGATGCCCATATATCTAAGTAACTTGTTATCAAACTGTGTTGCAATCTCATATGTTAACTCTGTGTGTGTTCCATTGTCTGCCACTTTATAAAGAGAGAGTGCATTTGTGAAACCATGAACCCCGGTCCATTTTTAATCATAAGAAACACCTTTCCAACACCATATACCACTTTTCTATTTTCAGCCATCATTAAATCCGAAAATACAAAAATACTTTTCATCTTGCATACATCATTAAAAACCCAAAAATATCATTTACCATTGCATCCACCACCATTGCATATTTATTTCTGTTTGCATTGCATAACTATCTTGATATCATTCTTACACCTTGTGCTTGACAACCACAGGTGAGGTTGAGGACCAAAACATTAACTTGTTTTGTAGGTAACCAAAAGAAGGATAAGAAGATATATCTTCACTACTGATTCCCCGAGAGTTCGATATTAAACCCTCGAGTCACCCTCGTGGGGAAAACACGTCTTCCACTACTACACACTCTGCACTTGGAGTCTCAACCTAACCCATTTACTTTTGACGCAGGTAACTACGCACAGGAGATCAACAAAGTGTTTTCTGACGCCGTAGATCAACCTCTTCAAGTGCCATCAGTCAGCCCAGATTTGTTAGCAAAATTTAGGTGTTAGCAAAATTTAGAGTTAGCAAAATTTAGGTGTTAGTAAAAAAATTAGTGTTAGTTAAAATTTGTAGTGTTAGTCAAAAAAATTATAGTTAGCAAAATTTAGGTGTTAGCAAACAATTTAGGTGTTAGTTCAATTTTTTATCTTACGAATTTGAAAATTGTGTTTTTAGTTTATTATTCTGCTAATTCTAACATTGTTTTATCTTTCTTTTATATTAGCTAAGCAATGGATAACTTCAACAGCAGAGACCGTGAAGAAGTTGTGTTCGACATTATACGGCACCCCGTTCTTGGAGTAGAAGTCGATCCACTCGAAGACAATGTTGCAGAAGATGGCTCACACTTTTTGAACGAGTCCGGTTCAGGAATTGAGCTGGAACGAAGAGAGGAATATCAAACGAGCATCGACTGCGATGACGACTCGCAGATTGGTGGACATCCGCCGTAGATTGGTGGACATCTCAAACGAGCACTAACGGGCCAGGACCATACGCCACATGGGGGTGTGCCGAGCCTATTGGCACCCGACCAGTGCGGCAACTAGGAATTGCTGCCTCGAACGGTCGACGTGCACGGATGCAACCCCATAGGGTTTGGCCTTGGGCCTAGGAATACAGGGGCGGCGACCTGGTCCATGGATGGTAGCGAGGCCGATTGGAGCGATAAGAAGAGCTACGTCGAGAGCTTCGTGCAATCGTGCGTGCATCGAGCACTAGCACGTGCAGATCGATCGGCGCACCTCGTCTCAAGCTGATCAAATCTACTAGTACATGTGTGTGACATGGAGTTGTCAGAATAGTCCAGTTGATCTTGCATCCAAGCTGGACATGCATGCACGTCCATGCGATCCGGCCAGCCAAATTTATTCGATCCATATATTCTCGGGGTTTGCATCAAAGTTCAGCTTCAAACTCCAGCAAGCAGTGTAGCTATTGGATGTGTGCGTGGCTAGTAAGTACTCTACTCCATTCTAAATTAATTGACTTCCATTTGTTTACACATAAATGTATCTAGACATGTTACACGTATAGATGCATCTACATATGGACAAATGGAAGTCAATTAATTTGGAACGGAGATAGTAGTAATTTATTTACTGCAGCAGGTAGCAAAGCTATTCCTGTAGGTAGGTAGGTAGGTATCGCTGGCGTGGGGAACGAGACACGTGATGCAGGCTTTGTGCCCGGAGATGAGATGCAACAGCTGACCAGCCTAGCTACAAGGATGACAAGGCGCACGCAGCGGAGTCCTGCTGCACCGTCCGTGAGCCAATGAAAGAACGGACCGCATATGTTGGGCGAAAAGAGGAACAAGTAATTCCGTTTCATGCATATGCATGTATTTGTTTCGTTTTTTTGTTTTTGAGATTTGTATTTGTTTCGGCTAAAAGAGTAACCTAGGAGGCTATGATACGTACATCCATACATGTACTCGATAGAGAAGATCGCACCCTGGGTCTGTAAACCGACTTGGTTCTGCTAGCTATCAAATCTCAAATGATGCATGATAATTGACAAAAGACAACCGGCGGCAAAACTGCCAAAACGTATAACATGCAAGAAATATTTGTCAAACCGAAAAACGTGCTATACCCAGGAAGAGGGAATTACGAAAACAAAAAATGGGAGTGGTTATCAAAATGGATAAGACTCTATAGAAAGAAAATTGCCACAAAATTATTATTATAATTTTTGATGTTTGATCAAAATTATAATTTGTGGAAAACCTACAGTCACGAGGGCTTTACAACGCCATCGTGCTTCGATCAGAGATATTGTACGCAAAAGTTGCGGCTAGCAGAAAAATATATTGACCTACCATTTCATGATAGGTGATAGCTATCAGTTCACGCATAAAATAATAACGTGCGAGAGCAAAACAACACATGAAATCATAGTCAATTGTTGTCTCCAAGGTAAACATAATAGCACCCAACATAAAATAATATTGTGCGATGGGAAGACACATGGAATAAATAGGCAATGCATAAATATAAAGTGAAAACGAGTTGGCACATGAAATCTTAGGTAATAACTATCTTGCTCCATGTTAGTTGCGATGCCCTTCCAGGGTTGCCGTGGGAGTAGGAGAAGCCGTCACTTGTTGCTTTACCTCGCACCGCCATGGTTGTCCAAGTCTTGCTGCCAACTGCCCTCGCCTATGCCAGATTTTGGCCGCTTCTAACGTACGTCACCATGGCCGGACACCGTAGCCTCTTATCTTCTTCTCCATGAAGTCTATTCTTTGGAGGTGAGTCACTCCTTAGTCTAGACCAATTGAGCCATGGCGGTCTTGGTGGGAAGTAGGGACTGATGCAATTGGGGACAATCAGGGACTATTGTTGTCTTCGATCGGCCGGGCTCCATCTTGATGGGCGACGGAGGAGGTGGCTCAATGTGACAATGTCCTTTTTGGTCTTTGCCTCATCCTTCCAATCAATGGAGTTGTCGTCGTCGGACTCCTCGGGCTTCGAGATGAGGTGGCTCAGTCGGGCTCCTTCTTGATGTGCAACGAGTACATGGCCTCTCCCGGCCCATGATCGATGAGGAGCGTGACGCCCAAACGAACCCCGGCCGCGCGATTGAAAAAACTAGTCTCAGCTGCATGCTCCTTGTCGCATGCGTCGTACGTAGTCGATCAAATCGGAATAAAAGGACACAATTGATTAAAATCGGGCATGCAATGCATCTGTGGTGACGCCGATGGTGGTGCTCAATCTGGGCAGTCGCAAATGTGTAGACTAGCTAGCTAGGTTACCAAAACCAAAACGGCCGTGCTAATTTGCATGTACCCTAGCTAGCTATACACACACGTACTTACTATCGTGTTCTTTTTCGTTTTGCCAAAAATCCATGCATGCATGCGCACGACGAGACATCCGTACGCAACGCACTCGTACAGTCCTATTGTAGCTGTTTTGAAAAGATCAAAGTCTACCTAGCTAGCTAGCTCAAAGCTGCCTTGCTTTGGCGTCGATCGCACCCACTAGTAGAAACAGAGTCATTGGTGTGCCCCTTTAGTACCGGTTGCAAACAAAACCGGTACTAAAGGGGCATTAGCACCGGTTGTGCTTGGGCGCCAGCAAGGGCCCGCGGCGAGCACCTTTAGTACCGGTATGAACAACCGGTACTAAAGGACACCTTTTAGTACCGGTTGTTAGTATCAACACTAGTACAGAAAAGTCATTCTGTGGCGCACCTTAAAACAATTCTGTGGCGCACGTCGGATGCGCCACAGAATTGTCGCCACTAAATATGCAATTCTGTGGCGCACCGGCCCGTGCGCCACAGAAAACCTGGATTTTTGTGGCGCACAACTCAACCGTGCGCCACAGAATGTGTTTTCAAAATTTAAAAAAAAATGGCTGCCGGTGGCAGCCACAGTGGTAGTCGGCGTCTGGCTGGGCGGTGCAGGTCGTCGCGCTCTGGGCCTGCAGGTAGTCGCGACGGGCAGAGAGAGGCTCCGAATGCTCGGCGTCGGCAGCGGCGGACCTAACCCTAGCGAGCGAGAGCAGTAGGAAACATCTATGTGTGTGGCGGTGACCGAATCCTGCGGAAAGAGAGAGAGAGAAGGTGCTGCGGCAGCGTGAAAGACGAACTCCGACGCGGCGGCGACGTAGAAGAGCGGCGGTGCGGGAGATGGCCGGCAGCCGACCGGGAGCAGGGGCTGCGGTGAAGACGAACTCCGGCGCGGCGGTGACCAGTGACCCAGGCCGTGAGCCATGTTCCTTGCCAGAGCGGCGTTCCCCTCCCGACGACCTCCATTGCTCCACGCGCGCGTCACCGGCGCGGGAAGGAAGCAGGGGGGCGGGGACCGGTCGCCGGAAGTCACGGTCGGAGAAGAGTTCGCGGAGGCGGCGACGAGGACTCGCCGGAGGCGGCCGGCGAAGGGGATCGAGGCGGCAGCGCTGTGAGGGAGGAGATGAAGACAGAAGAGAGAGAAGGGGATCGTGCGTGTGCTGCTGTGTGTTGCGTGCGTGTGTGGTGCGAGGGAGAGAAGAGAGATGGAGAGGATAAGGCAGAGAGATGGTGCGTGGGCAGAGAGATGGAGGTCAGGTGCGTGCGTTGCGTGCGTGTGTGGCTGTGGTGTGGGGCCGGTGATTTGACCAGATCTCAGATCTGATCTGAAAAAATAATTTTTAAACCGTTTTTTGTGGCGCATATAGTGGCATGCGCCACAGAAATCTGTCATTCTGTGGCGCACTAGGCAACATGCGCCCCAAAATTGCAATATTCTGTGGCGCACCAGCTTAGGTGCGCCACAGAATAGCAAATTCTGTGGCGCATGTTACTAGGTGCGCCACAGAATTCCAAAATTCTGTGGCGCATGTGGTTTTCATGCGCCACAGAATTACAAAATTCTGTGGCGCACCACGGTAGGTTGCGCCACAGAATATTTTTTTGTGGCGCATGCTTATTTGGTGCGCCACAAAATAGCATTCCATAGAATCACGTTTTCCTACTAGTGCAACCGGTACTAAAAGGGTGCAGGCCGCGGTCAGTGGCCCCACGGCAGGCCCTTTAGTACCGGTTGGTAAATAAAACCGGTACTAAAGGTCCTGCCTATATCTTCCACCCCGGCCGAGCCAGCTCCATTTTGGAGCAACTCGACCCCAACCCTATTTTTCCTCTCTCCCAAGCTCTCTCAAGCTCTAGGTCACCCATTTTTTCTCCAACATTTGTCAAGATTGGTGGCACCCTATACAAGGGTTAGCAACTTCTTCATCTTCTCTTCCGGCTTTTCAAGTTTAGCTCATTTTCGTGCAAATTTAGCAAGTTTGATTTTGGTTGTACTTGCAAGGTGTTTGATGAAATGACTAAGTTAGAGATTTCATTTGTTTTATATGCATTTTGAGCTTGAATTGAAGTATAATTTATGGTTATATATAGTGTCGTCCCGTCCCCTGATCCTCACCGCCGTCGATCGCCCGCGCCGCTCCATCGCCGACACCACCTCGGTGAGCCTCTTTTTTATCTTTTATTTTAAAAATTATTAGTTATATGATTTAAATGCATAATTATTTCTTGTATAATTTTCTTATGTTTTTTTTTATATATGTATAGTGTCATGGTTTTGATATCCGTCCCCCTTCGGCCCTCGTCCGGTCTATGATTCGGATGTGGTATATCTTTTTAACTATTTATTTTGTTTCGTGTTTATAACAATCATGCCGACCAACTTGACGTAGATATATTTTTATTTAGGAGGTAGTTGAACCGGAAATTCCGGCCGACCCTATTGTCGAGTATTTTAAAAAAGAAAACGACGATTTCAGAGCAAAATTGAAGATAAGTGAAGATCTTCGTCTCCAATGCCTAGAAGAGAAGATGGAATTGGACTTGAAGATTGCCGACATCGTTGATGCTCACGGGGTCGAGCTTGTCGACGTCGTCACTGCTCACAAGAGGAAGATGGATGCAATGTGCGCCAAGCTTAAAAAGATTAGAAAATATGCCATTAGTCAAGAGGCTTGGTATCATTATGCTGTTGGTTCAATAGTTACCTTGTTTGCGATTCTGATCGTATTTGTTGTTGGATTTAAATTATTTAGATAGTTGTATGTTAGTTTCGATTGATGTATGTTTCGTGAGAACTATGTATTACATTTGGGCACTACTCTACTTTGATTTTAATGTGATGAACTTGTTTAAATTAATTTGGTCACGTATCTCTATTCATTATTTAGCTGGTGTAATGGTTTTGGATATATTTATGTAATGTAGATGAGCCGAGAATGGATGTACGGTGATCGACGCTGTCCCGAGTTCATTGATGGCATGCATCGTTTTCTCGATGTGGTTAAGTTAAATAAGCTGAAGAATGGTTTTATGATTTGTCCATGTGATGAATGTCGGAATAACAGGAATTACCCGAGCGTAAGAACCATACACTCCCACTTGTTGCAACAAGGCTTCATGCCCAATTATTTTTGTTGGACCAAGCACGGAGAAAGAGGGGTTATAATGGAAAACCCTGAAGAAGAGGATGATGACAACTATCCCGTGTTCTCTGATGAACACGGTGATACTACAATGGGGGAAGAGCATGAGGTCATTGTTGATCAGTCCGACGATGATGATCTTCGTCAGGTCATTCGTGATGAACAGATGAACTGCGTAACTGAAAACGAGTGGTTGAAGCTGGAGCACATGTTAGAGGATCACAAAAAACCGTCCGGCAAGACGTCTCTGATGATCTGCAACCGTTTGGAATGGTCGCAGGTCATCAGAAACGTCTTGCCACTGGTTGCCCAAAGATGCCTCTCCGAGTGACGCTGGAATGTTTTGTGTTTGAGCGCCACTTCGATCCAAGCAGCGGCAAGACGTCTCTGATGATCTACAACCGTCCGGCAACACATCTCTGATAATCTGCAACCGTTTGGAACGGTCGCAGGTCATCAGAGACGTCTTGCCGCTGGTTGCCCAAAGATGCCTCTTCGAGTGACGCTGAAATGTTTTGTGTGAGCGAGTGAGTGACGCTGGAATTCCGGGAGGTGGGCTATATATAGGGTACGTGTGCGCTGGATGGAAACACACGATCCGTGTGCTTCTTCCTGATCCAAGGGCTCACAAGCGCTGGAAGGAAACACACCGCTGATCCAACGGCTCCCAAGCGCTGGAAGGAAACACACGATCCGTGTGCTTCTTCCTGATCCAAGGGCTCACAATCCCACGACAGTTGGCGCCCACCGTGGGGCCTGTGGTCAAGAGCGTCATGTTCCGCGCTGGATCTGTGCCAGGGACGGAGGATCTCGTCATCGATTCAAGCTCGGCGACTTCAACATCAAGATCTACCTCAAGCTCGAGCTTGAAAGCGTGGAGAAATTCGACCGCGCGATTCGCGACTCAACTTCGACAACGCCCCTCACGCGCGGGTTACAGGACAGCAGCAACGTCCATATGGCGGACATCACCGGCGGCTCGAAACTCATCTCAACGATCACTTCGGTGGAAAGATGCGCAATCGAGTTTCCTAACATCTGTCGAAAGGGATGAGATTCCAACGGTTAGATCTCCGTGGCCGACTCAAACACTGAACCCCTGTTGAAAGCTGGCGGAACTCCGCGCGAATTTGGGAAAATAATTATCGAGGTCGACTTGGACATCAATTCGAAGATCCCTCTGGTGGAGACCTGCGGAATACAATCCCGCAACACTCCCAACAAATTTGAGCCAATTCCAACGGTGGGATCTCCGTCGGTGGCTCACGCATCGGAGCAAGTTTTGTGCCAACGCGAGTTCGCGAAATTAAAAAGGAAACAACTCAACGACCGGATCAACACCAGGAACCGTGTCCGACTTAAAGTATTACTTGGAGCTCTTGACTGTACGTGATTGCACGGAACAGCTTCACGTGGAAGAGAAAGGAGTATGGAAGGAGTGCTCGCTTCAAGTTATAAGTGCGACTCCAATATCAGCGTGACCACTACCAACTCGTCGCAAGCGATCGCGACTCACCGTCGCGGACGGCGCTGACCTCACCCCTGTCGCAGCTGGCTCCGCAAAACATCGTAAATATCTGCAAATCAGCGTTTGGGGTCTCGACATCAACATTGTCCACACGCGCGGCGGACCAGAAGCCCAAGACTAAAGAATCAGCTGATAAATGATTACGTACCAGCTAGCAGGTACAGATACCTTGAGTCGCACATGGACTTAGAAAAGTAATCAAAGGAGGAAATAAATGATCGGAGCTGCCGGCTAGTTAAGACATCAGCGTACAACTTCAACTACGAGGACGCGCCTGTGGCGCGGTGGCTTCGCATGCAATGGCATGCAGGCCCGCTCGCGAGTTCGACTCCTGGGGAGCGATTTTTTCGAGCATCTCACCTGCGCGGCACTGTTCACGTGAACAGTGTCCAGTGCGTCACTGTTCACGTGAACAATGTTCGCGCTGTAGCAAATTTGTGGAGGGCCTTTGAGGGACTGAGCCCTTAATCAGTTCCAGCTTCTGGGCCAAAATCCACCGTGGTTCAGTCAGAGGTATTGTGGTGTGTCCGCCACCGCAGGGATTTCCCAGTAGGTCTAGGCTTACGGTGGCTCAGAAGCTTAGTATAGTCTGGTTAGGTCTAGCTTGCGCACAGGTGACGTGCGTGTGGTGTTGAGTGTGCGTTTAGTGTGTTGTGCGTGAGTTCAGATACTACAACTGTACTGAAAAAGGAATTCTCAAAAAAAAAAACTTCAACTACAAGCATCCCCAACTCCAGCTATTATCTTTGCCCTCGGTAGTGCAACATGGCATGGCGACTCACTACGCGCGGCTCAAGGAGAACAAGTCCATGAAGTCGCAGCTGATGGATCAAGTCGCGATGCTAAGGAAGCCAAGCGCATACGCCGCTCTGCTTTTTTTTTTACGTGCATGATAATGAGCACCTACCAAGATCGGAAATACCATAAAACAAAAACAAATCCATATGCATGGATCGGATATTCTAAAAGCATCAACATCTCTACGTAATTGACATATTTTATATTTCATTGGTTAATATTCCTTTTACGTGCATGGGTACAATTGGAGGACAAGGTCAGGACGCCTCGCGCGGCACGCCGACCTGGACTTGGCGACCGTCCGGGCAGAACAGCATCGCGTGGCCATAGACCAGAAGAAGCTTGGCGCTTGGCCCGACAGAAAATCTGCCGCCCAAACACCAAAGCGCCAGCTCCAATTCATTAATCTCAACCGCGACTCCGCTGTGGGCACTGACTTCCACTCTCGCGACATGGTTGACTTTGATCCCATCATGGGCTCATACCGCGACACTGACAATAGGAGAATAAAGACAAGATAAGTCGTTTTCATGCTCAACTTATGCAGCCTTTTATTTTTATCAGTAAAATTAAGTTCTCTTCGAGTTTATCTCGGGGGCTGTATTTCTAGGTTATTATGCCTTTTGTTAAATGTCTTTGCGACTCATATTATATCATGTCGCAGACTTTAAATTCATATCAGCTTTTGTAGGTTTAATTACATCTACTTCTCAATACATTCGTCAAATTATAGTTCTTTATAACTCGTATTGCAAAGACTAGCTATTTACAGCTTGCATTGAATATCAAGACCACCACTACATGTTCAAGCATTGATATTTGGCGATTCATTTGTCATTCTATGACTTATCATTATATCAATTTATGACTGATCGTTATATAATTTCTTGACTTATCATCATATAATTTTATGAGTCATCATCAACTCATTGTCATATCATTTCATGAGTCGCCTACTGATTTACTTTCATATTATTTCATGCATCACATGTGACTTATCGTTATATCATTCTGTGAGTCGCCTAGTGAATTAACTTCATATCATTTTATGAGTCGCAAACAGCTCATCATTACATCAGTTTATGAGTAATTAATGAATCATTATCTTATCAATATTTGAGTTGAAACAGGTGACTCGCTGTACCATATCTACAGCTAATCAGAGTTGGTAATCATCAAAACT
The DNA here is from genome assembly GCA_947311845.1 of Poa pratensis. Classification (NCBI taxonomy): domain Eukaryota; kingdom Viridiplantae; phylum Streptophyta; class Magnoliopsida; order Poales; family Poaceae; genus Poa; species Poa pratensis. Next base: position 54,721,426 of record CAMZMU010000060.1, on the reverse strand, counting down.
AATTAGAGCTCGTCACGGCTATTGCTGCCGATAAAAGCAATAATCCTGGTTATTCTCGCCTTAAGTCAGAAGTATCTTTGCACTATGCGGCCAAAGTACTGGGGTGCGGTGTCAATCGAGTGTGATCGCCTATCATGGCCGCCAACGACCCTGAACACGCATTTTTTACCTGGAAAATACTGAGCCGCGCGAAGACCTACTTAATGGTAATAGAGATAATTCAGAAGGACTAAAGTACCCGCGTGTGGCGTCAATCGAGTCTGATGCCTATCATGGCCGTTCTCGACCCTGAACACACATTAGATTTGGGAAATACTGAGTCAAGTACCATATGCTATCATGCATCTTACCAGTTGCTATCATACAACTACTTGCTATTATGCAACCATTTGCTATCATGCAAAATATCATTTGCATCATGCAACATATCATTTGCATCATGAGACATATCATTTGCTATCATGCAGATTATACTATGCTATCATGCAGGGTAACATATGCTATTATGCGGAGTACTAACGTTTTATCATAATTATTACCAGCCGCCAAGGCTAACATATTATCATCAAGTTATTATCATTGCTTCCTTGGGGCTTTGCCTTTTGATTTAACAGGAACCTATAACTCGGCCATACGAGTTTGAATTGGCATGACCAAAATTTTTATGATTGAGATAATTATCTCCTTATATCGGCTGATGAAGCCACCATTATTTATTTAACTGCAGCCACATCAAGTGGAATTTATATCATTATTATCTTGCGGCAACAATATTTGTCAATCTGTTGTAGGATCAAATTGCAACGATATGCAATCAAGCAGGATAATGAAAGCATGGCTGCTTAATGCCTGGGGGCTAGGACAATTAAATTTTTGTCTAACTTGAGATATTTTTGAGTCCCGAGCAGCATGACCATACATACAACTCGGCCCTCGGGGGCTACACATCCACCATATCTGGCGGTCTTTATTATATTCATATATCATGTTTATATGCAGATTTCATTTTTTTGCAGCGCATGAGAATATATATATCATTTTGCGAGTCAAATTAGCGACTCGGAAATCTTTAAATACAGGTTGTGGCTATATGCCCTTGAGCCGCCATGTTTCAACATGCGTTTAGATGGCTCGTCATGATAACATGACAGATTATTATACTTTAATGATTGACCAGCTTATTTATGCGTATGGTCTTTTATGCTTCGATGTCTATGACTCAGCACCTTACACACATTTGACTGATATATCTTGTTACTCATAAACTATTATTCTTATGATTTCAGCTCAGTCTTACACCCAACAGGAAAAGGTGGTTTTCACCAAGTGCTTCGCGGAAAACTTACCGCGATTCTGCAGTTTCAATACAACCAAGACAGAAGTGCTCAATTGGCAACATAGTGGCTAAATAAGCCGCAAAGATAGCGACTCATCGCTTATACATCAGCGGCTCAAGAAATCGCAATGCTTGCGACTTAACACCAGCGAGTCGACAAGCTCTACATATGCAAGCCAACTACATAATTATCATCATCAAGACAGAATCTTCCGCCTGATTCTACGAATCACCCGAAAGCTTGGGGCTAATGTCGGGGGAATAATAAATAGATTAACCCGCGTCCCACAAATAATGCGGCTTATAATCAATGGGCTTGCACTGAGGTGGGCCGACACGAAGAGTCGCAGCATGGTGTAAGAAGAATCCAGAAGATCCAAGATGGCTTAACTTGGAAGGCAAGAAAAGTAGTCTCCAAGTAATTTCTTTGTAACCTAGCGAGCCTCTAGATATATAAAGAGGACTCGCAGGACTAGAGAGACAAGCTCCAAACCCTAGATCTCATACATCCCGAGAGAGGCGACTCAACACATCGATCGCCAACCCCTTGTAACACCATATTCATATCAATATCAATCTAGGATAGGCAGGACGTAGGTCTTTACCTCGCATCGAGGGGCCGAACCTGGGTAAAAAACATTGTCTTCTCGTGCCCTGCGATTTTTAGCTCGGAGACGCTCGATCGCTTAATCCCCAACTCTACGAAGTCATCTCCATGACATCTGCGTGACAATCCCACGACAGGAAACACACCGCTGATCCAACGGATCCCAAGCGCTGGAAGGAAACACACGATCCGTGTGCTTCTTCCTGATCCAAGGGCTCACAAGCGCTCGAAAGAAACACACCGCTTGATCCAACGGCTCCCAAGCGCTGGAAGGAAACACACGAATGCCGCCACCCTTTCCCGCCCAAATATTTCCCGCTATCATTCCCCCCAAATGCCGCCACCGGTAGTTCTATAAAACCCAGTCGAAGGTAGGCATGGTACTCACTTGAGCGCAAGCATGGTGTGTATTGGTCCTTGCGAGAAGTGTGTGTCCGGGTTTCACATTTCCGCATCCGAGCATCTCGCCAGGCTTTCGAGCAATTTGAAGGTAGATGGTAGGGTAGTTCCAATTGAAAAAATTTTGCACACTGAGAGTCATCTCGCTTTGCTCGGGGCGAAGCTATGCCGCGATGGGTTTCCGTATAGGACCCCGCTCCAAATTCGTGCAGAAATGCTCACGCTTGTAGAGAAGTTTGACAGGAAAGTTACGAATAGTCCGTTCTACCGAACTGAAGCTGACCGTGATTCGTACGGTCGTTCCTGTCTCTGGGTAGTTGACAGCGATGATGACGACGATTTCATGCCGTCGTCAAAGGAAAGGAGGGTTGAAGCACTGAGCAAGAAGGCTGAAGCTTCGTCCAAGGGCAAAGGCAAGAAGGCAGAATCTTCGTCAAAGGGCAAGGATGGCAACACGGCGGGTGGTGCAGGCTGCATCGATGGGAGATAGGTAGAGTCTTTGTTTTACTTGTGTTGTATTGTAATTTCAAGTTGTAACTTAATTTGTTATATCCAGTATTTAGAACTAGTGAAGTTGTAACGTATATCTCTAGTTGTATGTTAAATCGTCTCTGCATAAGACGGTTGACCGCACATCGGAGTTGTATCTTGGTTCACACAACTTACGAAACACTCTTAACTAATACCAATAAACAGTCCACAAAAAAAGTAAAGAAGAAAAACAAATAGAAAGAAAAAAACAAATAGAAAGAAAAATAAACAAAAGCACACGGTTGCGAAGATGGCGGCCGGCTGGGGAGGGGCCCGGACCACACATCACCATTAAATTAGATATATATTAAATAAAAAGAAAGTAGAGAAAAAACAAAATAGAAACCAAATAGATATACAAACACCTACCGCAGCGCTGGGAGGACACGTGTCCCCCCTACGTATTGACGTCGTTGCTGTGTTAACGATTTTTCTAAAATAAATAGATAATTATTACAAATTTTAAGACAATTAAATTACATAGATCTAAAATAAAAATAAACTAGAAAAAAACAGAAACCAAATAGAAAAAGAAAACAGAAACCAAATAGAAAAAACAGAAAATAAAAAACCAATAAAAGGCCCATTAGTACCGGTTGTATAATACAACCGGTACTAAAGGGTTGGGCTTCGCGCGCGAATTTTTGCGCGGCCCAAATTTGAGCTTTAGTACCGGTTGTACTCTAAAACCGGTACTAAAGACCCTTTAGTACCGGTTGTAGAACACAACCGGTGCTAAAGCCCTGTTGCCTGCAGTTAAAGCAGGGGATCGACGCTTTGATCCCCAAATCACCAAGTCCCGGCATCGATCTCCTCCGTCGTCGCCACGCTCCCCGGCAAAGCCACGCTCCGGCCGTACCTCCGCAGTGCGTCCTCCGCCCTGCGCCATCTCCGGCGACGCTCCGCCACGCGTCCTCCGCCCTGCGCCATCTCCGGCGACGCGCCCGTGTGCCCCGGCCCTGCAACCGCCCTCCGACGCCCCTGCTCCGGCACGCGCCCTCCGCCGCCTCTACGTCGGCCTCCACGGCGTGCCCCCGCTGCGGCCACCCCTCCACCACCGTGCACGTCGCCTCCCGCGCTGCTCCGGCGCCGGCCTCCACCACCGCACCTCGGCCTCCACCACCGCGCGCCATCGATCGCCTCTTGGAGATATCTCCGGTAAGTTTTTTTTAATTTTGTTATTACTATTTTTCATTACTGTTTATTACTAATTTTGTTTTGATTAATTGGCAATATGTGTGTTAGCTAATTTAGAAAATTTAGAAAATTTAGAAAATGTGTTAGCAATATTTACCAAATTTAAAAAATGTGTTAGCAAATTTAGAAAATGTGTTAGCAAATTTAGAAAATTTGTTAGAAAATATTTTTGTAGATTGCAATTTTTAGCAATTTGTTGATATCATTTTTAGAAATTTGTAGATAGCATTGTGTTGTTGCCCATTTTTAAAATGTGTTAGCAATGTGTTAGCAATTTGTAGCAAATTTATAAGTAATCTTTTAGCAATTTTTTGTTAGTCATACAAAATGTTTAGTCAAGGAATTTTTATTAATGTTAGTCATAGAATTTTTAGTTTATTACAATATGAAAACTTAGCAAACTTACAAAATGTAGCAATATAAAAATGTAGCAATTTGAAAATGTAGCAAACTTACAAAATGTAGCAATTTAAAAGTCATTTTGTTATTGTTTAGGTTATTAATGTAACAAAATGTACCAATTTCAATTTGCTAACAAAGTGTAGTTTAAGTTTTTAGTCTAGTTTTACTTATTAGAAAACTCCGGCTTTAAATATGTGTATAAAATCAAACTTTGAAGACATTTTGTTAGTTAGCATTTTTGAAAGTTTTGCTAGTAAATATGTGAATTTTTCTAAGTTTGAAATTGTAGTAGCAAAGTTTCAAAATTTTAGCTAAGTTTGAAAATATTGCTAAGTTTCAAAATTTGCAGTGACATTGAGCTATGGCGGACGATGCCCCCACCTTCGTCCGAGATTTGGAGGAAGAAGACCGTCTCCAACAAATAATATATAACAACGCTGCCGGACCCAATTCCGATGGAGAATATTCCGATGGAGAAGATTCGTCCGACGGAGAAGACGCCGAAGAATTCAGCGCGAAATGTTTGAATGACTCCGGTGAGGGACTTGAGTTAGAAAAATTCAGAGACGACGACGACGACGAAGAAGAACCGTCTGGATCACTAGCTAAGAAGAAGGTATATATTAAGTCTTGTTGATCACTATAGCTAGATGCATTAATTGATTTATATGCGCACTTATTAACGAAACATTTTTCTTTCAGCCCTCTGGATCTAAGTCGTCAATCCCCGTACGAGGCCCGGCCCAAGGGTTAAAGCTCCCGGAAGGTGCAACGTTGTCGATCGACGAAGTTACCTTCAAAGGCAAACCGAGAAACCCGATGGAATCTACAATAAATATGTACGGCAGTGCGGAGTTTTTGTAAGGGACATGGTCCCGATCACTGTGACAGAATGGAATGAGCCGAAGAAAGCCAACATAGGCGCAAAATATCTCGAGCAAAGAATTAAAGAGACCCTTTGGGACTCGATGATGTCTAAATTCAACCTACCGGCAGATCTCCCACAGAAGATGAAGGATAAAGTCAAGGAGTGGACTCTTAGCAAGATGGCCCAGCAATTCAACAACTGGAAGAACACATTGTGGAGAAAATATGGGAACAAAGATATAGTTTTCAAAGGACATCTAGAGAAGCTAAAAGATGAATGGGCTGAATTTGCGGCGTATAAGAATTCGGGCGTCGCTGTGGCCCGATCGACACAAAATAAGTTGAATGCCTCGAAGAAGAAATATTTCCATCATTTGGGCTCAGGTGGCTACAAGACTGCCTTGCCTAAGTGGCAAGCCTATGAAGACGAGCTGCGAAAAAGGGATCCTCCACAGACAGATGACTGGCCCGACAGGTCCAAGTTCTGGTTGTTCGCGCATGGGGCAGTGTTGCACCCAGAAACAGGGCTGATTGTTGCAAAGGGAAAATGGCGGAGAAAAATTAGAAGAGTCATCAGAAAAATAAAAAAGTCATAGTACTAGTCAAGGAGGGAAAATATGTTCCCGATAGAGAGGACGACGAGCTTTCACAAGCCCTCGGGAATAAAGAACACTGGGGGCGATGTCGAGCAGAGGAGGCGGGGTTGGTTTTCTTGAAGGGTTTCCGGAAGACGTTGCAACTTATAGAAAACATTGCAGAAGTAAGAAGAGGGAGGCGGAGAGGGTTACTGCATTAGAACGCACGGTGCAGGATGTGCAGAAGCAACTGGCCTCAATGACCCAGAAGCAACTGCGAGTAGAAGATCCTGCAGGCGATGCCTGCCCATCTCAGCGGAAAAGCAGCGTGGGTTCCACGCAGCTACAAGATCCTGCAGTTGATGAACCAGTTGCTGAACCATCGGCGGCTCACTACCCCGTGGATGATATCACGGAGAAGACAAATTGTGAGTTACATGCGCCGATGATGAACATTACTTATCCGGTGGCGACTGGCTATGCTTTACGACATCAACCTGGAGAAACCTTCCATTTTGGTGTGATTCCGCCTGGATTTGCTCGTGTCGGGGTCACGAAAGTTATGCCGGGATTCAACGCAATACGTCTTGAAATTCCTGGAGCTGAAGGCGAGAAGACATTGGGAGAAGTTGAGCTTGGTATCGTTCTATGGAAGAAGAAATACATCAAGTTTCCAGACTCGGAGCCAAGGCCACCGACTCCTCCCGTTAGACATTCACCACATCAAAGTCCACCCGCCTCCCCCCACGAAGTTTGGGATCCCGCCGCGAGTCCATCTCCCGCGCTGTCCCGTCAACCGACTGATGCGCCCACTAGTAACTTGACAAAGCGGAAGCTGTTCCCGTCGTCCACCCCTGTCAAGAAACGTGGAAAAAGTGTGCGGGCTCCTGAGAACCCCAAGGAAGTCAAGGCTCCTGAGAAGTTAACTTCTGAGATGACTCAGCAGGAAATAGCTGAGAGCCTACGTGAAGGGTCGAGAGCCTTTTTTGAGCAGAAAAAGAAGGAAAGAGTGGAGGCAAGACTTGACCCCATAAAGGAACTTCTGAAGACTATACCAAATGAGGTAAAAGATCACACCGTTGACAACCTATATGACCCTCCACCTCCGCCCATTTCAGACTACGAGCGAGGTATTGACAAGGTACTTTCCTCGCAGAATGAGCAAGAGAAATTGTGCGGGAAAGGAGTTGCCCAGCTCGGAGAACAAGAAGCACAATCGCTCGCCCCGCTCATTGTACCTTCTGAAACTCGGGAAATCGAGCATGGAGAAGTTGTCCTTGGCGACTCAGGTTACCCCATGGCGGAGATTGCCCCACGATTTGATTTTGAACTCGGGCTGCCTATGGTGGAAAATCCGAGCCAGCTAACAACACAGTTATGGAATTTGAATCGCTGGTACATGACCGCCGCAAAAGAAGGGAAATTCTATCTCATGGCGGCGGTTAAGGAACAACACTACTTCCGAGAATATTGTGTGCATGTTGAGTTCCGAGAACTTTTTCAGATGTACAATCAACGTGCTCTCGACAAATCTCTCATCAGCTGCTATTGTCTGTAAGTAATTTATTCGTGTAATTTAATTATTTATAGTTATAAGCTCTCGTTCATTGCTTGTAATTATCGTCACAAAATTCTTTTGTACGCTAATTATGCAGAATGAAGATACGTGAATGCAGACTCGAGGAATCTGGGACATTGGTTTCATTGACCCGGATAAAGTTCATGTCAAGACCGTGGATGAAAATCCCGTGAACACAGAGGACGTTTTGCTAACGTTCTTTAAGCGACAAAGTACCAAAAAGGAAATACTATTTCCTTACAACTTCGGGTGAGTTTTACCGTCTTCTACACATTCTATTTTGCTTCCCCGATATAAAGTGTAATCGATAAGTTCTGAATACCTGCGTATATAAACGTGCGCAGGTTCCACTACATTCTGCTAATCATTAGACTCGAGGAAGGAGAAGTTGAAGTCTGGGACTCACTAAGGAAAGATCAAAATGAATACAAAAGCGTGCGTCTAATGCTCAAGAGGTAATTTCAATCGCACTATATCAGCCTCTTTCGTTCATTTCCGGATATCAAAAGTATAAGTAATAACTACTCAATTCATTTTCTTTTCCGGACAGGGTTTACAGAAAGTTCAAAGCGGAAGAACGCGGTGTATGGCCAGAAAAGCTGGAGTTCAAGTCTAACAACGTAAGTACTACTACGTGTATCTTTCTAATACCATTATCATTCTCTTGATTATTATTTGATTAAATTATATTCTTGTATATATAGTGGTGTCTGCGACAACCACAGGGGACAGAACTATGTGGATACTACGTTTGCGAGTACATTCACACGAAGGTCAATGAGAGAGTCAAGAGTGTAAGAAATCGAGAGGTACGTGAACATCATACACAACTTTTATTTTGCCACCATGCATCAATTGTGTTTAGTTTCGATCATAGCTGATTTTATTTCCTTCTTTTAAAGATGTCAAACAAGCGGAACCAGCTCCTACCACGCAACCGCGTAAAAGCTATTGCGGAGGAATTGGCGGGATTCTTACTTACACATGTCATAGATGAACACGGTGAATTCTACTTTGACGAAAGACCACCTCCACCCCCTGCAGTCGATGCTACAAGGGAACCGCCGGCAGTCGATGCTACAAGGGAACCGGCTCCATTGTAATTAATTAGGAGTACTTAAATTTATATGTGACGAGAGTACTTTGTATGTGTATAATGACTACTTTATATGTGTAGTGAGTACTTTATACGCGATCTCCTCCGAAACCCTGAAAAATGAGCGAAAAGGAAAAAAACAGAAACCCTAAACCCCGAAAAATAATCGAAAAGAAAAAAAACCAAAACCCCCCTGAAAAAAAAACAAAAAAAGCAGGAACCTTTAGTACCGGTTTGTATTACAAACCGGTACTAAAGGTCCTCAGGGTCGCGCGCGCCTGTGCGCCCACGTGGAGACCCTTTAGTACCGGTTTTATTTAGGTGCCGGTACTAAAGGGTTACCCCTTTAGTGCCGACCCTTTAGTACCGGTTGTGCGGCCGGTACTAAAGGTCATCTAGAACCGGTACTAAAGGTGGGTTCTCTACTAGTGACCTTGCTCTTGTTTAATTAGTTAGCTCATGCATCTATTCCTTCAAGTGATAAGAGCAGCAGCTAGCTAGGCACCCACTTGCATTAATCTCTCTTTACTACTAAAGGAAGGAGAGCTTCCTTCGTCGTCCGTCATTTTTGTGGACGCTTTTGCCCCATAGAAAACCTGAAATCACACCCACTTCCACCGCCTAAGTGCGGCGAGCCGCAGATGTTGCAGATGTCCGCAATGGAGGATTCGCGAACTTGCCTCAATACAAAACTTGTTGTAGTGCTCGGGCCGCTGACAGAGATCTAACCGTTGAAATTGCCTCAAATTTGTTCTAGTGCTGCGGGATTGTGTTCCGCAAAGCTCCACCGGAGGGATCTTCGAATTGATGTCCGAGTCGACCTCGATAATTATTCTCCCGAGGACATGCAAAGTTCCGTCAGATTTTGACAGGGCTTCAGTGTTTGAGTCGGCCACGGAGATCTAACCGTAGGAATCCAACGCAATTTTACCAGCTGTTGGGTAACTCAACTGCGCATCTTTTCACCGAACGGATCGTCGATATTCTTTCCAAGGCGTCGTCGGGGACAGCGGCGGCACGGAAGTTTTTTGCCGTCCTGCTGTCTTGATATTGATATCGCCGAGATTGAAACGGCGTGGCAATGAAGTCTCCGGGATTGTTGAACTCGCCGAGCTTGAATCGACGACAAGATCCTCCATCCCTGGTACAGATCCAGCGCGGAACATGACGCTCTTGACCGCAGGCCCCACGGTGGGCGCCAACTGTCGTGGGTTTGTCACGTCAGATGTCATGGATGACTTCGTAGGTGTGGGATTACGCGAGTCAATCGTCTCCGAGCTTGAGATCGCAGGAACAAAGATGAACACAGATTACCCAGGTTCGGCCCCTCAATGTGAGGTAAAGACCTATTTCCTGCGTACCCTAGATTGGTATTGATATGATATATGTGGTGTGTAACAGCCCAAAGTTCGGAAACCTAAAAACCCGATTAAAATTTTCGCTTTTGTGCTGCATTGCATCATGGCATGCATTCATAAACATGTCTCCTTTGAGTTAACACAATGTTGGAATCAAAATGATATTGAGTTGCTAAAACAAAATGCACAAAGTGCTCTAACAAAACTTCCACACCTTGTTGGCACTCAAACTTGTAATTACAAATCCTTGTCATCTTATGTTTGTCAAGGAAGTTCCAAGGGTTCACAAATAACATTTTGGACTCGCCAAATAACTCAAAAGGGTTTAACAATTTGAATTACCCAAAAATTGCCTACAACAACCATATGAACAAAAATGTTGCAAAACTTTTTATTTGGCCACCCCAATTTTTGTGGGGCAACTAAATGACAAGGGGAGCCTTCCCAAATTTTCTCAGATTTTAATAAAAAGTTTCAGTGCCTCAATAAAATCATTCAAATGCTACTGGTTTTAAAAGCTAAACAGAAAGTAGACCAATCTGTGATGGCAACAATTTGTCCAGGGGGCTTCTTGCAAAAAGGTCATCTTCTCTGTAGCGACCGCACGGGCTGATCGAGCTCGCGCCGAGCCGTGCTTGCGCCGCACCCGCACGACGCCGGGCCCCCTCCTCCTCTGCCCTACACCGCAAGGAGACAAGCATCACGGGGTCGCCCTCTGCCCTCTCCCCCGTTTTTCCCCTGCTTCCTCTCCTTCCCGTTCCCTGCCATGACGTAGCCCTAGCTTGCCCGTCGCCGACACATCGCCGACGTTCTACGCCTCTCCGAGCCAAGCCGAGCAGCGCCTGAGCTCCGCCGCGCCGCCTGCTACATCCCCGCCCGAGGAATCGAGGCGGGAGGCCAGGAATCGAGCTCTCCGTCCATTTCTCCGCCGCGGCAGTCCGAGCTCCGCCGCGGGCAATACGCCGCCGTCACGCCTCCTCCGACCACGCCGAGCACCTCCACGCGCCTAGGGTGAGCACGCCGTCCTCGGTGACATCCTTTCCCTTCCCCTCTCGCCGGAGTTCTTGAGATACGTCGTAGCCGTAGCTCGCGGCCGTCCTTGGCTCCGCCAGGGCCGTGCCCATGTTGAGCAAGCACGCCTCGCCTACGAGTTCCTTTCACCCACCGAGCGTGCGCACCCGCTTCACCACCATCTCCGCATCACGCTGCACCTGTACACGCACTGCCCCGACGCCTGGTGCTGGTCGTCGCCGTCTGAAACTCGCCGCCGTCGCGCCACTGTCCAAGACTGAACATAGTTCAGTTCGTCAGTTTTCCCAGGCAAACATCACAAAAGGAAATAGATATCCACCCTATCATAACCACCGATCCATCCCAGTGGCACCGCGCCTGTGCCGCGCTCGCGCGCGTCGCGGGATCGAATCCCCTCCCCTGCTCTTTCGCTCCTTTTTCCAATTCTTTCCTCGCGCTGAGCAGCCGGCCGTGGAGCCAGCCCAGGCCGGGCAGGAGGCCGATGCCCTCTGCTAGCAGGCCGGCCTGCCAGCCGGCCCAGACCGGGCTGGAGGCCGGACTGTCTTTTTTTTTTTAGAGTTGTTCTTTTTACTTTTTCCTCTCCGTTAGCGTATGTCTCCCCGCTCCTCCCCCGCACCGTAGGGACACCGACTCGATGATTCCTACTAGTTTCCTCTCTCCCACTCAAGTCGGGTAAATAAAATCTTTATCGCTGGATTTAAAAATAACCAAAAGTAAATATTTAAAAAGAGGAAATTCTAAAATTAATAACTTTTAATCCGGACATCCGAAAATTGTGTTCGATATACCGAAATGTTCAGAAAAACATGAGTAATCCAGAATAATCATCAGCATGCATATTTGATCACCACTACATTAATGTACTTCTAGTAGCCCTAAAATCACTAAGTTTTAATATGGGGTTATTCCAAATACTGCAAATAATATAATGGGGACCCCATTTAACTTGTTGATCATGTTCAAAGCTATTAGGGTGCATTTAAATTGTCATGCCATCATGTGATTGCGCATTGCATATGTTAGCATGTGTGGAGATTGATTGTTTCTTCCCGTGTTTTGTGCTCCGATAGATCAAGCAGACGGGGTTCCACCGCAATACCCCGCCGAGCTGTACTACCAGTACCCTGAACAAGGCAAGCGTAATCCCCCCTCTGAGCATATCTTATCCTATTTTCCGCAGTTATTTTCTCCACTATAATATTGCATGCTGTTCTAAATGTCTTTTGCCTGGATTAGAGTATCCTAGTAGTTGCATTAGAATCCTGTTGCCAATACCTGTTTTACCTTCCTATTACCATAGGTTTGTATTGTTGGCCATGGAATACTTACTATGCTATGCAAGTGCTTAGCCATGCTTAGTGAAATGCTTAGTTGTACTAGGGATGGAGAATGCTGGAAACAGGTGTTAACGTGTGACAGTGATGTTGATGGTGGAGAATTGTGGAGATGGATAATAAAATGCTTAAGAGGCGGGATGAGAGGCCACTGTGGTTGTGGTGTTTTGTCTCGTTCTCGCCGCCTAGGTGCGAGTTCTGTACCTCCTGAACCAAGACTGAGCATGCAACCATGCGTGAGGCCTATGCAATTGCAGGAACCCTCATAGACTAAATAACTCGAGCGGGGCTAGCCAGGGTCCTCTAGTTCGGGCTTCCATTTGCGCGTGCGTGATGATGGTGGGATGAACTGGGATGAGGACTGTGGTGTTAGGAAAATAAGTGGCCGTGGGGCAGGTGTTGGAGGAGTCACCAAACCTGTCCTACCGCCACTGATGATCCTGGAAAGTCTTTAACGAGGGAGAAGTCGACACCGTTCCCACCCAGCCGGCTTTCCAAGGAAGAGAGCTAATGATCAGGTAATGGGCCGGGCGGTACGCGTGGCGAAGGAGCTGGGCCCTTCGGGACTCCGGGGACTTCAACTTTGTACACCCCTGTAGGGATAAATCTTTTCGAAAAGCCGTGTCCACGGTTACGGACGACTTGGGAATGGACGATGATCATAGAATAACTTTAACGGAATGATTAAAACTTGGGTACTAGAGGTACCAATTCCACGAATGTAAGGTTGACTTCCTCGAGGGTGATTCGGGGAGGTGCCTTTGTTGAACAGGTACAGTGGTTGATGTTGAGAAAGGTGATGAAAGAAAGAGTACTTCTTACCTCTTTTGAAAATATTCTGAATAGTCGATGCCTTCAAGTTATGTTTTCATAAATAAAATCAGATTTATGCAAAACAGCCTAAAACCTTGAAAGCTAATCATCGAGCATATATTAGCTCTTAATCTTGCGAGTTCGTCGAACTCAATGTCGTTTGCTTGTTTTCAGGGGAGGACTTCACCGCCCTCGAAGGTGGGTTCTTTGTGGACGTCGACGAGTAGTCTGGGGTTCCCAGGTGGCAGCTTGGGACATCCCGGAATAGCTGGCGCTGGATGTTTATTTGTAGGCCTCTTAGGCCATATTTGGTTCTTGTTGTTTAGAACAACGCCCTTTGCTTCCGCTTGATGTAATGTTGGGTCGGTGACCCCTGTTTGTAACTTTTGCTATCTTTCTCTATTATAAGAGTTGCCTTATAATGTTTTGTGTCGTAGAGTCTGTGAAGTGCCAGTTGTTCCACAAGTCTTGATCTTACTATTATGCCTTGAGGGTTGCGCCCGTGTTAAGGCATCAATCGGGGTGTTGTGTTGTTGGGAGCGGTGTGCCCAGCAACGCCTGCCAAAGGTTTTGGCCAGGGATTGGTAAACCCGTAACCTCCGCTTGTATCGCTTAACCGGTGACACACAGCATCACTGTATACTAGTCGGGTCGGGGCGCCACATGGTGCTTATAATGGAGGCAACCCGATATCGGTACTCGCCATATGAACTAGGGTTTGAGGGCTTGATCCTCTCCCTTGTATAATCCTGCGAGTCCTCTTTATATAACCAGAGGCTTGCTAGGTTACAAAGGCATTACTTGGAGACTACTCTTCGTGCCTTCCAAGTTAAGTTATCTCTAATCTTCTGGATCCTTCTTACAGCATGCTGCGACTCTTCGTGTTGGCCCATCTCCGTGCAAGCCCATTGATGATGCGGTCATGAATATTATAAGCCGCATTACACTTGTGCGCCGTGGGTTAATCTATTTATCATTCCCCCGACAACCGGTACGGTGGGCAGCTGCCCTTCGGCCTCTGCTCTGTTGGCCTGTTGTAGGACAGCAGTGCTCAACATCTGTATCGCACGCCGTTCTTCAGTGTTGACCGGGTCGTCGCCTGTTGGTACCATCTGCATCAAGATATTAGCCGCATCATACATATTATCGACGGGGCTTTGGTAGTGTCCTTGCGGAGTATGAAACCTCCTTGGTTGTTGCGATGGCAGTTGCTGGGCTTCTTGGTCAGTTGTTGGTCCTAAACTTCTTGCGATTGGTCGGACTCCCGTTCCAGCAGCTGCAGTGGGTGGGAATTCTACCGTTGGTTGAGTCGCCCGCGCCTGTGCCTGCGAGTCAACTTTTCTTTGAGTCACGGCAAGCGTGGCTACTCTTTGTCGTTCCTGTTGGATTCCTTGGTTTATCTGGTCGAGTCTGTGGCGCTCTTCTTCCATCTTCCGAACCTCGTACAGGAGCTCGGCCCTGGCAGCCTCAATTTCTGTTGCACGGACGGCGGCGTTTGCGGCTGACACCGGGACAAGCAGCGGGTTGTCGGGGGTGTCGATCTTTCGGCCTCTCCTGTGGTTCCTGATGTACTTGCCCCTCCGGCCATATAAACCCCAACTTGTGTCGCCTCTTGATCTGGCACTAAGGTGATTCCTGGTGCGTTGTCCCAGTAGCTTTCTTCAAGGGCGGGTATGATGGACCCAAATTCTTGTGAGTCCATGCTTTCCACGGACTCTTCTCCGTCATCGGCGACTTCTTCTGCTGAGTCGCCTTCTTGGACTGAGCTAACAAATCTGTCACCAATGAATCCGACGAAGACGTTGATAGATCCAAACGGGATGGCGCGGCCGGTCTCCAGGTAATCAGCTTGCGGCCGCTAGCTTGAATCGTCAATGAGAGGTATGCCATCGACCATGATGATGCGGCCGACGGCGAGATCTTCAGCTCCTTTCATCGATCCTGCGCGGAACGTGACGCTCTTGACCGTAGGCCCCACTGTCGTGTGTTTGTCATGTCAGATGTCATGGATGACTTCGTAGGTGTGGGATTACGCGAGTCAAGCGTCTCCGAGCTTGGGATCGCAGGAACAAAGATCAACACAGATTTACCCAGGTTCGGCCCCTCAATGTGAGGTAAAGACCTACTTCCTGCCTACCCTAGATTGGTATTGATATGATATATGAGGTGTTACAATGGAGACGATCCGATCTCGGTACTCTCCGTATGAACTAGGGTATAAGGGCTTGACCCTGTCTAAATCCTGCGACTCCTCTTTATATACATAGAGGCTCGTCAGGTTACAAGAGTTCTACACGAAGCCAATTGTCTTCTTATCTTCCAAGGCAAGTTAACGCCAACCTTCTGGAGCCTTCCTTTGGTAGGCCGCGGTCCTAGGTCAGCCCATCTTTACGTGGCCCAACAGCAGCGTAATCATGAGGATGAAGTTGTTGTTTTGGATTTGAATAAGTCGCGGGTTAATTATTCCCCCGACAGTATGTATCCCAAATGGGCGGGAAAAATAGTGAAACAAAAATTTGGGCTTGAAAATCCTAAAAGTATATGTGCGGTCCGGAAAAATCGTGAAACGAAAATCTGCAGAGGGAAACCCTAAAGATGCATGTACTATATCCATCTCGAAAATGAGTGGTTAAACTAACAAAACTAAAAATTAGTGGGAAACCCTAAACATACGTGTGCCGACCTGTGTCAAAATATGAAAGGAAAACAAGCGAAACAAAAACATTCGGCGGGAAAACTCAAAGATATGTGTGCTATAGACAGTGTCAAAAATAGACCGGAGAACTATCGAAACAAAAAAATTGGCGGGAAGATCTTAACAATATGTGTGTTAGTACATGCCAAAATCAGAGCGCCCTCATGAACTATGGTAGTCTACCATGTCTACATGGTTCTTTCGCCTTGTATACAAACATCATAAAAAACAATTCATTTGCACAAGAAATAATGATCAATAGTTATCTCTTGGCATGAAATAAAGATTGGGGAAAGTATCACATGCATAGTTGAACTACACGAACAAATTCATGTTATTTTATGTCCAAGAAACTAATACGTGTAACATGTCTAGATACATTCATGTGTGGACAAATGGAAGTCAATTATTTTGGAACGGATGGAGTACAACCTAATCCAGCTGTACATACGTACGGACATACTCTTCATTACTTGTACTAGTAGTAGTAGTGCGTGTTGGTTTGAAGCCAGCCCATGCGGAAATTCAACTACGTGGACGTTTTGATCGCTGCACTAGTAGAAACGAGACCTTTCGACCAGGGCCGATTTTGCCTCTAGTCCCGGGTGGCTTAAGACCCAAGACTAGAGGGGGGCACTAGTCCCGGGTCAAACGTTTTCCACTTGTCCCGGGTCGTGAGGGAGCTCTAGTCCCGGGTCGTATTACGACCCGGGAATAAGGCGCGTGGCAGGGCTGCCGCAGGGCGTGGGCCACGCGAGAACCTCTAGTCCTGGGTTGTATTACAACCCGGGACTAGAGGTGGAGCTTTTGTCCCGGGTCGTGGTACAACCCGTAACCAATGCTCTTCCCCCACGAGACCAGCCCTCTGCATATATATTGCATCGGCCCTGCTCGTTTAACATGAAATAATTCATATCTTTAAATCCGTAAATCGAAATTGAACAAATAAAATGTCTAAATCGATTAGAAAAATGAGAGGAATCCAAATTTAACAATTATATCATCTTTTGCATCACAAGAACTCATTTAAATAGGATAAATTACTTTCGAAAAATCAGCACAAACTCATTTAACTAGACGAAATTATGTAGAAATCAAGAAATCCTAAGAATTGAGGATATTCATAAATTGTGGATTACTCTTTGTGAAATTATATGGGTGTCATTTTGCACCATATCTTTTTAGAGGTTTTTTTAATTTATTTGATTGTTTTCAAAAAGCGGTCAAAATGACCACCATGACTCTTATCGGAGAGGTCTAGGGTTTCACCGAAGCAGGGCTCCGGAGTGTTGGAAACCCCACCAAAACCTAGCTGGTTCCATATCATATGTATATAATTGTTTGGGTGTTGTAAATGTCCAATATCCTACTCCGGTGTGTGACCAGCTTCACCTTCTCTCTAGTAAGTTGGTGGACTTATAGCTAAAAATTCCGACTTCGGGCGAAACAGAGGGAATCTCTGGAAGAGTTGGATGAATCTTAATTTTTTATGTTCCTATTTCCTAACCTAGCACAACCATGCTAAAGGATACTTTTTTAGGGGGTATTCACTTTATTTGATTTTGTTCGAAAACCGATCAAAATGGCCGCCATGACTATTCATCGGAAGAGGTCAAATTTTCTAACTATCAATATTTTTATGATGCAAAAGATGATATGTATAGCATATTTGAATTCCTCTTATTTTTCTAATCAACTTAGACATTTTATTTGTCAAATTTTGATTTTCGGATTTAAAGATATGAATTCTTCCATATTAAATGTAAAAAACATAAATTAAAATTCATTTTATTATTATTTATTCAAGATACACTATTACATAATCATTCTTACTTATTCAAACAAAGTTTTAAAATTTAAACAATAAAAAGGTGTAACATCCTAACCGAGGGGTTAATATGATTGATAAGATACTAGTATCAGTAATTTCTCATTTCTCATTTGGAAGCTAACATGAAAGGAACTCAAAAGTTAAGCGTGCTGGGACTAGAGTAGTCTGAGGATGGGTGACCCAGTGGGAAGTTTGACAAGACCAATTATTTTGACCTAAGATTAAATGTATGATTCGAGATTGAATGAGTGTATAAGTGAAAAGATTTGGAATAGAATTAAAATATTCATAATAGAATTAAAATAACACGAGACTAAAAAAATCAGAATTCCTTTTTTCTGGGTTGGTAACCTTTAGTCCCGGGTGATGTTACCACCCGGGACTAAAGGTCATCCGGCCCAGCAGCCACGTGAAGCATCTTTAGTCCCGGGTCGTAACCCACCTCGGACTAAAGGGTGGAGGCCTCTAGTCCCGATTGACATGTACCGGATGCCAATCCGGTCCAAGAGGCCTTTACCACCCGGGACTAAAGGTGGTGTTTCCACTAGTGCTGGGAGTGGGAGTCGATCGATCGTCGTCGCAGATCTGGTACGTGCGTCGCTGCCGTGAGCTGTCCTCTGCGCGCGACAGAGAAAATAAAAGAAAGAGGTGCACGTGACTGCGCCTCCCGCTCTGAGAAAACAAGTCGCGAGACAGAAAAAAGGGCCCGTCCCATCGCGCGAGCCTGACTTGACCGCGCGTTCGGTGGGTCCCGTCCCATCGCGCGTTCGGTGGGCACGCCGAGGAGGGATGAGCTGCACCTGTTTCTTTTCCTCCTAGACTTCTAATGGAGCTTCGACGGCGAGCAGAATAGTGGTGAGCGGGGTGGAGAATCGGCACACTGCTGCTTCGACTTCAAGGTACGGCGTGGCGGTTCTTCTTCTACTGTCAGCAACTCAGCAATGTCACAGTTTCCAGCATGTTCAAGTTTGCAAATACTACTCCCTCCGTTCGAAAAAGGATGTCGCAAAAATGAACTAGATCCTTTTCCGAACGGATACTAGTTTTACCAGAAATGTTTTCAGAGCACCGACTCTCTCTCTCTCTCTCTGATCTCACGCTCAGGTGGTCACAACAGACCTGTGCGCCCAAAATGTACTAACCAAAATGTCGCAACAACAAAATCATGAAGAAAAGAACTACGGAGATATTTATACTACTCATGTGTGCATCAGATCTAGGTTACATCTCCCCCAAAATCGCTAACGCGGATCGAAAAAAGAATCTTGAAACTAGCTAGCAGAAAACGGCACCAAGATCGATCGATCTTCGGTCAGGAACCAAATCAACCAAGAACAAAACGGCTAAATGCATGATCACGCACACACGCATGCAGCGATCGATCGCGTGCAGATTAATTAGGGTGATGGGCACGCTGAGGAGCTCGTCGCCGGATGAGATTTCCTCAGACCTCGGTGGTCTCGAGGTACGCGGCGAGGCTGCCGGATGATCGGCACGAGAGCGACGACGCCGAGCGCGGGCCCGTGGGCGGGCGGGCCAGGCGGCGGCCGAAGCTGTCGTAGTGGACTCGAAGTCTAGCGGCTGGCACCGCTTCCCCATCAGGATCGCGCGGCGCCACACCACGCCCTCCCCGTCGTCCTCCTCGTCCTTGGTAATCTCAACGCCGTCGTCCACCTTCTGCTGCCGCGGCCGCGTGAAGAAGCTGTCGCTGCCGACGGGCCGCGTCCGCCTGCGCGAGCCGCCGTAGCGGTGGCTGTGGCGGAGGAGGCGGCGGGTGGCGCGGGAGACGCGCCGGCTGCACACGGCCACCAGGCTCGACAACCTGCCGACGATGTGCTTCGTGTACCCGCCGTGCACGGCCATGTCGGCGGACAGTTCGTGCGGCGCGCGCGTGACCTGATGGTCGGAATCTGGTGGAGAAGAACTAGTCGTGGATGTAGAGTGAGCTGAGGAGGGAGTGGTCGAACTTATCGGGATGTGCATGCGAGCGCGGGAAGTTCGGAGTTTGACTGACCGCGCCTGCGAGCTATAGCTTTATTCATGCAGATTGCAGGAAAAACAAAGAGAGGTAAAGGAGCTTTGATCTGCATGGGCATGGCACGCCCGTTCCCTTCTCTTTGACTGAAACTCTTTTTTTGGGGGGGGGGGGGTTGAAATTTAGACGTTCAAGATCCCGCGGTGGACACAGAATGTTCAAGATCTTTCATCCAAAATTCGATGAACCTTTAGCTTTAGCTTTGAGTACTTTGTCAGACTACATTATTAGGTTGTAATACCTCCGTTCGTAAATATAATACAGTATGTTTTAGTAAACTAAAGTAGCAAATCAAAACATTTTATATTCTGAAACAGAGGTAGTACCTAATGCCATTGCGTCTATTTTTCTACGACACGGTCTCGCAATAGTTACGTTTTGAAGGAGAGTCAAACTGAAACCCTCGCCCGTCCCTCGCGTCGCCCGCAGCGGGCGACTCGGGGGAAACCTTCCACGCGCCGCCGCCAGCTCCCCCGCCCGCCTCCTCTCCTCCGCCGCTGCCGCTGGCCTCGCCGCGGTGGCGGCGGCTCCCACCCCAAAGCTGGTGGCTGGGAGGGATCCCGCGGTGGATGCGTGGGCTCACCCGCGTCTCGCCTCCATCCGTGCTGCGCTGGGCGTCTGGGCCTCTTGGGGTCCGGCGAGTGGTGGCGGCGACTGGAGGCGTGGCCTGTGGCAGCGGTGGCTCCCCGGTGCGGCAGGTGGCGGCGGTGGCCCCTGGGCCCGATCTGGGCCCAGATGGGCTTGGAGGGCCGCGGCCGTTCGCGGTGCTGCGTGAAGGCCTCATGGCGTGGCGACGCTGCGTCCCTGCTGCACGCTGGCCGGCTGGCGTCCTGGACGCCGGCGGGCGTCCCATCTTCTTCAGCTTTGGAGCCTCGGATCCGCCCCTTGGCAGTCGCGCGGTGGTGTGCGTGGGGCACGTCGGCGTGTACTCGCAGGGCTGCTGTCCGGAACCATGGTGGTTCTGGCCTCGGGCAGCGCTGCTCCGTCTCTGTCAGCATGGTGCTTGGCAGAATGCGATGGCTGGCGCTGCGTCCGACAACCCTGGAGGATCTCATGGTTGTGCTGATGTTCTTGCCGTTGGTGGTCTCCGCGAGGTGTGGTTGGCTGCGGCGGTTTGCTGGTCGTGATCGGCTGCCTCTTCTGTAGATGTGCTCAAACTCCGGGTGAGAACCTTGCTCCGACTTTGTCGTTGCCGGCGGCAGCGGTGTCGTTGACGCCGTTTCCTCGTTGGAGGTTCCGTTGTGGAGCTCCAGCACCTACCGTATTTTGGTGTTCCCCAGGTGAAAACCTTGATCCCGGCATGCCGGGTCGGATGACGGTGTTGTGCCCTCGACAACACAAACCTCCTTGGAGGCGTCGTCTTGGAGACACTAAAGTATGGCTCTTGTTGCTGTGTGTGCTGGTGGTGCTGCGTTTTGGTGGTGGTTGTGCGGCTAGCTTGGAGCCGACGGTGGTGTGTGTTCCCTCTCGGCGGGCCTTCGAGTGGTCTCGATCACTTGGATGTGCTTGCCCAAGAGTCTCCCTCGGTTGCTGTTGCGGTGTGGGAGCTTCGTGCTCTTTGTAGCGTCTCGGCTCACCTTTGCTAATTGACGACACAATGTATGTCTCCCCTACCGGCTTTTCGTCTCGATCTTCGTGGCGGAGCTCCCTATCTAGGTTCGTGCCAGGTGCTAGGCTTGACACTCCGATGATGATGGTGGTGCTCCTGAGTTGTGCCTGGGTTTCGAGTCGCATGCCGGTGCGGTGCGTGAGGCAATGATTGCAGAGTCTTGGCATTGTGATCCCTCGACAACACCCCTCACCTCTTGTGTCTCTTGGTGGCTCTTGCTGTTCCCTCATCTAGTTGTATTTCTTTTCATGTATTTTCATTGTTTCTCTTCCCATGTATCCCCCTGTATTTGCTATTCTGTTGTAAGAACATAGCCCGCTAGGCTCTTTCGATGAAATATAACAACCGGTGGGAAGCAATCCCCCCGGCATTCAAAAAAAAAATAGTTACGTTTTTCTTAGCACTGTCCAACGCTGCAGATATTTTGTTTTTGTTGACAAAACCCAACGGCCACGCAACAGATCTAGGTTGTACTTATTTTCTTGAGATAAAGATCTACTCTCTCTTATCTGTTTTAATTGATGGTGTCGGGTTTCGGAAGGCTTCACCAACAATTGATGGTGGGATTCGGTCGCGCGCCGGTGGGAGCGACATGAAGCTCTGCTTCTATTGCCATCATGGCAAATCCATAGTGAAGTTAAAGACGGAGAATGTAATTGCGTAGCAGTATGTATGTGGGGCGATAGCAGCAAGTAAAGTTCAAAGTCCTATCTTTAAAGATGAAATTCCAAAGTCTGCTTAATTGGTTGTGTCTGGCAATGAGCTTGTTAAAATATTATTTTGAGAGCGGGAACTATTTTCGCGGTGAAAACACAAGATCTACGATCGGACGACGACGCTTGTGCACTGTTTACTTCTTAAAGACGTTGTTTTTAATAAATTATATATCATGTGCTGTTTTGGTAGTGGTTATGGTGCTGATGCTATAAGGACTCGAACTCTGTAGCGGTTCTCTTCTTTTTTAGTTTCTTTTTTCCTTTTTGAGATGTGTGAATCTATAATCCCATTAGCTTTTTTTAGCCTATTGAGTTGTTGCATAGGCTGAGTAGAATTGGCACAATATTAATATATACTCTTTGAATGTACAAATCCTTATACAACATGCGACACTTGAGACAATCATGCGACGGATCGAAGGGAATTGTATTTGTTTTTTTAGAACACTAGTAAACGTGTACGTGCAACGCACGTCCATACAATTGCTCAACAACACCTCATGATTTTTCTACCGTGTATCACGTTTCAACATCCTTGCCCTTGCCTTCTCAAGAATGAGGTATGTGAAATCTCTCAAGCCGGTCCTCCTTCTCACACAAACAAGATGGCAACATCGGCACCAGTTGCTGCTGCCCAAACTTGGTGGTGATACACAAACATTTATTATGTCTTCACGTGCAACATATGCATCGCAAAGTTTCTATGTGAGTCCCTTCCTGATTTCTTCATAGGCACCTTGCGAAGCCCTACATTTATCACGGAGATGTCCTGACACAAAAGCCAGAGGTTCAGAACTCATAGGTGGCTCATCCCACTCCATGCCAACAACCATCAGGCGGCAGCTGGTAACAATCTACAACGACCTCAAGAACTAAACATGCCATTTTGATGCAATTTTAAAACAAGAATTTATATTCTCTCTACAACTAATTAGTTTTGTCTATGAAAAGTCATATTGACATGCCATAAGCATTTTTAGTTTCTCTTAACATTCTTGGTGACACCTCGAAAACAAAATTGTGAGATCATTCAAAGATGAAGCTTGTACCATTATATGAAAATGCCAGCACCAAAGATGTTTCCAACGATACATAAGAAAGAAGGACAAAGGCCAGCCAGGAAATAAATTAGTAAATGTGCATGTGCACACACGTATTTACTACTAAAATTACAAAGGATACAATTTATCAGGAATGACAATGTAACAAACCGTCGGGCATTCCATTCTTCCAGCAGACTGAGCATGAATCCCATATTGAGCTCTTGTCATTATCTTGCAGATAACCAACCATATATCTTTGGCTTTAACATCCAGTTCTACCTGCCACAATGCAGGCTTCAACTGACTCTATTTGATTGCAATGAGCCTGAATTTATCTTTGCACATTCGCTAGACAAGCTCCTCCTGATCAATATGCTCTGTTTCAAAAATGTTTTCCTTTAGGTGAGGTTTCCTCGGTTCTTTTTTTACTTGTTTCATTAACTGTGTATTTGTTGATATTATCTCACAATCAATACTGCATCCGATTCCACTGCGTGCTTGTTCTGACCAGAGTACTAACAGTTGTGACTTCTTTTTTCTCAGATTTTAAATTTCGACATAATCTATTTTGCTGCCAGAACTTAGCAAGAACCAACTGATTGTCAAGAATAAGCTGATATTCACCCGACACTGACCAATACTACCGCAAGAAAGCACAGTATTCTTCAGAACAATGAGTACAGAAACCAATGCTTCAAGCACGATTTCCACCAAGGGTCAGGCTCCTTTACACGGGCTATTGTACAGGGAGTTCATCATCAGTGACAACTACCAAATGAAGGAGGCGACAAATTACATAACGACATTTCTACATGACATATAAACTCAATTCTTGTATACCTCTGAAGGCCCTCCTCAATCCCCGTAAATGCATCGCAAGTACACCACCCAAACCAATCCAAGTTAGCAGGGATCTGGCATTTGTGATAAATTTAAATAAGTTAAGACTTATAACCAGTGAGTAAACCAAATATGTGCACGATCAATAACCTTGTTCTAAGTACAAATAAAGGAGCTTACCTGAAAGTTCCTTTGATCTTGGACAGTGCCCTAAAGAAGAAGCAAGCAAGTCACTTCCACATAGAACCAAAAAATCCATGTCGATATTTAGAGCATGATGTAATTACTTGATAGATTCCTTAATAAGCTTGAAAGGATTATCCCCTGAGTTGACGACCACTGCATCAACGGCTTCCATCGTCTGCACATCAGGATCACGTAGCAAACAGTCCACCACACAACTACTCCGTATTTGAGATAGTCCAACCACAGTTTCGAGCGTACACATTCTGCAGCAAGTAAAAGGAAGCGTAGCTACCACTCTCGAAGCAGAACTGGAGCTCGTCTTTGCTGGATGGAAATCAGCATCGATAACCGGCAGCATCAGCGCGTACACCGCATCCTCCCCCGCATTCCTCATCTCCAGAAGCAGCATCTGCGTCTCCGTCGGCACGCCCGCCGCGCCGGCGCCCGTCTTGGGGGCCATCCATCAGATCTTGAACCTGAACAAGGACGGCCACCTCTAATACCGTGGGCGTGGCGCGACGCTCAGGGGCGTGGGAGCGGGAGACGCGCGGCGCTCTGGGGCGGCGGGCGAGATCGGATACGCAGGCCCCGACCTCGGAGGCCACGGTGCGTCACGGCGCTCCGGGCTCCGGCGGTCGGAGAGACGCCGGGAGTGGGCGTTCCGGGGAAATCGGCAGAGAGGTCTGGCGGAGCTCCCCGGTCATCAGACGGAGAAGAACGAGGAGAGAGGGAGGGACGGAAGAGAAAGAGAGAGGTGGGGAAGAGGTGTTCAGGAGGGGATCGGGGGAGCAGGATGGGTCGTGAGGATTGAGGCGTCGCCGGCCCTCGCGAAACGGTCGAAAGGAACCGTTTCCTTTTACTCGCCATGGCGACCTCATCCGCATCTCGTCCCCGCGCGCCGACGGCTGCGGCGAGGAAAGACAAAAATAACATTCGGAGATGAGTGACAATTTAGTAGTATTATGTGATTTGGTGGGAGGGTAAAACGGGAAAAATCGGACATTGTTAAGTTGTCAAACATTGGGACGATCTGGGCTGTTTGATCGGATATTGAACGGTCCAGATTTAAAGTATCCCAACAAGTTTGCTCTTTTAATAATAGTATAGATCAGAGGGAATAGGTTTTACCTAAGAGCATTCCTTAGGGCGTCCACCCACGCGGCCCACCTTGTCCGTAGGGCTAAGGCACCTGTACGTCAGAGATGGAACCAGAACAGACCCCGAGTCCTAAAGCAACTCCTCTCGCCTATACTACCCGATAAAATCTAGGGTCCACCCAAACAAACAGCCGCGCGCGCTCTGCACGACGACCAGAGATCGATCGATCCCACCATCGATTGGTTATTTCATCTTCGCTCTCGAGCCCCCAGAGATCAAGTTCGATGGCGGCTCAGTCGACGGCGTTCCGGAGGGCAGCCTCCCGCGTCGCCTCCGTGGCGGTCAACGCCTGCTTCGGCGCAATCGCCGTCGCCGGAGCGGGCGCGTTCTGTATCCTTGCGAATACCGGAGCAGACTGGGAGCGGAACAGCGTCACGGTCCAGAGGGGATGAGAACCAGATGGGCAAAATGCCAGGACGACGACGGGGATCCACGCCGAAACCGGCGCCGGCGGAGCGGCTCGTCGGCCCAATTAACCAATGACGCTTCGTGTTCTTCTTTTCTTCTTTTGATTGATAGGAAATAACGATTGTGCTAGCATGCATGCATATTTTTAGGTTTTGTCTTCTTTCTTTGTTACTACTAGATAACACCCCGCGCGTTGCTGCGGGACCTTTTGAAAACATATTATTGGACAGTAGGAATGTTGAAAAATCATACAAATAATGTAGCATAAACCTGAAAGTTTTTAGAAACATTGAAGAACATTGGATATTGTGGTAAAAAGCATGGTTTATCAAGTTAAATAAAAATAAGATTTCGACAAAAATCAATACGGTCAACATTGATTTAGAGCAATATATTTGGTTTGTAATAATTTGGTACATTATAGAAGACATGTTAAAGTAAGTTTGAAGCAACATGAATACTGGTACGACGTGTACTAAGAGTTATACTGCTGAAACTCTTATTTTTTGTATGCAACATGTGTCCTCCTATCATTGCACCGCCTTCTCTGCTATTAATTAATAGTAGTTGGAGGTTGTCCTACATAGAAAAATGATCAATAGATGTACTAACCCATCGGTGGATGGAAGCTATATAAACTGAATCAGGTGACTAATTAGAAGCAGATCATAGCTGAAAAAAGAGAACATATAAGGCGTACGAAAAATCTTTTCTTTTTATACTGCATTAGCATGTCAGTCCGTTACTACATATAATTGATAGATAACTGTCACCACATACCTCCCTGCACCTTCTGGCACCTTACAACAAAAGCTGAGTTCCAAATCCCATGAGAAATTTGAACGCATTCTCAGCAGAAAATCCAATTCTATGCAATGACAGACTGCGAATATATGAGGTCAATTGAGACGTCACGGCAGTAAAACATAAACCCTCAAATCCTATGAATAACGTACAGGATGAGCTCACCATTTGAGGTGTGGTGACAAAGTACATCGCAAGCAGGTGACAGTTTGCCGGTAAGAAAACCTAGGTAGCTGGCAGGGGCGTGAGTTGCGGGAAGGCTGCTCATATTAAAATTTGGATTAGGCAAACAAAAATCCGAAAATAGGAACAGATGGACATCGTACGTACCAATAGGAGCCATCAAGTTTAGGGTCTAAGGGGGTATGCAGCAGCAAGAAAGGACCAGTTAATATGAGGGCTTTAGCGTCCAAGTTGTGCAGCACCTGAGAAATTAAAAATTGTGAAGTAAGAAGCAATTTCATACTGGGTAAGAAGAAGCGAGGGATTGAGGGAAGTGCTCATCAGAGGCGCCGGCATGAGCTGTGTTTTCGCCTTTGAGGACAATTCGATCCAATCGGTCTGAGGCAGATCATAGAACTTAAATACTCCCTCCGTCCCAAAATAAGTGTCTCAAATTTGCACAAAAGTGGATGTATCTATACATGTTTCAAGTCTAGATACGTCCATTTTTTGACAAATCTAAAACAGTTATTTGCGGACGGAGGGAGTAGGAAAAATCATGCGGACTTCTCATATGCCTTTATTAATGTCCTATGCAATTATTTCTCTTAGAGATTATGGAGGAGAGGAAGCGACTGCACAGGTACGGAATAGTGGGCTTGTTCGTTGGATTCATGAGTCACAAGAAAAGCATCGCTGGAGAAGACAAAACGCAGTGATCGGAAATAAAAATGGACAGAACGCTGGGCAGATGAGCCATGTTTGGGCTTGTGGGCTGGTGCAGTCCGTCCGATGACCAAACAGGGTAAGAAATAAACGTGACAGAGCTGGAACCCTCTAAAGTATGAGGTGAACTCTAAGCTGTAACGGATGAAGGGCTGAAGTGGACCAATTAGATGGCTGCTTAGGTGGACGTCTTGCATGTTGAGAGAAATACCCTTAGGGCTCATTTGGTAGCAGGGGAAAAGCCCGGGATCCCGGCCTTTTCCCCGGGCGAAAAGGCCCCGGGCGAATCTAGCCCGGGTAGCCCCACGGACCCATTTGGTGCTCGACGCGGGGAGGGAAATTGGGCCCTCCCGCGGCCTTTCCCCTGGTGAGCGTTCCCCTGGTCGGGACGTCGGGGAGGAAATCCCCGACTCGCTCTGGCGACCGAGGAGAGGGAGAGGCGACGGCGCGAGCGACACCTCCACAGAACTCATCCACCTCTCTCCGGCCATGAACCGGCGACCTCAAGCGATGCTTCTGCCGATCTCGTCTTCCTTTTTTGCGTGGGAACTCCTCCTCCTTCCATTACTCCACGCGGACGCCGTCCCACCTGTCCTTCGCCGACAAGCACGCCATCACCAGATCCGCCGCCACCAGGTAAGCCAAGTCTACTATTCGTCTTTTTCTTCTGCTCACCACCATTGATGCGGACCTCAAGATGAACTTGCTTTCCCAGATCCACAAGCCAAAGGCGCATCACCGAACTTCATCATGGGTACCAAGATCTGAAGCGGCAGCGTGTGCAACCTCAGCAGCAGGCACCTCTATTCTCTCAATCTTGCACACCTCCACCTCAAATTCTATCCACAGTGCATGCATATGCACACGACATGCCTTGCACAGCCTGGATTCTAGCTTAGATGCCTAGATGTAACAAATGATAAGAGCAATATATTTTTATTTTCTCCTGTCAAAATCTGATCTCGTATTAACCCTTTGGCATCAGAAAATCTTTGTATTTTCTTCCTGGACCAAAGCAACAATATATGGTTGATGAGTCTGAGATACTTTTTGCTTATATTTGCTTCCTTCTCTCAGTATAATTTATTAGTAGGGTAAGTTCGGTACAATGCTCATACTCTTAAACAATTTTCACTGGGGCATGGGAGTGTTGGTCGTCTGGTAGTGATTTGGAATTGTTGCTAATACACATAGAATTTGTTCTCGATACCTTTCCATCTATTTTGCTTTACATAGAGTCATTATATTGTCAATACCTTTTGCTTACAACTTGTCTAAAGAAGCCAACGGAAGTCTACTCACCCATGGTAGAAAAAAACGCTGTAACCTTGTTTGGAGGGAAGAACACCGTAAATTTTAGTACTGTGTCATTACAATGGGAGAAAACAAGTTTACTCACCCATGCTTATTTGTTTGGTGTAGCTTCTGTCTGCAAAC
Organism: Poa pratensis; assembly: GCA_947311845.1. NCBI lineage: Eukaryota > Viridiplantae > Streptophyta > Magnoliopsida > Poales > Poaceae > Poa > Poa pratensis. The sequence continues at coordinate 54,692,650 of CAMZMU010000060.1, read as the reverse complement.
AAGAGCTCGTCACTTCCATTTGTTCTCTCTAGTTGTGGTGTCCTTCTCAAAATCTCCCAAGCATCAACTAAATGTTGGCTTACAGAAATAACATGTTTTTGTTTCTACATTTCACTTTCACTGCTGTGGCATAAAGTAGGAAGAAAACTAATTATGTGTATGAAGTTCTTTACAATTTAATTTTCCATGCCGTGAGAGCAGTTACTTATCTCAGCCAGCTAAGCTCAAGCTGACTGACAGAAACCAAGAATTTTAGCATTTTCTCGTAACTAACCATGCCGTGAAAGTAAATAGTGAACAAATGGTTACACATTCTCAGATACTGTCGGCGTTGCTCATTCACTAACCATTTCCAGATACAAAATTCGTGTAATATTTTCTGGTAACACTTCTTAATCCATGAGATACTACATCTTGCATATGTGATTTTGTTTGTAGAGTAGAAAATCCAAATCCTAATTCTTATCATTGCTGACATTTGGGAATAATCTGTTGTGTCTCTTTCTTTGGTACATACAGCTGTGAGTGGACGTTCAGTGCAAGTAGCATTGTGTTCTCTGAATTTTTGAATAGATGCCAAACGGCACAGCCTTTCTCCTTTTATGTCATGGTATTGATATCTTCTTTCTCATGGGTTTTATATGAGCATTTCTCTTGTGATGTTCCTTTTTGCAGGTCTTTTTAAGCTAACCGATGAAAATTCTCGGAGAACTTGATGGTGGAAGTTCAGTGACTATTTCAGCGTTGTCACAGTAGCAACAATTCAGCATGGATAAGTCACACAAAGTCATACAAATGTGACATTTTGTTAGTACAACAAAATATTTTCTTTCTTGCTGGACTTGTAATTGTAATTAGTATTTTCCATGTTAAAACACAATTATCACACTAAATTATCTTCGATGTTGTGTTTGTGTGGTTAAATTTCGTGTTTTTCTAATGATTTGTGTATATCATGTTTCCTAATTTTTACTGAAAATTGTCAATTTTCTTCTAGAGAAAAAATACGGAATTATTATTTTATTTCGTATTGATATGTCCATTTTTATAAATAAACAGAGTATGTTCCATGGTTTCTAAATATTATGATTTCCAAAAAAAATGCTGGCATTTTCTTGATCGTGTATTCCTATTTGGTACCTAGTTCCATGGCTAGGCACATACGTACAGAAGTGGAACATGATCGTGCACGTACGAGAGAACTGTGCCTCAGATTCCCCCTTGCTGCCAAACGGACCCAGGGGAAGGGGAAAATCTCCCCTAGCGAACCTGGGGAGAGCGTGCGCACGTAAAAATCCCCTAGGGGGTTTGCTTCCCTGGGATATTTCCCCCCGCAACCAAACTAGCCCTTAGTGGGTTGCTCCCATTTATATACTATAGATATCTGCATGCGGTATAGTTAAGTTCCATGCATGCATGTACTATCCCGTGAATTTTTCGAGCCGAAAGATGAATGCATATGTTGTGTTTCATTTTGCTACCTATCTCCTAGACGCCGTAGAGAATTGAGAATTTTCATGTATTTCAATTCTCGTACTGGTAATTGGAAAGTTACGGAAGGAGACCCCTCATTTTGCAATGAAAACAACATATAAAACTCTGGACAATTTTGAAATCAGGCTGAGCGTCTTAATACATATGCAAAAAAATCATTATTAACCCACCATTGATTAGAAGATTTAACTTGTAAGAATCGCTATTGGTTATCACTATTGGTTTGATACAAATAATATTGTTTCAGTATATCTGCATGAATCAGTAGTGCTCCTTCTTTTCTACCCCCTTCCTACCTCTCATTCCCTTTTATTAGGCGATATACGTGGATCCGGTGACACAATTGCTAGTAGATTCATCGTTCTCTCATATACGTGTACGGACACTTGGTTGGGCGCACATCAAGAGTGTTTCCATCATGTCCATCATGTGTGATTTACAAAGTGTCCGATGAACTGTCCGCGGTCGTACTTGGATGGCATCATGAGGACGCATCGCCTTTCACCACCCATGGGTGCAATGGATTATGAATTGCAAGAATCAGTCAGTGAGAAGGGGAATCGGGTAATCCTACAAGTCTAGCTGGACCCGTCTTCTCCAGATATCCCTCGGTCTCGGTGGAGTCCCCCCCCCCCCCCTACTGTCGTGCAAAGTTGTATACAAATTACAAACACAACCTATTATCCCAAAAAGGTTAGGCTACGGTAGGCTGCATCATTTGCAACTGTAGGGGACAATTTCTAATTTTGGCATGGCCTACCCTCTAGCATTGTATCCCTAGTGAAGAGGCTGAAATCCTTGCTTGTGTTGAAAGGGTGCGCATGCACTACATGCATGTGTCGAGTATTATTGAAGTGGACGGCGTGACAATCGCTATATGCAGGGTTGTCAAGTTCTTCTCGGGATAGCTCCCACTTCAACATCCAGTTGCAAGAACTAAAGTATGCGCCATCGTCTATGTCAGGCGCTCCATTTTTATTATCAACTAAGAGGAGGTGTAATACAATGGTAATATAATTTTTTCAAGAAATTAAACTGTTCTCAAATTTGAAAGTTTACTCTAAATTAAAATGTTCTTGAATTTTTAAAAAATGTGAGAAGAAACCAAAAAAGAAAAACAAATCGAAAAACCAAAAGAGAAGATAAAACCAAAGAAGAAAACCATAATATGCTTATCAAACCTTACCAAAAGAGTTGAGCAAGTGGCTATGTGGGCCAACCTCCTAGAACAAGCCTGAGGTGTGGGAGGGTGAATGTCGCTCCCCTAAGAGACGCTATGAGCCTATGAGCTTCAAAAATGGTTTCATCGGATCGGTGAGGTGTGGGTAGCCCTATCTGCCGCTCAAATATGGTTTCATCATGTTCAGTTCACTTAAAATCTCACGTCATTTAAAACTACCACACGGCCCACCAAACCCCGATCGAGTGCGTCGCCCGTAGCCGAGTTGGTTTCTCCAAACACGGTCGATAAAAGGCCAGGTTCACGTGCCAAACAGGCCTCCGCTGGCGTGCACATACGACGACGAGAGACCTTCGCGACGGCGACCGTGCTTTGCTCCACCCGCCTAATTGAACTCGATCAAAACTCGAACCAAACAGAAGCTCCCGATCGAGCGATGGCGGCGGCGGCGCTCCGGTCCTCCGTGGGTCACGCCCTACGGCGCGCGGCCGCGGCTTCCTCGTCCCGCCTCTCTTCCTCCGCCGGCGGCGCCAACACCAGGGCGGCACGCACGTACCACCATGGAGACCCATGGAGGAGCAGCTTCGACGCCGAGGCCTACTCGCACGGGGCCTCCGGCAAGCCGTGAGTTTCTCTCTCTCCATTGTTTCCATCTTGTGCTAGCTTCTACAGTACAGAACGTGGTTGACGGTTGAATATGGCGTGCAGGGACAAGGGTGACGGTTTCTTCGGCTTGGCCGCGTTTGTCGGATCGATGGCCTTCATTTGGCTCATGGAGTTAGATTACCACTACTGGCGGAGGCACGATTTCACTAGGCCGCCGCCGCGGATGAGGCCCAGGCGCGGGCGGTGATGGATCCATGAAGAAGAATAAGAAGAAGCTAGTTAGGCCGGACCTGATCCATGGAGTATCATATATTGTCTATTTTTCTAGTGTTGAATATCGATCCATCAGCAGGGAGATATAGTTTGATTGGTCATAATTGCGTACGTCGCAGGTGGCTATGTATATACGGTTGCAGTAATGCAGTGTACCCATGCAAAAAAAATGTCTAGTTTGATTCGATCCTGTGTTCTTAAAAACAAAACTGATCGTGTGTTTTTGGAAGACGGAGAACATGCGCGAGTGCACCTGCCAGCTCCAGGCGGCCTACGAAAGCCCGTTGGGTAACAAGTGCCCACCTCGCGTTGCATCGATCCACCCCGTGGCCAGCAAGATAGATAGGGCCACTTACCACGCAGGCCCTCGCTACTACTACGTGTGCACGACGACCCGTCCCTCTCGGAGAACAAGATCGAACCAAAGCATTCTTCATCGATACCTACGTTTCTCTCCCGACGATCGAAGCCCTCCTCCGCTTCCGGGTTCGCAATGGCGGCGGCGCGGCGCCGCTCCGGTCCTCCGTCGACCTCGCCCTCCGGCGTGCGACGGCGGCGTCGCCTCGCCTATCCTTCGCCGGCGCCGCGTCCGCCAACACCATGGTGGTACGTACATCACAACGACGTGCGATCTAGTTCGTCTGCTAGTTCTTTTTCATGCAATAGTGGTACAAAATCACTCTCGATCTAAACAGATCGTCCATCTCTCTCAAAACAGAAAATGGATCGTGCATCTGATTTAACAGCACGTTCAAAACCTGCTGATTTAACAGTACATCCACTGATCACTAAACAGATCCGGTCTCATCATCTCTTCATTCATGCGTGCAGCGGACGATGCACTACGACTACTCCGGCAGAAGATACGACGCGTCGGGCGGACTCGAACCTGTCAGGCCTGAGTAAGTTGTTATATACTGTCGGCCGGTTGAGTGAGCGGATGCACTGATGACAGGCGACATGATATGGACATGGATTTACAGTTTTACATGCATACACGTGCTGCAGGGACAAGTACGACGGTTACTTTGCCTTCGCCGCCGCCATCATAGCGGCCGGGGTGTTTGAACACATAGAAGGGGACTACTTCGGGTTGGGCAAAATGAACACTAGGCCGCGGATGAGCAGGAGCAGGCGGTAAGAACGAACAAGAGGTCGAGGAGGATGGATGACGTGGAGTACGTAGTAGTATCCATATTTTCTGTTTTCATTCCTTGGTAGATTTATCTAGAGATTTTAAATATCGACCCAAAAAAGATTTCGCTTGTTTGTTTTCTTCTACGTGTATCTCTCTTGTGTTGTGTACGTCATGGTTAATGCCTAGCCTGTCTAACTAGGTTCGTCTGCCAATTATTCGTCCATGCATAGCAAAATCCTTTATTTTCTTAGCTCTTGTCATATCCATACCGGTAAATTAGTTTACACCAAATGTTTGTTTTATATAGATGTCATTATTTTGCTCCACGGAGCCGGTATATGTACATTTCCTTCGACAAAGAAAAAATGCAATGTCAAGTTCATACGATTTATGTTGGACCTCTAAGCATTGATCTCAAATTTTGAACTACTTGTGCAATTTAATAATTCTTTCCTTTGACATGGTAGACATTTCGAGATCGATTTTTTGTTGGCTCGGAGCATCCTGCAATCCTGAATTCAGCGGCCATTGGAGGTGCGTGGCGGCAGGCCATGGGCACCTAGCTAGGCCGACTCAGCCAAGACACGCACTGAGGGCATAGCAATGGAGCTTGCGTGCATGGACGTCATGTCGCGGCACTTCCGCTTTGCATAGGCTACATAACATGATCCGACGATGCACTGAAAACACTGCTACAAGCTACTCCCTGGTTCATAAAATGATGTCTCATCCTAAGCCAAATTCGAATGCATCTAATGTCTAGATAAATTCAAATTTATCCTAAGTTGAGACATCCTTTTGTGAACGGATGGAGTAGTAGCAAATACGAAATTCCGTTCCAAGAAACTACAACACGTATACACGTTTCTCGCACAACAAATCACATATGCAGCCACAACATAGAATTACATGGACCGATGATGCACACCATTCATTAAAACACGTATGCCATACTATGCAGCTACAACATAGAATTACATTGACTGGTGATGCACACCATTCATTAAAAAAAATGTTCCGACGGTCTCACAAATAAAAAGGTTTGGTATTAAATTAAATGCTTTGAGGCACCGGGCAGTGGTCCCATCCAGCATGGCGTGTACGGAAAAGAACATTCTATCCCGTTATCCCCTGTGTAAATATAGCCCAAGTCTCGAACCATCGAAGTATTCAAATGGTAGGCCATCACACGTCCGTTTTTCATGAGGAGGGCAATCTCCTTGAAAGGATGAAATCCAAGAAAATCACATATACCATTTCCACGCGCTTCGACCCAGTGTTCGGTGTTGACCACATTTTCATGATCAGGGTCCCACTCAGAGTTATCTTCAAGTACTAGTTCTTCCATGTTATCCTGTTCCTGTAAGATCCATGATCCGCTAATAATCTTACGCCAAGGTATGGGCGCAAAGTTGATGTCGTTCTTTAAGACCCACTCCATTTGACCACATGATTCATCGAGGAACCAAATCTGAAATGCGGCATCCGCATAACGGTATGCACAATACACCCCCTTCTCAGATTTACCTAAACGTGGTGCATAAAATTCCTTGTTGTCTTTTGGCAGCTCAATTACCTTGTATGTATTGTTTGAATATTTTAATCTGCAAAAATAAACCGTATTCGAGGAAATTAATTGTCGGTTGAATAAAGAAGAAACCAGAGACACAAATATGTGAAGGGTCTAACGTGTGAGTATATAGACACCTACCTCAAAATGAAATCATAATCGAAGTTAACGTATAGTGCTCCATGCCAGTAGGTAGCACCCCGGCAGAATCCGTGTTCCGTGTATTCAGTGACAGCCTTTCCGTGCCGAATGAACGACCTCTCCTCCCACTCCCGGTCCTTGATGAGAAGACATGGGCGATGTACGGTGTGGGTGGCCACTCCGTTGCCGTGACGGACTTCTTGCACTCATGCTCCCGAGTATGAGGGACCGAGAACACCTCATAGTGTGGCGACACGGTGGGATCAAACACAAGATATTTGTTATAGTGGCTATCGCAGTAACAACAGTAAGTGGCCAGGCATGGGCCCGGAAGTTGAGGCAGTTCCGCCCATTGTCGTGTTGCCGGATTAACCACGTGATCGTTGCGAAGCAAGAGCAGGCCGTTGCAACAGTCCAGTATCATGGATTCAAATATGCCATCATGTGAGGTGTTGTCCGGGTAGCCGACATCGACGGGGATCTCGCGTCCGGTTGAACGGCGGCAGAAGAGTACTGGCGTTTCGTGGTCCTGATACCGGTTTTGCGGCGTCACGTAGGGGTCATACAGCTCGAGGAAGATACCTTCGAGGGAGAGCTGGAGGAGCTCGGCGCGGTGTCCGTCGATGGCGGCACGCCACGCCTTGCACACGCAGCGGGACACGGCGAGGCCGCGCGGAGGGAGGCGGCGGAGGACGTCCAGGAACATGTCCTCGTGTAGTAGCCCCTTGGGGTCCATGGGAAGCGAGATCGGAGTTCCTGGATCGATTCGATCGGATGTGTGGAGGATTATCGATGGATGGCTGGTCTCTGGCGCCGTCAATCCCGCCCCTAGCCTGCTGTATATACATGGATCAATGGATGCACGTTTCCGTGCCTGAATCGAATCCAGCTGGCCGGACTCCGGAACCGAGTCGCTCTCACATCGAGGCCAGAACGAGTCTGTCCTTCCCGCCAAAGCTCAAACACGATACAACCTTCCTAACAAATCGGTTTTCCTCCTCGTTTCTGAATCGAAACTGCGATTCAAAGAATCAGGGCGATAGATGGCGGCAGCGGCGCTGCGGTCAACCGTCGGGTTCCCGCTCCGGCGAGCGGCGACACCGGCCTCTCGCCTCTATTCTGCCGGCACCAGCAACAACGGCGCCATCGCCGCGTCCGCCAAAACGAGCGTGGTACGTTCGTTCGTTAACCATCCTTTCCGCAGTACTAAACCAATCTCTCCCCGTCAAAAAAAAAAACCAATCTCTTTTGTTACATCAATCGTGATACATGGTTCTCTCTCTCTCTCTCCGCAGCGGTTAATGCGAGTATACCTTTCGTTGGTGCTATGAAGATTTAGTCATGTGAGCCAAGCGATCTAGCAAAGGATATGGCTGGAGGAGTATAAGAAGCTCACTAGGAATCTCACCACGCTCATAGGTGACGACACGAGTACAAGAAGCACACGTGTTAGCTTTTATCTTTTTTTTTTAAATTTTCCACACATATATTAGGTTAGCAGGCCGACTCATTAAAATCCTGTCGGTCTCTTTCGATACCCTGGTTAGGGAAAGCACACGTGTTAGCTTTTATCTTAACTGAATTTGGATCGCAATAAAATAACAGCCTTTCACTTCTTATTGGCCTAATCTAAACTTGACAGGCTGACGTTTTATACATCACTAGTAGATGCACATTATTTTCTGATTTACTCCATTGATTGTCGTTGTATACATGCAATCAGCATTAGTTTGTAAGATATATTTTGCTTTGCATGACAATGCTATTACTTGAACAATGTTTCCTGGTCTGGTGCTTACTAGTTGATTAGGAGGATATAGTCTATTAGTATGTGGATAAACAATTATTTTTTAGACCAAAATGAAATTGTTTTAGAAAGAGCGGGCTCTAGAACAACTTCCTCCTCTCGGTTGCTATGATGCACTAATTGAATTATCTGCACCATCAAACTGATATAATGTCATCAAAGGGGAAAAAAACCTTATGTTTGAAGAGCGTGTGTCCAACCCAGATTGCAAGCGTGGATGCTCGAAAATTGATAACTCGTCCTCTAATAGAGTATGAGAATTGGCGCAACATGATGACGTGTTATTGAGCCTCTCCGAAGACTAATATAGAAGTAGAAATTATGTACTCAATTACAAGACAATTTAGGAAGAAATCTCATCTCTATATATCATATCTTTCCATGATCAAACAAGACATAAGAGTTAAAGTAAAAAGTTACTAGAATGATCGAATTTACCATCCATACGGTTAAAGCATCTCTAACAGATTCGAGTTCCTGGTATTCAGTGACAGCCTTTCCTTGCCGAACGAACGATCTCTCCTCCCACTCCCCGGTCCTTGATGAGAAGACATGGGCGATGTACAGTGTGGGTGGCCACTCTGTTGTCGTGATGGAATTCTTAAACTCATGCTCCCGAATATGAGGGACCGAGAACACCTCATAGTGTGGGGACACGTAGGATCAAACACAAGATATTTTCCATAGAGGCTATCGCAATAATAGAGGTATGTGGCCAGGCATGGGCACGGAAGTTGAGGCAGTTCTGCCCATTGCCGTGTTGCCGGGTTAACCACATGGTCGTCGCGGAGCAAGAGGAGGCCGTTACAACAGTCCACTATTGTGGATTCAAAGATACCGTCGTGTGAGGTGTTTTCAGGGTAGCCGACATCGATGGGGATCCCACGTTCGGTCGCAGGGCGGCAGAAGAGTACGGGCATCTCGTGGTCCTGATACCGTTCTTTCGGCGTCACGTATGGGTTGTACAGCTCGATGAAGATACCTTCGAGGGAGAGCTGAAGGAGCTCTGCGCGGTGGCCGTCGATGGCGGCTCGCCAGGCCTTGCACATGCAGCGGGACGCGGCGAGGCTGCACGGAGGGAGGCGGAGGAGGACGTCCAGGAATATGTCCTCGTGTAGCTGCCCCTTTGGGTCCATGGCAGCGAGCTCGGAGTTCCGGATTTGACTCTTTGAGGATTACCGATGGACGCCTGGTCTCTGCCACCGCCAATCTGGCTACATGTATCTACGGATCGACGAACAAACTCCGTGTCTGAGTCGACTTTGAAAAGAGAGCAAACGTATGGTGTACAGCAAATTAAATCCGTCCGTAAGTTCCACGACATGGCTTTGGAAGATTAAGTTTGTCTAGGTATGGTTCTTCAGATCTTGCTTCGCCAGATCAATCTTGGATTGTTTCTCATGGTTGCCGCGAGGAGGTTTGTCCTCGCATTATCTATCCCGGCTACTACGTCTTCGGCAATGGTGATTCGTTCTATCGGATCCCAACGACGTCGACAAAGTGGATCGGTTATTTATCCCTGAAATATCAGTGGTGGTGCTCTTCCCGATGTTGCTTGATTAATTTAATAATTGCATGCATGCACAAAGGTTTGGTATTGCGGATCAAAATTAAAAGGGGAGAACCTTCGTTGGTATTCACAGGTCTGTGGTTTGATGTTTTCGGCGTTTTTCTACGGCTGTCTTCAGAAAAGTATAAGATTGTGTCATGGAAAAAGAAAGGGCTTGAAGATCTCATAGATTTGCTCGTCTCTTTTAGTATTATTGTTTTTGTAATCGATATAATCGTGTACTCTTTTTTTTGTTGGTTTAATATACGTGGAAAAATTCAAAAACAATCTGTCCGTAAGCGAGTCGCTCTCACATCTCTTGCCTAAGGCCCACTCATCAAACAAGGCCCAACTACGTGTGCACGGCGACGATGGACACCCCGACCAAGACCAGATGGGTACGATTAGCAAAAGGGTTCCCATCTCAAAGGGAACTCCACGTTCTGGTGAGCCTGCCACGTGGTGGACTTTCATCAACGAAGCAAAAAATGAATTTTGTCATGCACTGGACGAAGCGAATTTCGTCACGTCGGCTCGATCGGAAGCCCCTGGCACAGCGACGTGCGCGTGTGGGCTGGCCTGGCGGCATACGCGAGGCGCGCATGAAGCCCCACCGTGGCGCGTCCTGGTACGTGCATTCTGGCTTCAGCTGTACATCAATCGTTCGGAAGCACCCACGTACAGAAGTGATCGTTCAGACGTACAGAAGCTGCTGCTCACGGTACACAGAGCAGCAAATTCAAGAATGAGATGTACAAACTAACAAGGAATGAGTTGTACAACTAACAAGTTGTACAAGTACAACTAAAATAGACACATATTATACAACTGGACAGACAAAGATTGTACAGACACACGTTGTACAGACACATGTTGTACAACTAAACAGACACAGGTTGTATAACTAGACAGACACAGATTGTACAACTACATAAACACATGCTGTACAACTAGACAGACAGAATTTGTACAAACACAAGTTGTACAACTAAACAGACACTGGTTGTACAAACAAATGTTGTACAACTATACATGCACATGTTGTACAGCTACGCAAACACAGTTTGTACAAACACAGATTGTACAACTACACAGACACATGTTGTACAACTATACATAACCGGTTGTAAAAAAAAGTTCGTCGAAACCTATCAACATGGGATCTAGTTTTGAAGATCTCGACGCGAGGAGCTCAAAAGTGAAAAGGTTCGTAATTCGGATAAACGGTTCTCAAGATATTTCAATTCAAAAATTTGATTTAAAAAAATAAAAGGGAAAAGCTGTTCTCCCACCTTACTATCCCTTCTCTCTCATACAAAGTATATAGCACAAAAAGTATGAACTACACAGAAATGGTTGTACAAAATAACAGAAATAGGGTGTACAAACTATACATAACCAGTAGTACAAAAAAAAGTTCGTCGAAACCTATGAACATGGGATTTATTTTTGAAGATCTCGACGCGAGGAGATCAAAAGTGAAAACGGTTCGTAATTCGGATAAACGGTTCGCAAAATATTTCGTTTTAAAGTTTCGGTTTTGCAAAATAAAAGGCAAAAAACTGCTTTCCCACCTCCGGTGTCCCTTTCTCTCTCCTACTCCCCACTTTCAATCTGGTTGTGACACTTGGCGAACATGCATGCAACTGTTGGTACCGCACGAAGGAGAAGGCGACACTTGTTACCACGAGATGGTCCGTTGGGTTTCCTTCGCAAAAGAAACACTTTTTCTAGTGATTTCCGGACCAGATCGAATCCCGAACCAGTCTGCTCCACCGCACCAAACTCAAAAAGTTTCCTAGCGTGTGGAGATCGATGGCAGCGGCAGCCGCGCTCCGGTCCAACGCCGGGCTCGCGCTCCGACGTGCAGCGGCGATACCGGCCTCTCGCATCTCCTCCGCCGGCATCGGCAACCCCGCGTCCTCCAATACAAGCGTGGTACGTCAATTATTTTCTGGCCGGCATGCAGTAAACCAAATCTCTCCTGACCTGCGTCGTTCGTGTCTGCTGATCGATCTCATCCAAGCTCTTTCATGACTCTGCATGCAGCGTAAGCGGACGATGTGCTCCGGTGGAGGACAACAGGGTGAAACCCCGTTGTGAGTTCCTCTTTATTTATTCATTTTCTTGTTCGTGATATATATATATTGTATTATATATTGTTGGTTGAGTGAGCACGAGTGCATCATCACAGGCGTTGGACTTGGACGGACATTTGCTTTGACGCCGTCGCCGTCGCCGGAACGCTCTGGTTCTTCATCTTTTGGTGTTTTGAGCCACCATCGGACTGGGAGCGGAGCTGGGACAGGACGTCGGCTCAGAGGAGAAAAGAACAGGAGGAGAGGTCCCAGGCTCCCAGCGGGTCCATGCCCGAAGCGGCGGCGCAGCGGATCGTGCTCGATGGAATTGACAGGCGCTCGTGCTAATATATCTTTACTTTCTGCTATTATTATACTCGATACATTCATCGATAGCCCACGCGCCGGCCGCTCCGGCGGCGGGAGGGCGGGGAATCCCCGATTCCCGGCTGTACATAGGGTAGGTGTGTCTGGTTCCCCCGCGTGCCGGCGTCGAGGAGGTGGCGAATCCGGCGTTGCGGTTTTGGCGGCCGCGCTGTTCCCCTTCGGCGATGGAGGTCCTCGGAGCTCCGTCGTCTGGCGCGTGTCGTCCTCGGGCTCGGCGGTCCGTGGATCGAGCGAGTTCCCCTCCCCCGCCCCAGATCGAAGGCGGTCGATCTGGATCAATAATTTGCAGGAGGTGGTGAAGATGATCTGGAGCACGGCGATGAAGACGGCGACGCTGGGTGCAGGCCCTGTTGGGCCATTGACCGGCGACTTCCCGACCACCAGGGGGTTGCTTCCAATCCAAGAGTATAGCGGAGCAGCGGCGGATTCGGCGCGTCACCGGCTCGTCCACGGCGGTGTCGTCATCGACTTGCAGAAGGACCTGTCTGTTATTTCTTATTTTCTGCTGTCCTTTTCTGTAATGTTGCTCTGATCATCAATTCTACCTTTTTCGCAAAAAAAAAAACAGTAATGCTAACAAAATAGCTAAGTACAGGGCATGCACAACGTGCAGGGTGTGGGCGTGCGGAGTGCGCCGTTCAGGTGACGCGTGAAGCGGTGTGTGTGACGACCTAATCCAGTGGTGGAATTGGTCTTCTAACATGGAAGCCCACGACAAGAAACTTTGTGAAGACCAATGGAGTAGATGTTGGCTACGATGTTGGTGGAATTTGGTTCAGAGCTAGAACCATAGTTCCAATCCTTATGGTAGATCAATTAATTACCGTCGTCCAACTAGCCCTAGCTCCTCCAACAACAACAACTAAAACCTCATCGCCACGCACGTGCATGCAGTCATCGATCGATCGAGATTTCGAGAAACAAGTGCTAGCGAAAAAGTGTGTGCCCTCGGCTCCTCCTCATCGGTGCCATGATTATTGCAGCGTCAGTGTGTATGATGGTGATGGCCGGTTGCGCTGCTAACAAGGGTACGTATCGTTGAAATTGGATGTGCATCCCTACCTATTTTTGATCTATAGTCTAGATGTTGTTTTAGTTTGATTTCGAGGCTTGGATGTGCACTACAGTTGATTGACCTCGATCGTCTCTTTCACACATACAGAAGCAGAAAGAAAAAGGAAAGAAGAGAAGAGACGCAAAAGAGAAGCCATGACGAGCGAGGAGGCGGACGCCTGCCGTGAGAGGCCTTTAGGGATGTGAGTATATATCTACCAGATGGTTTGGATCTTGTCGAGCCGACTTCTGTGTTCTTTCTCAGCTTTTAATTGCCTATCTTTTGCATCCGTTGTATTTGCAGTGCATCAACAGCGATAACAAGAGAAGCTCCAGCTGCCGACGCTACTACCGATTGATTGGAACGTGTCCGGATGTTAAATAAGGATATGCATGTTCGACCTTGGCATTTGGATTTATGGATAGATAAGTAGATTGAGCAACAGAGGGTATTTTTCTAGAACTAGATTGAGCAACATATATAGGTGGTGGTTTCTCTTGATATATTACTTTGATGGGTTGAAGCGGATGTTAATTAAGTGTTTTATAAGAGCATCCCTAGCAGATCCTTAAAACAGCCCGTACGCATTATACGAGTTTGGATGATCTGTTCCGGTTGATCCCACGCGTTACCACAAAACAGGTATTGAGGGCTACCTCATACCGGCTTTTAAGGGATCGCTATTAATTTCTTTTAGATCAAGTCTTAGGTCTTGTTTGATCATGCAAAAATATGATAGAGATGAGATTTCTTCCTAATTTGTCTTCGGAGAGGCTCAGTAACACGTATATCCTCTCTGTATATCCTTTCTACTTCTATATTACTCTCTGGAGAGGCTCCGTAACACGTCATCATATTGCACCAATTCTCATACTCTATCAGAGGACGAGTCATCAAGTTTCGAGCATCCACGCTTGCAATCTGGGTGTGACACACGCTCTTCGAACATAAGGGGGGTTTTTCCCTTTTGATGACATTTATTAGTTTGATGGTGCGGAAAATTCAATTAGTGCATCATAGCAAGTGAAAGTGAGATGTTGACGTTCTAGGGCCTGCTCTTGCTAAAACCATTTCATTCTGGTCTAAAAAAACATGATCGTTTATCCACATACTAATAGACTATATCCTCATAATCAACTAGTAAGCACCAGACATGCTACTGCCATGAACCCATAGTCCGAACCTGAAGCGGGAATGCGGCGAAACGGCGGGAAAAGTAAGCGGGAAAGAAAGTAACGCCAATATTAAATGGGCCGTAATTGCATTCTACGATTGAATTGAAACACTTGTCGCTTGAAATTACACTTCGTAAAATATATATAAAGAAAACTTTATATAGACATACGGTTCGATTTCACATGACTTTTGCAAATAAATCGTGTGCGATGGTGAGCACCATGCACACGTTCACAAAGTCGCGACCGTATGCGATTTGCAACACACGGTTAAAAACACAAATGCGTATGCGAATATATGAACAACGAAGTATATGCGGGCCTTTTTATTCTCTAAGGATAAGCGATAGGCGAAATCACACACGGGGCTGCTCCCGTGTGTGATGGCGGGCTTTAAATTGACCGATATGTACTAGTGCGCCCAAATCATCAATCTGGTGACAAAGAGCTCCGATGTCAGCTCTGTCAAACGCGGAGGAATCGTGGAGGTTTACAACCTTCAGTGCTTCACTTTTTACTTTCTATTTGGGGCCTTCAATGGCAGGTCATACCGGGACGATTATCTTAGGCCATGTATGGGGTGCGCTAGTGTGGGAGCCAGGACTAGGGGTGGGCATAAAAACCGATGACCGAAACCGAAACTGAAATAATCGAGACCGAAACCGAAATAACTGGACCAAAAAAATCGTTAAAAAATTGGGTAGCAGATTGAAAAAGACAGAATTTAGTTCAAAATTTCAGGCAACACATCTCGCAAACCCGAATAGACCGGTGAGACCGATTTAGGTGCTACAGAACGTCGTCCCACCCATTCTCTAGGCCCATTGGCCGAAGTAAAAAGCAGCCCAACCCACTGTAGATATTTCCTAGAGCCACGAATCCACGAGCTTGACGGTGTTACAAAAGATAGCACGAAAACGATGAAGAGCGAAAAGATCAAACCAACGGGGACACGAGATTTAATGTGGAAAACCCCTCCAAACAAAGGAGAGGAAAAAACCACGGGCGCCAGCCAGCAATACTTCACTATATCGAATGAGGTTACAAACGCCGTGGGTTTACAATGTATGGCTTAACCCCAATCGGCGGCTTACAAGATGTATTTATAGCGGTGGTGCAAAACCCAAAGTCGGCTGCAGTCCGACTCGGACACGATCCGTACCGTACAGCGGGGGCTGCCGCCCACGCACCCCTGCGAGCGCAGGATAACCCGGTGGGGCCTACGCTACGGCCCAAGCCTCCGGCGACGGGCCTCCGCTTCTCTCCAAAGTTAGCCGCTCACTTTATATCGTCATATAAATTTGGATCACCATAAAACAACAGACGGTTCCCATCTCGTTTCCCAGTCTCCCGATTCCTCTTCCTTGCCCCCAACGGGGCGACGCCCTAGCCACCAAGCCATCTACCGCCGCCAAGCCATACGACGGCCAGACCCTAGTCCCGACCTACCTCTAACCCTAGATCGCGACTCCTCCTCTCATCAACTTCCGCTGCCGCGCGAGCCGCTTGGCTACCCCCAGGCCTGCCATATGCTACTTGTCTATTGAGTCCAAGCCTTCGAGAAGGAGTTCAGCACGATCCGCTCGGCGGCTAGATTTTCTGATTGAAGCTGGTGCTCTACCCGCCGACATCGACGGCCCAGCACAAAGAACAACATACAACACTATCCGGTCATGACCGAACCCTAACCCGAATTGCTGGGTACCCGAAATTTTCGGGTAACACATTCCCCAAGTAAATTCCGGTCTTCGTTTTCTGGAGACAGAATTTGAAATAAACCGAATTGCAAACACCGAATTTTCGGTCATGACCGAACGCCCACCCCTAGCCAGGACCCCTAGGCGATGATGTGTCTTACTGCCCAAACTCTAGAAATAAGTAGTCCCAAAACCGCCAGCATGTTTATGGCTTCTATGACGAGTGTCTTCGTAGGTAGACAATGATTTGATTTTGTAACTAAGAAAATGCAGAGTTCATTTGTCGATCGATTCAAAAATTAAGGCACTGAGAGATACACGTAGATGTGATCTTTTTTTTTTTTGGCACAATCGAACTACCAAGGGGCCCACCATGTACGTGACCGTGTCGGTCTCTTCCTTTGTTCGTCAGTTCACCCGGAGTCCATTACCGTCTCGGCCTCGTCTACGTTCGCCAGCCCATAAAAGGCCAGGTCCACCCGCAGAACGGGCCGATCGAGAGCCGATCGAACGAGTTCCATCCGCCAGCTCGAAGAAAAAAACAAAAACTAAGATCAACTTAGCTTACCTGATCTCGCGCCGGAGATGGCGGCGTTACTCCGGTCCGCTGTCCGGCGAGCGGCGGCGCCAGCCTTCCGTTTCTCCGGCCACCCTGCGACCACCGGCGCCCCAACGGTACGCACGCACTCCTTTGCCTATCCTTTACAGATCAGCTGCATGCATGCACGGAGATCACCTCGTCCATTTTTCCTCTGCCTATCTGATAGATTCGGTTGACTCTTCTGGTATATTCTCTGCAGCGGAGGGCGATGCACACCGGCGGCTGGCACAGGTTCTACGCCTCGCCCGTTTTCTGCGGCGGCGGCGAGTGGTGAGTCTCCTTTAATCGGTTCGTGTGTGTGGTCGATCGATCTATTCTTGTTGGTTTAATTTGATTGAGATTGTTTGGTGATGTCTCTTTCAGGGAAAGAATCGATCACTACTTCGCCGTCTTGGCAACCACCGTGGCACTCGCGTACCGTCACTACGCGTTGGGTCAGGCAGAAAAAAGTGGGATAGGGAGCAGAGAAGGCAAGAAGAGCACGAGAGGATGTGGGGTCTGTTTCAGACCGGCATTCCGAGTAGCGGTGAAGGATCAGGGGTCGATGTTGAAGTCAACACTCTTAAATTCTGAACTTCATCATGTTCTCCCATATCCATGTTCCTCACCCTGTTAATTTGTGAGGTGTAGTTGTCATATGATGGTCAAATTTAACTAGGCCCAGAAAAGAGTTGATTCTTAGTTGAATTGCAGCTAGCAGGAGATTTATGGTTATGGACCATTGCAAAATGTCAATATTCTTATATTTTTTTCATCTTTGTATCTAAACCGTGTCAAGCCACCAAAAGTGGTCCAAAGAAATTGTGCATCACATGTACGCAGAGTCTCACAAAGACATGATTGAACTGTTAACAAAAGTGTTCTCCGATGTGTGGCTATGTACCAACACGAGTTATTCGCTAAACCTATATCCGATTAAAAAAATCTGGGTAACTCTAGAAGAAGATGAATTTGTGGTCCTTGATGGATTTTTAATACTCCGTATCAGTTGTGTCTATGTAAATGCTAGTAATCTTAAATATCTCTAACGTGTACCATGCAAAAAAAATTTGGTAGTATGATTTTCTATCTTGGGTCATTGGTTTAATAAGATAAAAACATTCTAGAGTATACATTAAGTGTCTACAAAGGGATTGTCCTCTAAACTTCGATATATATATACTTTACTTCATACGTTCTTGGTAAAATATGTGACTTTTTCTCAACAGTGCCCACCCATCTGCGTTGCCGAACCAAACCCACGGTGGTAGCATTGCATGTACAAAAATTGTTTCTTCACTTCTCTTTCTTTCCTTTTCAAACATTGTACCGTCATCTCGAAAATAAAAATGTACGGTCTTTCGCCCGATCACACGCAACAGTAGAAAAACTAGATCGTCTGTGAATTCCTCTCCACATGAAGCGCTTCGCCAGCTGGACCTCCTTGAGTCCATGTGACACCATCTCTCACCTGCTCATCGTTCAGGTGGGGGCGTGAGGCAATCTTCTCACATGTGCGACGCCTCCACTCCACATCCTTTGCTAGCTAGGGTTATGAGTTCCTATGTACATGCACCAATGTACCATCACACGCTTGAGTGCACGCTCTGCTGATTGAGCAGTAAGCCTGAGACATGTAAGCAACATTGCTAGTCCATCATTGTTAGTACAATTATTTCTAACGTGCCATGTGTTGCCCACGCGTCAGTTACTTGATTTGACGAGTGTTTTCGTGACATTTGTGATCCATGTGTTACATATGATATTTATTACCATCCTGTTATTATGACTTGGCATCAGCGCTAATCCTACTCTGACAAGTTAAGAGTGTTACTTGCTAGTTAGGTAGAGATGCACATGCAATATGTTTCAGAGAGTGACCATGCATGAGTTGAAGCAAGTTGATCATGTCTAGTTTATTGACGAGCCTTAAGTGACATATTGCTGCAAGCATGTTAGTGGTCGGGCACAAGTTTCTTTTCTAATAATCAATTTGCTTTGCCTCAATTAAGGATGACATAACCGAATTCTAGAAGCAAAGTGCATTTAACCAATTCGAACATAAGCAAAATGAATTATTTTCTCTTGCAATTTCGGATCTAGTTTTGATTAACATGTGACTCGTTCTCAACTTTATTAAGCATTGATGTTGAGCTAATATATTTGACATTATGATAACCTTCCCATCCTTATGGCTTAGGATGAGGCTTTAGTCGGTACACTCATTGTCTTTGTATTATAGGTGTTGACACATGATATCGCTCGGAAACAAGTTGCTAATAAACCAGACAACTGATATGCACGTTGTGATGCATATATTCAGGAGTGCAACCCCCTATGAAAACCAATACAAAATGTATAGGGAAGTAGTATCACAGGAACATAATTAAGAAGATATAGTGTCAATCGTATCAACTCCTTCGGAAAACAATAATATACATTAAAAAACAAGCAACAATGTGGCGCCATTAGGTACAAAGAATACACTCCAACAACTTAACATGCATTAATTGCCTCCTGGCAAGTCCATCGTCCAACAAGGTGTGTACGCAAAGGAAATATCCACCTCAGAATGCACGTCATAATCCATTATGCCCAAGTATCGAACCTTCGAGCTATTTAAATGATAGGCAATTGCTGTATAACTGCGACTATCATGAAAAAGAGCAATTTCTTTGTAAGGATGAAAGCCCAAACAAGAAAAAAAGGAGCATTGACGTAGTCATGGCTGCACTTTTTAGGCCAGTGCACGGTGCTAACAACATTTTCATCGTCAGAGTACCATTCAAAATCATCTTTGGTTCGTGCTTCGTTGTATTCATCTACAAGTTTAAGATTGACAACATTCTTCAACAACTCCTCCTTTTGATCAGGCGACTGTGAGATCCATGGTCCATCGTCTAGATGTTCATCGTAAGGATATTTTCTCTTTGCTGGCTCAAGGTTGATTTCGTTTGTTAAAACCCACTCTATCAGACCACATGATTCTGAAAGAAACCAAATCTGAAATGTGCATCGTCCATCAATATCCAGTACACAGTAGACCCCTTTTTTTCGATTTTCCTATACGAAATGCTAACTTCATACATATTATCCGATAAGTTTATTCTACAAACAAGAAATCACGGCCCAAGATTAATCACCAAAACTTGTATTGATAACAATAATAATCTTAGAGTCCCTAAGTGTGAGTAATACCTCAAGAGAAAACCATCTTGTCTATGTCTAGAAGGAACGTAGAGTGATCCCTGCCAGTAGGCGGCGTAGTACAGATCTTCATCGGATTTCCAATGTGATGATCTCACGTCGTCCATCGTTCCTGGGGCACCTCCTTCTCGTATGAATGACCTCTCCTTCCAACACTTCGTCTTCGACGAGAAAACATACATGAAATACGGCGAAGGTGGCCACTCCTCACTGCGCGCCGTGTCCTCTGATACATAACGGGGAATACGGGGGATGTAATACACCTCGTAATGTGGCGAGACGGTAGGATCATAGAGGAGGTAGGAGTTGTTATAGCAACGTCCACAGGTTGCCACCCGCCACAAGTAGGCACACGGCAGCCGGGGCAGCGACGCCCACTGCCGGGTGGCCGGATTGACCACCTTGTTGCTTTCAATCAAGAAGAGGCCATTGGAGTAGTCCGTGATCTCCCCTACGACCTCCGCATAGCCTGGACGGTCGTCGAGGTAGTCGAGCCTGCTGGTTATGTAGCGCGTCGTGAAGCGGCGAGCAAAGAGATTGGGGGCGGCAATCTTGTCTATGTTGTAGACGACGCCGTCGAGCGATATCGGGAGTAGGTCCGCGCGGAGCAGACGGTGGTGGTCGATGGTGGCGCGCCAAGCCTTGCAGACGCAGCGGGAGACGGCGAGGGCGCGCGGCGAGAGGCGGCGGAGTATGTCCTCCAGCACGTCGGTGTGCTCCATGTCCATGTCGGCCGTCGTCGTGGGTTTGTGAGACGGACTGACGGAGGAGGGGCTAGATAGATCCGATCTAGCAGGAAGGTGATCTATATGGGCTAGCTAAGCTAGCCAAGTATGGCCGTTTCGTTAGAAAGGCGGCTCGAAAGACTTACCAATGGCAGAATCGACCGATCCGTATGTTCGAAACTTTGCTGCCTCTGGCGCTTTTTTTTCCCCGGTGTAGATAAAACTGTGCTCTTTAATCGAACTAATTTATAGCGCCACTTGTCTAATCTATACTACTATTAAAAGAGCAAACTTGTGTTGATACATTAAAGCTGAGTCCTTCAATATTTGGTCAACGGTCTAGATTGCTCCAATGTTTGACAACTCAACACATATTTTCGTTTCGTGATAATTACGGATATTGCCATCGCTAAAAAGAAAAAAGATTCGTTTCAGTTTACGCCTGTCCTTCGTTTGCCGCCGCCGATGAAACCCGGGAGGACGAACATAAGGCAGAAAAGGAGATCGATAGGCCTCCTATGCTTCGACTGATGCGCTGCTCCATGTCAATCGCTGCGTCATTGCGTCCTCGCCCTGTCTCCTTTGCTGTACGGCCGCTGGGTTGCCGCAGGTTCTCGATCTGGAGGGAGCGGTTGAGCAGCTCGATCGGCAAAGGAGGACGTCCGGTGATCTCGGTCTGGTTGGTGTTTTTTTTTAAATAAAAGTTCTGATTGGTGTTGTTGCATGCCGACGCTCTGTTTTCAGACATAGAGAGAGAAAACACTGTTGCACATTATTCTGATGCCCAGAACGCTCGCGGAAAGGCCAGCACGCCGGAGCAGGGCGTTCTCGCCGGCGTCAAGGCCGTGGCTGCGGGAGATTGCTGGCGCGCCGACGGAGAAACGCGGGGAGGCGTGGAGGCCGACCGACAAAAGCTCGGCTCGCAAGCGATGGATGCATTGAGGCGGTAGGTAGGTAGGTAGGTAGGTAGGTAGGTAGGGAGGAGGCATCTGGATAGTGAGCATGGGAGCAGCTGATCGAGCAAGAGTAGCGGATAGAAAGCAGAAGAATGGAGATGGAGAAACGGTGACAGGATAATTTTATATTCAGCTCACAGGAGCCTGGTCGGAATTGTTTGTCGTTTCATGCGTGCATGCTTACAATCAGACGGGTGCCATGCGGCTGCTCGGGGAGTCCAGAACTCCAGATCGCGCGCGCGTTGTTTGTTTTTGTGTTGTTTTCATAAGAACCAGTTTATATATTGTTTACCTAGCCAAATTCTTTTGCTGTAAAAAAAAGCTAATCCAATTTCTATACATGTCTGGGTTCCATTTTTTTTAGATAGGTATAAATCGAACGTGCTAATTACTATTCTAATGGTGAACAAATAAAAACTATACATGGTCTGGGAATTTTACATTCTTTTCATCGTCATTAATTATATTATTTAATTTGACCGATTATCATGCTCTTTTTTGTGTACTTCAACATGTGTTTAACTATTACGGACTACAATTCACAAGCGGATAAAAGAAAATTATATTTTAAAACTAGACCAATGGGGGAGGAACCCACGTGAAACTTTATTAAGAAGAAATGTGCGACACGCACGTTCAATCCAGGGGTCAAACTTGCGCTGCCTGTGAGGCGCGCCATGGCCACTGCGCTCTCACCACTCGGCTCGAGCCCATCAACAATCCAAAAAACAACAAACATCATTTTTCTTGACATGTTTATTTTTTTCCTTTTTCAGATCGGCCTTGTCTGATTCGGGTATCATAACTCATAAGGGTTTGAGAAAGATCATGATCCTTTGATGATTTCGAAGGTTTTTTATAAGGATATTAAGATTTTTTTGAAAATAGTTTCTATTGAATATTTTAAACTTATGTCATCAAAATATTATAATCATGTAGGTCATACAATGGTCTATGGATTTTAATAATTATGGTATTTAACGGGAGATATTTTTGACACTCCTCATCCTAGAAAAGTAAATAGTGGATGTTTACTTGATTGCTATTTTTAAAGTATTTCAGAACTAATAATTATAATATTTTTGCATATAGCGAATAATAGTGAAGACATGGGTGTGGATGTTGCATGCACTCTTAAACATCGTTGGACTATGAGACATATCTAAGTGTCTTGGTAAAAAAAAGTCATTGAAATGAAATATTATTCAAAGGACTTGTCTATATAATACTATAAATTATGAGACATGCATTACATGTGCTATAAATTATGACACCGGCAGCAACAAATGCATTGTTTACTTTCAGTTGGTGCTTTTGCGTGTCTATTTGTAAATTATCCCCTTTAATTCGTAAAGACGTGCGTTGCATGTACATGCCAACTAGTTAATGAAAAAAGTCCAAATCAAACCTTCAACTCATGCACAAAAGATAAATTGAACCTTGAACTCCTAATCCCTGAAATTGACACTCTAAACTCGTCAATTCCGATCGATTTTGAACCCTAAATCTGTTTGGCGCGTCGGGAATACTACAATCTCAGCTAGGATAACATCCTAGTCTCACTGAGAACTCGGACCCGCATATCATATTCATCCCCTTTCTAGATCTCTCGTTCACCACACGGCTGACGTGCAATTGCGGCCGCTGTTCGTCCCCGGCTGCCCGTCGTCGAGGTCGACGCCATAACTCGCAAGGTATTAAGACAAGCTGTCATGGGGTAGATGCCCCGTTCTAACACGCGACCCAACGACCGGGCAACCAAGGATTGATGCATTATTAATTAGCTGAAGACCGATTGAGCTAGCTAGCTCCTCTTTCTCACGTTCAGCCAACAACTATGGGGCGTTGACGAGCGCCATCGCTACTCGCTGAAGCACTCTCTCTTCCTGGTTCGTGCTCTATCCTTCATTTAGTCTACTACTGCTTTCTCGAGGCACCGGCTATAGCTGTTTAGATCCATGCCTCTTCGATCGTCCAGCGTCGTCTATGGTCGATTTTTCGGCAAATAGCGAGTTTCTGCGGGAACTCAACTGTTCGTTCTGAAATTGCTGGTGCGTAGATGCTTTATTGCTGTTTCTTCGCGTCTATTAATTGGTACAAGTCCTGTAGGAGAAAATCAGTTAAATTCGCCGTAGGTTTCTATGGCCAAGCCGCGCTATCCTAAGATTGCTTTGAGTCGACTACTACTTGCCTGTGCTCGAGAACCTTGCAGGATACAGGAGCCGCACTCTCTTTGATCATCCCTATCGAATATGCCTGTGTGGATCTGCTGGCTGATCTTTACTTATTCTACGGAGCTGTTTGGTATTTGAATCGTTTTTTTGCAGTTACAAATTACACCACAATTTGCTTGGCCGGACCCAGTTGTAATTGCAACGCGGGCTTTATTTTATACTATCAGCGATCTAGTACACAGCCAGATTGGCCATTAAATTGTAAAACATTTACTTGTTATTTCTTTCAGTAATAAGTAATGTTGCATTCTTTTTTCTCATCAGAAAAATACGTGGCATGGACAATTCAAGTATGCTGCAAGGGATGAAAATGCCCTTCCGTTTATTAGAAGAAATAACTAATAATTTCGACCGGATGATTGGTGCTGGTGGATTTTGGAAGGTCTACGTGGTATGACTCAAAACTTGTGTATGAATACTAGCCACAACTAGTTGAATGCCCGTGCGTTGCTACGGGCTAATAAACAAAAAATATAGAGAAATGATTGACGCTGTCTAATAAACAAAAAATATAGAGAAATGATTGACGATATCTAATAAACAAAAAATATAGAGAAATAATTGACGATATCTAATAAAAAAATATAGAGAAATGATTGACGATATCCTTTATTTTATGAATGAGTGTGCCAGTAAAAATATGTGTATTATGTATGAATATTTCACACAAAATATTGTGTCACCAATATGCGAATTTTCTCCAAGCATTTAGCACACAAATTTCCCACCTAGTTTACCAATTACTCCACGCCTGAGAACAAGCAACCCCAAAGATGACAACATCAAGAGAATGCAATTGCGTGAACTGATTTTGAATTAATTCAGAAAAGTAATAGAGGGACAGTACTCATTTAATTGCTCATTAACCGTAAGAAACTCATCTTTTGCTTATAACCTTATGCTCAGAGTACATATAGACATGATTCTTGCAGTTTTGGTATGAATTGAAGACTCAACTCTAAAGAATACAATCAATTTTCATACAGTACAACAGTATGGGCTGGAGTAGCAGCATCACCAGATGCAGCAGAGAACAATTGTTGATTTGTTTATCATTGGCAGATAAGTAGGATGGATGGAGCCTCGAGGACGTGTAGGACCAGGAGAGGCAATGGCCCACTCGCCAGGTTGCTACTATGGTCATGCCCCTGGTAGCATCGGTCGAGTGGTCGTGCACCTGGTGTCCTGGTCGCTGCTCTGATCGTGCTCCTGCAATTGACCAGAGGAAAGTTTGCCCCTGTGAATAGAACAAAAGTGTAATATCTCCTAAGTATATCAGTATATGCATCGCCTCTATCTCCTTAAACAGTAAGCCATCACAGAAAACTTCCAGGAGATAAATGATTGAAGGCTGAATGTCTTCAAAACTAAACCAACATAGATGGGTTGCCATAAGATTAAGGATGATGTGATAGGGGGTATGGATTTGGTGTTGTGTCAATGTGTCATACCTTGGCAACGAACAATGGAGATGGACGAGGAGAGGAGGGTTTGGGTCGCATGGAGTATTCGTCATCTTCGCTAGTCACTTCAACTTGAAGGATGAATCCAAGCATTGTAACTCCTAGGTTTCCCATGCCGAAAGACAACTTCAAGATACAAGTACTGCCAACCGTAATCAAACAGAAATATAAACATGTATACCTATTTGTACAAATAGTGACTGTGTGCATGTCAAATTTCAAAGGGCGGCGTGTCAAATCTCCAACAGAAATTAGAGATACAAACATGTTATCATATGTGCATGTGCAAAATTAATCAACAAATATGAGCATGTTCGAGCCGTAAATAAAACAACATTTTGTACATAGTTCTGTCAAACTAAAAACATAAACCGTCCTCTCAAACATGCGGCACTTACGACTCCGTTGACGACTTCTCATTAATTTTGTCTGATGTCGAATGTTTCTATAATGAGTTGGATATCTCTTTCTTTCTCAGTTTGTCTCTTCTTACTTGGTAAATATATCTTTCCAAACATTTTCGCCCACTTTTCAACATAATATATGAATCATTTAAGCAAGCAAGATTATTTAAGCAAGCAAGTTAATGTAAGCAAGTTTATTTAAGCAAGCAAGCAAGTTTATTTGAGCAAGCAATCAAGTTTATTTAAGCAATGTATACTGGGAGCAATATTTACGTAAGCAAGTTTGTTACTCCAAATTCAAAAGGAGTAATGACAAGAAATACACACAAGTCTGCATTTTACTCCAAATGAAGCAGCATAGATAGTCAAATGGAGCAGTACTACTGCAAGCACAAACAATCAAATTTTTGTTACTGCTCTTACACATACAGAGAGGAAACCGCCTTCTCCGGCTGCAGCCGCAGGATCATGGCCAGCGCCTCGTCGGCGCCCGAGGACGCCGCGCGCCTCTCCTCCTCCAGCTCGACCTTGAGCATCTCGACGGCAAGACTCTGCTGAATTGGACGGACATCTGCTCGCTGCCCCCAATGAATTGCTGTAACAGATCAACCATAATAACAACTCTTTATGGGCTGCTCAGTACCTGGCTACCAGCATACATGGAGGAGAGCTCGGACTCAGGGATCTCGAGCTGGCTAGACCTCGAAGGGAGCACATCGGTGGCAAGGAGAACGCTACATCCTGCCTCGAAGCCCACAGCAGCCACCCGCATCGCCGCACTCAGCCAAGGCCACGGGCCGATTGAAGGTCTGTAGAAGCAAAGATGCGTCACCTGAAGGTCCGCTGCTGAGGTACGGGATCTAGAGTTTGGGGGCAAATCGCCACGGTCAAGGCCAACCACCATGGCGCGACCTACCTTGCCGAATGAGCCCACCAGGTAGCTCTCTCCCGCGTGGTCGGCTTCCGCCTACGATCCGGCGGACGGCCGCCGAGGGCAACTCCAGCACGGCCAGGCGTGCGGATGCCGGCCACCGCTCATAGCCGTGGGGATCACCTGACCGCGCAGGGGATCTTGAGGTAGGCGCAGCTGTCGGCGATCTCGATGCAGGCCGGGTTGGGGCAGACCGGAGCTTTGGGTTCAGGGCACAGCGGACGGCGCCTGGGCAGATATCAGTGCGCGGGGTGACGCCAAATCG
The DNA here is from genome assembly GCA_947311845.1 of Poa pratensis. Lineage (NCBI taxonomy): Eukaryota > Viridiplantae > Streptophyta > Magnoliopsida > Poales > Poaceae > Poa > Poa pratensis. Next base: position 54,665,736 of record CAMZMU010000060.1, on the reverse strand, counting down.
GGAAGCGTCGTCCAGGGCGCTCCGGCCAGGGCGCATGACGGACAAGGCGCGGCGGCTGGGGCGCGACGGCAAGGTCGCGGCACGCTCCTCCTCCTCCTGCGGCGGTCGTGGCCACTGCGGTTGCAGTGGCTCCCTGTCGATAGAGGGGGTGAAAAGAAAAACTTTAATTGTTTTATTCAAACCGGTATGACTTATGGGTGGCATTGGTGGGTAATATGCGATTTGGTGGGAGGGTATATCCGTCTTTTGTACATGACGTACCAACACCTCCTCTAGCTATATTATATAGTAGAGATTTCCTAGAGCTAGACAGGGTGGTCCCACATTTGTGAACTCTTTTTCAAAGAGGGAACATCCCGTCCTTTGCGTCAAAGTGACGCATACGGTTCATCTTTATTATTTTTTTAGAAAAGGGAATTTTATTAATCCCAACCTCTGCATCGAGTGATGCACAGAGCCGATTATTATAGAGTTTGATCATAAAATATTTAAGTTTACATCTCAAGAATCATAAAGATTGAGATAAGCTTCAACCGACACTGACTAAGTACAACACAACTATGAAAGTCGACTAATATGTTGCCACGTATGCCGGGAGAAAAATCCTGTGCCACCCGCAATAGTCTCGTGCACCAGCCACCATAAGGTCCCGCTGTTCCGAAGGTAACAGGAAATTCCATAACTGGATCCAGTGCACCTCCATATGAATAACCTATAAGACATGAAAAGTATCTTTCCTGTTAAAAACTAGATTGTTCATACAATTCCAAATAGACCAACAAATAGCTGAAATGCCAATACAAATCCTAACCTTGGTCTTTTTATCTACCCCATTTAACCAATTTCCAAACATATTCGAAACATTGGTAGGGGGAGGAATATTGTTAGTACAAAACACAAAGTTCATAGAGTTACTACATACATGTCTTTATTACTACATTATTTCAGAGTTCAAAGCAATTACATTTCAAGAATCACACAAAGTTTATATATGGATCAACCATATAAAGATGACCACACTTGTAGATGACCACACTTGTAAACCGACACACACACCGCACGCATGGTCAACAACTCGTTATTAACTACATTGTTAATTGTATATATTATTCATAGGAGTATCGTTACATTAACTTTCAAGTGTCCACCATTATTTCACCATGAAATTGTGCTGAGACTAAAGGGCAAGTACAGTGGTAGAGAAAGTGCGTCTTTCTTAGTTAACCACATCACCTAAAGAAGGCAAACTATATAAGTTCTACAATGTATTATATCTTATTGACATCCCTAATAATTATGAGAATTACTTACATTTTAGTGGCAAATTTTGTTTCTAAGGGAAGACATATGTTTCAATGGAGAAAATATACTTCTCTTATTTATTTTTTAAGAGATCATCTTTAGATAAGGGAAGACAACTTTCTCGTTCTTTGTTCTCTCTCCTCTAACCAAGAAAATATTCAACGTCAAAACTCTAAGAGAAGCCTGGCGACAACACACCCTAATTACCTTATGCATGCTCAATTTTAAAAAAAGCACAAAATACCTTTGTTCTCTATTGATATTTTTTCTTGAATAGCTTGCATACTTGATATTATGTTGTTGCGCTATTTTCCGACAAACAACAATATATCCTCACATAATTAAACATGGGTATGTACCATTATATGCACTATAAAAGTTACACATATAGCTCCAAACATGAAGTTGAACAATGCATGTGAGATGTTGAATAGGGAGAGCATATAGACGGAGAAAAGATTGCAGTGAAGGTGCTCCTTGACAATCAAGGATTTACCCTTGACGATACAAAATTTGAGGAGGAGTGTCTCAACCTGGCATGTCTCCAACACAAAAATATTGTGCGGTTCGTTGGCTATTGCCATGAGACTACGCGAGAATGGATACAGCTTGGTGGGAGAATGGTTTTTGTTGAAAAGAGAAATATGGCACTTTGCTTCGAGTACATGCATAAGGGAAGGCTAGACCATTTCCTTTCTGGTACGACGCATAAACTCTCCTCCTAAAATATGGTAGCAAGTTAAGGAATTGGTCTAAACATACATGTCTTGATGGGACCCTTTGGTTTTGTTCATAGATGAATTTACTGGACTTGATTGGCGCACTCGCTATGCTATAATTAAGGGGATCTGCCAGGCTGTGAAATACCTTCACGAAGAATTGGAGCATCCCTTGTATCATTTGGATTTAAAACCATATAGTAATATATTGTTGGATAAAAACATGCTACCCAAAATCACAGATTTCGGCTTGTCAATACTCTCTGGAGATGAACCAGAGAAAATCATAGAGCGTATTATGGGAACATAGTAAGGTTATTCTTCATGCATGTGAACTAAAGTTTTTGTAAGAGGAAATCTTGTTTTCGTTAGCCACATGGTATCACTAACATGTATGATTTGTTATGCAGTGGCTACATGTCACCGGAACACATTAAGGATGGTGTAGTCTCATTTAAGTGTGATATATACACCTTAGGTGTTACAATCATAGAGATTATGACTGGTCAACGCCGCTACAATGGGAGTAATGATATGTCTACCCATGAATTCATAGAGAATGTAAGATTTTATTTGCTGCTCTATCATGATCAGTCGTACATGTCCTCAGAAATATTACATTAATTTCTCTAATATATATTACCACCATAATGTTATATACTATTTTTTTAGGTACACGGAAACTGGAGAAATAGGCTACATGAATCGAACGCGGATGAGCTGCATCCGAATGAGTTGGATTCATATTGCAAACAAGTAAAAACATGCCTTGAAATAGCAGTAACTTGTGTGAAAGATGATCGACACGAAAGGCCTAATATTGGGGTTATTGTTGATGCGCTAAATAAGACGGAGACCAGGACTCAAATTGCTAATGTGTTACGAAATGATATAAGGCCATCGATTGACAAGGTGTGAGAACTAGTTTCTTACTTCTCCCTCCATTCCATAATTATTTTCGTGCTTGTTGTTCGGAGGGGGAGTATATTATTTCGGTGCCAGTACCAATACCACATCAGTTTTCTACTATGTTATTTTAAAACAGTCCTGCCTAATTAAATAAGTTGAATGCATTACACAGACACACTAGACCACATTTGGTACTTGGATGATTTATACTCCTTCGTGTTCTCTAACCTGCAGTACCGTATTAGCACAGTGGACATATACCATTTCTACAAAACGATATTTAAATTTTCCCCCAGATTGCAAAAAAAAGGAGAATTAAGACTACGAACAATATCAAATTTCCTTCATGGTTTGTGACTCGTATCTGAATGTGAAATTTTGAGACAAAATTCAGATTTTTCATTATCATCAAATATACTAATTAAGCAATCTCCTAGTACATTATTAGACATTATGCGTGATGAAAAGGAGCTCGGCCGACCGCTCCCCTCTCTCTACAGTAGACAGAGGCGATTTTTGTGACCTTCCTCTCCATCCACCTCGCTCGCCGGTGATTCGCGGGATTCTCCCCTCTCTGGCGTCGCTCCGGCGGCGGGAGGGTGGAGGATCACCGGATCCCGGATTGTACATAGTGTAGGGTGCAGTAGGATCTCCGTCGGCGGCGTCGTGGGGGTGGCGATGGTGTCGGCGGATGGGTGGGGGGCGGCGTGCTTCCCCTTCTGCGGCGGCGCTCCTCGGAGCCCCGGCGTGGCGCGTGCGGCTTTTGGTGGCCGGAGATCTTCGGATCTTGCGGTTTCTTCCGGTGCTTCCTCCTCCTTGCCGGCCGGCGGGGAGGTAGATCTCCACGCGGTGGAGTTTCGCTGGAGGTCCCGGAAGCTGGAACTCAGGGCTTGGCGAGCCTCGCGGCTTCCGCCAGCGCTGGGGATGAAGACGGCTGCGGCAAGGTGGTGGTGCTGGCGCGGGAGGGTGCTCGCCGTTCTCGTTCAACGGCATAAGCTCCGTCGCTGCGCGGCGGACGGGCTCTGCGGCGATCGTCAAGGAAGGAGGTGCCCTCGGGTCGTGGCTGGAAGGAGGTCGGCGGTCTTCGTCTTCATCGCCGGTGGAGCTGCTCGTGCTTGATCTGCTCTGTTCCCCTGCGTTGGCTTTCTGTACGTTGTACTCGTACTTCATACGGTGTATGTTGTACCTTCTGATTGTACGCAGGCTTTCAAAAAAAATTATTAGACATTATGCACCTAGTGATCCCATGTTTGGTGTCGACGTGACATACACTCGACCTTGTGACAGACAACACTTGAGAATGGGCACATGACGACTTCATATGGGCATTGGACATGCGCATGATGGGGCTGGCTGTGGACTGTGCACCTACAGATAATAATTACTCTTTCAAATTATGTACTGCCCTTCCTTAGAAAGGCCTTCTCGCTGGCTTTAAAATTCACGAGAAGTTCTCTCGCAAGACATTATTTGGTGCAAAGAAGTAAATAAAGTGACCTAAAAGTGCTAATGGAAATTCACGAGAGGTTCTCTCGCAGTCCATCATTGCGTTCTTCTTTTGTGCAGAGGAGATCCGAGCCGCATCATCTGTCCTTCCAACATTTTAAAGACATTACAAACAAATTCTCTGAAGAGAGATTACTTGGTAGATGTGCTTCTGGTGAAGTATATAAGGTAAGATTAAAGCATATCCATTTTAGTTTTGGCAAATATTTGACCATGACGGAAAAAATAGATAATAATGCTACTAAATTATTCCAAACAGGGAGAGTTACAAAATGGGAAAGTGGTTGCTGTGAAGAAGGTAAAGGCAATGTGCATCTCAAAGGAGCTGTGTGAGCAATCAAAAAAGCAATTTGAGAACGAGGTTAATCTTCTTATGGGGCTTGAGCACCCAAATATAGTGCAACTATTAAACTACTGCTATGAAATGAAGCACTACTGCTATGAAATGAAGCATGTACGTGTACTTCACGGCGGAAATTTTACTTGGAAAATAGATTGTTTACTTTGCCTGGAATTTCTTCCTGAAGGAAGTCTTGATAACCGGATTTCAGGTATGAAATCGAACATATAAGAACAACTATTTGTCTGTTATTGCTGATTCGACATTGCAAATTTTCTTTGTTTGATCATAGCTAAAAAAATCGTGTTGTTCCATAGTTCTTTTAGGGATGTGTTGTTCCAAAGTTTTATATGTACAGCAGCGCTATATAAAGCTGGGTGTACAATAGATATTCTATGACCCTAGTAAAATGGTGTACAACATGTAGTAAAATAGTCACAATATATAGTATGCTATATCACTATTTTAATATATTGTTTCGTATTCTATACACTACTATGTTTTATCTTGTACACGGTAGTACCAGGGTGTAAGATAACATAAATACTACTTACGGTTATGATATGGAATTTCTATATGCAACCGAATTTTAAGGCCTTCCATATACAATACCTACAGAATTTCTCTTGTTTCAATTTACAAATGCAGATGCAACTTCTGGACTTGATTGGCATACACGCTACAAGATAATTGTGGGGATTTCCAATGGTCTACAGTACCTTCATGAGCATTCTGATAATCCCATAATTCACTCAGACCTAAAACCAGCGAACATATTGCTCAATGCAAATATGGTACCAAAAATTGCGGACTTTGGTATATCAAGACTATCTGATCAAGGAAGAACTATTCACACTAGATTTGTTGCTGGAACAACGTAAGTGAACCGACTCTTGAAAAATAATTGTTTTGTCTGTGATCTACAAAGGGTGTTTTCCTTATAATTAATTAATTATATCACCGCTTGACAATGCAATCACTCATATTACGATGCAGTGGTTACATGCCGCCGGAATTCACACGAGGTATAATCACACCTATGTCAGACATCTTCAGTTTGGGTGTAACAATAATCGAGATAATAACGGGGCATAAGAACTACCCATATGTTTATAATGATGCCTCTTCCGAGGAATTCATCAATACGGTAAGGAAACAAGCAATTTCGAAATGGAGACCCTTTTTACACACCATTTGGCATTTTACAATACATAGTTACATTCAAGAGTTTGTGTACTTTTACAGGAACTTGGAAAATGGAGAAATATGCTGGAAGAAGAACCGGCGAATGCAAACTTAGAAACAGACTGCCAACAAATAGGAAAATGCCTTCAAATTTGTCTAATGTGTGTGAATCCTGAGCGCACTGAAAGGCCAACAATAAGGAAAATCACCAATATGCTTCAAGGCCTGGAAACTACGAATTGCTAAACTAGCAACTAGGTAACGTCACGTGCGACCGGAGCATCTACATAATATGCATTACTCCATTTTTTCCTACCCGATAGGCCTTCTCAGCCAGTTTCATGGATCTCTGAATTTGCATTCCCCTATTCTAAATACTTCTTATTCCTCTTGAAGGGTTCCGCTCTCAACTAACAAGCACATCAGGAGGTGTTGACCGAAGCTATATACGAGTGTTATCCAAATGAGGAAACAACTCTTACCTGCCGACCGTAGATTATTTCTTTTGTCAGAAGACGTGCATCCGTTTTATCTATGGAATTGCTGTCTAGAAGGAGTGCATTATAGTGACTCAGTCGAAGCATATTCTAGCTTGAACTGTTTGGTTTCTTCAGATCGGATTTACTGGTCCGGTTTCTTCAGAACTCAGCTCTGTCTATATCTTTTCTCAGCTGTCGTTAGAGTTTTAAAAAGGGTTGCAATTTGAGTTGAAGAGATGCATGTTGTATATTCTTTTCTGGAGATGCTGTAGTATATTCTTTTCATGATCATTCATCCCAGCTGGGAAGCTTTCCTTCTACATCGGCAAGCTATGTGTTAACTCGGTCAACTTGCTTTCCTCGCGTGTATGACATAGGGGTGTTGGCGGTGGTGTGCTTGACTTCGCTTGAGGTGATGTCACGGAAATTGCTTCTCAACTAGTCTCAGTGCCGATAATGCAATGCTTCACTGCCATGAGTAGCTCCATTAAGCATGATTATTAGCTTAGCACGGAGAAGATATCTTGATGGTTGCAATTCCTTGTATCTATACAATTCCTTGTGCAAACATACGTGTACCTTGGGCAATGCTGGACTGTGGACTTCTTGTAACATCCCAAGTTTGTAATAAAGTGTAATTGTGGAATCATGTTATGTCATGCATTAATCTTTGCATTAATAAGTTTTGCAATTAAATTAAAGAAGAAGTAATCAAAAAGACCAAAACCTTGATCTATTTTTAAATGTGGTTCAAAATTCCCAAAAATTCAAACTAAAAATATGGGGAGCTTCTTTATAATTAGAAGAGCCTCCATGATTTTTCTCACTATTTTTGGGCTACAAGTGCCCTAAAAATTCCTAAAAGCTTCTGTTTTAAAATCCTAGGGACTTGGTTGTAATTTCTGAAAACCTCAAGGGCCATTTTGCAAAATCGACACGTTGTCTTCTTCCTCCAGGCAAAGGCACAGCTGCGTGCCCATGCTCGTCGTTGCCACCTCCTGCTGCCTTCAGCGTGGAGGGATAAGACCCCAGCGCCGTGCACTATTTCCTCTCTTCCTCTCCTCACTCGCTCCCCTGCTCCTTCTTCTTCCTCTGGCCGTCGCGGCCGAAACCCTAGCTTCGCCTCCTCCTCGAATTTCCACCGTTCCAGGCCACCACGAGCCACGATGAGAAGCTCTAGAGCTCCGTCGTGCCGTCTGCTTCATCCTCGTCGAGTCTTGCTTGCCGGGAAGCAATCAATCGACGGAATCGAACCTCCTCCTCCAACTCCGGCCCCGGCCGCCATGGATGATTCCGGACACCTCCGGCATCCTCTGGCCTCCCTGTCCATCTTGTTGCGCTCCTGGTGAGCTTCTGAAGCTCGTGGACTATTTCCCCCTCTCCCTCTCGTTCTAATTCGTGTTCGCGACGCAGGCCGCTGCCATCCGCCGTCAAGCTCGTCGCCGGCTCTTCTCTGGCAACCCAAAAGGGGCGGTGCCGCCACCGAAAGGTCGCCCGCGTCCCTCTGCATCGAGTGCGCCCATCTGCGCGGCCTCTCTCGCGCTCAATCGCCGTCGCCGTGATCAACAGGAGCAGCAACTCCATTGATGACGTCATCAGGTGATGTCATCATGGGGCCATTCGTCAGAAATTTATTCTTTTTGATAAATCTTTTCCATAATTATTAAAACCCTGACATCTGGGTCCCGTTGTCATAATTTTAAACATTTCCAGAAATTCCAGAAAATGAGTAAAACTTGTAAATTCAATATCTTTTGATCTGTAATTCAGAAAAATGCAAATGATATATCAAAATGTTCATAAAAATGAATTCTGTCTATTTGTGTAAAATTCATGCATGTTTAAACAATTTATAACCATTTTTATTTAGGAGAACAAAATAACCCAATTTATGGATTTATGGAGTGTTTCCAAATGATAATTCTAAATGCATTTGGGCTCCATTTAAAATGGTCTCCATGTATAGGTTTCAACTTTAATTCCCTAAAATTATCATATCATACATGCTTGTATGTGCATTGCATTATGCCATGAAGTGATTGTTGTTTCCATTTCTTTCTGGTGTTTCGAGTCTTCTCGGTAATACGCGGATACGAGTTCGAGATGGCATTCGACAAACACGAGACGAATACTTGATCATTAATGATCAAGTCAAGCAGAGATTTCCGAAGAGATAATATTTTGGTTATCAAAGAAGCAAGGCAAGCATAACCTCTTATCTGCCCATATATGATTTCGAAGTATTTCACTCTTGTACTTGCATACGATTCCAATGTATTTTGGTCTTTATATAGAGGTCTCCTATATATTTGCGTCACCCAGATATTCTCAGCCATTGTTCCTAGCAGCCATAGTTTTGAAGTGTGTTTACCGCCAAAGCCTTATATCTACTTAGCATGCGTAGATGTTTATCTCTGCTCCACCCGGTTGGTGAATCAGAGCTGCGAAGAATCTCTTATGTCAGGACGTTGTGAAAAGCAGGTGAACATTTGATAATATGATAAAAGGCTTGGATGGGAGGCCACATTGGGAATGTGGTGAGTTGTTCCACTCTTGCCGACCTAGGACCTGAGGTTCTCGCCTCTTGAACCAAGACTGAGCGTACTTCCACGCGCGGGCCTAACACCCTGCTCGACTAACTAACTTGGCTGGTTGTACCCATGGGACACGTAGTTTGGTTTTCCATTTGCGTGTGGGTCAGAAACACTTGAGAAAAGATAGGGTCTGGCAGGGATCCAGTGATGGACGAACACAGATCTTGATTCCCGTGACAGAATAACGGGGACCGTCACGAGGTGGCCATCTCGCGTAATGGCGGCAGCTCCCTGTTATGGATGACCCATGGGATATAATCAACTAAGGCCGTAAAGGTCGTGATCAACCACCCTCTGCCGGCACTCCTCGGTGAGTGCTAATGATTCTGGCATTAAGAGTCGGTTGATACGTGTGGTAAACATTGTACACTCCTGCAGGGTTTAATCTTTTCGAAAAGCCGTGTCCACAGTTACGGACGACTTGGGAATAGACACGTGACCATAGAGAACCTGAACATAAACGTAAAATCTGTTGACAACGAATGAAGGGTGCTTCCTCGAGTGCGTCGAGGGGGTGATCCTAGTTGATAGGTGATGTTGATGAGCTGGTGGTTACAACATGATTACAATAGTTGGAAAGGCTCTCTTATCTCCTTTTAAAAGTCTACTGTTGATACGAGATTCTTTCTTCCTCTATTTGGAACTAAAGATTGCTTTATGCAAATCAACCTTCATATTTACTCTCTGAACATGCAGATATATAATAGGTTAATTAAGTCTTGTTGCTTAATTTGGTTCAGGTGAAGACCCTTACTCCGACGGTGGTTTCTGCGTTGACGTCGACGAGTAGTTCGGGGTTCCCAGGTGGCAGCCTAGAACTTGTAGGTTATGTAGCCTACGTTGCTTATTTTCTGGCCTCTTAGGCCTTTTGCTATCTTGTTGAATAGCAACATATTCGCTTTCCGTTGAATGATGTAATGTTGGGTCATGTGACCTCTGCATGTAATATTTGCTATCTTCACTATGTTAAGAGTTTGAATTATAATGTTTTGAGTCGTACAGTCTGTGATGTGCCAGTTGTTCTGCAGTCTTGATCTCTCTATTATACTTTGATAGTTGTGCCTGTGTTATGGCATCAATCGAAGTGTTGTGTTGCCGATGATCAATTCCGAGCAACGCCTGCCAGAGGTTCTGGCCTGGGAGAGGTGTGCCCAGTAACCTTCGGTTATATCACATGACCAGTGACACACATCATCTCTGTATAGTACCAGGGTCGGGGCGCTACACTTCTGCTGGTTGATGCACCGCAGCATCTCGTGTTATTCTTTGCTGTTTCTACTGGTTCGAGGCTGACATATAAAGTTGACTCGGATATACCCCTCCGTTTCAAATTAGATGATTTCCACTTGTCCATATGTGAATATATCTAGACATCTTTTAAGTATAGATATATCCACATGTGGACAAATGTAAGTCATCTAATTTGGAATGGAGGGAGTAGAATCATAATAAAACGTTGTGTGCATCGCTATAATGCAGAGGCTGGGACGATGTTCCATTGCCAACAAAACGATACAGAATCGTAAGACATAAGTTAGGGAGAATGAAGTCAGCGTAACTTAGTCATCTCATCATTATCTTCAGCCTATGTTTTTATTGGACTGGAATTATTAGATAACCAGTTCAGCCATATACTCCCTCCGTTCCAAATTAGTTGTCTTGTCTTTGTCTAAATACGGATGTATCTATACTTGTTTAGTGTTTAGATACATCCGTATGTAGACAAATGTGTGTCAACTAATTTGGAACGGAGGGAGTAGATGGTATGAATACTATTTCGGACATATTTTGTGAATTTGCACTCTGGTTTGCATTTTCACGTTTCAGTTTCGTGGTTCGCATTTCAGCGACCCAGCGAGCACGTGGCCTGGGTCGGTGTGGTCGAACCACACCAGGCCGACCCAGGGATACTACAACTTCGCTATGAAACACAAGCCTAAAGCACGGGAAAGAAAGAGCACGTTTTTGTGGTATGTTCGTGGGTTTTGGTTCAAATTTGGACCAAATTTGGTTCGAAGCGACCGAGCACGGGAAAGAAAGAGCACGGCGCGATACTCCTGCTGCGGGATGGGTCGAACCGGACCAGAGCAGGACGAAGCGGACCCTCTTCTCTCGCCAACGCGAGCACGAGCACGAGCACGACGACTCCTCTTGGACTCGCACCCTTCTTCTCCCTCCCTCGCTCCACCGCTGCTCCGCTCCGCTCCCCATCTTCCCGCCCAGGCCGAGCCCACCGCGAGCTCTCGCCATTTCCGGCAACAAGGTAAATCTCCCCTCTCCAACCCGGTAGCACCACTCGCCGCGATCTCGTCCCTTATTCACTCGCTCACCCCGTCCCCTCGCCGTCGTGGTTCGGCCTGACCGCGAGGTTCTAGGTCCTAGGGTTCCCTCACTCCCTTCCCACCTCCGCCCCGTCCCCTCGCCGGCGACCGCCCCGAGACTAGCCACCGCCCTTGCGCGGCCCCCTCCCCACGCTCCCCCGCACCAACACCAACACCCGCCGCGCCGCGCCCTAAACCCTAGCCCGAATCCGACGACCGCCGGTCCGTCCTTCCACGAGTGAGCAGTCAGTGGGCCGAAATCGTGCTCCGCGACTCGTGCGTTGCTGCTGCAGTTCTCGGGTAGGGTTCCTGGGGGTTCGCGGTAGGTTGCACTCTTCAGTCTCAGTCGGTGCTTCCTTAACACTCTTCAGTTTCAGTATAGGATGAGGCGGCGGCCTCGTGTCGCTAGTCGCCGCCATTTGGCTTTGTTAGATTAGATTTGATCTGCTTATACTTGGAAGGAAGCGTGCGCCGTCTAACAGACCGGGCCGCGCGGCGTTATTCGCGACCGGCGGTTCTGTTCGGCTTTTGAATTGTTCGTCGCATGGAGACAGACAAAACCACCAGCCCTCGCTCTATGAGTCGGTCCAGATAAGAACTTGGGGAGACCGTAGTTATGTTCCACCGGCAAAACCAGCCTAGACCACTGTAAGACCGCATTGATTTTGTTTCACGGTTGCAATTTTGTACCCCTAGCGTGGTAGTTCTAACGCATTTACTGCCTGCCTGTATACTTTACCCTGATGTGCTGTTCAGGCCTGATCTTCTCGTGTTTGCAGAATTTAATGGTGGCGTGAGCTCTCCCCGTCGTAACCATGTACATCAAGAAGGTAACCGTGCTAGCTTCGTGACGACCCACCTTTGGTTTTGATCATGTCGCCGCCGCTTCCTCTTGACGTGATCTCTCCCTTGCCTATGCAGGTTGTAATCGAAGGCTTTAAAAGCTACAGGGAGGAGACCTCAACAGAGCCTTTCAGCCCCAAAGTTAACGTAGTTGGTAAGCTATTCTTCCCCTTGTAATGAACTTGGCTATAGGGTGCTGAGGTTCCTGTGTTCCGCTTGCTAGCTGGTGCATGACTAACTTAAGGTGTTGTCACCATCAGCTTTTCAAACAACCACCTCCATCTCTCTGGGGCCTGCACCAGTCAATCCTTAGTTAGTTGGCTTTTTTTGGACATATAGTGATGATCAACAATAGGCAAGATTGAAGTCACATGTTCAGTTGTTTACTGACTTTAGGCAATGCTCTCTAAATTTGCATGCACATTGCGTACATGTCCGAGTTAAATAGATGAAATGTGTTGTTGTGTTGACTTTTGGTTAAATCATTTTTACTCAATTGTGGCTTCAGTATTGGTTTGCATGGTAGTGATTTCCATCTTTCTGATGACACATTGGTTAAGTAGAAAAGTATTACCTCTGTTCCTAAATATAAGAAGTTTTGTTAGTTCAGTTTGAGGCTTTGAGCTACCAAAACGTCTTATATTTAGAAACGAAGGTAGTATCAAATTTATTGTAAGTAGCATAGAAATCCACTTTCGAGTTCATTGCATAGGTTTGTGCTTGTAATGATGTACTAACATTGATTTAACTGTTTGTCACAGTTGGCGCGAATGGGTCGGGTAAATCAAACTTTTTCCATGGTAATATTTTAGAACATGCGTTTCTGCTGACTTATTATTTCTTATCCTTATTGACGTTTGTATGCTACTTTCATTCTAATTTGACCATGGTAAATGCTTCAGCTATACGCTTTGTCCTCAGCGACATGTTTCAGAATCTGCGCAGTGAGGATAGGGGTGCTCTTCTCCATGTATGCCTCCTTTTTCTTTGGTCAATCTTAATACCTGAAATAGGTGACTGTTGTTTGATACTAATTGATGACCATTGCCAGGAAGGTGCTGGACACTCGGTTGTATCTGCTTTTGTCGAGATAGTGTTTGATAATTCAGACAACCGTATTCCAGTAAGTTCTTTAGTTTATTTGATTAAAGTTATCTACTTGAGGTCAAGCTGCATATTTCACTGGCAAAAAGTATCGATGCCTACATCATCCATACGAATGCGTGCATATCGTTCTGTACTACTTTACTTCACTTGTACAATATGTCCAGTGCCACACATCGTCACCTAATTTTGCAGTAAGTCGTCTAAAATTTTAAATTTGCCCCAGGTTGATAAAGAAGAGGTACGCGTGCGAAGGACTGTTGCTTCAAAGAAGGATGAATACTACTTGGATGGAAAACATGTCAGGTATGTTGGCTTATGCCCTAAACCAGTGAAGCAGTGTTGTATCTTGTTGCTTGCTCAGGTCCACCTTCTATTGCTATATGTTCAGTAAAACTGAAGTCATGAATCTGCTGGAGAGTGCTGGTTTCTCTCGCTCTAATCCATACTATGTTGTCCAGCAGGGAAGGTAATAAATATTCATCTGATTGTTCCCATTATTTGTTCAAATATAATATTAACATTTTTTTTCATGTGGAGATTGCTTCCCTTACTCTAATGAAAGATTCTGAACGGCTGGATCTTCTCAAAGAGATTGGTGGTACCCGTGTTTATGAAGATAGGCGCCGGGAAAGCTTGAAAATAATGCAAGAAACAGGCAAGTTTAGGTCACCAAAAATATCTATAATGTCTCTAAGTGGCCTGTTGAGGTATTCACTAAACTTTGTTAACAGCCAATAAAAGGAAGCAGATTGATCAAGTTGTCCGCTACCTGGAGGACAGACTGAGAGAACTTGATGAAGAGAAGGAAGAACTAAAGAATTACCAGCAGCTGGACAAACAAAGAAGATCACTCGAGTATACTATATTGGACCATGAACTAAATGATGCTAGAAATGAATTAGCTTCGGTAAGTCTGCCCTTTCTGTTGCATATTTTTTGTTCTATCAGGCAAGTTCTAATAGTCTGGTTAGTGAGTGAATGCCTTAAGCATAGCTTTGATGAACAACCATTAACATTTCCCTCCCAGTTGGTCATCTGAGTATCTTTTGATTGTCTTCCACTCTGATGGGAGAACCTTGTGGTGCTTTCCCTCATCATGACCAAAAAGCTGAAACTAGATTTTTTTTGAAAGCATAGTGTCCTATTCTGCAGCTGCCTTTTATGTCAGTAAGCGTGCTCCTTTAGTCCTTTAACAGCTGCACATCTTGATTTTCGAGAGATCATGAAATGCACTATTTCTAAACATTTGTTCAATTATTTGATTGGTGCAAGTAGTATGGTAAGTGCATTTATATTTCTTGAGCAAATATCTCTGTTTTATATTGATTGTTGCTGTAGCCAGAGGAAACCTAAAGTAGTAAAAATTGTTATTTCATACAAATGTTTAGTGTTATGTTATGTAGGCAGCCTTGTTAGTGGATTTCCTTTGAATTGATGCAAATTGGTTTTCCTCTTACCCCCCTTGTAGCAAGGATTAAGTGTCGCTCGACAAGTCGCGACAAGTCGCACGACTTGTCTACTTGTCGGTACCCCAGCGACAAGTTCAAAACCTCGACAAGTTGCGACAAGTTGCGACAAGTCACGACTTGTCGCGCGACTTGTCTACTTGTCGGTACCCGAGCGACAAGTTGCGACAGGTCGACTCGTAATCCTTGCCTTGTAGACTGTGCAGTTAAGTGAGAAATTTTTTTGTATTGTTTGATTCAGATTTTTTTTTTGTCAGTGGATGCTATCCTCTATTTCCTTTAATATCATTGATCCTGCTGTATCATATAATGCTTATTCTGTGCACTTCATCTGATTTGTTTCTTGTTAGATGGATGATAATCGAAGAAAAATTTCTGAAAGGATGTCAAATGCGGACAATGAAGTGGTAGATTTGCGTGAGAAGGTGAAGAGTTTTGATAAAGAAATAAAAGTCTCTACCAAAGGGATAAATGAAACCAAGTCTGAAAAGGAAGATGCAGAGAAGAAGCGTACTGAAGCACTAAAGGTAGTCTCTCAGATTGAACTTGATCTGAGAGATATAAAAGACAGAATTTCGAGTGAGAAACGAGCAAAGGTACTCAATGTTTGACTTTGCTCATGATTTTGAGTAATTTTGTTTTGTTGCCGCACTTAAAAGATTCTATTGTTAGGATGAAGCCGTGAGGGATTTGCATAGCATGAAGAAAGAAAGTGAGAAGTCAAAGTCTGAATTGGCTCAAATAAGTAAGGTGCACGCGGCCAAATTGAAAGAAGAGGAAGAGATATCAAAAAGGTAAAATGTAATATAATTTTTTACTTGTCTTTAGATATTTCTGTTGACACATTCATTTTGTGGATATATAGCATAATGGACCGTGAGAAGCGGCTGAGTATATTGTACCAAAAGCAGGGGAGGGCAACTCAATTTAAGAATGAGGCTGCCAGGGATGAGTGGCTTCGGAAAGAAATCCATGATCTTGAGCGTGTACTTTTGTCAAATAGAAAACAGGTATTAGACCAGTGACACCTTTGTTTTGATGTGCCACTCTACTCATTACTTGGCTTCGCTTGAACATGCACTATTCCTTACATTATATTATGTATCACTTACATAATGCAGTCTTCAACATGGTACTTGATCTAAAAAACATGGTACTTTGACAATCAATTTCTGTAAAAATATGTTGCTGCATTAAAATATAAGTATAAATTATAAAAATACATTTCACGATAAATCTACTAATCTAAATATATATTTTGAATTATGTTAAATTTTATTGATAGGCGGTCAAACTTAGAATTGTCTAATTATTCTAAAATGAATCACATTTTGGTTTCGGATTGGAGGTAATAGTTATCCATTTCATATCCTGTTATGTTATGCTGTACGCGAGTTTAGTGCGACAAGTCAAGATATAAGCATTTCTATTTTTAGTTGTCATACTAACATTTTTATGATAGCTGATCTGTATGCTACATTTTTTTTTTATGACAGGAAAGCTTACTTCAAGACGAAATTCAGAAGCTTAAAGATGAAATTAACAACTTGACGAACTACATTGAGTCTCGGAAAAGTGAATCAAGCAAGTTAGAGTCTGCTCTCGCAAACAAGCAAAAGGATCATAATGACTTTATGAAACAGAAAAATGCACTTCAAGATGAAAGAAAGTATGCACATTTCTTAGCATTCATAACCTTGTGACTTGATTGAAGATGCGCACCTTTAGACTTTATATACTTAATGTCACAGATCATTTTGGAAGGAGGAAAATAGTGTGACAGCTGAAATCAATGGGCTAAAGGGAGATCTTGTGAAGGCACAGAAGAGTCTGGACCATGCAACGCCAGGGGTATGGAATTTGTTTCAGTGTCTGCATATTCTTTTGTTAATATCGCTGACTGACTGGTTTACTAATTTCCAAGGATTTCCATTGTTTTTCTATGTACATACTTGCATATTTTGTCTTAAATATGCATCTATGAATGATCACTTGACTGGATACTGCGTTATGACAAAAAAAATGATATTCATTAGTTTGACTGTGCATTGCTTGGTTGTTTTGATGAAATATTTTCTTGATTTCTCCTGCTTGGCTTGATTCTTGAGACGTGCTATACTAATATCTGTTTGCTCTGATGCGGCATTCTTAGTGGTGCTGGTTCGTGCCAGCCAAAAAAATATTAACTAAGACCTATTGTTGAATACAAAATTAACAATACTATCTGTTCTGATTTCTGGTGACCGTCCACCATGGTTTTTGAGTCACTGAGCCAAGTCAAGTCGCCAGCTCTGCGCCTCGGCGATTAGTCGACGAAAATCGCTGTATGGTCGCGCATAAGTCGCTGTTTAGTCGCGAGTCCCTTGATTTATAGAAAACAGCTTGGTGATTAGTAGGCAATTATACAGCGACTCAAAAACCATGCTGGCTGAATATTATTTAGAATATGATAAATATAACCACCAGTTGGAACTAAAAATATGGATTGTGGTTATGGTTCATACTTTTAGCCTGAGTTTTGCAGTTGAGGGTGTTTTTTGTACGCTAGTAAGAGTCCAGGGAACTAGTGAACATTCTCCTATTTTAATAGTTTTACTATAAACAAATCTTAAAAAATGTGTATGGAATGTACACTGTGTTGATGTCCAAAATGGAAAGTAAAAGGAGCATATATCTGACTGGTGACGTGACCGATGACTCAATATTTGGACGTGAAGAAAGCACAGCTTAAATTTTGTACAAGACATGCTTGGTACCCTGCAACTTTAGCACATGCCCAATCATGTTTTACCAAAATCACATATGATTGTGATCAGCATTTAGGGTCTTGGTGTGGCCTCATCACTGTTCTTGTGAAACTGTGGTAACTGGCAAGGGGCAGAACAATTCGATGAGTTGGAGGGAACAAGAGTAGTAAATAGAATAGTTAGTGTATTTGTATACATTAAGCATTTAAAGTTAACTTGTTATGGGTTTACACTTTTGCTTATAGTTTGTAAGTAACAACAGACTGGCATGGATTTCATAGTACTATATAGTATAGCCCAAACCTGGTTTGCAATTGCTAAACCTTCTTTTAAATATCGAGCGGTGTCTCATACTATATCATTCTTTTTCTCTTTAAGGCCTGCTTAAAGCTATAGTTGAATGCTGCTAATTTTGTTTTCTCCATCAGGATATCAGGAGAGGCCTGAATTCTGTTAGCAGAATCATCAGGGACCATAATATTACAGGCGTTTTTGGTCCAGTGTTAGAACTGGTTGACTGCGAAGAGAAGTTTTTTACAGCTGTTGAGGTCACTGCTGCAAATAGGTATTGAGCTGTCCTTTGTCTTGATTCACTTCCCCTTTATTTCACCTTTTATATTGTTGAATGACCCGTTCTTTCTGTTGTGAATAGCTTGTTCCATGTGGTGGTTGAAAATGACGATATATCAACAAAGATAATTCAGGTATTGACGCGAGAAAAAGGTGGACGGGTGACTTTCATACCACTGAATAGAGTGCATGCTCCGAACGTCAATGTTCCACAGAGTTCTGATTTTGTTCCATTGTTAAAGAAGTTAAAGTTTCGTGCTGATCATCGCCGTGCTTTTGAACAGGTGTCATTCAAGCTTTTCTGATATTTTTCCTTCCTATTGATGTCTACATCTTCTATTGGGCTACCATAGTACCATTGACAATTTAGTTCAGGCTCTTTTCCGATCAATCTCACCCTTCATCTGCATTACCAAATACCAATGCTGCTTTTTCTTTATTATCTCTTCGTACTGTTGCATGTATCCATCTAGCCTTTGTTTTCTTGGAGTGTTAACACCCGGAAAAATCACTCAAGTTACAAGCAAATTATTGAATAGTGTATATAAATATCCTTCTATGGTGCTGTATGCCTGTATGATTATCAGTTCACGTACATGCAACCGAAGGTTTCATTCTAATTTATCTTCAGCTGCCAGTTGGATGCCATTTTTGAGACTTGTAAAGAAATTATAAAACTAAGTTTTTAAGCTGTATTGATAATACATTTCTGTCCTCTCTCTCATTTTCCCATTCATACATGTTTTACCTTGCCACTTTTATAGAGGGTTCGTGCCATTTTTACGAACTTATTGGGGGATCTTTCTCATAAGATTATGTAGCCTCCCTTCTCCAAGGACCTAAGATAGTCTTTATCAATAACTTTTCTTTTCACTAGTTGTTTTTCTTTTCGCCTTCGCACAATTCGTTTCGGCTAACTTTGAAATTTCTTTAGGTTTTTGGTAGGACAGTTATATGCCGAGATCTGGAAACTGCGACCAGAGTTGCACGCAGCAATAGTCTAGATTGCATCACACTTGATGGTAATTTTGCTCTTGGGCTGCCATTATCATTATTATTTTAACATATAAATTGACATTGGGATTATCCTCAGGTGATCAAGTAGCGAGAAAAGGTGGCATGACAGGGGGTTTCTATGACTCCAGACGCTCAAGACTGAAGTTCGTAAAAATTATCAGGGACAATAAAACAGAAATTGAGAAAAAGACGGCACATCTAGAGAATGTGGGAAAAAAGCTAAAAGATATCCTTCTTTAGTTCAATGATTTTCATGTTTCCCTTGCATGATGCTAGTGCATAACCTCAGCTTGCATCGTATGTAGGTACTATTGTCGTTACTATTTGCTTAGAAAGAAGTATGCACACAATGTAGGTTGAATGCTTGCAGAATATGTGGTAAAGATCTGGGATCTATGCAGCACTACTCTTGATCAAAGCACACTGATGCATGCATACTCACTTGCTAGTTCAACAAAGTTTTTTTAACCAAAGTTCAACACCGTTACTCGTGATGTCCAGTTGCTTGCTTCTATTTGTTTTTCTGCAACTTCTCTAGATGTTTACTTCTATCTGCAAGAGAAGAATTGTACATCCAGGATCCTTTCTTAACTTCTCATACATATAGATAAGAAAGTGACGGATTTGATTACCAAACATCAGCAAATGGACGCTGAACGTGATCATGCCAAGTCGGAGTTGGAACAGTTTAAAGTGGATATTACTAGTGCAATGAAGCAAATGGGAGCACTTGAGAAAGCCCTTGGAAAGAAGGTACCTAGTTCTACCATTTTTCGTTGCTCATGGTAGATTCCTCTTGTTACTATGCAAATTCATAGCTGTTTATGTGCGCTTGCTGTAATTGTATCTGGAATGTGGTCTTATAGTTTTTATCTTGCAGGAGAAATCACTTGACAACATCCGCAACCAAATTGAGCAAATCCAATCTGGCATCGCAATGAAAAATGATGAGATGGGAACTGAACTGATTGACCAGTTAACTTTAGAAGAAAGAGATCTTCTTTCGCGATTGAATCCTGAAATCACTAAACTGAAGGAGAATTTCCTGTCGTGTAAAAACAGTCGCATTGAGGTTGTCGAATCAAAATCTTGTAACCATGCTTGTGTTTCCTAAGATGCTATTATTAGATCGAACTAAAGTACAAACTATCATTTATGTAGATTGAAACAAGAAAGGAAGAACTGGAAACCAATTTATCAACTAATCTTATGAGGCGTCAGAAAGAGCTGGAAGCAATCATTTCATCTGCAGATTCTAAAACCTTGCCTGTTGAAGTCGAATCAAAAGAGCAAGAACTGAAACAGTCCAAGAGGACTCTTGACGAGGCGACTACAGTACTGAAGGGTATCTAAGCATCGATTAACTTATCTTTCTCTTTTGTGTAATACTAGATGGAGATGCCCTTAACTTTATATGATCCTCTGGCAGCTAATGTTGATGCTATTAATAACTTTACGAAAAAGATGGAGCAACTGAAACGACAAAGGGATGATCTGAAGGTAATTTATATCTATAGTGCTTTTGGGTTTGAACTTGTACAAGTACCGCTGACTTGCTATGTAACGTGTGTACATTTAAACACAGGCTCTTGAAGCTAAGTTGGAGCAGACTGTGCAAGATGGGGCGAAGGACTTGGAACAGTTAATGAACAGTAGGACCGTGCATCTAGCCAAGCAAGATGAGTGTATGAAGAAAATCCGAGATTTGGGCTCATTGCCTGCTGATGCATTTGAAACGTATGTTTCCATTTTTCTTAAGCTACTAAACTTCCGACTCAGTTGCACAACACCTTTTTTGTCTAGGGTTCATATCATGTAGAGATATTCAGCAGATAAATAAGGTGGTGCTCAGTAATGATTTCACTTATTATTTCTGGCCAATAATATAGGTACAAGAGAAAAAACAAGAAGCAGCTACAGAAGCTGCTCTATGACTGCAATGAGCAGTTGAAGAAATTTAGTCATGTCAACCAAAAGGCTCTTGACCAGTATGTGAACTTCACTGAACAGCGCGAACAACTACAGAGAAGACGGGCTGAACTTGATGCTGGTGACGAGGTTACGTTATCGATCAGTATGTTTTGTTTCCCTTTTGATTATTCTGAGCCTAAAATCTCTAAAATTTGCTGATTGGTATTGCAGAAAATTAGAGAGTTGATATCAGTTTTAGACCAGAGGAAGGATGAATCGATTGAACGCACATTTAAAGGAGTTGCTAAACACTTCCGTGAAGTGTTCTCTGAATTAGTGCAAGGTGGCCACGGGTA
Organism: Poa pratensis; assembly: GCA_947311845.1. Classification (NCBI taxonomy): domain Eukaryota; kingdom Viridiplantae; phylum Streptophyta; class Magnoliopsida; order Poales; family Poaceae; genus Poa; species Poa pratensis. The sequence continues at coordinate 54,644,364 of CAMZMU010000060.1, read as the reverse complement.
CTTGGTTATGATGAAGAAAAAGGTTTCTTTTTCCTTGCTTCTCTTTCTTACACTTCTTGTTCCAGTTAATTTATTTGCATCCGGCTCTTTGATTTTCACAAATCCCCATGAAGTATGAGATTGTGTTTTATCTCTGTACTATTCTGCAGTTCGACAAATAATCTCATGATATCCTCATTCTCCATTGCAATTGGACATATTATATTTTTTTTAATCTTTTGGTATTTGCCTGAAATTCACTGTTTTTTCCTTGCAAATGTGTATTCTTAAAGGTAAGTTTTCTTCTGACTTCGTAACTCCTCCATTTTTGTAGGATGGTGATGCTGGCGATGACGACAATGATGAGGACGGGCCTCGTGAACCAGATCCTGAAGGGAGGATAGAGAAGTACATTGGTGTGAAAGTCAAGGCAAGTGTTCTTTGCAGATGTCTTATGTATTCATGCACATGTGATATTCTGAATCACAAATATGATGCTCTGAAACTATTTCCAAGCTGTCCTGTCAAAGAAACTATTCCAAGTTATCAAATTCTTGCTGAATTATTGTAGTGATGATTCCTCAAAACTTGTTAACGGCTGTCTATGTGGATAATCATACTTTTAATCATGTTTCAGGTTTCCTTCACTGGCAAGGGAGAAACTCAGTCCATGAAACAGTTGTCAGGAGGACAGAAGACAGTGGTGGCATTAACACTGATTTTCGCTATCCAACGATGTGATCCAGCTCCATTCTACCTGTTCGATGAGATTGACGCTGCTCTGGATCCTCAGTACAGAACGGCTGTGGAAGTATCCTTTAGTATTTCTTTCTCTTGTCATATGCTTGTTTTTTCCAACAAATTAAATCCTCCACAATATCATGTCATACATCCCATATCTAGCGTCTATCTAGGTGGGTGCATGCCTAACAATGCCCGTGTGTTCATTAAGCAGTTATACGCAGCTGCTGTTGGGAACATGCATCCGAAATCTTATTGCTGCTTGCTTTCCTTAAGTCCTGTTTTAGGCGTGGTTCGACGCCTGGCTGACATGGCAGACACCCAGTTCATAGCGACCACATTCAGGCCGGAGATCCTAAAGGTGGCGGACAAGATCTACGGCGTGACGCACAAGAACAGGGTGAGCTACATTAACGTGGTGTCCAAGGAGCAGGCCCTGGACTTCATCGAGCATGACCAGACGCACAACGCCAGCTGAGAGGCTGGCTGGGTCTCTTACCAGTTGGGTAGGCCACCGATCTGAGTGTTCCTCCTTCACATTTGCATCTAATCTTGGCAACCTCTCATTGACCTATGCAGTGGCTCGTTTCTTTTGTCTCCAGGAAGACGATGCTAACGCAGGAAAGATGTCGCTGTTTCTCCACCATGCCTGGACGTTGTGGGCGACGATTGAATGTAGCTGTGTATATTTAGTTAAGTTAGCCATTTGGATCCATAACTTGTAACATTGCTTTGGTTTGTATCATAGTACTGACGTAAGTGGTGCAACATTTACTTGATCCTATCTGTTCCGTTGGCTGGCAAGCGACAGTAATAACCTGGCAGTGTGTGCTTGTGTAGTTGGAACTGAATGCGAGCGTGGTTGGGGACAGGAAAGAGCGCTGGAATGTGTTAGGAATGTACTACGAGCAAAACAGATGACTGAAGGAGTGGAGTACACACACCAAGTCGTGAAAGGAAATGCATGTTGGGCAGAGAGAAAGGGGCCTCTGTTGGATTGCTGGAGCAGTTTCAGTATGGGTACGGGTGAGCATCAAAACATGTGTCTACTGGTTGGTGCCTGCTACTACTAGTCGATCTGGATTCTGGAGTAGTAGTATTGCTGGTCAAAGAAGATGAGCCCAAATTATGCGCGGGCAACAACAACTGGATTCACCGGACCATGGGCCATGGCCAGCCTGTACCAAAACATGCATCCTCACATTTACTACTCGTCTACACAGCTAGTGACGGTGAACCTCCTTACGTGGATGAATCAAGGAGTGCCTCTGTCAGCATGTGGATGACGAGACAGAAAATCTGGAACCAACCAAGCATCGCGCGTGCCTCTTTCTCTTTCTCCCCTCATCATTTTGCCTCCCGCGATCCGCGGTGATTGCGTACGGTGCGTCCGATCAATCAGCGCTGGTGACGAAGCGCGCTGGAGGAGTCAACACCTGCTCTTCATCTTCCTGTCCACGCACCTGTTTGAATGCGCTGGATAAATGTCCGCGGACCACCCATGGGCATAGGCATCTGTACCGATCGATCAAGACCACCAATGTGCAGTTTTTCTTTTTGTTCCAGAAAGATATGCAAATGCCCTGCACTTTTCTTTCTTCCAGAAAGATGACATCCAACATATGTTACAACCTTGAAAAAGTTCAAGTGGATTTGTTCTTGTTATTTTGATATGATCCAAATTCTTATAAAGCCTCTGTCGGTGGAGCAGATGAATGTGGACTCGTTGGCGACTTTGAGCTCGCCTGAACGATCGGAGGTAGTTTTCACACCCACTCCACCTCCATTGACACATGATGCCGATGTTCTCTTTGCAAAAGAGCTTTGCAGCCTGCTTAGCAGTGTGGAGGCTGCCATGCCTGGATCTGGAAGAGCCATTGCTTGCCTTCTAACAGGATCAACAATCAAGGAAAAAAATAAGAAGGCAAGCAAATGCAAGAAGGGTGGCGCCATTAGAAACAAGCTCGCGGTTGCTTGATGGATGATCTTCTGAGAAACTCGTTCTATGTCTGGAGGTGTGTAGCGGTGTTCCAGCAGTGGCTCTATTTTGTTGTTTTAAGGGTCAGGGGTTGTGTTTATTGTGTGTTCGTGGAGTGTCTCGTATCTGCTCCTCACATAGCAGTTACGGCTTCTTCTCTCCGACATGGGTGGAGGGCTGGCCGGTCGTCTACGGAGTGTTGGGTTGAGCTTGGCTCCATGTTTTGTTGAGGTTGTGGGGCTTCGCCCCGTGGGTTGTGTTGTGTTGTTGTATGGTTTTCACCCGGTTTCTCCCATAATAAACCGGGCACCTTCTGCTTAATAAATGGTGAGGCAAAGATTTTGCCTCGGGTTATTTTTCTAAAAAAAAACCTAACAGATGTTTCAACAACTTTGTGAGTCCTCTGTAGTTTGCCCGAAGGCCCCATGCAGGATCTCTGAGAGAAGCAAGCAATTTCGAGAAACTCACCTCAAGCGACAAGCTTTGCAGCCAAATCATGAAGAACTCGGGCGCTCAGGGGCAGAGAGAGGGGGTAGCTACTAGCTAGCCTCCCCAGTCCCCACCCCACCCCAAATGGTTCGCCCCCTCCAAGGATTTGCAACAGGTCTACTAGGAATACAACTTGTGGGATGTCTGTGCGTTGCCACAAGGCAATAATGTTTGACCTCTGATATTAATTATATTGTATTTCTTGAATGCACGACTTTTACTATAAATGACGAGGTATGCACCTTTAAACGTCAACTTAGATAGAAGCGATCTAGGTTTCCAAGCCGACACTTGCTCTTCTCACCATCGAGTGGTTCATAAATAGACGTCGAGCCCTTTTTGGGGTTTCATGCAAGCCAAGCCTATAAACGTTTTGCCTCCCACAACAGAGGCAGTACAGGAAAAGCCGTTGTTGCCGACGGCTTTCTATATGCCGAACACTTTTGATCAGGGCTGTCGGCATATATGCCATATTCCGTGCGCCTTTAAAAATCAAAGGTCATATACATAGCCGTCGGCTATAGGGTTGTTGCCGACGATTTTCTTCAATGGATCGTCGACATATCTAGTCCGTCGGCATATGAGCATTTATACCGAGGGTGCACCGTCGGCATATTTCCCTTCCTTGTGCATTCGGTCCGACGACGCTAGTAATATGCTGATGACTATGCCAGGGCCGAGGTATACCGACGACTTGGCCCTCGGCATATGGGCTTTCTATGAGCCAAACCGGTGCTGCCACGTCACTCTTTATGCCAACGGCAAAACCCATGGCATACACCTTGAGTCCTTGACGCTGTCAAACATACGGTTTCGTTTTTTTTTTTGCCGAGGGCCAAGGAAAACCGCGGGCTTTCCCATGCTGAGCATCTTTCCCTTAAAATCAATCTAGCCCGACTGCTTACACTAATATATATTGTTTGGTGCCATACTGCTGGTCAAACAAGACGATCGAGACCAAACTTGTCTGCGCCGGCCACAATAATTCGATGCAGGATTCAAGTGAATGGCGACGGAATGGGGAAGTAGAGTCAGTAGATAATATGACATTCGGGACCGTGGTATAGATCATATTCTGGCCTAGCTAGCTAGCTACCTGCGATAGTAGTAGATGAAACGACAACGATTTGCGTCCCGTAACCATTGCTGTGGATGTACTACAGTTTCTGGGTGGTTCGGAGGCGTGGAGCACGAGGATCAACCAACATGGGGTAAGAGAGTTGGTACTGTAGAAGCACACAGTCAAATCACTCTGCATGCTGCCCGAGTGTTTACGTAGCCGATCGCAAACGTGGAACATACATGAGCTATATATATGTTTCGATAAATGGTTAACTCATCAGTTAATTTACATCTAGCTGATACAAACATAGAGCCCACAACCAGCCTCTGCATAACAGTATGCACACATCCGCTCAGATTAGAGGGGTAACAAGAAAGGAGAAAGGAAAAAAGTAAGAAGACCTCATAAGGCAAAGAAACACAAGTTGGGTTGGTATGCAGGTGATCTGGCGAATGTTGTATGGTACACTTTCCCAGTGGCAAATTTTGTTCTCGGGAAGTGCCAAGGTGATGGCGGGGCTGGAAAGCTTAACAAATGGTGGACGATCTCTTGAACTTTCGCCGGTTAAATGAAATGTGCTTGTTCAACTTATAGATAGTAGTACGTCTTCCTTCTTATCTGAGCCTACATCGACTTTTGTCAGCATGATCTTCCCATTTAATTTCAGTCTAGGACATGCATAATTGAAAGATGAGTTTCATATAAACGCGAAGAGTGACACAACATCTATTTATGCTGGTTGGTGGCAGCCTGAGTACGTAGTACGTGCTCCTGGTCCAACGAAGACGAGACCAAGAACTGTATCGCTGCGCCGCTACATCAATTCGACGCAGGTGGGGGACGGAGTGAATGACATTCGAGACCGTGATAGCTTGGTCTAGCTAGCTGTTTATTTTTTGCCATCAGCTAGCTGTTATAGTAGGTGAAACGATACTGACATTGCATATACATATACTCCCTCCGTTATAAATTAGATGACTTTCATTTGTTCGCATGCGGATGTATCTATACTTGACTTTCAAGTATAGATACATCCGCATGTGAACAAATGGAAGTCATCTAATTTGGAACAGAGCGAGTACTTAGCTAACAACTACTACGTATAGTATACTCCTTTGGACCGACGGTGACGCCCTTGGGCGCCACATCCTTCTTCTTAAAGGCGTCGTCGTGGCGGTGCTCTCTCTCCTCCGCTGGGAACTTCGAGGGGAAACACCAAATCCTTCGTGGATCGAGCGAGGGTGGTGCTTATGTGTCGCGTTCTTCTCGGAGCCTCGTCTAGGGAGATTGGTAGTCAGCGGGGACAAGTTACATGACAACCTACGTCGGACATACAGTTGGGTCTTCGGGCTTGGTGAGCTCCGGGTGACAAGCCTGAATCAGCCTCGGTCGAAGCCGGTGATGGCGGCGCTCTTTGTCATTGTTCCCCTCCTTGGAGGCATCACCATGGAGCCCCTTCACCACCCTTGCCGTTTATTCCGTTCCTGGGTGGCGTTGCTTTGTCTCCTCGTTTTCGGCTAGGGGATGCGCGACCCTATACCCAACGTCGATGTCGGAGCGGCTACTCCCGATCTCGCTTCCGCTCCATCGCGTTGAGGTGTTGGGGCGTCGTCCAAGGCTGCTTGGGCGGTTTTGTCGTCGGCCTGTGTGGTGCGTGGTCTTGGGGCCGACGTGGATGTCGGAGCGGCGGTTCTAGTTTTCGTCTCCGGTGCGCTGCGTTGAGGTGTAGGGGTGTCGACCTTGGCCACTTGGGCGGTTAGGCCGTCGGTTCGTGTGGCGTCGTATTGTTGTATCGGTTTGGGGCAAATTTTCCTTATAAACTGGCCAATTTATTTCTTCTATATCAATGGAACGACAAGCCTCTTACCCGGTTTCAATTTTTTATTATTAGAAAAGCCCTTTAATAGTACTGGTCAAATATGCAAACAATCAATTCACATTAGATTACCATTAATTAAATCCAATAGAAAAGGAGAGAGACTACCTTTTGTTGTTGTCATTGATTAAATATACATTTTCCCTGATTTATAAATATAGTCACAAACGGCCGAACCAATACAACCTACAGAGGATAGCCACTTACAAAGCAAGCCAAAACAAAAACGATAAACGAGAGGGTAGCGAGACTCCACCACCTTGAAGTCGGGAGAAAAACCCGAAAAGCCACAGCTAGCACTAGGCAATCTAGACCACCTAGCTAGGATGTGGAGCACAGATCTTGCCAATAAACAATGAGCGATAAGAACAATGAAAACAAGGTGACAAGTAAAAAGATAGAATACCAACGAGGTCATCCCATGCCAGAGCTAAAGAAGCATCACGTCACATCAGGATCAAGACAATTATTAATCTGGTGCCTCGTTTGCTGGGACGAGCACAAGCTGGTGTTTTTCCCTTTTGGTCAGCAAGAACGTGATCAATACGTGGCAATTTGTCATTCATTACCGAGGAGGCAATTATTGTTCATAACCAGAATGTAGAATAATGCGGAACAAAATACTAGTCTAAAAATGTAGATTATTGTGAAACGGAGGGGGTATATAAGACTAGCCACAATGGAGGTATCATAGGTGGTATCATGCATGCCATGTTGGCAAAAAATCTGACGTGTCACTGCAATTAATGATGAGAGAGGTGATAGTGGTATCATAGGTAGATACCGTAACATAACGGATTCCAATGTAAAATGAGTCTACAACCTAATAAATGCAGTGTTATATGATACCACAAATATGTTACTACCCATTGTGGAGGCAGTAACATAGACTAGTATCATATGCATGATACTAGTATATGATACTCCCCATTGTGACTAGTCTAACAAGTCAGTAGAGGAGTACGTTTTTATTGATGCATCAAGCCATCAACCAACCACAGCTGACATTAAAAGGCCACTCACAGCACATCCGTCGATCATGGACGACGCTGATCAGCTCCATAGCTCGCTGCTCGGTGGCGCCGGCTCCCGCGGGCTGGAGACCATCCTCAGCGACGAGTCGTTGCCACGCGCGCGACGGCTGTGGGAGGCGACCGTGCTGGAGTTGCGCATCGCAACGCGCCTCGCCGCACCGGCCGTGGTGGTGTACATGATCAACTACCTCATATCCATGTCCACGCAGATCATCGTCGGCCATCTCGGCACGCTCGAGCTCGCCGCTGCCGCACTCGGCAACCGCGGCATCCAGGTCTTCGCTTATGGGCTCATGGTACGTACTACGCGTGTCTTGCGAGTTCCATTGCCACCTCAAGGTCCATTATTGGTAAAAACCTACGCTATACTACTTAATTGCAATAGGTCATGCAATCGACTTTGATTAAGAAATCAAGAGTCCATTTCTAGTGTCTCTTTGCTCTGGCAAGTTCGATGACGAAGAATTTCCGCTAGATCATGGTTGTTCTCATAATGGGAGCCGTCAATCATTCGGTGATATGGGTCTTACGACATACAGTAGTACGCCAAAGTTATGTCAGAACCGATATCACACCATGACAAATTTAAAAAAACTTGGCTAATTAAAAGTTATTTTTTCATTTTGTAGAATTTTAAAATATAGCAAATTGCCGGAATTTGACAAACTAAAAAATGCACGCGCAACAAGTAAGTTTCAACTCAACTTATATGTTTCTGATTTTTGAACATTTTCAAACATACAAATAAAAAATACCAACATGTGCGAAATATTTTTCACATTATATCTACTTAGAACTATAACTACAGACCATTTTTCTATAAACTTAATAAACTTTACACACTTTGACATTTAAAAGAAAAATCTTTGTACTAGTAACATTCACTGAACATTTTTGTACTTGTGATGATATGCAGCTTCGAACTGGCTTCAATTTAGAAAGCACAAGCTAGTACTCCATCCGTTTCAATTTAATTGACTTGTTATTCACCACATGTGGCACCAAATGTGGATGTATGTAGACATGTTACATATATATAGATACATCCACATGTGGTGAATAACAAGTCAATTAAAATGGAACGGAGGGAGTAGTAATTTGGCATGGCTTCAATTTATGAGGACTCACTCCGTTTTTATTTACTTTGCGTCCTGGGTTTTTTTCAAAGTAAATCTTTTAAAACTTTTGACCAACTATATATGAAAAATATCAACATCTATAATTCAAAATTTCTATAATATGAAAATATATTTTATAATGATTTAAATATAATTAAATTTATATTGTAAATGTTGATATTTCTTTCTTTGTATTTGATCAATTTTTACAAAATTTGACTTACCCAGAACGCAATGTAATTGTGAATAGAGGGAGTACAATCTTTTTTTCAAAAAGAGAGTTACCCCGGCCTCTGTCGGCCTGCTTTATTTCTTTTATCAACAAAGACATTTACGAGTACAATTAATGCAGCTTGGCATGGGAGCGCGGTGGAGACGCTGTGCGGGCAGTCATTCGGTGCTCAGAGGTACCACATGCTGGGCATCTACATGCAGCGCGCCACCATCGTGCCCGTCGCCACGGCGATCCCGCTCGCCGTGATCTACGTCTTCTCCGGCCCGCTTCTTGTCGTGCTCGGCCAGTCACCCAACATCGCCTCCGCCGCGGCCACCTTCGTGTACGGCCTCATACCGCAGGTCTTTGCGTACGCCGTCAACTTCCCCATCCAGAAGTTCTTGCAGTCGCAGAGCATCATGGCGCCCAGCGCATACACCTCCGCCGTGACGCTCGTCGTCCACGTCTTGCTCAGCTACGTCCTCGTCTACAAGCTTGGGATGGGCCTCCTGGGCGCTTCGCTCATGGTCAGTGCCAGCTGGTGGATCATGGTCGTCGCCCAGTTCTCCTACATCCTCACCAGCCGACGTTGCCGCCTCACCTGGACCGGCTTCTCCTGGAAGGCCTTCTCCGATCTGCCGGAGTTTCTCAAGCTTTCCACCTCCTCGGCTGTAATGCTCTGCCTTGAAATATGGTATTTCCAGATGCTCGTCCTTATGGCCGGCCTCCTCAAGGATCCAGAGATTGCCTTGGCCTCTCTCTCAATATGGTAATTCAGTTTTCTTTTTCTTAGTCACCGATCGAGGACATTGTCTCACTGCAATAATTATATGCCCGATGGTATTTATCAAATAAGTAACTCGTGGTGGATAACTTATCATGTTTCTTGTGTTTACATTATATGTTACAGCATGACAATTACAGGGTGGGTGGTCATGATGTCAGTTGGATTCAACGCAACAGCCAGGTAGGGCATCTGGTGCTTATTTTGAGCTTTAGCAGTATAACAACACTTGTCAAGAAGATTAACCTGGCCGGGCCAAAACCATTTCTATTTATCTCATCTCAGTGTAAGGGTGGGCAATGAGCTGGGTGCCGGCAACCCCAAGTCAGCAGGGTTCTCTGTTGTGGTAGTCACCCTGCTGTCATTCATTCTGTCTGTGATAATCTCCGTGATCGTTCTGCTCTCCCGGGATTCCATCAGCTACATCTTCACTGACGGCGACGACGTGTCACGAGCGGTTTCCCAGTTGACGCCCCTTCTTGCTATTACCATCATCCTCAATGGCATCCAACCCGTCTTGTCCGGTAAAAAAAACCATATTCGTATTAAGACATTTTTAACTCTATCAAAGTCAACCATGACTCATGTGAAGCCATGCTTGTGGATTTAAGTGACCTGAATCATTTCAACAGGTGTGGCCGTTGGTTGCGGATGGCAAACATTCGTCGCATATGTAAATGTGGGATGTTACTACATCGTCGGCATCCCACTTGGCTGCCTTCTTGGGTTCTACTTCGAACTTGGGGTCGTGGTAAATATATATTTTGACACATCGTTTCTCATAACCTCTTAGTTTTGTGTGTAGTGTAGTGTTTGAGACATGACACTGTTGTTTCAAAAAAATTAGGGTATATGGATCGGCATGATCGGGGCACACTAATGCAGACCTTGATCCTAGTGTGGGTTACCATGAGGACCGACTGGAATAAAGAGGTATATTGATTTTACTAGTCTTGTTTGATGAAAACTAATATTGAGCTTTTTACGCGTATGAGTGTTAAGTAGTTCGCCATTGACACATAGCTAAAAATAATAGTGCGCCTCCTTCGCCAAAACCTTTGACTTATTTTATGTGAGAAAGAAAGCGCAACCAAAACAAGAGGCTTCCGAAAATTGTACTCCCTCCTTCTCAGTTTATAACGCTTACGCGTATACCTAGGTCGCCCGCATGAGCTATATTATATGAATTAAATAATACAAAAATTATACCATTAGAAAATACAACATTTGAAGTTTCTAATGATATATTTTGTATCATATATACTCCATGCAAAGTTCATCAATTTGCCAACCTAGGGATACGCGTAAGCCTTATAAACTGAGAAGGAGGGAGTACCTCCTTCGGATGAGCATCCAATAAACATGAACTGTTGGATCTCCAATAAGTAGACCTCCAACACTTTCTGTTGGAACTTTAAGCATGTGATTTAAACTCTAGTCCCAAAGAACCCGACAAAGACAAGGAAGTCAGCGAACCATGTCCGTAGCATAGCTTCGGACTTTCGAGATGGACGAACCATCAAGTAAACAACCAACGTTTGCTCTCATAAATTAGTCAGCCTGGGACCCGTCACCGCAGTTTCGACTTCCGACGACCAACACAAATTTAACTTGAGATTAAATTGATATTATTCAAAGGCAACAACACGTACAAAAACTAACACTGTTCGTTTCCTTGTTTGAGTGCAGGTGCAAGAAGCGATAAAAAGATTGAACAACTTGGAAAATCAGCGTTCCCTATCAAACGAGTAATGAAAGGATATTGCCGCTGCAGAATAAAAAATGATATGGATTGAATGGTCAGGCAAATTCAATTTTGAAGTTTCAGCTTGTTACTTCCAGAAGTGCCACATCATCCGGAGTGCTTTGAGCTGATTAATGTAGCAATCTCTCAAACCCATTAATTTATGGACCAAAATATAAGAAAATTCCTATTAATTTCAACATTACTAGCACTTGGGCGGTTGGGTCAGATACTTTTTGGTTTGAGGACACGTAGTATGCGTCGATAAATAGCAGCCATATAGACGCAGAAATTCTCCCTCAGACCCCATAGCCGAGAGTACCGGGGTACACATTGATGTCCCGCACGCACCATCCAAACGTAGGGGCCGGCTCACACTAGAATGATGTGTTTGGTTATTAATTCTTCATGCACCATCGGAAGCCCCTCTTTGGGAAAATGAAACTCCACAACTACGATGATCTACCCCGTTTATCTCGAGACAATGCATTATCAATAATTTCTGAATTTATATAATTTATTTTTTAGATTCATGTACTAACAAGAAATTTATGTACATGTATTACCAAAAAAATAAAACCACGCATTAACATGTTTTTTGTTTTATCAATACATCAATTAGTAGAAATAATATCGTTAGTTGGATGAAAATCGACAATAATAGTAAGCGGGGGAGGTCTTCATAGTTGTGGAACAACTGCGTTGCCCCCGTTGGCCCAACTTCACTTCCGTCAAGGAGTGTAAGGGCATTCAATCCCTTCTCATGCTAGCTTATGGGAAATTTGGAACCAAAGAAATTCTCGATTTTTTCCGCAACATCTTGACCATGCCGACCGCCGTGTTGTTGAGATTAAAATCAAGGCTAGGCTTTAGGCCACGGAGGTTGCCAAACCCTTGGGACCGATCATGCTGCAAGAGTGGTTATACTTTCCTGAGATTTTTTAGCTTGCCTATAACATTGTCTTAACTTCTTTTCACTGGTATAGATCGGACAATTTAAACGCCTCCGATCACATACGTAAGGCCCCTTCCGTGTGCGTTGCCCCCCTCACAGTAGAGTCGTATAATAACAGGAGTTCATTGAACTAATTTTGATACTGAAGGGTTGCTATCAATTAGAAGACCAGGATGAGAGGATTTCACAACAATCTCTCATCATATATCACTTGGTATGCTGTGTGGGCTTCATCTTCTCAGTTTCAGTTTCCAAGCAACTAACTGTTACACTTATGGGTAGGCAAAAACTTGCATTTGTGGGAGTACCTCCAAAACATGGTTTGTGTTTATTCTTACAGTATATCATACGCTTTCGGCAACACTTGCCTCACATAGGGTTATGTATATATGAGTATTCGCCATGACGGCCAATCCATGTCGCACTTACTCGTTACCTTGTACTTGGTTTGATGAATCTCACATTCTTACGCTCGGTCAGACCTCACTTATCTAACAGAATGTTTCTAATCTGTAAGACAAAGCTGAACTAAACTATCAATCCTCATACCAGTGGGTTGCGTCAACTCCTACACAACGTAAGCTCAATAGTTGTTGTCTCTTCAAGACATCTTCTCCTTGATGTGATAGGCTTTCCATACCGTCTTAACTTATAAAACTTCAATTCCACAATTCTATCCATTCTTGTTGGTTCATGATGGCGTGAAACGCACGTTCGTTGGAAGACCCCAAGTGGAAGGTTTGAAGTAATGTATAATAAGATGTTCAAAATTTATCGGGTGGCTTGTCACCTAATTTGCATGACGCTCTTTTCTTCAACTATGTAATAATTCGGCTAGCTGCATGTTCTATGAAATTGTCACAAATAATGAAATAATCTATTCATGGAACCAAAACAAAAACACTCTTTGTATGGAAGGAAAGTCCAAGTTGGCCCACGATTATGGTTGTTGACTCATTTCCGAGCCCTTTTTCTTGTACAGAAGGACATCCGTCATCATAAATAGATGAGAGGTGATGGTCAATTTGTACAAGTTGTGGAACCCCTAATATTTGTTATTTGTCATGACCCTCATGCGAATTATATAGTGGTACAAGGAGGGAGTAGACTTAGAGTACAAGAAGGTTTAGAATCCTAGTCTATCTCTAGCTCCTAGATATACACGTATTTTAACATTCCCCCTCGGTCGTACCGGGAGTTAAACATAGTGAGAAAATTCCTTATTTGGCCCATCCTTAAAATCATCTTCCCTATTTGGCCCTATAAAATAAATTCTTCCCAATTTGACATCTTAATTTCATTTTCTTCCTAATATGGCCCTTTAGTACATTTTGAGCACTAAAAAGACTCTTTTGCCCCTGACAAATTAAGTGATAAAAAGAAAAATTGGGTTTATACCATTAACATAGCATATACAAATCTATTATATACTAAAAGCAAAATACAGAGATTATAAATAAAGACACCACGTTAAGCCCCATCATTTAAATTAACTTTGACAGTTGGATTTAAAATCAGTGGCTATGATTTAATAAAATATTATACATAACTATGTAAGTCTGTTTGACACGATATAGGCAAAAATTAACCGTCGGCCGGCCGGTGGTTAATCTACAACTTTATGGTCACGTCTTATTGAGAATCAGGCACCATACATATTTCTTTTCTTTATTTTGTACGGGATCTACGCCAATGAGTCCATGCGGAAATGCATCCATGATGTACGGGTACCAGTGTAGAACCGGCTGCGCTCTGATTTACATGTCCAACAGATCGATGCCAAGCACAAGCGTACAGCGACAACACACACAGCGAGCTGGAAAAACACGTACACCTAGGGCGCGTTTGGTAGCCTGATTGGTTTTTTCGTCTGAGTGCGGCAGGAGATGCATGGGGCGACCTGCGCGTTCCATACGGGCGACGGGCCATAATTGCGTTGTTGTTTGGTTGCTCGCGATGAGTTTTCTTGGCCCCGTGGAGATTTGGGGTATGGCTGTTTGGTTGGCCGGTTTCAAGGCCATGTAAGCAGTCCAAAACTGGCATGCTGCTGTTTGGTTGCGGCCCAAATCATAGTCTGGTAACCTCTTCCCTTGAGTGGTGAGATTACCAGTTGCACACTACGAAGAGAACACAATGATACGAACATAGCTTTAGGATCAACACAGTAGGATCAACACAGTAGCAGTTCAGACGACACATAGGTAAGACGAAGTTCAGTACCGACACGATCAACAGAAACTAGACAAGACTAAACATAACCTAGGCATCCTCCTCCATGACGGCCAACCTGGTGTCGTCGCCATGGTCCGGGCACCTGCGCATCACCTCAGTGCAGGTGTGGTCGAAGATGGCCACAGTAAAGACGCCGGCGGTCTCCTTCTTGAAGGTCATTCTTCGACCACAGTGAAGACGCTGGCGGTCTCCTTCTTGAAGGTCAGGAACTGCCCGACCTTCAGCTTATGGTCGATGGCGAAGGCCGCCCACCCCTGGTCGACGAACACCTCGTCGCCCTCTTTCTTGGTGGTCATCCTCCAGGTGCAACCGGTGTTGGTGCGGATGACGATGCTCGAGGGGATGTTCCCCAACCAAGGGACGAAGGCCTTAGGGATGGGCAGCTTGCCCAAGGTCGGCTGGAAGATGATCCGGAGGAAGTGCGTAGGGCCTTCCTCCTCGTGGAAGTGGCCGACGTTAGCCGGCCTTCCACGGCGCCTCCTGGCCGATCCACCCTCGCCGGCCACCTCCGCCGGTGCACCTAAGTCGATCGGGAGACTTTGCAGAGACAACAGAAAGTAACAATTAGCACAAGTTAAGAACAGTCTAAGTAAATGCAGAAGGACAGCAAGCTCAAATGCAGAAGAACATGAATTAACGAGGCCTCATACATTGGGTCACACGGCAGGCAAAGGGATTGTCCCCAAACTAAGTCTAGGGTGCAAGAAATTACACACAAGACTAGGTTTGAGGACAAGCTCTTGCCTACCATAGTGCCACATCTTAATCACTGCATAAGCAATGAAATGAAATACAAATGTTCAAACTCAAGCACAAGGGATCACACCAATTAACGAGGCCTCATACACTTGGGTCACACGGCAGGCAAAGGGATTGTCCGCAAACTAAGTCAAGTGTGCATGAACTTACACACAAGACTAGGTTTGAGGACAACCCCTTGCCTTCCGTTGTGCCACATTACAATCATCGGCCAAGACAAATGCAAGATACAGAAGGTACTTCAAATGCCACTAGGGCTACTCAAATGCAAGATACAGAAGGTACTTCAATCTAGCAGATACTAGTACGTTACAAATGCCACTAGGGCTACTCAAATGTCCTAAACTACTTCTGCTACTCATCACAAATGGCCCTGATCCTCTTGATTTTGTCCTTGTTTACAGCAGCCAGTTTGAGCAGATCCTAAATGGCGTACTCCAGCTTCCTCTTTTCATCCTTGAGACTCTTCTTCTCGGCCAGCAAGACCTCTCTTTCTTCCTCCCATTCCTGTTTCTTAGCCCTAAACACATGTGCTTGAGTTCGTTGCACATTCTTCAGCATCGCATTCTCACGTCTCAACTCCTTCAGTTCGTGTTGAATCCGGCTCTGGACAAACTCAAAACAACGGAATCAATCTACTGCACCGGCCCTTCTCCTATTTGCATCTACAGTATACGACGTATCGGATCTACAATCCCCTAACAAACAGACATTGGCACGGTATTGAAGAACATGCAAAGAGCGAACAATCCTACTCAATCCTAATCAATCCTACTATCCTCGCAGATCCATTCCTACTGAATCCTACTGAAAAACCCTCTGTCAATATCCTATCCTACTGAAAACCGTAACAGATCGGATCTGCATGTCCTAAGAAATGGCAGAAATCTACGGGATGCATGAACTACGATGAAGATACGGGGAAGATGAAACTTACCTCCATAGCAGAGGTCGTCGAGAGCTCGAGGTCGCGTGGGAAGTGGTCGATGTAGATCCTTCTTCGGCGGTCGTTCTTGCGGCCGAGGTCCCGGAGCTTGTCCCCGTCGTCTCCTCCTTCGGTCCAGCTCCTTCTCCTTGCGGCGGTGCGGCGGATTGGTGGGCGGGAGAGCAACCGGCTTCGCTTGATGTGACAGTTTTGGGGGTGAGAGTGAGAGAAAGGAGTGAGGGAAGTAGACGGGCGGTGAGGGGAGTTATGGCGCGTGTTCCCGAAGAGACGCGCCGTTTCGCTCTCCCATCCCCACGCGTGCAACCGGCGGGAGACAACGGGCCAGGCTCCACAGCAACGGCCGATTTGGGTGTTCCTCCCGGGCCTAGCCCGAAGGTGCTTTAATATCCGGTTCATGCGACAACACAAGCAAGCCCACGTAACCAAACGGCCCGTTTTACGTACCCCCATGCAAAAAATACCCTCACACGCTACCAACCGTGCCCCTAGGAAACTCTCGCGCGACGCAGATCGCGGTGCACGGTCTGAGCGCAGCGGACCGGGTGTCGGCGGGACCGATTTTAAGCGGGTTGGTTTGCCGGTTTGAGCAGGACAGCAGGGTGCAGTGTGGGTCACCGGTAGCGACGGGACATGAAGGAAAAGAAGGCCGCACGCGCCGAGTCGGGGCGATCAATCCAGTGTTTGCGATCGGTGGATGTGGATTGATTCTAAGCGTTATCCATCTTTTAATTTTTAATGGTACAGACTCAATTCTTTATCACTTAATTTATCAGGGGCAAAAGGGTCTTTATAATTAGGGCTGGAATCGAGCCGAGCCGAGCCGGCTCGAGGCTCGGCTCGGCCAGGCTCGGGAAAACTCGAGCCGAGCCTGGCTCGGCTCGTCTCTAAAAACTTGCTGGAAAATGGGCTCGAGTCTCGGCCGGCTCGCGAGCCGCAGGTTTTTTTTTACATGAATCGATCTGATCCCGTTGACTCGCAGACGGCGCTCCCGTGCTCGATTCACTCTCACTCTCGTTCCCCTTTCCATCTCCGCGCCTCCCGTGCTCTCGCTAGGGTTAGCCCCGCCGCCGACGGCCCGACGCCGACCGCCACCACCGCAGCCGACGCCGGCCGCCACCACCGCCGCCCGCCGACCATGGCTGTTCCCCCGTGGCCGTAGCTCACCTGGAGCTGGAGGCTGGAGACGTTCAAGGCGCCTGGAGAGTGGAGACGCGCGGCGCCGTCGCCGTCGTCGACCATCTAGTGACGGCCGGCGGCCTTCCGGCAGCAACAGGGCGGGGCGGCGTCAAGCTTCAGGGTTCCGCCCGCCGGCGTGGCGCCGTCGCCGTTGTTCCAGTGGCGGCCGGCGGCCTTCCGGCAGCCGCAGCCCGCAGGGATCCCGGATCCCATCGTCGACAACGGCAAGCTCCCAGGAAGCGAGGAGAGCTGCACGCGAGGTGTCTCCGCGGCGGACAACGGCGCATCCATGAGTGACGCGGTACCTGATCTTCTGAATCGCACTGCAGCACTGGTACGGGTGCTCCCTTCTCTCTTTGTCCTTTGCACGGCTTCATCCGCTACTGCAGATGGCGTTGGATCACTTTGGCGAAGGGCGATGGCGTCTACAGGTGGACGAAGAATTAGGTAGACACAGGAAACCATTTGAGTTCTCATATGCAAGCTTGAATGTCTTCTGCTCCCTTAAGAAAATATCAATTCAAGATTGAGAATTTTCGTCCAGTACTTTCCATGTATTAGTTTTGTTTGCTGTACTGACCTTGACTAATTGATTGCTTAGTTTCTTTTCATCACTAAGAATTGCTTCCAGAATATATGTGTGGAGCAACCAGACTAACTTAAAGTGTGGACTTGTGTCCTACGGTAGCTTCATACATTTAACTTCCTAAACAAAAAGGAATTAGTTTTCTGTTTTTTTGCTCGCTGTGGATTATAGGCATCCCAAATATCACTTTATAATTTTGGTTCAGTGCATTATTCGAATCATTTGGAGCATTGGTTGTTTCATGATTTACGTTTTTTTTTGTCACATGCCCCAATTGTTCCATGTGAAATGTATGTATGCTGTATATTTAAACATTATGTATCCTACATAATATGATGACACTATGTGATGTCCATGTGAATCATTTGGAGCATTGGTTGTTTGACTTGTCATGGATGCCACTGTTATGTTTAGTTCATGCCAGTGTTATATATTCATGATCTATTGCTGATTACAATTGTCAAATGTTACATTTTCGGCATAGATCATGTCAATTTTTTTTTTTCATCGAGCCTTCGAGCCGGCTTGCGAGCTTCACCGAGCCGGCTCGTCGAGCCTCGAGCCTTGTCCGGGAGGTCAAGGCTTGGCTTGCACCACCTTCGAGCCGAGCCGAGCCCGAGCCGAGCCTTGTCGAGCCCGAGCCGAGCCTCGAGCCTCGAGCTTCAGGTCCAGCCCTATTTATAATGCTCAAAATTTACTAGAGGTTCATATTAGGAAGAAAATGAAGTTAAGAGGTCAAATTAGGAAGAAGTTATTTTATAGGGCCAAATAGGGAAGATGATTTTAATGAAGGGCCAAATAAGGAATTCTCTCTTAAACATACTATAGCACCTTCATTTGAACTCTCGCACTTCCAACGTCGCCCCCTCTCCGTCATTGTCAGTGTGTTTCAGATTGTGTCTCCTCTCTTCCCTCCCACTGTCATCGCACTAGGGAAAAGACTACTTGCTCCGTGTCACTTTGCCCCCATTAACAACGTGCGGCGACATGTTACCAGTAACGCGCTCCTGCTAACTTTACTAGCAACGTGTCTAAAGGGCATGTTGCCACTATGCTTGTTAGTGGCACCACGGTTGGTTCCAGGTTTTCTGTCTTGTCGTCAGCATGCTGACAGAGGGTGTACATAATTACCGTACTTGTTCTTGGTTCATCGTACCTACCACTAGCTATGTAGTTAAGTAGTAAATGTGCCGAATGTCAAAAAAAAAGAAGTAAATGTGCCTAGTACATCAGGAATCAGGATGCATGTTTTGGGACAGACGACCACGGTCCCACGAATCCAATTATTTGGTCTCATCCTCTTTGACCAGCAAAACTACGTGCCAGAGCAGTAGCAGGCACAAACCAATAGGTAGATGTGATCCTTCATGCTCCCCCATACCAGTACCTAAACCTACTCATATGCATTTCCTCCCAAGAGTTGATATGTGCACTCCCAAATCCCAACGCACTCCAGCTCTCTTTCCTGTTCCCAAGTGTTTTCACATCACTACAAATCCAAGACAAGCGTCGAGCAAAAGCTGTCCGTCCCTAGTGTGACGGTTTTGTCCTCGTGCGGCGACGCGGTGGGCGATTTGTGTCTGCGCCCTGCCGCCCCCCTCGCCGCCGGCCGCTAGACCATCCCCGCCGCCTCCGAAGCGCCCTGCTCGGTGGTGCGGCTTGGTTCCCAGGTGGGGCCGCTCTTGTCCGCCCTCTTTGCTCTGGTTTTACTTCCGTTTTCGTGAGATGTTGGGGGATCTGTGAGATTCGTTCTTGACCCCCGAGTGAGAACCAAATCCCTCCACTAAAAAGCCTTTCGTGTGTGCCGGGCGCACGATCGTAATACACAAAATCCTGGTGTGGTTTGTTTTCGACAATGGAGCCGGTGGAGCAGGTGGAGGATTTGCTGAAGGGGCTGAAGCTGTCGGAGGCGGAGAGAAGAGGAGTCAAGCTTGGCTGGGTGGACAAGGGGAAGGAGAAGAAGCATGATGCAATTGCGTTGGGGAAGCTGATCTCGGAGAAACCGGCCATTGCCGATGCGGTGGCCAGATCGGTGGGGAGAGTGTGGTGTCCGATGAAAGGTGTGCAATGCAAGGAGATGGGTGACAATATCTTCATGTTCACGTTCTGCAGCCGGGAGGGAAAAAGAAGGCGCTGGATGATGGACCCTGGATGTTTAACAAGGTACTCTTAGTCCTGGAGGACTATGTGCCCAGCAAGACTTTGCAGGAGTATGCGTTCTCCCATGTCCCGATCTGGGTCAGGGTGGAAAACATCCCAATGGGGGCAATGAATTGGAGCACGGGGAGCTGATAGGGCGTCAAATTGGAATTTTTGAGGAAGTTGATGTGGATGAAGATGGGCAAGCAGTGGGCTCCTTTTTGCGTATCAAGGTGCGAATAAAGGTGGATGAAGTGCTTATGAGAGGTATCCTGGCGAGTGTGATTGAAGGGGAATCGGAGAGGTGGTGTCCTTTCTCCTATGAATTCATTCCTGATTTCTTTTTTACATGTGGGAGAATTGGCCACTGTGATAGGGTTTGTGGGATCAAGCTGAAACCGGGGGAAAAACAACAATATGGCAAGTGGCTGAAGGATGTAATGTCGAAGAAGAATCCGGGAGAGGAGGATAGGCGAAGCTGGGGGGAAGGCTCGGGAGGCAATGGGCATCGTTACCCTAGTCTGGGGAGTGGTGGCAGTAGGTCAGGCAGTGGTGGTGCGTCGTGGCGGCGGAACGGTGGTGATACAAGGGAAAGAGCTCTTGCTGAAACTGAAGAACGAGAGGTGACCAGTCCGCTAAAAGAAGTTGTTCGTTCAAATTTGGAGGGAGTCAGAATAGACTGGTTTTGGAGGATGCTGATGTGGGCACAAAAGCAAGTGGGGGATCCAAAGAAGATGCAGATAGTGTGGCGGTCACTAAAGATAATCCGGTGTCAACTGATCCGGAGAGTGTGAATCTGGTAGATGGGGTCAGAAAAGTGTTTTTTGAGGCAGGGGCGTCACAACAGCTGGGGGGTACCCATGACAGTGACAATAACAAGGTTTCGGCTGATGAAGTTATTATGGACTGTAAAATGCAAATCGATCCGGCTGGGGAGGTACAGGGCAGAACTGCGGGGGAAAGGAAATACAAAAATTCAAGGGGGATGCAAATACAAACGACGAGAGAGAATCTCTTCGGGATATCAATTCCAGGAGGTGGTGGTAGTGGGGGAAAAACGCAGCAGCTCCCAGGTGTTGGGAGAAGTAAAAGAGAAAGCACCAAAGAAAGTCAAGAACAACTCACAGGAGAAGATGAAGGACTCGACCAAGAACGCGGGGCTGCCGTTTCAGCCCTGCGAGACCCAATGAAGATAGTGGGATGGAACTGCCGGGGTTTGGGGAATGGCCCGGCAGTTCGCGGTCTTCTGGATCTCCAGAAGAGGGAGGACCCCGACATCCTTTTCTTGTCCGAGACCAAGTTGGACAGGAGAAGGCTGAATGGCTGCGTGGAAGCTAGGTATGACCCAGATGTGGTGAAGGATTGTGTGGGCTCAAGTGGGGGACTAGTTGTTTTCTGGAAAAAAGAGTTAAATGTGACTATTGACTGCTTCATGTCTAAATACCACATTGATATGGAAGTGGAGGAGAGTGATGGCTTTGGCTGGAGATTTACTGGCATTTATGGTGAACGAAAACTGATGAAAGGGATAAAACTTGGCAACTGCTTCGCATCCTAAAACAGCGAAACAACAAGCCGTGGCTGCTGGTGGGTGATTTCAACGAGATCCTACATCCGTGGGAAAAAGAAGGGGGTGCCCCGAAGCCGCAAAGGCAGATGGACAAGTTTAAGGAGGCGCTGGAGGAATGTGAGTTGAGAGATCTGGGCTTCTGTGGTGACGCGTTCACATGGCGAAACCATAGCCATACTGCTACTGGTTATATAAAGGAGAGGCTCGACAGAGCTGTTGCTACACAAGCGTGGTGTGATCGTTTCCCGGGCTTCAAAGTCATCAATGGTGACCCGAGGCACTCGGACCACCGACCTGTTATCGTCGACACTCATGGTGCGTGCAGAAGGAGACAGGGCCGTGATGAAGGAGGTGTGAAAAGGTTTGAAGCAAACTGGATTCAGGAAGATGGCTGTGAAGAGATCATCAGGAATGCTTGGGAGAGGGAAGTGAGGTTAAAAGGAGAAACTACTGCGGGGCTCTGCGTGGGGTGCTGGGCGAGCTTGTGGACTGGAACCGAAATGTGTTGGGTGACCTTGAAAAAAGAATAAAGAAAGCAAAGAAGGAGTTGGAAAAATGTAGAAGGGAAGGCATTAGTGGTGAGCAGGTCAGGCGGGAGAGCTGCTACGTTTCAAACTGTCAAGGCTAGAAGAGCAGCGGGATACATATTGGAAACAGCGAGCTCATGTCAACTGGATGACAAATGGTGATAGGAATACCAAATATTTCCATATGTGTGCCTCCGAGAGAAAGCGGAAAAATAGAATTACCAAGCTCAAAAAAGAGGATGGGAGTGTGGTGTCGGAGAAGGAGGAGATAAAGGAGGCGGTGACATCTTACTTTACAATTTGTTTTTCTCTAGTGCAGGAACTCGAATGGCTGAGCTTGAAACCCTTATTCCTGCCCGTGTGAGTGGGGAGATGAATGAGATGCTGACTAAAACCTTCACCGCTGAGGAGGTTCGTGCGGCCCTTGATTCTATTGGCGATCTAAAGGCGCCAGGCCCGGATGGTATGCCTGCAGCCTTCTACAAAAAATATTGGCACATTGTGGGTGAACAAGTGACTAGGGAAGTACTGAATGTCCTACATGGGGGAGAGTTGTCTGCTGATTGGAATGAAACATGTGTGGTCCAATACCCAAAGTGAAAGAACCTACAAGATGAAGGATCTCCGGCCGATCAGCTTATGTAATGTGGTGTACAAGTTGGTGTCGAAGGTCCTTGCAAACCGACTGAAACAGATTCTTCCCGATCTGATTTCCCCAAACCAGTCTGCCTTTGTCCCTGGGAGGCTTATAACTGATAATATTCTGTTGGCTTATGAGTGTACCCATTATATGCAGACTAGAAAGAAGGGCAGCAATGGTTTTGCAGCGGTAAAGCTGGACATGAGTAAGGCCTATGACCGTGTGGAGTGGCATTTCTTGGAAATGATGATGAGAAGAATGGGCTTCGACGAAAGATGGATTGGGCTGATCATGTGCTGTGTGAATTCAGTCCAGTATAGAGTTAAAGTAAATGATTCCCTCACGGATGTGATTCTGCCTGAGAGAGGGCTTCGGCAGGGTGACCCCCTGTCACCTTATCTTTTTCTTATCTATGATGAAGGCTTTTCGGCGCTGCTTAATAATGCCGAGGAAAACGGAAGACTGCAAGGAATTAAAATTTGCCTAATGCCCCGAGCTTTAATCATCTACTGTTTGCAGATGACTCGATGGTGCTGCTGAATGCTACTGAACAGTGTGCACAACATCTGCAAGAAATCCTTAATTTATATGAGAATTGCTCGGGACAAACTATCAATTTTGACAAGTCTGCAGTCATGTTCAGTCACAACACGCCGCGAGAGTGTAGAACCGGGTTATGAGAGCCCTCAACATCACGTCAATTGCTTGGAGTGAGAAGTATCTTGGGCTGCCGGTGTATGTGGGCCGTTCTAGGGCAAAAACTTTTGAATACCTAAAGGAAAGGATCTGGAAGCGCATTCAAGGTTGGAAGGAGAGAGCTCTCTCAAAGGCTGGCAAGGATGTCCTGATCAAAGCTTGTGCCCAGGCCATCCCAACTTTTGCGATGTCCTGTTTTGACCTGACAAAAACCCTTTGTGATGAAATGAGTACTATGATCTGTCGGTACTGGTGGGCGCAGGAGGAAAATGAAAACAAGATGCACTGGTTGAGCTGGGAAAAACTCACAATACCGAAGAAAGAAGGGGGGCTGGGATTCCGAGACCTTCATAGCTTCAATATTGCTATGCTGGCTAGACAGGCGTGGCGACTCCTCATGGCACCTGAGTCGCTGTGTGCTCGGGTCTTGTCTGCCAAGTATTTCCCAAGTGGAGATGTTCTTACTGCGGTTCCAACGAGTGGGATGTCGTATACATGGCGCAGTATCTTAAAGGGTGTACAACTGTTAAAGGAAGGCCTGATTGGAGAGTGGGCAATGGCTCGGATATCAATATCTGGACGGATCCTTGGATCAACCGAGAGGGACTGCGAGTTCTGTTTACCCCGAGAAGGCAAAACCTTGTTACTAAAGTTGCTGAACTAATCAACCCTATCTCGGTACATAGGATGAGGTCTGTGCAGGACTTTTTCTGGCCGTCGATGCTGCCATTATTCTTGTGACACCTATCCGAGATGACATGGAAGATTTTGTGCCTGGTACCCTGATACTAGAGGAGTTTTTACTGTAAAATCAGCCTACAAAATCCACAACTTCCAGCTGCGTGCTGCGAGCGGCAACCCAAGGGAGGGAAGTCAGCCGGATCCGATATGGGAAAAGATTTGGGCTCTGCCTTGCCCAATGAAAATCAAACAGTTTGTCTGGCGCCTCACCCATGACAGTTTGCCACTGCGGATGAACATTAAACGAAGGGGAGTGAAGCTTGATCCGATCTGCCCTGTGTCTCATAGACTTGATGAAGTTGGGGCTCATACGTTTCTGAACTGCAAAGTTATGAAGAATGCTGGCGGATGCTATATCTGGAGGACATCGGCAAAAGCTGACTGAATGTGCCAATGCTAGAGAGATGGTTTGGACCATGCTGAACCTGAGTATTGACAAGAAGCTGAAGGCCTTGATCCTGTGCTGGCAGTGGTGGGATGCACGAAACAAAATTAATGCGGGAGACAAGGCCAGAACAGCTGAGGCTGTGTGCAAAATTGTCCACAGATGGGTGTCGGAGTCCAAGGATTTCTTCCTAAAGGGCACCTCCACAACCGAAAAACAGACTCTGAAATGGACGAAGCCAAGGGGAGACACCATAAAGATCAATACTGACGGCGTTTACTTTCCCGGTACAAATCATGGCGGCTGGGGTTTTATAGCGCATGATGCTGATGGTGATGTCCGGGTTCTGGTTATGGACACCTGAGGAATATTAGAGATGCACTCAGGGCCGAAGCTGAAGCTTGTATGAGGGCCTTACATGCAGCTGCTAGTTGGGGCATTTCTAACCTGCACATTGAGACTGATTCAACAACTGTTGCGGAAGCTCTCCACTCTTCCAAATTCGACCGCACAAATGCGGGAGTGGTCTTCAAAGATGCCAGGGCCTTTATGAAACTGAACTTTGTGACCTGTGTCTGCAGCTTTAGTCCAAGAACTTGCAACGGAGTTGCTCATAAACTTGCTACTATGGGAGCCTCAAGCGAACTTGACTCTGTCTATCTGCTGGCTGAGGCTGCTCCTGCTGATGTTAACATGGTATTGACCAGCGACCGGGCTGGGTCAAGAGTGTAAGGGAATCAAGTTGTTCCATTTCAAAAAAAAAAAAGACAAGCGTCACATTTTTTGTCCAACAATACAACCCACCCAACTACTACAAGCACACACTATTAATAAGGTTGTTACCGTCTGAGTTCAACCTAATGGAACATACAGGATCAAGCAAATGTTGCAGCACTTTTTTTTTTGACTATGACTACGGTGGGCTCTTAGAGCCAGCCTAAACTTCATTTCTCAAAAATGTTGCCTATGAGACTTTGCAGCCTCTACAAGATGGGTTCAAATGAACCAGAGTTTACAGGGGGATACATGAGAATAGAAATAAGAGAAAAGAAACACACACCGACAACACACAAGAGAGGGTCACTCCGAGAAGACTCGGAGACAGTTGATTGATGAGAAGCTCATCACGACCCAAGCACTGCGATCACAAAGAGGAGCCACCGGACATGACAGCGGAGACCCAGCCACGACACTGCACCATCGACGTAATCGAACACCAACGCGCATCCGAGGCCACACAGCACGCCGACACCACCTGTGTCAGGGGCATGGCCAAAAGGTCGCGCGTGACAAGACGACGCCACGACACCTGTGTGTCACCAGCACGTGGGGGTCGCCGCCGTAGTCGCAGGGCGTAGCACCACCGAGTGCAACCCCAACCCCATCTGGGTTCGATTACCCGAAGGGTGGGCTAGCCTAGAGCACGCACGAAGATCACCCATGCCAGACACGCCACGAGACTTTGACAAGGATCCGACGCGAGGGCCTAGCAACCGGCAAGGAGAAGCTACCACCACCACTGCCACGGCTCACCTCGCATCGGAGAGAAGACCGCATCCATGACCACCATCTGCAAGACCATGGAGCACACCAGCATGACACTGATGGCAAGATAGTGGGGGCTCGACACCTAGCCACGACGGCCCCCCACGTAGGGAGCACGTCACCGCCATGGCCGCCATCTGCGAAGCCACAGCACTAGCCCTCCCCAACAGCGCCCCGTTGCAGGAAGATGGCAGAGTGAAGAGGTAGCGACTCTTGCAACCACCGGAGGGCACGGTTGAGCGCCGTCAAAGTCGACGGCGCCCCCGGGGCCGGGATCGACGGCCGGACCACTGGGGCACCGAGCATCGAGGCGACGCGCACAGCAGGGGGCAGCAGGGCTTCCCAGATGCGGCGACGACCAAGAACCTCCGTGGCCCGCCAAGCCCATCTGGGCCCGGATGGGCCCGGGCAGCACGACGCTGCCGCAGCCGGCCATGGCGCGAACCGAAGGCCGCCGCGGGCAAGGTCGAGGGCAAGAGGACGGGGAGGGCGGAGGAGAGCTCGTCGGGGAGGCAGTCGGCGACGGGCGCTTGGATGCGCGGACCTGGGTTGCAGCTTTTCCTCCGAAGCTGCAAGACGAGGCCGCGGGAGCCAGTTCCCCGCCGCCCCCTTCACTGGCGGCGCTCGGCATTTGTCCGGCGGTCACCTCCGGGGACGGCGAGGGAGGGAGGAGAGGGGAAGTGGCGGCGGCGGCGGGTGGCTAGGGTTTGCCTCCTCGGTCGCCTGGAGGGGCGACGCGAGGAGGGACGAAGGGGCGTCAGTTCAAGAACATCAAACAAGCTTCAGTTCACTTAGCAGTGCACCAATGTTGCAGCACTTACGTCACTACTATGATACAAACCAAAGCAAATATGTTGCACTTACGCCACGTATTCCCTAAGCATACTCCAACAAGGTACCGATCCAGATGGCTAACTTAACTAAATATACACAGCTACGTTTAATCGTGGCCTACCCAACTGGGACGAGACCCAGCCAGGCCTCTCAGCTGGCGTTGTGCGTCTGGTCATGCTCGATGAAGTCCAGGGCCTGCTCCTTGGACACCACGTTGATGTAGCTCACCCTGTTCTTGTGCGTCACGCCGTAGATCTTGTCCGCCACCTTTAGGATCTCCGGCCTGAATGTGGTCGCTATGAACTGGGTGTCTGCAATGTCAGCCAGGCGTCGAACCACGCCTAAAACAGGACTTAAGGAAAGCAAGCAGCAATAAGATTTTGGATGCATGTTCCCAACTGCTTAATGAACACACAGGCATTGTTGGGCATGCACCCACCTAGATAGACGCTAGACCATGGGATGTATGACATGATATTGTGGAGGAAAAAACAAGCATATGGCAAGAGAAAGAAATACTAAAGGATACTTCCTACAGCCGTTCTGTACTGAGGATCCAGAGCAGCGTCAATCTCATCGAACAGGTAGAATGCTGGATCACATCGTTGGATAGCGAAAATCAGTGTTAATGCCACCACTGTCTTCTGTCCTCCTGACAACTGTTTCATGGACTGAGTTTCTCCCTTGCCAGTGAAGGAAACCTGAAACATGATTGAAAGTATGATCATCCACATAGACGGCCATTAACAAGTTTCGAGGAATCATCACTACAATAATTCAGCAAGAATTTGATAACTTGGGAATAGTTTCTATGGCAGGACAGCTTGGAAATAGTTTCAGAGCATCATCTTTGTGATTCAGAATATCACATGTGCATGAATACATAAGACATCTGCAAAGAACACTTGCCTTGACTTTCACACCAATGTACTTCTCTATCCTCCCTTCAGGATCTGGTTCACGAGGCCCATCCTCATCATTATCGTCATCGCCAGCATCACCATCCTACAAAAATGGTGGGAGTTACGAAGTCAGAAGAAAACTTACCTTTAAGAATACACATTTGCAAGGAAAAAACAGTGAATTTCAGGGAAATATCAAAAGATTAAAAAAAAACTATAATGTGTCCACTTGCAATGGAGAATGAGGATATCACGAGATTATTTCTCGAACTGCAGAATAGTACAGAGATAAAAACACAATCTCATACTTGATGGGGATTTGTGAAAATCAAAGAGCCGGATGCAAATAAATTAACTGGAACAATGAAGTGTAAGAGAGAGAAGCAAGGAAAAAGAAACCTTTTTCTTCATCATAACCAAGTACCCGTGGCCACCTTGCACTAATTCAGAGAACACTTCACGGAAGTGTCTACCCCACCACCCCATGTGGCCGGACGAACTCCCCCAGCCATACTGGGCGGCGACGAGGGCGTATGCTTGGTGGCAGAGGCTCGGGAGCTGGAAGGTGACGTCCCTCAGATCTGCGGCGGGGGCGATGGTAGAAGGAAGCGACACTGCGAATGTACAGCGGCTGAACGGCGGTGAATTTTCGGCGTGGGCGCATAGGAACGGCGGCCTGAGGCTGGTGGCAGCTCAAATTGGGGGTGAGGATTCGATTCGTTTTTTTTCTTTTCGGTCCTGCACTTCATCTCCCTCCACCTTATTCTTTTGGTCTGCTGACCCATGAGACTGCATGTTTCAAGCAGATTTATGGGACGGAAAGTGACTCCCCCTGAAATCTCACAGATTCGGCTGCTGAGGCTGAACCTTTAGTGGGAGCTAGGACGCTTTTGAACCTTTGGAGAAGAATGTCTGTTGAATTTCTTTCCTGCAATAGGCTTATCATAATAAGTTTAAGTATACTTATAGTGTTTTCTTCTGTATGGTTGCTAGGAGGCTAAAAGCCTAAAACCATCCCCGTATGTGAAGATTCAAGCTGTCTCTCAATGCATCTTTCATGGATTTCAAGCGGTCTCTCAGTGCATATTTCACAAACTTCAAGAGGTCACATCTAACACCAGGTTATGCAACGTGAGTATGTGTAGATTGCATTCTTAATTCCAGAATTAGCAAGTGTAGGAACAACGATTATGTACGTTGCATTTTGTTTCCAGAATTGGCATGGCTGATGGATCAGTGTTTACTCTATTTTCTTTGTGGTTTGGATGAGTGTTGACCATGCTACTTACAAGTGTGCAATTTTGTAAAGCACCTAATCTCTGTAGAAAGTAGTGTAAATCGTTAATTCTCAAGGGCAATAAACTGGTTCATCAGATATACAAATCAATCTGGTCCAATTGTTGTCAAAAGAAAAAAAAGACATTATTTTTCTGGCATTGGTCAAATATAGTCTTAACACAAGAGATGTTACAACGTAAATCACTATCCACTCCCTCTTATAAATGTGTGTTCTTTGAAAGCTCAGCCTGGAATCAACATAACATCTATTTTGAAGTTGTCCATTTACAACAAGTTTCTGGAATTACATCTGCCCTGAGGGAGTGTACTAAAGACAACATGGAAGAGCTTGAGCGGCAGGTTTTCCAAGCGGGGCCTTACCCTTTTCCAGCGGTGCTTGAGTCGGGAAGAAAACATTTTTTCAAACATATCATCATCTCGATACTGTAGTATGTTTATATCATTATTTTAGGGAGCACTCTTCTATTATTGTTCAGGTGCTCTTGATTTTTGTGAAATTACTCGAAGACACAAGGAGACATAGACCATTTATTAATTTGGCTTAGGAGCGCAATGAGACCTTTAGTTAAACCTTGTAATACGTATATAATTTTTGATATATATATATATATATATATATGGAGTGTGTACATAGGTAGATCATGGAAATCAGAAAAAGGTGTACATATACTATTGGTAAACAATATGTCCTGCATGGAGTTAAGACGTCTAACAAGATGGGGGCATGTTCATCCAGGTCATTCTGAGGAAAAAAGATGTTGCAATGCATTGATATTTCCTTTGTAACCCTTTTTTTTGCCTACTGCTCATGTCCACTATGATTTAATATGATCATTGTCTTCTTGAAAGAAAAAAAAAAAAGACACGTGCATTGCACGTGCCCAGTTACTAGTGTGAGTAAATAATCAAATGCATTTACCGACTTTTATCTTACAATGACAACACTTTTTAACTCATGAAAATTGATTGACCGATTCGATTGATCTATTTGTTTGTTGTGACATTGGTTGTTCTAATTTACTTTTTCTGTGAAGAAATAATCAATGAAGCTATAATAATAACAAATCAAAATGATAATCTCGCCATATATATTAGTTATTAAAAATAGAAAAATAAACATGAGTAGAGCAACTGTGTATTTGTGAACTAAAATAAACATGATGTCACCTATTATCTAACCCTTTAATTGGGTCTGAACCTCGTGGAAGGAAATTGGTTTGGACCATAAGAACCGGTCTCATTCTTCCTTGAATTGTCTGCATTAGGATAAGCTATATACAAATAAGGACAACAGAAAGTTACACAAGCAAGTCCATGAACTTGAACGCCGACTCTAGCTAGCCAAGTAGAAGCTTAAACTTGCTGAAGCAGAGAGCAAATGCCAAGAACACAACTATTTACTGTAGTGAAAAAATCACAAGCAGAGATCAGGCATCTTGAACACCAAACACAACATTTATCTGGAAGGTTTAGCACGCTAGAAGAAACTCTTCTGCAAATAAAAGAAAGCTCCCAGTTAGAATATGACAAGAAGAAGGCGACGAGAGAAACCCAATTTCCATCCGTAAAACTGAAAGAAATAGACAGATCATCCTTAAAATCTTGGAAACAAGAAAAATAAAAGAAAAATGGGGCAGGCATTAATAAAGATAAAATCTAAAAAAAAAGATGGAAAAGAAACACACGAAGTCGTGACATTTCCATGCGAAAACGAAATCGAGAGCCGGGCCCAGATGGCCGGATGACGCACAAGACGCTAGTCGGAGACAGCTAATTGACAGCCGGGCGGCCCCGCTATCCTCGTTGGCTTCCGCACACTCCAAAAAATAACACACATCCGTCCGGACGCGGCGATTTGGGTAGTGGACCCAAAAAAAACATTTTTCCAAATGTCAAAAAATTCAAAATAAATTTTTTGCATGTAGTCCAACACATTGCTAAAAAAAACTTCACCATGTCAATTTTTGTGCTAACACATCACGTTGTAACGTACATCTGGATTTTTTGAAATTTTTTAACATTCTAAAAAAAATCAAAAAAAATTAGCTAATGGGTGCATCTAAACCCACCACCGGTTTGAATATCCGACATCCGTCCAGACTATAAATCCTCATTTCCGTTACTTTCCCACGCCTTCCAAAAATAAATTAAAAATAGAAATTAATTGCAGCGAGCGAAGGCGCCCGCTCTCTCTCGTCGCCTTCTTCTTCCTCCTCCAGCTCCGGACTCCAATTCCCTTCCCACCCCCAAACCCTAAAACCCCGAATGGCCCTCGCCGCGAGCTCCCAGGACTAGCCCCTCGTCGCCGGTGATCCCCGATCCGCCAGCCCCCGCCGTACTCGGCAGGCCCGAGCCGCAGCGGCCCGAATCTCGGAGGGAGGGGACGAGATGGCGTCGCGGCCGCATAACCAGAAATCCAAGACGCTCGACAACAAATACGTGAGGGTTTCCCCGTCCGCCGCCTCGGATCCGGCGGAATCGGTGTTTTGAGTTGAGAATTTTGTTTTTGGGGAATGCTTCTCTCACTCACTGTGTTTGTATGTGTGTTGTGTGTGTGGGCGGACGCAGATGCTGGGAGATGAGATAGGGAAGGGGGCGTACGGGCGCGTCTACAAGGGCCTCGACCTGGAGAACGGCGACTTCGTGGCCATCAAGCAGGTCTCGCTCGAGAACATCCCGCAGGAGGATCTCAACATAATCATGGTGAGAATTTCGTCTTCTTATGGCTTGTCATCGCTCATGTGACGTGTGGCATGCCCAGGGTCACAAGTCCACGTGATTACATGAAATGTGGTTGTCAGGAGATAATAATCAGACAGCGTCGGCCGAGAACAACGGACGCTAAGATGATAATGGAAGCTAGACTAAAATGCAGCTTTGCTGTCGGTTACGCTGTTTTGTTCAGTACCGTGACGTGGAACTGAATCCTAGGGCGTCGTTACGCTAGCTTAGTTATGCTTGTCCTCAGCGAGTTTGCCATTTAAACTGCCCGGACTTGTAATAATAGTCCAGGACATGTATAGTAGAGTTATATACTTGGACCTGATGATTTAATTATGTAGCACGTTGTGCGTTTGTCGAGTGCGGTCATATTGAGCAGAGTGCGGTCATATGGAGCACATGAACTCTTTTGTTTTTTTCCAAATACATGACATAGATTTTGACAAATGTAGTACTGTCTTATGTTTGTTCAAGTGTGGTCTTATCGAGGATGTATTCTCCAAATTCATGAAAAAAATTAAACAAAAGTATTACATTGTCAGGAGATAAAAATCAGACAACATTAACCGAGAACAGCGGTCGCTAAGATGAGACTTTGAAGCTAGACTAAAATGCAGCTTGCTGTCGGTTACGTTGTTTTGTTCGGTAGCGTGACGTGGAACTGAATCCTAGGGCGTCGTTACGCTAGCTTGGTTACGCTTGTCCTCAGCGAGTTTCCATTTAAACTGTCCAGACTTGTAATAATGGTACGAATAGGTATACTAGGGTTATATACTTGGACCCGATGATTTAATTATGTAGCATGTTGTGCGTTTGTCAAGTGTGGTCATATGGAGCACATGAATTCTTTTTTCTTTCCAAATACATGACATAGATTTTGACAAATGTGATACGTCCAATGTTTGTTGAGTGTGGTCTTATGGAGAATGTCTTTTTCCAAATGCATGACAAAATCTTAACAAATTATTACGTTGTCAGGAGATAAAAATCAGACAGCATCAACTGAGAACAATGGATGCTAAGATGAGAATGGAAGCTAGACTTAAATGCAGCTTTGCTGTTGGTTACATTGTTTTTTTAGGTAGCGTTACGTGGAACCGACTAGGGCGTCGTTATGCTAGCTTAGCTATGCTTGTCATCAGCGAGTTTCCCATTTAAACTGCCCGGTTTGCAATGATAGTTCAGGACACGTATACAGTATACTAGGGTTATATACTTGGACCTGATGATTTAAATATGTAGCACGTTGTGCATTTGTCGACTGTGGTCATATGGAGCACGTGAGCTCTTTTTATTTTCAAATACATGACATAAATTTTGACAAATGTAGTACTCCCTCCGGTCCTAAAAAACTGTCGCGACGAGAGTTAACTTTACGTACATAGTTAGTTCATTTCTGGCGACAATTATTTCGGATCCGAGGGAGTGCGGTCTTATGGAAGAGGTCTTTTCCAAATTCATGACAAAAATTTAACAAATGTATTACTGTTGAGTGTATGAAGGATCGGCCTGGCACAGTGGTAGAATATCTCCACTTGTGTCCTGGAGGTCCTGGGTTCGAATCAGCCTCTTTGAATAAAAAGCGAGGGAAAGGCTGCCTAGAAATTCCCTTTCCCAGACCCCACATTTTGTGGGAGCTTTCATCACTGGGTACACCATTTCTGTTACTGTCGAGTGCGGTCATATGGAGCTCGTAAGCTCTTTTTTTCCTTCAAAATAGATGACATAGACTTCAACAGACATGAATTGGAAAAGAAACTCGAGAGTCGACATAATCAAATGCTGTCCAGTGTCCACTACTGTTTAATTATCTTCTATATTTACGTGATTGGTGTGGTTTCCTAGATAACACATGCAGTAAATAACCCCCCCCCCCCCCCCCCCCACCACCTCCGGAGCTCAATTAACAAGACATAAGTGCATGTATAAGTTTAGTGCTGAAATGAGTCTTCACCTGTTAGTAATTGTCATATATTACAAGTAATTGTCCACATAATATATCTTTGTTAAATTTAGTGTATATAAAGCTCTCTAGAGGGTCATATACTGTACAGATGCTGCAAGATGGGTTGACTGCTAGTTAACTGCTTCTATTTAGAACACCGGGTCCTAGAAGCTGCATGTCTCACATTCTTCTTATTTGTGTCAACATTCTAATTTATTTGTATCAACTTTTGGATCTGCATATCCTTTTGTTATTCAGTTTTTTAACTTTCGGTATTTTTTCTGGAATATCGCCATTTTCTACACTACCTTTACATCGCCGTAATATTGTGGTTCTAACAAATCATCTTTTGTGTATGTTCTGTTAACTGTTCTTGATGGTTTGCTGGTGTGGCCGCTTCAGCAAGAAATTGATCTACTGAAAGTAAGTGTTTCAACAGTACTAGGTTTGGATTCAATAAGGCAATTTGCCCCATATTTTCCTTAGCTGTTAACTCATCTCACATCCCTTCCTACTCCATATTTCCTGTTTACTTAATTTTTGCTGTTACCGTTTTGTACTACAATTCAAGTCCCGTGTGCCAAATTTGTGCTGAAGAACAATGAGAGGCACTCTTCCCTCAATTGACATTTAAAATAATTTTTATGTCTACTTATTTTTGTGGCTGTGCTAGCTATGTAAACATTGTGATAGAAATTAATGTGGATGATCAAAAGTGTATTAGAAGGTCTTGATTTTTAATATAGATACTATGCCCTTGTTTTTTCTTCCCTCCTATCATACCTATAATTAAAAGGTCCTTGATTTTTTAACACCTACTTTACTCCTCCTTTCCTTGATGCAAATGTTTTCGAGAATTGTGTTGCTTTGAGCTAAAGGTCTCGCTATTTTATGCAGAATCTTAATCACAAAAATATTGTGAAGTATCTTGGATCATTGAAGACAAAGAGCCACCTCCATATAATTCTAGAGTACGACATCCCGAGTCCTCGCCAACAATGTCTTGATAAGAAGTACATGCATAACAGTAATTTTTAGCATGGAAGTTCTGATGCTTTGTGATGATTGCAGGTATGTGGAAAATGGTTCACTTGCCAATATCATAAAGCCAAACAAATTTGGACCATTTCCTGAATCATTGGCCGCGGTTTACATTGCTCAGGTAAATATATGGCGATAACTGTGACTTCACATTTTTTTCTTGTTGTCTGCTTCTAACTTGTACCTATGTGACCAGGTGCTGGAAGGCCTTGTTTATCTGCATGAGCAAGGTGTCATACATAGAGATATCAAGGGTGCGAATATATTGACCACAAAAGAGGTAATGGCTCATCACTTGCATATTTGAGCATGGTTTGTATTTTTTTTTTTTTCTGATGAGTGATGACTCAGGCTAGGTGACAGTATATTTTAACAGCCAATAATGAAAAATTATAGTACAACTTTTAACAGTTCTGAAAATGATATTCTGAATATTATGTTACAAATCTATCTATTGAATGAACTATCTGTGGATAACAAAATAAAAAGATGCATGGAATGGGCATCCTGGGATGAGCTTGTGGGCATATAGTGACCTAGCAAATTTTTTGTTGGAATAGAGAACTACAAATGTACGATATTATTAGCTGTTTATTGTCTGCTCTTAATGCTTTGGACAGTAAAAAAAAGGAGAAATCGAACATCGATTACAATGTAATGATTTTCAAGCTACATGTTAGTATGTTGGAACCTATTGGTATTTTTGTTGCTGTAGCGCATAGCCAAGCACACGACTTGAGTAATATTTGTTGTTATCCGTCCGTAGTTCTTTCACTTGGTAGAGTATACTAGTATGTGTATGTAATAGCCGCAAGAATGATCCCGCAGTTGTAGTGACATGGAGGGAGTAGCTAGTTAGCCACCAATATTTTGCATGGAAATATTTAATGTGATTGATGAGGCGCATGGCAAAACATGAAATCTACACTTACTATGGTGCATGACCAAGGGTCTTAGAAGTCATATTTTGCTGGGATTATGCCCCTCTCAGAAACTCTCATTTGTCTACATTTTGTTGTTTAGGGCCTAGTTAAACTTGCTGATTTTGGAGTTGCTACTAAATTAACTGAAGCTGATGTGAACACACATTCAGTGGTTGGAACCCCATATTGGATGGCCCCTGAGGTATGCTGATTCCCTTCAGTTTTTGTTTGTTTGTTTGTTTGTTAGTTGCACTGACATGCTGGATTAGTTTCTTAACTTCCTCGTATGTTACTTGGTGTTTTTATTGTTAAGTGTCTTAAAGGTGTTGTTCTGTTCCATCATACTTTGATAATCAAATTTGAAGTATTATTTACAAATAATACACACATCAGTTTAGTGTCAATTCATCAAGTGTATTATTAATTCAGGAAAAAACCATTTACTTACAAATTTGCTATTCGTCCTTTTTGTTGCCGAGAGAGTTTGTTGAAACTGGGAGTATGAGGTCAAGGAACTGATTATGCCAGCGTGGCAGATGACTTAGTGATTTACACTACTTCCTCTGTTCACTAATATAAGACGTTTTGGCACATTAGTGAACAGAGGGAGTACTATTTTCTTTTCCATGGTGATAGTTTTGGAACAAAGAACCAGCAAAATGATGCGTAAGTAAGACATTATCCACTGGATCTGCTCCAGGAGACCAGACAAAAAAAACTTAGTAAATTTCCTAAATTACAGGAAGTGCAAGTAGCATCCGGAATACTATAACTGTCGACTGACGTTCCATTAGACTTAAAATTCTTTCTATTATGTCACATTATTATGATATTTTGACTTCTTTTGAATCTTCCATCATCTCTTTTCTGCATTAGGTCGGAAACAGCCTCTTGCAGAAATGCAGGGAAAGGCTGCGTACTAAAGACCCAAAGTGGTCGGACCCTTCCCCGGACCCTGCGCAAGCGGGAGCTACTGCCACCGGGGGCTGCCCCCTGTGCTGCATCGGATATCTGGAGTGTTGGTTGCACTGTCATTGAGCTACTGACATGTTCCCCACCATATTATGAACTACAGCCCATGCCTGCACTGTTTCGCATTGTTCAGGTTGATTAGCTGCAGCTGTTTCATCTCTCTTTCCTTGAAAAGGCACTGCTCATTCAGTTACGCGTGCATATAACCTAAAATTCTTTTATTCATGTAATACAGGATGTGCATCCACCAATACCAGAAGGATTCTCGCCTGAGAGTACTGATTTTCTGCGTCAGTGT
Source organism: Poa pratensis (assembly GCA_947311845.1). NCBI lineage: Eukaryota > Viridiplantae > Streptophyta > Magnoliopsida > Poales > Poaceae > Poa > Poa pratensis. The sequence goes on along the minus strand of CAMZMU010000060.1, from coordinate 54,607,512 downwards.
TTTCAAAAGGTTCTTACCGTACCTCGTTGTTATTTTTAGAGGGCTCAATTTTTTCCTTCTAATTACTTGTTGTTCTGACTTCAAGAAGCACTTGTAGGATGCGATACAACGACCTGATGCAAAGACATTGTTGATGCACCCATGGCTGCAAAACTCGAGGCGACAGCCTGTTCGATCAGTGAGGTAACTCAAATTTATTAAATAATTTTTCTAATGTTATGGGTGACAGTGAAATCAGACGAAAATAATACAATACAATACAATCTAGGAAATCAAAACATCTTGAAACCACCTGATAGCCCCAGAATTTGACCTTTAGTCACTTAACTAGTCTGTGCTCTGCACACTGGACCTGTACTTCAAAAAAAATTCAAGTATTTTTAAAATCATGCTAGTTGTATGATTTATGTAGTGATTATGTGTGAAATTAGGTCGCGGGACTAGTGGATTTGATTTAATTTGAATGCAGCTTTCCCGCCAGAGAGGTTTCTGGATTGTTTTTTAGTGCTTTAAACGGATATATTTTGAACTTTTGCCTGCTATTGAAATTTTTCATAGTTAAATTTTCTTTCTAAAATATAGATATATGAACAATTTATTTATTCTTACCTATGTCAGTTCAAAGCTGTCGTTTCTAGATTGGTGGTCAATTGGATGAGTTCGAATCACACTCCAGTAAAAGCTCTATATGCTTCATTACGTAGAAACAGAAGCGTTCTCTTTCAACAATTATCCGCGGACTTCTTCCTGCCATGGTCGGGCATGGTTCTAGCACAGTTCGTATCGGAAAACAGAGAAGAAGGAGAGAGGGGCGATGTGAGCGAAGACAAGTAGTCGATGCTTTGCTGGGTTAATTTTACTTGCTGGGCTGAGTTTGCTTTGGGCCGATAGTGGACGATGAGGATTACGCTTGCGTTTTTTTTTTTCCTTTTCTCTTTACGAATCGGTTCCAATCAGGATTTCTACCAGACGCTTTCGTTTCTTATTTTTCCGGATCGAACCACAGAGAGTTCACGTTTCTTTATTTCCAACTTTAGGATCAGAAAACGTTTTGACCTAGTCAAAGTTGTTTGGTGCTCGACATGGGGACAATCTGGATCGTTGATCAGAAATTGAACGGACAAGATTTAAAGTATCCCACCATGTTTACTCTTTTAATAATAGTATAGATACTTTCTGCAAAGTTTTATTACAGTTGTCTCCGCACTTTGTCTCTGCTAGTTTCACGGAGGGTGGAGGTGGCCGGAGAGTGAGGGGACCTCGGATCCGTGCCCGAGGCGTGTAGATAGTAGGGTAGGGTTTCCCCGTGTCCCTAGCGAGGTGGTGGTGTCGGCGGCAGGGTGGAATAATGGTGTTGGAGCTTGATCCCCACCTCCGCGTCGTTCTTTAGGGCGATGTCGGCGAGCTTCTGGAGTTGGTGTCCCTGTGGTGTCGTGCGGGGGGCGACGGCGCTGCGTCGGTGGTCTCCGCTTGAGCTCGGCCTCCCAGTCCGGCGGCGGTCTTTGGACCGTAGCTGGTGAGCTCTTGGCGGTTTTTGGTGCTCCCGGGTTCGCGGATCCGGTGAGATCTTGTTCCCCCTGCTTCAGTTCTTCCTCCCTCACCGGTGAGGGAGACGACCAAGTTGCAGAGCTTCGATCTTCTTCTCCGTCGTCGTGCGCCTGCGGGCACGCAGAGGCCGAGATCAGCGACTTCCCGTTCGCGAGGATGCTACCTCAAGATTCAAGGTCATCGCTAGCTCCAGGAGGGAGCGGCGGAGGTGGCGCGGGCGGCGCGTCTCCGGTCCACGTCGGCGGATGCGGGTTCCCAGGGACGCGGTTGTTTTTTTCCGTTTTCTTCGGGTGCTATATGTAACGTTTGGTTAATATAGAGCTGTGGTTGTCGCAAAAAAAACTGTGCTATTTAATCGAACCACTTGTCTAATTAATCTGCCCAAAACAAGCTGTCATCGGGTAGTAAATGCCGCGTTGTAACACGCGATTCAACGACGGGCAACAAGGATTGATGCATTATTAGCTGAAGACGATCGCACTAGTAGGTAGCTCCTCATTCTCACGCTAAAGCCCACAATAACTACGCGGGCGTTGACGAGAGCCATCGCTCCCCCGCCGCGGCCTTCTCCCTTCCAGCTGGTTCGTGCTTTGCCATCGCGCAATCCTTCACTTTTGTCTAGTATACTGCTTACTTGAGGAATCAGCTGCTACCTCATCAGATCCACTGCTGGCCTCATCCATCGCCAACAGTTTTTGGATATTTTTCAGGATTTCTGCGGGAATGGAAAGTGCAGTTTTAACTGCTGCGACTTTCGTGGGGCAAGCTCTAGTTGGCAGATATGTTTTTTCCTTGTTAAATCCCGATGGTGAAATGAAAAGCAGTTAGATTCGGAACAAGTGTATTTCTGTCTTTTGGATCAAGTCAAGAAATTTTAAATGTGACCAATTTTGGAGGAAAAAGTAGCAACGTATGTTACATCAGTATGTATATTTTGAAACTTCATTTCATGACGAATCTAGTGATACAAATTTACTGTCACAAATGCTGGTGTTTTTCCTTATAAAATTGGTCAAATATTAATATAATTTTTTTGAAACGAGACAAAAGCTTTGTCTTTTATATTGATATAGGAGAAGCAAACATGATACGGCCGAAGCCAAAAGAAAAAAAATCATACAGGTCAGGGCCTACTAAACGAGAGAAAAGTATCCCCGCGAGGATCCAAATCATCCTACTCCGTCCAGTAACATTAATAAATTTGACTTACGATAAAAGTTAGAAGTACACCTATTCATGCACGGAGGGAGTAAGTTTGTGCTGTCATGTCGCCATGTCCTTGTTTTGAATCTACTGCTACTTGCTCATGAGCCATCCTGTGTAGATCCATGAATATTCTTTTAATCGTCACGATCAAATAAGCCATGACAGGTCGATCAAACTGCGGTTTAGATCCGTGACAGTAAAAAAAGAAACTTGAAACATAAACAAGTATGTACAATAAGTGAAGATATCTGCCAGCAGATCTACACATTCATATTGGATCGATGACCAAAGGGAAATTTATGGATCTGCCCAGTAAGGTTCCTCAAGCACAAGCCAGTGAGTAGTAAACTATGTATGTATAATAGTTTACTATAAATATCTCGTGCCTTATTATATATGGTCCATGGTACGTAAAATATTTTTGTAGTTCGTGCTGCAGCCGCCTCTTAATTTACAACCGGTTCCTCTTCTCTCAAAGGCGGTAAGAATATAATATTTGAATTATAGCTTATTGTACTTGCTCTAAAGATAGCTATTTTATCTCATAAATACCACATATTAACAAAGTAAATTTAGGTCAAAATATTGTCTTAATGAAACGCAATACACCTACGGAAGCCTATCGACTATGCAATACACCTATGGAAGCCTATCAACTAGGCGGGAGTATATGATTTTTTGAAGCAGCACAAGGCTTTGGAGGAACAGCTCCACCTTGCTGCTACAACGTGGACAGCACAAATGTTGAAGGAACCACTTCAACGTGCTGCGCTAGATATCGCTGTAGAGGCGTGGACTGCCAAGAGTTCAATCCAAACTCTTTAACACACAAGATCTAATCCAAGATCTTTAGGACAGAACACAAGTTCTTATTATTGATAGGTAGAGTGTACATAGGCTGGTTACATACGTAGAGGTGAGGACCTCTATTTATAGGCTCCATGAGCTTTCACTACTTAGCTCTACTTAAAGCTAGAAGGTTCTAGAGTACACTACTTAAAGCTAGGAAAGCAAATACAAACAACCTAGTTACTACTCATGGCTGGAACACTCTAGAAACCACTACACAACGTATGGCTATAGTGCCAAATTATGTAGAATATAGTAGAAGTGTGTAGAAGCCATAATGAATTTGACTCCAACTTTATTTTATTTTTAGTTTCTCTACTGTCCTTCATCATTTTTGGTGGTAACCAACAAGGACAAGGGCATGCAGTTAAATTGGTGATGAATTTATGTTGCTTATTCTATTTGTAAAATGTAAACTTACGATATCTTTCACTAACAGGGTCGTCGTTTCCGTCGGAAAAAAAATTCAGAAACGCATTGCAACTGAGGTGCCAGGGCCGAGTATGACCTCGGGCAATGCAACTGAGGTGCCAGGAACCATTTCTTGATCTTTGACCTCAGAGTAGAGATTAACTGGCCCCCTATTTCTGATCTTTGATTTTATAGTAGTCATTTAATCTTCGATGCAAGGAACCATAAAGTTGACATATCATATTTTCTCGGGAAAACAATTTTGAAGTATACTAGATCTGTACTATGCAGCTATTCAAAACATTATGGTCTCGTAAATCTAACTTGTGTCTAAGGTTCGGCGGAAGGCATACACCTGCCATATTTATGTGGCTATATAATAGACACACTTAATGTCTACTTTATGCTATTGTAAACCTAGTTGTTTGATTATGAATAGACTTGCTACTATCGTATTCTCTATTCTCTGTATCTCTCCATGCTGCTGATGTATCCAAAGTACACATTGAGAAGAACCATGACTTGGTTTCGTGATCTTATGGTTTCAACTCTAGCAACCCCAACTTGTTTGGAAATAAAAGTCTTTGTTGCTATCGTTGTTTGTATAGTTTGCTCTAACCTGATTGGCTTATGGCCATTTTGCAAGACATCATCTAAAAACAGCGTGTAGTTAGCTTATTATTCATTTCCTCTGGTATGTGTCAATAACACTAACAACCGTGTTTTGTTGTTTGTGTTATGGGTTGTTTTCTTCTTAATAAATGTAGTAGTTTTAGAATGACATTCTAATAAATTACCCAACACGGTGAAGCGTGCGTTTCATCCTACAATAAGGAATATGGGCCATGGATATGGGATAAAGGGCTGGCTCTGGTACTCTTTCGAAGTGAAATTGCCCTTTCTTCGAAAGGCTAAGAATAGCACTAGCATTATTCATGACCCCCCCCCCCCCCCCCCCCCCCCTCGTTGGATTTAAAATTCGCGAGAATTTCTCTCAGAAAACATAAAAGTACTTCCCGTATTTTTAATATTCTTTGCTACAAAGAAGTAAATAAAGTGACCACAGAGTGATAACGTAAAAATAGTATGCATGGAGCCCATCATATATATATATATATTTGTGCAGATGAGCTCCGATTCGCATCATCTGTCAAAGTTCGAATTTTTGAGACGCATCACAAAAGATTTTTCTGAAGACCGAATAATTGGTAAAGGTGGTTCTGGTGTGGTATATAAGGTAAGATTTAAAGCATATCCATTTTAGCTTTGGCAAATATTTGACCATGACCCAAAAAACACATTCCAATATTGATATAATATTTTATCAGGGAAAGCTACCGAGGGGGGGACTGATTGCTGTGAAGAAGGTAGAGACAATGTGCAACACAGAGGAGCTATGTGAGAGATCAACAAAATTATTTGAAAACGAGTTTAATATTCTTATGGAGCTTAACCACCCAAATATAGTTGAACTATTAGAGTACTGCTATGAAAAGAGACATGTACCTTCGGTTCTTGGAAATTTTTGTTGGCGAATAGATACTTTGCTTTGCCTGGAATATCTTCCTAAAGGAAGTCTTGATAACCATATTTCAGGTATGATATCAAACATTTAAGAACCATTATTTGTCTATTTTTATTGGTTTGGCACTGCAAATTTTCTTGGTTTGATCATAGCTCATAAAATGGTGTTCCATGGTTTTTTATGTACAGAAGCGCTATTCAAAACTAGGGTGTACAATAGACATTCTACGCCCCTAGTAAAATGGTGTACGATATGTAGTAGAATAGTCACAGTACATGGTAATGATTCTTTTTGAACAAACGAAGGGTCCCGAAGGACCCTGAAATCGCATTATATTAGGATAAGTTAAGTACAGGCTATAGGCAGATTCAAAAGATAATGAAAATTACAATCACATCCACATATTCTGCGGACAGGATACCAAACCAAAAATGCAGCTTGCAATGTGGTACTCAAAGTTCTTCTCCTAGTATTAGCCTCGCCGCCGAGGACACACCACTTGGCACTATCTGGTCGCCAGAGCAACCAGGAATGAAGAAGAACGTTTGGCTGCATCTCAGATCGAGCCATCGAGAGCCTCTCCTCACCTAAGTCCAGCCGGCTATCAGCAGAAGAGAGCTCCACCGATAGAGCAGATCTGATTAAGTTTTGGGAAGATAAAATAAGAGAGAACCTAACTACAAAGGTCCAGACCTCCCTCCCCCATACCGTTGGCCACCTAGGCTCCCAGCGGTGGGGAAGAGAGAGGCCGGAGGAGTCAGTGGGGGAGGCTCCCAAACAAGCAACTAGATGTAGAGTGTATAGTTTTTGCCTTGAAATTAAATCAAGCACGTGGTGGAGAAAATTACACCAGTTTTGGATATAACTACGTCTAGATGACATGGGAAAAAGAGGTGTTTGCATGAGATAAGAATCAAATCCCTACAAAAATTGTCCAGGTAAATAGTGGAACGCAATACACTTATAATCTGAATTTTTTCTCAAGAAACATATACACCTTGGGTATTCTTAAAAAAACATACACACCTTATACTTAGGAACAGAGTAAGTATATAATAAAACTGGAACAATATATTTTACTGCCATTTCACTATTTTAATACATTGTTTAATATTGCTAGATAAGCTATTTTACACTTACGGTTATATTGCATTTCTATATAAATATGAAGGAGGCGAATATACAACAAATTTTTGGAGGCCTTCCGTATACAATACCTACAGAATTTCTCTTGTTTCATTTTACACATGCAGATGCAACTTCTGGACTTGATTGGCATACACGTTACAAGATAATTGAGGGAATTTCTTATGGTGTACAGTACCTTCACGAGCAATCTGATGCTGTCATAATTCACTTGGACCTAAAACCAGAGAACATATTGCTCGATGCAAATATGGTACCAAAAATCACGGACTTTGGTATATCAAGACCATTTGGAGGAAATACTATTCACACTAGAAGTAGGGATGGAACACCGTAAGTTAATCGCCTATTGACAAATCCATTAATCGTTTTGTTGTGATTTACAAAGTGTGCTTTCCTTGAAGTTACCTCACTAGCTTTCTAATTCATCGATGTATGTTACGATGCAGCGGCTACATGCCGCCGGAATACATATTACGAGGTACAGTCACACCTATGTCAGACATATTCAGTTTCGGCGTAATAATCATGGAGGTAGTAACGGGTGACAAGGACTACCCATATGAAATTAATGAAGCCTCTGCTGAGAAATACATCAATAGAGTAAGAAAACAATCCAAATGGAGACCGTTTACAAACCATTTGGCACTTTACAATACATTCATACATTCAAGATTTTATGTGCCATCTTTGCAGGAACTTGAGAAATGGAGAAACATGCTGGAAAAAGAACCAGGGAATACAAACCTAGAAACAGATTGCCAACAAATAGAAAAATGCATTCAGATTGGTCTAAAGTGCGTGAATCCTGAGCGGACCGAACGTCCTACAATAAGGACAATTACCAATATGCTTCAAGGCCTGGAAGGTATGGTAACGTCACTTGCGACCGAAGTATGAGAGTCGTCATAGCATCTACATAATGCATTACTCTCCTATTTTTCCTGCCCTACAGAGTGTGGACCATTCACTACCGCCATGACTACCGCGAATGTGCGAAGTGAGCGAGACCCAAACAGGCCAGATGAGGAGTGGCTACAGTGGAGGCCTTCTCATCTAGTTTTGGACAACATGATTTTGTCAGTGCTGACTGCCGGCTGTATCATACTGGCGTTAATATTCCAGATTATATATCAGGTAGTTCGTCGACCGCTTGGGAAACTACAATGTTTCATTGATCTCTGAATTTGCACTCTCCTGTTCTAAATACCTCTTATTTTCTCTTGAAGGGTTCCTCTGTGAAGTAACAAACACATCAGGAGGTGTTGACCGAAGCTATATACGAGTGTTATCCAAATGAGGAAACAACTCTTACCTGCTGACCGTAGATTAATTATTTCTTTTGTCAGAAGACATGCATCCGTTTTATATATAGAATTGCTGTCTAGAACTAGGAGTGTATTATAGTGACTCAGTCGAAGCATATTCTAGCTTGAACGGTTTGGTTTCTTCAGATCGGATTTACTGGTCCCGGTTTCTTCATAACTCATCTCTGTCTATATCTTTTTTTTTTATGGTCACTGTCTATATCTTTTCTCAGCTGTTGGTTAGAGTTTTAAAAAGGGTTGAACACATGTTGTATATTATTTTCTTTTCTGTTCTGGAGATGTTGTATATTCTTTTTGTGATGATTTGTTTCCTTAAATGGTGTGTTTCCCTGGACACATGTTGTCAGTCGTATATATCATGTAGGCTAGAACTCTGGTCAGATGTAAGGTGTTTATCGAGTTCGTATTATTTATAGCAATTGGGATTAGAAGCGCAAATTCAAATTCCGAATAAATTACATGAGTCGCACTACAGGAAACGCACAAGACGCCGACGGCCGGAAGCCGGACCGTCGGCGTATAAATATCCCGTCGGCGTACGTTGTGGTAGGACCCACAATACGGCATCTGGACGTTCCGTTAGCTCATCATACGCCGACGGCGCGTGCCACGTGTCACCACACTGCGCGTCGCTGGGCCGTCATCATACGCCGACGTGCCGGCACGTGGATGACCATATTGTCCGTATTTGTTGACGTGGCGACATCCTGTGCGTCCGCGACTCATCCTATGCCGACCATATATTTTTTTTTTACTAATTGTTGCTGTTGTTTCCAGCACATTTCAAATACACAAATATAATTCGAATTCATACACAAACATCACAAAACATCACATATATAATCCAAACCATCATACAAATTCCAAATGACTCAACACAATTCGAATTCATACAAACATTCATACAAACTCCAAATGACACAAACATAGTTCGAATTCATCCAAACATTCATACAAACACACCCGGACACATCCTACATCTCCTGAGAGCTCGAGGTACCCATTTCTGCCCGTGTGAGACTAGGCGACCGACCGCGCGGGGCAGCCGCCGTCGAATCACACGCGCAACCCGGCGAGGCACGAGACGGTGTGGTCTCGCGCGACGAACTCGGCGAGGCACCACCACTGCCATCCATGAGCGCACGCGTCGAAGTCGGCGAGTCAGAAGCACGACCAAAGGGTGCAGTCCTGGAGCATCCCGATCCCTACATGTTTGAGTCCAAGTTAGCAACTTGGAAAGCACAGTATGGCGGTAACAACTGGTTTGGCAAATAACTTACCGGAGCCCTTGCGTTGTATGTGCGAGCGAACGTGTCCCTCGATGAGCACATGGGCGGCATCCCCACCCTAGCTGGCCGTTCTGGCAGCGGATCCCGCTCTCCAGTGGCAAAAAACCTCTCGGTCACCTACAAGATAGTTTAGATGTCAGGAGTTGTAGAAAAAAGTTCAAACTAGAGGAAATGGGACTTGTCATCTTTTGGAAATATAAAGGTTGAAACTTACAGCATCGCGCAACTCTTCCCACTCATCATAGGCCGCTCTCTTCTGCAGCCATGAGTGATACGCCGCCGCATAGTCCGCATAAGCGGCATCATAGGCCGCCTCGAAATCAGGCTACAATTTCAAAATACAACAAATCTCGTCAACTTAGCCACTTAGGAACGAATGTCGGAAAGAGAATGAAGTTGAGAAAAACTTACATCGGGGCGAGCTCGGGAAGGCTGTCAAGGAGGAAGGACAGGGGGGCGTCGGCGGTGAGGGTAGCCTTGATACGCGTGAGGCCCAAATCCGGCGTACGCGGGATTACCGCATCAAGACAGAGCAAACGGCCATGCTCCCAACCGTGCCCGGCCAGGACCAACGCTCTCTTGTCGGTGGCATGCTGCATCGGGTTATCCACCTCCGGATTAAAACCTATGAACGTCGAGCAGTACCTATCTATGTTCTCCTTGGCACTGCCGAAGTAAACGGGAAGCGAGGGTTGAGGCTGGGATAGATCGAGCTTCTTAATCTTCATCTTCTCCCATGCTTGCATGTCCGTAAGAGGCTCCCCGGTATCGGCCTCCTGCATTGCCAAAGAAGTGTTATGCGTATCAAGTAGGAACATGAGGGGAAATAAATGAAGGTTGTTCCATATATATATGTCCCCCCGCTCCCGCGGTTTGCCAGCTTTGCCTTGAAGCGATCATGGTTGCGGGCTCCCGCACAATGTGTCCCCCCGCTCCCGCGGTTTGCCTTGTTCCGCTCGCTCACGGCTTTGAAGTCGGCGTCCTCCCCAAGCCACCTCGTCGCCAACGCCTTCCACGCGTCTTCCTTACCATAGGCCCACTGGGGCATAACCTGAAAAAACAATACTCATGTGAAGAACAGATAATGCAATTGCAACTTAGCAGCAACATGTAATCTCATTGACAATTTACTTACCGACATGTAATCATCCAGGGTCATATCAGGTGCTCCATTCACAATCTCATGCTTCGGCGCCGTCTTGCCTAACTTCTCAGAACTGAAATGATTGATGGAGATATACTTTACATTGTAGAACTGCTGTCGTGCCAACTTCTTACAAGCCCCCAACAAAGTCTTGTCCGCCGTGGCCCGATGCTCAGGAAGGACCCTATAGAATTTCTTTAATCATGCATAAAAAACAAATTGTGAGAGCATGGTGGGGTCATCAACTATGAACTAAATTCGAAAAGTTCACCTTACCCAAAACTTGGTGATCACGGCGTCAGAACATTTCCCGAAGCTCGCGTGATCGGCGGCCTCATAGTCTACCCAATGGGTGGCTAGCTTCGTCTCGCCGTTGGGGACCGTAGAGTACATTGATGTCTACGTGTGCTTCTATTCTTGTAGACAGTGTTGGGCCTCCAAGAGCAGAGGTTTGTAGAACAGCAGCAAGTTTCCCTTAAGTGAATCACCCAAGGTTTATCGAACTCAGGGAGGTAGAGGTCAAAGATATCCCTCTCAAGCAACCCTGCAATTAAGATACAAGAAGTCTCTTGTGTCCCCAACACACCCAATACACTTGTCAGATGTATAGGTGCACTAGTTCGGCGAAGAGATAGTGAAATACAAGTAATATGGATGATTATAAGTAGTAACTGCAATCTGAAATAAAGATGACAGCAAGCAAACATGTAGCAGAACTTGATGTAAACGGTGTTTCAATGCTTAGAAACAAGGCCTAGGGATCATACTTTCACTAGTGGACACTCTCAACAATGATCTCATAATTGAATAAATAAAAGCTACTCTTAAACACTCTCTTCTTGGATAACAAACACCATTCATTGTGTAGGGCTACAAAAGCACACCTCAAGCCGGAGTAAACAAGCTCCACAACGTCATAAAGGAATCACACACGATGCGCACACTGTCACCGTCACACCGTGGAGAGTACCGGAGTTCATATTAAAGTAACCTATAGAGTGCATAATAGATAAAGAGTAACATCTACATATTCAACTAGATTAGCACAACTGAACACAAGTAAATACTACTCGGGATTATTCTCCTTCTTGATGAAGCAAGAGTACTATGCGTAGGGCTGCAAGAGCACACCTCAAAGTCTGAGTAAACAAACACCACAATTCCCAAGAATAAGCCATGATAAATGTCTAAATTATTCATAGAGTCACACAAGTACCACACTGTCACCTTGATACCATGTTGTCACAATGACTCCAGAAACTAGACAAAATCACTTGAGTAGCATAAACATTATTAATCTATTCAACGGTACTAGCAATACACATGATCACATAAAGATCACACCATGGGAGAGAGAGATGAACCACATAGCTACCGGTAGAGCCCTCAGCCTCGGGGGAGAACTACTCCCTCCTCATCATGGGAGTCAGCAGCGGCGATGAAGATGGCGGTGGTGTCGATGGAGATGACTCCGGGGGCAATTCCCCGTCCCGGCAGGGTACCGGAACAGAGACTTCTGTCCCCGCAACTTGTCGTCGATGGCGGCGGCGTTGCGGAACCCTTCTGGAAATATGACTTGGTTTTTCAGGGTTTACGCATCGGGGGGAATAAATAGGCGAAGGGGCAACGTCAGTGGAGGCCCGAGGGGACCAAACCATAGGCTGGCGCGGCTGGAGGTGGGGCCGCGCCACCAGGTGGTTTGGCCGCCTCCTGGCTCTTCTTCGTCTCTCCTTCGGACTTCGTGTACATGTTGGAAAAATAGGGACGTGGCCTTTTGTTTCGTGTAATTCCGAGAATATTCGCAGAAGTACTTTCCTGAAACCAAAAACAGCAGAAAACAGGGAACTGGCACTGTGACATCTTGTTAATAGGTTAGTCCCAGAAAATGCATAAAAATGATATAAAGTGTATACAAAACATGTAGCAATTGGTATAATATAAGCATGGAACATCAGAAATAATGGATACGTTGGAGACGTATCATACATGCCCGGCCAATACTTCCTAATCAAAGCTCCAACCAAGTTGTTAGGCGCACGGGCTCCCTCAGGATATGTCCAATTGCTGCACAATAATCAAACATTAGTACATGTCAAATTGTCCTGACCACAATGAAATTACCATGTTCAAAATTAGTATAGTCACTTACTTACCCTCATTAGGCACAATGAGGATTTTCTCCTCCTCGGTAGCCGGTTCCTTGCACTCCTCAGGGACCATGGATTCCCCACGAATCTTTGGCTTCTTCTGCGGCGCGGAGGCTCCCGTCTCCTCATCTCGAGACTCCGTCTCCTCGTATGGAGACTTCATCTCCTCGGAAGCCACGTCGCCAGAAGCGGAGGGTATGTCCGAAGACACGTCGCCCCCACCTCGTGCTCGTCCTGCACCTTGCCCTCGTCCTCCCTCACCTCGTGCTCATCCTGCACCTCGCCCTCGTCCTGCACCTCGTCCCTCGGAGGAAATGCATCGGTAGCTCCCCCTCATCCAGCACCTCCTCTCTCACCACTGTCAAACAAGTAACGCGGGTTCGGAATAGGTTCTCTTCCACTTTTAGTAGCCTTCTTCTGGCGCAACCCCTTCAGCAAGGAGGCGATGATTCCTTGCCTTGGCTCATCTTGGTCAATCACCTGCAGGAATAGATCTAAGCATTCAGTTCAATCCTCAAATGCATAGCAGTTAATCAATCTAATCTGTGAAACACAAAGGACAAATAAAAATGTTAGGCAACTAAATTGTTCACATGTCATGCAGAAATATGCCTCATATACTAGATTGGACACACAAATTCAGGGATGGAGTAAGCGAAACCAGTAGGATGCAGAATCTCTATATTCTTGCAATTTACAAGTTTCACTTACACCACCCCTGAATAACATAGTGTCACCCCATTTCAGTCATCAGCATTGTAAAAAAATAAAGTAGGGTAAACTCATACTTAATCATCAGCATTCTAGAGAATACAAACCTATAAACAAGATTCAAAAAAATTATGCCTCATACTTAGAATATTATTGGAAACACACAAACAATCCTGATAGCTTCGTTGAACCAAGTAGGAGGCACATAACTTATATGTGTGCATGATACAAGGTTCAACAAACTATCAGGATATCATATAGTGCGCCACTGATAACCCCCAAGAGCAGGGGATCACTGTAGCACCTCTCAATGTGGAAGTAAGGTATCGATCCGCAGGAGCAAGAAGGTAAAGTTAACTATTCCCTACAACTAAAGTGTCACAAGTTTTAGTTGATTATGCACTAAACAAGTTTAAGGAACAAGATGGTTGATTTAATGGATGGAAGTTTAATGTAACAAAACAAGAATGTAAAAGTGTCCCAATCCTCTTCAATGCAAGAGGACAAGACAAAGGTTTTCTCTTATAGGAACAATGGACATGGGTTCATGGGTTCACTTAATTCTCTCTCTCATCTACGGTGATTATCATGTTATAGATAAAGTACACACAATTGTCATGTTTTAATGGTAGCTTTTATGACGGCTATATGTCCTAAAACACATAGTTGAAAGAAGTACTCATTTGTGTTGCTATGTCACCCTCGTAAGGCTAGCGTGGTTGCTGTCACTCCCACATCATACTCTTCCTTTTTACCCCAGATAAAGGATGTTGGGCTGTATTTCACATGTCACTCAATACATATGCCGTGTCACATCGGCCATCCCGTACCTACATACATCATACTTCATAATGGACAATATTCTAAACACTAGTGCAATGATTCATAATTCGTGTGCATGACCACATCTCTCTCATCTATCCACACTTGGTGGTGTCAATCACCTCATGACAAGGATAAACAAGGCATTATGCATAAATCAAACCATCACATGCATCATAGAATATCTCCAAAGTATGACAAATCATAAAAGCTCCAACACAACGGTAAATGTATAACAAATCATCTCATACCACAATATCCACCATAAGAATTACATAGATAGATCCATACTTATGCAAGGCACATCATATGGACTCCAACAATGATCATACATAGAGAGATTGGATCAAGTTACCACCACAAACCCAAGTCCAGGGGGTGGACTACTCCCCTTCATCATGGAGACGGTGGAGAAGTCGTTGGAGAAGATGGAGACCACCCGGCAGCGCCCCGCCGGAGTTTTCCCCCTCCAATCTGCAGCTCCAGGTCTCTGTTTCTGTGTTTCTGCGGCGCTCCTTCCAGAGAACGTCGGGGGACTATTTTTATAGGGGTTTTAGGTCAAACGGAGTCGTGGGGAAAAGATCGACGGCAACGGAGCTCGAGGCTCCAAAGGTGGGTCCCACGCGGCCCTGTACCTGGCCGCGTGGGCCACCCTTTTGGCCTCGGGCCTCCGCTTGTTCGCTTCCTTCGCTCCCAAGTCTTCTTCCTTCCAAAAACTGATGCTCGTAAATTTCCAGGTCATTTGGACGTCGTTTGGGTCCCTGAAACATTAAAATATAGAAATAGGGTTTTCTGCCTGCGCAGGGTTAATTCCATAAAAATAGGAAACATATCAAATATTCCCAAAATCATTATAAAACAGTGATATAACCCTTATATGATGCAAATATGACTGGAATATAAGTAATATATGCAAAGTTCATGTATGCATTTTACATGCATCAACATCCCCAAGCTTAACCTATACTCGTCCTCGAGTATGAAGGTGATAAAACTAACATGGACTTTGCAATTTAATACTAACAATGGATATCAAAGATGATTACTATTGCTACATAGAGTCAAATGATTCATTCTTAAAAGGAGTAGCAATATGCAAGATAGTTTATGAAGTGATATCAAGTATTCAATGCAAGGATGTTCAATGATAATTCACAAAGTGTAACATAAGAGAAAAGTACTATGGACCACATGTATGCATAATAATAAGTAAGAACATCCTATAATGGTCATAGAGTATTGATGAAAATCTGAATATAAAAGGTGGACACTTTGGAAAGATATATATATGAGTAGAGGTAAAGCATGAATAAGTTTCATCTAACTTCTGAACTTCTCTACTTAAGTCAATGATTGTAATATGGTAATCCTTGGTGTCAAGCTCTCATTCCCCTATCATAGCATCTTGAATGATTAAGTTTAAAGTGAAAGCAAATACGAGTAGTGTGCTTGACAAAGTACAGGTTGAAAGTCTCATGCCCCTTGAATACAAGTACCTACTCCATGTGTTACTCAACTTGGAAAACAAAGCAAGTTCAAGTTAAATATCATTGTAAGTAATAATAGTATCATTAAGAGCGTCAACTGGGGTACCTCTTGTCCCAGGATATGGAACAAGCCCATATCAAAATGACAAGACAAACAAACACAATGAACAATCTCAACACCCTTTTTATTTACCATTGATAGCTTTTTATTGTAAGGTGTATCACAGAAGGTTCACCATAGCATGTAAGTAAATTTCCACCATGAATGATGCATGGCTTAGATTAGCGGCCCAGGCGTCTCTCTAACCATTTATACAAACTCATTTAAACTCACTTCATTTCCACATTTATTTCACCCATGGTAAGCATCCATAAACAAAAGTACATGATATCAACTAAATGAATGAAGTGCAATGTTGAAAGCTTGCCATGTGACAGCACATATGAGCTAACTCTCAACCAAAGACATTTGTCAAGCCCACAACATCATAATTTTAATCACAATGGGTCATATTTTATTTATGCAATGAAAGTAAAGTGTGCATCAAGTTCGAGAGAGCTATATAACCAACTTTTCCCATAACAATCAACAACATAAGCATTTTCATTCAGAGGTATAGATAACACAAATATCATGATAAACATACTCGGAATAGCATAAAGCTAATAGGTAGATATGGTGGACTCACTGGAAAAACTTTGGTTGAAGGTGTTGGAAACAAGTTTTTGCTTGTTGGAATTTTTGGGCTAGCAAGAGGGAGAAAGTTGACCATCTAAATGCATGCATGAGTGTCCATAGAACTAACTAATCCATGTTAAAACAAGGTAAAATAACATTTAGCATCAAAACATGAATAAAAGATAGCTCTTGATAAAATATTTGCAAATTATTACTCATTAACAAGCTCATGAATCATGCAATTATATGTATCTTTTAAAATTAACTCAACATCCCTTTTCCCAATCTTATAATAGCATCCAACATAATTCAACCCAAATTTCCAGTAGCTCTCTCATATATAAATGATAGTGTGGTGGTCTCACAAAATAAAAATCAAACCTAAACAAACAAAAAGACGCTCCAAGTTTATGCGATAAAGTGTTTCGATCGAAAAACAGAAGTTAGACGTGTGCAAACCGAGAGTGTGTAGGTCCAGTGGGGTTGTCTTCACATCCCCAAGCTTATGGTCTTCACCATCCTTGGATAGCTCTTGGTGCATCTCCTCTAATCCCTGTGAAAAAACTTCAAAACACCGTTTCTCCCATTTCTTTTTCTGGGGGCATTAGTAGTGATAAACAAATAGATTTCTTGCTGCATATAATCCTTAGACAAAAATTCATATGAATGTCCAGAAAGTGTATAATGTTGTATGCCTACTCATAAACTCAATTGGATCAAAAAGATTCAAGTTAAAAGTTCTAAGCATGCATCAAACAAAATGGGACAGAATCTGTCCAGAAAAACAGCAGCAGCAAACGTATTTTTCTACCCTACTTAACTTTGTCGGAAAATTCCGAAAAAATTCATGCATACAGAGGATGAAAAGTTGCCACTACAGTTCAAATATGAGCTCATTCGGAGTTACAGAATAAGAATTAAAAATCATACCGTGCACAGATTCGTGCAGGAATAAAATCTCCGAACGCTATAAGCAACTTTTTCAACCAAAATGAGTAAAACTTGGCACTTTATTAAAAATTCCAGAAACTAAACTAAACACTAAGTCTCTTGTTACAGCAAGAGGACACAAAGAAAATCACAAATAAAAACAACCGGGTTGCCTCCCGTAAAGCGCTTTCTTTATAGCCATATAGCTAGGCTTCTTACTTGATGTTTATTGTAGATGAAGCTCATGAGGGAGCTTGAACTTTGATGTGCCCTCTTCCTTGGAAAGTGTTCATGCATAATACCAGGATCCCATGGTGTTCTCAAACCAATCAAAATAATAGTCAAGTTGAACCCTAGTTGAGAGAAAAACAAAACACAAAAGTAATAACAACGAAGTCTAACTTTCTTTCTATGCATTGGCATTTTGTATATGAATGAATCAATAAATAGAAGTTTCCAATGCATATTAACAATATTTACTTGCAGCATAATTATTAGTAGCATAAAGAGGGTTCTTATCACCTCCTTTCATAATAGTTGCAAGTAGTAGAAAAATTCAACCATATAACCACAAGAATCATTCAACTTAGATAATTTAGGCACATAAAGAGGATTATTAAATTTATTTGGAATTCATTAGCATGCTTCCCTCTTTCAAAATAGTTAATAAGATCAATATCAAGTTTAATATCATGATTGCAACAAAGATTTGGAACTAAAGATAATTGCAAACCACATAAGTATTTCTCAACATAAGCAAATTTCTCCTCTATGGTGTAGTTAGGAGAATTCAAGAACAAGTAGGACTCTCATGAGTAAGAGTACTATCACAAACAGCAAGTATATCATTTTTATCCTCACATAATTTAGTAACAACTAAACATGGAGGTTTATCAATAAGCATAGGACCATCATCTAAAGCATTATCATATAGCATATTTAAGCAATACTCCTCATTATCATCAATAAGTTCACTAGTAGTATTATTAAAAGTAAAGGAGCATTATTAGTTTCATCATAATAGCATGGGTTATCATATAGGACCATAGAATTTTCAGTTTCACACTCATCATAACATGGGTTCTCATAAATAACAAAAGATTTTTGAGTTTGAGTGCTACTATCAAATGTTGATGGTGAAGTGGGAGATCCAACTCTTCCCCAAGCTTAGGTTGGAACACATCCATTTCAATCTCCTCTTCACATACTTCCTCTTCCAAGCTTATGTTTTCATCATCCTCTTGGGGTTGCACGGGCATCCCCAAGCTTAAGCTTTTGTCATCTTCTTCCTGCAAAATATTAGAGCTTTCTTTGGCAGCTCTCTTCCTTGTGTCAACAACATAGATATTTTCATTAAATTCAAGTATGCAGAGATCAAGGATATTGGCAATAAAAACTTTAAATTGAGAAGCTATAGGGCAGGTTTCATGTTCATCAATGAAGGTGTATAATTCATAGGCTGCCATAAAAATAACAAATTGCTCTACTTCTTCCATCCCTAAGTGAGCATAATTCCATGTATGATAAGTTGCAATAACATGTTCTCTATTGGAAGGGCATTGGAATTCAAAGTGTCTAAAGTATTCAGAGCAACAAGTTTCTTCCTTATGATAATTAAGCAGCACACTAGCAATTTTATTTAGAAGCTCTATGTATTCTCCTAATCTTTTCCCTTCATTTGATTTTCTAAATTCAGCAGCCATCATGGCGTTTTCATAACAGTTTTCCATTTTCTAATTTTTTTGGGTTTTTGATATATAAAACTGAAAGTAAAACTAATGAGAAACTCACAACCAAACAAGTTTAAAGGAACCTCCCCAAGCTTAGATGATTGCAAGATATAAAACAAAAAATAAATCTAAAGTCTAGTGCACACAAGAATAAAACTTAAGCGCTACGCTCCCCGGCAACGGCGCCAGAAAAGTACTTGATAACCCCCAAGAGCAGGGGATCACTGTAGCACCTCTCAATGTGGAAGTAAGGTATCGATCCGCAGGAGCAAGAAGGAAAAGTTATCTATTCCCTACAACTAAAGTGTCACAAGTTTTAGTTGATTATGCACTAAACAAGTTTAAAGAACAAGATGGTTGATTTAATGGATGGAAGTTTAATGTAACAAAACAAGAATGTAAAAGTGTCCCAATCCTCTTCAATGCAAGAGGACAAGACAAAGGTTTTCTCTTATAGGAACAATGGACATGGGTTCATGGGTTCACTTAATCCTCTCTCTCTCATCTACGGTGATTATCATGTTATAGATAAAGTACACACAATTGTCATGTTTTAATGGTAGCTTTTATGACGGCTATATGTCCTAAAACACATAGTTGAAAGAAGTACTCATTTGTGTTGCTAGGTCACCCTCGTAAGGCTAGCGTGGTTGCTGTCACTCCCACATCATACTCTTCCTTTTTACCCCCAGATAAAGGATGTTGGGCTGTATTTCACATGTCACTCAATACATATGCCGTGTCACATCGGCCATCCCGTACCTACATACATCATACTTCATAATGGACAATATTCTAAACACTAGTGCAATGATTCATAATTCGTGTGCATGACCACATCTCTCTCATCTATCCACACTTGGTGGTGTCAATCACCTCATGACAAGGATAAACAAGGCATTATGCATAAATCAAACCATCACATGCATCATAGAATATCTCCAAAGTATGACAAATCATAAAAGCTCCAACACAACGGTAAATGTATAACAAATCATCTCATACCACAATATCCACCATAAGAATTACATAGATAGATCCATACTCATGCAAGGCACATCATATGGACTCCAACAATGATCATACATAGAGAGATTGGATCAAGTTACCACCACAAACCCAAAGTCCAGGGGGTGGACTACTCCCCCTTCATCATGGAGACGGTGGAGAAGTCGTTGGAGAAGATGGAGACCACGCCGGCAGCGCCCCGCCGAGTTTTCCCCCTCCAATCTGCACTCCAGGTCTCTGTTTCGGTGTTTCTGTGTTTCTGCGGCGCTCCTTCCAGAGAACGTCGGGGGACTATTTTTATAGGAGGTTTTAGGTCAAGACGGAGTCGTGGGCGAAAAGATCGACGGCAACGGAACCTCGAGGCTCCAGAAGGTGGGTCCCACGCGGCCCCTGTACCTGGCCGCGTGGGCCACCCCCTTTTGGGCCTCGGGCCTCCGCTTGTTTGCTTCCTTCGCTCCCAAGTCTTCTTCCTTCCAAAAACTGATGCTCGTAAATTTCCAGGTCATTTGGACGTCGTTTGGGTCCCTGAAACATTAAAATATAGAAATAGGGTTTTCTGCCTGCGCAGGGTTAATTCCATAAAAAATAGGAAACATATCAAATATTCCCAAAATCACTATAAAACAGTGATATAACCCTTATATGATGTAAATATGACTGGAATATAAGTAATATAGTGTAAAGTTCATGTATGCATTTTACATGCATCAGCCACATCATTTTAATCATCGGCATTCTAGAAATGAAGTAGGGTCAACTGAAAAGCATGCCTAGGGTTACATTTGCAATCTAGATGCAGAACAACAAAATTATCGCTTCTCGTTAACTTCTCGGTCGACCCAAGAGAAGAGTATCGGCCGATTTATCGGTTTTATCGGCAAGGTTTTTTTAAATCTCGGGTTTTCCTAACCGAAATAATGTAAAATATGCTATATTACACACACACACATGACAAATAAATTGTGCTCTAAGCCTTAAAAATATGCTATAATAGTATATTCAATATTTACATGACCATCTAGGCATTTACCATCACGTTTTGCTCCAAGCCTTCAAAAATCACATAAATTGCCAAATCTAGGTGCACACACATGACAAACAATGATAAATAAACAAAGTCCAGCAATACATATTACATAGTAAGGTCCACAAACACACAAATCACCATAGTTTTGCATAGTTGCATGACAAAGCAAAATAGGAAACTAGCAAACAACACACATAGAAGTATTTTTTTTGAAGCAATACAATCTCCTGCAACTACACTGTTGCTTTTATTCTCACAATGCTATTGCTACCAATCTGCTGCAGGTTGCAGCTACACTCAAAGAATGAGACTCGAGAGGGACGAGATAGTACCGTGGCCCGTTGGCGTGTGGAGCTTTAACCGGTTGCTGCTGTCCTGGATGAGGGGTGGCGAGGGGGGAGCTGCTCTGCTGCCTGCTGGATGAGAGACGAGGTGGCGGACGATGCTGCTCCGACCGTCGTGGACGATGGCGCCAGCGGAGATGGCAGGGACGGGCGGACGGTGCTAGAGACGGGACGCACGGACGGGGACGAGCACGGACGGGGACGCACGGACGGAGACGGCGCAGGAGCTCGGGCCGGGCTAGATTCCAGCCGCCGTGTTCCACGACACCGGCGCATCGTTCAGATTGAGCGGAGGAGAGGACCTAGCGGGCCGGCCGGGCGGGGAGGCGGGGCGGGGCGTGGTCGCTGGAGTGGGCGACCGGAGGAGAGGACCTGGCAGGCGGGGCGGGGCGTGGTCACGGCGGCGCTAGGGTTGGGGTCAGGACGTGGTGAAAGGATCGGTATGACACCTAGAGGGGGGTGAATAGGTGCTACTTCAATTTTAGTTCTTTTTCGAATTAGGCTTGACACAAAGGTAAATTCTCTAGATATGCAACTACGGTGAATTTACCTATATGACAAGCTAGCAACTAAGCACGGTATAACAAGTAAAGACGGTAAACAAGGATAGAGGTAACCGAAGTGAAAGCACGCGGAGACACGGATGTATTTCCGAGTTCCTCCTTTTTAGGGGAGTACGTCTCATTGGAGAGGTGTGAGCTACCACAAAGGTCAAAACTCAACCGCCACAAAGGCGTCACCCTATTCTCCGATGAACCGCACCACAAAGGTTTGGTTCACCTTCCACTATCGGAAACCTTCAAGGCGGAGTCCGGAGCCTTTACAACAATGATTCGGGGCACAACCCACAACGGGATTGGGGGGGGCTCCCAAACAGCTACAAATCTGTCACAAAGACAAGAGGTGAGTACAACAAGAAGCTAGGTTTTCCAAAGGAAATCCTAGCAAAGGGGCCCTTAAGTAAATAAGGGGGAAATGTAAATCGGCTTGGTGAAGATGTAGATCCGGGCCTTCTCCTTCAATCCTCCAAAGATCAACAAGTTTGGGTGGAGGGATTGGGAGATCTAGTGATTCTTGAGCTTGCAACAATGGTGTTCTTCTTATGTGGGCGAGCTGCTTGTCCAAAGGTAGATGAAGGGGTATATATAGTCCTCTTCAAAATATGGCCGTTGAAGAGGTAAGTGTCGTTGCAGTGCAGAGAAGATCCGGTTGTGGGGCCGGCATCAACCGGCTGGAGGGCCGGACCAACTCCCGAGACAACCGGCCTCCTGGCCGGCCTAAACCGGCTGGAGGACCTGCCTATCACCTGAGCCAACCGGCCTCTGGGCCGGCCAAAACCGGCTGGAGGGCCGGCCTGGTCGCTGGAGAGGTCTGCCAGGCACACAAGCCAAACCGGCCTTGGGGCCGGCCTAAACCGGCTTGGGGGCCAGCCTGGCTCCCGAGCGAACCGGCCATGGAGCCGGCCAGAACCGGCCTGGGAGCCGACCTTGCTCCCGAGCGAACCGGCCGTGGGGCCGGCCAAAACCGGCTGAGAGGCCGGGCTGGCACCCGAACAAACCGGCCACGGGGCCGGCCAAAACCGGCTGTGAGGCCGGCACACCGAGCCTTCCGGCCTTGGGGCCGGCCAAAACCGGATGTGAGGCCGGCCTGGGCACCTGAGCCAACTCCGCTTCTTCTCCCTTCACGCCACACTTTCCGATACCCGGTATTTCTTCCTTTTTGCATAGTAAGAGATCCACTAATATCTTTTGAAGTATATGGTCATATTTCCTGTAGACACTTAGCGGTGTGTTAAAAGTTCCAAGTGTTGTGATCAAACATTAAAACAGGATTAACGGATTTTGTCCTTTCAATCTCCCCCTTTTTGATGTTTGATGACAACACACGGATTTGCAAAAAAAAAGTATCTCATTTAAGCATGGCAAAGTTTTTGAGGGAAGCTCCCCCTTAAACTTATAAGCCAACAAGGTATACAAGTAAAATAAGCTCAAATGACAACTTGAAGCAAGCACAATATAAGGACTATGTGAGTAAGGGATATGTGACAATTCTCATCATAGACATCATAAATGTGTAGAGCAATTTTCTCACCATATGCTTCAAATAGATATAATCGCAATTTTCTCACCATATTCTTCAAATAGATATAATCTTGGAATAGAATTACTTTGTAATGGACTCCGAAATAATAGACGATAAGCCGGGGAAGTCCTTACAATAACATAAGGGGGTCCATAAAATCCTTACAATAACCATGACATAAGTTCCATAGTACACCACAAATAGAGTTCACTCAAAAACTTAAAACAACAAATTCGATGCAAATGAAACACGGGAAATATGAAAGCGCAAATGGATGCAATGCAATGCAAATCCCCAGAGAAATCTCTCCCCCTTTGGCATCAAGACACCAAAAAGGGAGAAAGTGACGTGAATGTCCATGGTCAATCATCTTCATCATACTCATCGTCCTCCTCATCATCATCATCAGCAGCAATCTCAGCATCATGAGCAGCGGTACCAGAGCTAGACTGACCAGGGTCGCCGCCCTGCCAATACGGAGCTAGAGAGGATGCATCATCACCAAACCAGTAGGTGTACTTGTTCTGGGCCATGTAGGTGTTCTCAGAAACTTCAGCGGAGCTGGATGAGTAAGTGACACCGAGTTTATCCATGATGGCACGCTGATGGCGGCTGGATGCTTTCTACTTCTTGTAAGACTTGTATTCAGATTTCCTCTTGTGAGCAAAGAAACAGTTCATCCTCTTGAGAGCTTCAACAAGGCCACCCTTGTGCTGAGAATCATCATCAACAACAGGAGCATCACTAGGAGGCGGAAAAACAGGAGCACCCTCAGGCAAAGCGCGGAGACCAACAAGTGGAGGGGAAACCAGCACATACGACTGGACAACTTCTTCAGGCAACTTGGTGTTGATAAGAGTCTACAGGAGTGAACAATAAATGGGAACCCTGCACTTGACCACCACAACCTGCATCTCTTGCCAAATGTAATCAAGCACATCAATCCGCTTCTTCCTGAGATAAAGATCATAGATGTGATGAAGACAATTACACATCCGCTCACAAACAAGACACTTCTCTCCAAACTTGCTGGCAAGGTAGTTCCTCAGAATGGTGTAAACCATTCTCCAAAAAGGATACATATGAGTAACATTGGGAATTTTGTCACGAAGCCCTGTCCCTGGAGGGTAGCAATGACGGATACCACTCTCAGCTGGAATAAGTTTCTAAAGATGGAGACGAACATACATTGGGCAAAAAGGCAGTTCCTCAAGACCAAACAGAGCTCCAAACTCAGCCAACATGGAGGAACACTGAGTATCAGCAGTAATCCATGTCAAGGTCCTCTTACCCCGTACTTTGGTGAAAACAACAGTGGCATAAAATTGCTGAATTAATTCAGGAGAATATGGGGTATCGACTGTCATAAGCTTAGAGATCTGATGAAAATCCAAAATATCCATCACAAGAGGCCACTCTTCTCTAGCTTGAGCAAGGTTGAAATACTCCACAGCAACATGATTATTCTTTTGGATTGCTAAGCGTTCATGAAAGATTTGCTGATGCAACTTGCAATAGAATCTAGGATCATCTAGACATGTGGACTGTGGAAACTCGTAAGGATTGAACTCCAAGCGAGCTTTCTTGATCAAACTAGGTTTCACACCTACCCAAGTTTCACGAACAGGTTCATCGGGATTCACACAAGGCTGTTTACCTTTCTTTGCCTTTTGCTGCACAACCTTGGGAGCAGGCCTTGCCGCGGTCTTCTTGACTGCACCACTTTCTTGAGTTTCTTGGCCTTGGGCAAGGAGGAGGAATCAGCAAGGAAATCCTCCTCATCAACAATGTCATCTAGGCCATCAAATGTCTTGCTCTTGCCAGCCCTGCTGGACTGAGGGACCTCCTCCTCCTAATCATCTTCCCAACTTCCATCTTCAACTTTGAGAGGAGCTTCAAGGACCACCAACAATGGAGGAGATCTCCCCAAAAAGACCACCAAGAGAGAAACTATATGGAGGGGTGGAAGATCGGGGAGAGTTGCTTCAGATCCATGGAGAGAATGGAGGGGGGAGGGGCTCAATGTGTGGGGGAGGTGGAGGAGCTCGAGGTGAGGGAGGGGGCAGCAATGGAGGAGAGGCACAGGGTGGAGAAGAATGATAACTGTTGGGGTCGACACCCCCGTGCGAGACATAAGAGAACTGTTGGGCGCGCCGGCCCTGGAGCCGGCTTTGGCCGGGCGAGAGGCCAGGCAAGGGCCTGAGCCAACCGGCACTGGATCCGGCACATGCCTGACGGGCGACCGGGCGAGGTGCAGAGCAGACCGGCCCTGGAGCCGGCCTTTATCGGGCGAGAGGCCGGGCACGGACCCGAGCCAGCCGGCCCTGGGACCGGCCTTGGCCGGGCAGGATGCCGGGCCAGGCGCAGGGAGGCATTTTCTTCTCCGATAGCTGACCACTTTCTTGATGTTGACGAACTTGAGCTCCAATCATTTTGCATTTTCAAGAATACCACTTAGCAAGAATAGCACTGAGCAAACGTTGAGTGATCCGTCTTCAAGAATATTCATTGAGCAACCTTTGAGTGATCCGGGGAGATGCAAAAACATGAAGAAAAGTTCACACATCCAATGGAAAATATAAAACCTCCAAATGAGCAACATTGGATGTGATGCAAAAAGATGATGAACAACGAATATGCATCAAAACCCATGGAAAACCAACTCTTCAAAGAGAAGAGGGCGGTGGCCTAGGCCACCATGTATGAGTTTGTGGTGTGACACCGCGAAGATGTATCTTGGGTTCACGGCCACTACTCGTCATTAAGCTCACAATTCATGGAATGAAAATAGAGAGACAAATGAGTTCTTAATGTCGGCATAATGGGGGGAGGGATAGTCCAATGGATTAGGACCGCACTCCCCCTATGTCCATGCCTACACCTAAACCAAATAGATAGTCAAGAAATAGGTGTGTATGCAAGATAGTCAAGCCACGCTCCTTGAATCCACGATATTTAGCTCATGCCTCAAATAAGTGAATCTTGCTTCATCAAGTGGCTTCGTGAACATATCGGCAAGTTGGTTCTTGGTTGGAATATAGCCAAGCTCAATGTCACCCCGGTTAATGTGATCACGAATAAAGTGATATCGAATCTCAATATGCTTCGTTCTTGAGTGTTCCACCGGGTTGTGACCAATCTTGATAGCACTTTCATTGTCACATAAAAGAGGCACTTTGTCACAATGGACACCGTATTCCTTTAAAGTTTGCCTCATCCATAACAATTGAGTGCAAGCACTAGCGGCTGCCACATACTCGGCTTCGGTGGTGGAGAGAGATATGCAATTTTGCTTCTTAGAAGACCAACTCACCAAGGACCTACCAAGGAATTGGCATGCCCCGGAAGTTGATTTCCTATCATCCTTACAACCAGCCCAATCCGAATCCGTGTACCCGGCAAGAGAGAAGTTGGAGCCCTTAGGATACCACAAACCAAACCTTGAGGTATGAACCAAATATCGAAGGATTCTATTGACCGCTTGCAAGTGGCTTTCTTTAGGAGCCGCTTGATACCTTGCACACACCCCTACACTCAACACAATATCGGGTCTAGATGCACAAAGATAAAGCAAAGAACCAATCATAGAGCGATAAAGTTTTTGATCAACATCTTTACCCTTGGATTAAGTTCAAGATGACATTTGGTGTCCATAGGAAACCTCTTCTCTTAGCATCTTGCATCTTGAACTCTTGAGCATGTCTTGGGTAAATTTTGTTTGAGAGATGAAAGTCCCTCCACTCAATTGCTTGATCTCAAAACCAAGGAAGAACTTCAACTCTCCCATCATGGACATCTCGAACCTATCGGTCATAAGCTTTGAAAATTCATCATTAAAAGCTTTGTTAGATGAGCCAAAGATAATATCATCAACATAAAGTTGGCATATGAAAAGCTCCCCTTTAACCCTCTTGGTAAAGAGGGTGGGATCGATTTGCCCCACTTCAAATCCACGGTCTAGCAATAGCTCTCTTAGGTGCTCATACCAAGCACGAGGTGCTTGTTTGAGACCATAGAGCGCCTTATCAAGCTTGTAGACATGGTTAGGGAAGTTTGGGTCCTCAAATCCCGGTGGTTGCTTAACATATACCAACTCCTTTAAAGGACCATTAAGAAAAGCACTTTTCACATCCATTTGTTGCAATTTAAAATTATGATGTGATGCATATGCAAGAAGGATACGGATGGACTCAAGGCGAGCCACGGGTGCATAAGTCTCTCCAAAATCAATGCCTTCAACTTGAGAGTACCCTTGTGCAACCAATCTTGCCTTGTTCCTCACAACCATTCCATGTTCATCTTGCTTGTTCTTGAATATCCACTTTGTGCCTATAACATTGCGGCAATCTTTTGGCTTCTCAACTAAATTCCACACTTTGTTGCGCTTGAAGTTATTGAGTTCATCATGCATAGCTTCCAACCAATCCGGATCTTCAAGAGCTTCAAAGACTTTCTTTGGTTCCACCATGGAGATGTGCTTGATGCTCACTAAAGTTAGCCAATTGACCTCTTGTGGTAACACCCTTTCTTCGGTCACTAATAATGCTTCAAGATGCATACTCTTTCTTCTCATATTTCTTTTAGCTCTTTCTAGACGAGGTTTCGATATCTCTATTGGATCTTGGAGGTATCACTTGATCATCTTGATCATTTGAGTCCCCGTCTTGACCGGAGTGGTGACCTTGATCATCATTTTGCACATCTTCAACAATAGAAGGAGAGGGTTGATCTTGGTCATGACCTTGGCTAGCATCAACAATAGGAGAGCTTGGTTCTTGCATAGCAACTTGGTCAACTTGAGGAGGGTCTTGAACTTGTTCTTGGGTAGGTGCTTCATTTGCTTCCATGGAGGCGCCGGTTCAACTTGTGATGATGTGATCTCCACTTGAGTGGAGCTTGTACTTGCTTGACTTGCTTGAGGAGGCTCATGATGGATCTCAATAGGGCGAAAGAAACCAACGCCCATTCTTCTTATTGCATCTTGAGGTTCCTCAATATCTACATCACAAACATGAAATTGCGCCACTTGGGAGCCGTCATTCTCATCGAACCTCACACTACAAGATTCCACAACTCTCCCTAAGGATTTGTCGTAGACTCTATAAGTGTGAGAGTCCGCACCGTAACCAACAAAAACACCCTCTAAAGCTTTAGATTCAAATTTAGATAAACGAACACCTTTGATTTTGTAGAAACACTTACAACCAAACACACGGTAGTAGGAGATATTGGGCTTGTTGCCGGTAAGCATTTCATATGGAGTCTCCTTTCTCCAACACGAAAGAATAACCGGTTAGATGAGTGACACGCCGTGGAGATGGCCTCGGCCCACAAGAAGAGCGGAGACTTAAACTCCGCCAACATGGACCTTGCCATATCCATGAGAGTCCGGTTCTTCCTCTCGGCTACACCATTTTGTTGAGGGGTATATGCAGCGGAATATTGATGACGAATTCCCTCTTCACTAAGAAACTCATTTAGGGTGTAGTTCTTGAACTCGGAGCCATTGTCACTCCTAATGGCCAATATGGGAACATTGTGTTGACGTTGAACTTCATTGGAGAAGTCGATGACGGCTTGTTGAGTCTCATCCTTCGACTTGAAGAAATAAACCCAAGTAAATCTTGAATAGTCATCAACAATCACCAAACAATATTTCTTCCCACCAAGACTAGGTTGAGGCACGGCACCAAAGAGATCAACATGAAGAAGTTCCAATATCCTCTTTGATGAAATGATAGTCTTGCTTGAGTGGGGAGAATCATGCATCTTTCCTTCAACACAAGCCCTACAAAGACGATCTCTAGAAAAAGAAACATCCTCTTTTAGTCCAAGAATGTGGCCACCCTTGTGAAGACTTTGCAAAGTTCTCATGTTGACATGGGACAAGCGGCGATGCCACAACCACCCCACGTCGGCCTTTCCGAATAGGCATATTGCTTGAGTGTTGGTTGACCCCGAAAAGTCCACCACAAACAACTCATGTTCAACATACCCAACGAACATGACCTTTAGAGTCTTGCTCCTCAAGAGTACCACCATATCAATAGTAAAATAGACATCAAAGTTCATCTTATTAAGTGCACGAACGGACATAAGATTGTAACCGAGAGACTCGACAAGCATGACATTTACAAGGGTGATATCCTTTGCAACTACCACCTTGCCGAGACTCTTTACCTCAGCTTTTGACTTATCACCATAAGAGACGGTTGCATGATTTAGATTTGGTCTCAACTCCGTCATAATCTCCTTGCTTCCGGTCATATGACTAGTGCATCCACTATCAACCACCCATTTAGACCCACCGGAAGCATAGTCCTACAAGAAATCATTGCTTGGATTTAGGTACCCATTTCTCAATGGGTCCTCTTTTGTTAGCAACAAGGGTCTTAGGAACCCAAATAGTAATCAATGTAACCATCATAAGGACCAACATATTGTGCATAAACATCCCCATAATAGTCAACATAAAGAATGTAGTTGGGATTGTTATGCCCCGCAAAGTCACTACGAGTGGTCTTGCCCCTAGTGGCATTACCACCCGCAATGGAAGTCTTGGCTTGTGCGGGCTTGGTCTTGTTCTCCTTGTTGTTGCTCTTCTTGTTCTTTGCCTTGGCTACATAACCAAGACCCTCCTTCCCTTTGTGTGGCTTTTGCTCAAAAGCATAAGCAACAACCTTTTCTTTACCTTTGGGCGTAGAGGTCTTGGCACTAGTGGCCTTGGCAAGATCCACCTTCAACCTAGCATTTTCCTCAATAACATTTGCATGATCACGAGAGAGAATAGAGGTACTAGGTGAAGTAGATTTAGAAAGTTGAGTTTGAAGTTGCTCATGAGACTTGACAAGGTTGGAGTGTTCACTTTCCAAGGCCTTGTGAGCCTTGTCAAGCTTCTCCAAATCCTCAAGAAGTCTAGCATTAGCAGCCACAAATTCGACTTTCTCCTTTTTAATCACTTTATATTTAGCAAAGACATGATCTCTATCTTAATGATTTTAGCAATTATTTCATCATTTTTATCATCAAGAGACTCAAGTCTTTCCTCAAGAGTAGTTCTATATTCACTCTCTTCTTCAAGAGAAGCATTCAAGGATTCTATGGAAGCATTCAAGGATGCTATGGTGAGAGAATCCTCTCTCTCAATTTTACCCTTGTCTTCAAGTTCTTCGGCCCCACTAAGTTGTCTCAAGAGAGACTCAACATGTTCCTTAGCTTCACCTTGCAAGTTAGCCACAAAAGTATCGAAAGCATCGAGAGCAACAAGTTCTTTCTTAACCACAAGACTAGATTCATCATTCATTTCATGCATGGTCTTGGGTGTAGAAGATGATACCTCGGTAACTTTAGCCATGAGGCAACGAGCGTTGTTGGTGGGGAGATTTTCATTGGGGGATTCAAAGAGAGAAGATGATGGAGTTGATACAATAGCCAATGCGGCCACCTCGTCGGTGGGTTCATCTTCTTCTTCGGAATCTTCGGAAGGATACTCTTCTTGAGCCACCAACACAATTCTCGGTGCCTTCTTGAAGAATGGCTTCCTCTTGCTAACGGGCTTCTTTTGAATCAACTTCGAGTGATCCTTTGGGACAAGCCTTCCACCATGTTGTTCTCGGTTCTCATAAGGGCAATCCTTGATGAAGTGATGCTTGTCATGACAATTGTAGCAAGTCTTTATCCTTGTAGCAAACTCCTTCTTCCCACTTGGATTGTTCTTTAGATCAACTTGAGCCTTTGCCTTGGCCGGGTCACGCCAAAAGTCCTTGTTGCAAGAGCTATGTGACCATGGAGGGCTTGTTCAAGGTCATCGGGGGAAGGTTGCTTGGGCATGCTTCAATTTCCACACTATCATCAAGACTCACCACCTTGGCCTTCAAAGCAAGTGAGGGACCTTGTTTCATTCCCATGGCCCTAGCACGGTTGTCTTGAGCATTCTTGGTGGCAACCTTGGAGGCTTGGATTCTTGCATAACTTCATTGGATGACATTTCAAGGTAGTTGTGTCTTCCTTGTATGGCCTTCAATCAATGGGCTCAAAAGGCATGAGAGCATTCACATACTTCCTCTTGATCCAAGCATCATCCGCATAGGTTGCCCCTACATTATAAAAGGCTTTGGCAAGAATCTTGAGTCTTCCATACATCTCCTCATGAGTTTCATTATCAAGCATGTAGAAGCCTTCGGCTTCATTGTTCAAGCATCAAATCTATTCCTCTTCATGCTTTCATTTCCAAGAAATGCCACCTCAAGGCAATCCCAAGCTTCTTTGGCGGTGGAGACATGTGAATGTGATGCATGCCATTTTCTCCAACGGCAAGTTCAATCATGTGGAGAGCGGAGGCATTGAGTTGTTTCTCGGCCACCTCTCTTCTTGACAAGTTGTTAGGATCCACAACCTTGTATCCATCTTTGATGATCCTCCAAAGCTCGATAGAGGAACTGTTGACATGAGATTTCATTGAGTGTTGCCAACTAGGAAAAGCCAATGCATTAAGCTTAGGTGGAGGACCTAAAGGGTTTATGCGGGTATAAGGGATAGGTGGGTCGGGAGAGTACACATGAGAAACCGCATGGTAACCTTCCTTCCCACCATCATGCTCGGATGTGGATGGAGGGGATCTTTAATTTTGGTTTCTTCATCCCCCTTAGTGAGATCGGCTTCTTTAGCCTTCCTCTTTTTCTCTTTTTCCTCCTCGGTTTCACCGTCATTGGAGTTAGCGGAGTCCTCTTCCTCTAAAGGAGTGTGATCTCCGAAGGAGCCTTCCCATTTGTGAGTTTTAGGAGCAAGTCCCGCATCTCATCAATTTTGACATCCATGGACGATTTAATGATGTTTCCATCGCTTTGAGATCGGCCATGGATGCCGGAGTGGTTTGGTCCGTCTCGGAGTCATTATCACTTGTCATACTTCTCTTAGGTGGTTAAGCCCAACAAGAGAGCCGAGGCTCTGATACCAATTGAAAGGATCGGTATGACACCTAGAGGGGGGGGTGAATAGGTGCTACTTCAATTTTAGTTCTTTTTCAAATTAGGCTTGACACAAAGGTAAATTCTCTAGATATGCAACTACGGTGAATTTACCTATATGATAAGCTAGCAACTAAGCACGATATAACAAGTAAAGACGGTAAACAAGGATAGAAGTAACCGAAGTGAAAGCACGCGGAGACACGATGTATTTCCGAGTTCCTCCTTTTTAGGGGAGTACGTCTCGTTGGAGAGGTGTGAGCTACCACAAAGGTCAAAACTCAACCGCCACAAAGGCGTCACCCTATTCTCCGATGAACCGCACCACAAAGGTTTGGTTCACCTTCCACTATCGGAAACCTTCAAGGCGGAGTCCAGAGCCTTTACAACAACGATTCGGGGCACAACCCACAACGGGATTGGGGGCTCCCAAACAGCTACAAATCTGTCACAAAGACAAGAGGTGAGTACAACAAGAAGCTAGGTTTTCCCAAAGGAAATCCTAGCAAAGGGGCCCTTAAGTAAATAAGGGGAAATGTAAATCGGCTTGGTGAAGATGTAGATCCGGGCCTTCTCCTTCAATCCTCCAAAGATCAACAAGTTTGGGTGGAGCGATTGGGAGATCTAGTGATTCTTGAGCTTGCAACAATGGTGTTCTTCTTATGTGGGCGAGCTGCTTGTCCAAAGGTAGATGAAGGGGTATATATAGTCCTCTTCAAAATATGGCCGTTGAAGAGGTAAGTGTCGTTGCAGTGCAGAGAAGATCCGGTTGTGGGGCCGGCATAAACCGGCTGGAGGGCCGGACCACCTCTCGAGACAACCGGCCTCCTGGCCGGCCTAAACCGGCTGGAGGACCGGCCTGCCACCTGAGCCAACCGGCCTCTGGGCCGGCCAAAAACCGGCTGGAGGGCCGGCCTGGTCGCTGGAGAGGTCTGCCAGGCACACAAGCCAAACCGGGGCCGGCCTAAACTGGCTTGGGGGCCGGCCTGGCTCCCGAGCGAACCGGCCATGGAGCCGGCTAGAACCGGCCTGGGAGCCGACCTTGCTCCCGAGCGAACCGGCCGTGGGGCCGGCCAAAACCGGCTGAGAGGCCGGGCTGGCACCCGAACGAACCGGCCACGGGGCCGGCCAAAACCGGCTGTGAGGCCGGCCTGGCACCCGAGCCTTCCGGCCTTGGGGCCAGCCAAAACCGGCTGTGAGGCCGGCCTGGGCACCTGAGCCAACTCCGCTTCTTCTCCCTTCACGCCACACTTTCCGATACCCGGTATTTCTTCCTATTTGCATAGTAAGAGATCCACTAATATATTTTGAAGTATATGGTCATATTTCCTGTAGACACTTAGCGGTGTGTTAAAACTTCCAAGTGTTGTGATCAAACATTAAAACAGGATTAACGGATTTTGTCCTTTCACGTGGTCACTGGAGGGGATCGATACAGAGAGTGAGGCAGGATCACTATGCTATTGGGGATAAGGTTAAGGCAACTCTACGCCGACGGCATTGCCGTCGGCGTAGATAATTTTTTTTTGAAACTTACTATTTTTCCTTTAGTTGTACTACACAATAATATAAGTTAGTCAAAATTTTAGTTGTACTACACAATAATATTAGTAAATATTCCCAAATTTTTGGTGGGGTTCCGACGTTCCGGGGACCCGCTTCGGCGAAACCCCGAATCCGCTGGAAAAAAGTCAAAGTTCCCGTCTACCCCCTTGACCGGAGCCGAGAGGGGGTAGGCTAGTGGAATGTTTTGCTTGGTTGTGTTAGGTTAGACCATAGGAAGGTGGGAAACAAAAGTCTAACCCAAATAAACACAATATTACATCCGGTTCGCCCGAAGGGGAGTTTTCACCTCTAAGTGGAGAAACTCACTAGAGAGGAAGTGAAGCCGATGAAGCCGGTCACACCCCAGAGTAGGATATTGGACATTTAAGACACAAAACACTCTTGTATACATATGGTATTGGACAACCTAGGTTTGTGTGGGGTTCCGACGCTCCGATGCCCCGCTTCGGCGAAACCCCGAATCCGCTGGAAAAAAGTCAAAATTCCCGTCTACCCCCTTGACCGGAGCCGAGGGGGTAGGTTAGTGGACTTTTTTTGCTTGTTTGTGTTAGGTTAGGCCATAGGAAGGTGGGAAACAAAAGTCTAACCCAAATAAACACAATATTCCATCTGGTTCGCCCGAAGGGGGAGTTTTCACCTCTTAGTGCAGAAACTCACTAGAGAGGAAGTGAAGCCGGTGAAGCCGGTCACACCCCGGAGTAGGATACCGGACATTTAAAACACACAACACACTTGTATATATATGGTATGGCACAACCTAGGTTTGTGTGGGATTCCGACGCTCCGATGCCCCGCTTCGGCAAAACCCTGAATTAGCTGGAAAAACCCTAACGTTTTCGTCTACCCCCTTGAACGGCGTCGAAAGGGGGTAGGCCAGTGAACTTTTTTGCTTGGTTGTGTTAGGTTAGGCCATAGGAAGTTGGGAAACCAAAGTCTACCCCAAATAAACACAATATTCCATCTGGTTCACCCGAAGGGGGAGTTTTCACCTCTTAGTGCAGAAACTCACTAGAGAGAAAGTGAAGTCGGTAAAGCCGGTCAAACCCCGGAGTAGGATATTGGACATTTAAGACACAAAACACTCTTGTATACATATGGTATTGGACAACCTAGGTTTGTGTGGGTTTCCGACGCTCCGATGCCCCGCTTCGGCGAAACCCTGAATTCGCTGGAAAAACCCTAACGTTTTCGTCTACCCCCTTTAACGGCGTCGAAAGGGGGTAGGCCAGTTGACTTTTTTGCTTGGTTGTGTTAGGTTAGGCCATGGGAAGGTGGGAAACCAAAGTCTAACCCAAATAAAGACAATATTCCATCTGGTTTGCCCGAAACGGGAGTTTTCACCTCTTAGTGCAGAAACTCACTAGAGAGGAAGTGAAGCCGGTGAAGCCGGTGAAGCCGGTCACACCCCGGAGTAGGATACCGGACATTTAAGACACAAAACACTCTTGTATACATATGGTATGACACAACCTAGGTTTGTGTGGGGTTCCGACGCTCCGATGCCCCGCTTCGGCGAAACCCCGAATTCGCTCGTCAATTCGCATATGTCTACATGTTGTTTCTTCTTCTTTTCTTTTATTTGGGTGTGTGTTTGCTGCAACCCCCAATATTTTATTTGTTTGATGACTCTTATTGGTTGTATCAGGTGTTTGCTATATTAATATAGCGGGGTAAGACCTATTTCGTCCACATGAGGAAATGTTATGAAAATTGTTTACCATCATCAGCATGCCAAAAGTTTGCAGACCATGTTAGCATAGTTCTCGTGCTACCATTTTTGTTTATTTTGGTTTTTGAGTTTTGGTCCAAGTTTTTTTTTGACATTTTTTACCTCAATTCCATTAACGGGTCAGCCCAGCAAACTCGCTGGCTACCAAATCACAAACGAAGTCAGGAGCAAAACACGACCAGACATCTGGAGGGCAGCAACCTAGCTTCGCACCATGCGTCGCCAGAGCGTCCGCAACTTTATTACAAGCCCTTGGGCAGTAGGAAAAACTAACAGAAACGAAATTTAAACTAGATTGAAATCTAATCTCTCTAAATAGAGTACCATTTAGCGCCAGGTCTTGACTATTAACCAGAAGCGCAGAAATCAGCTGTTGTGAGTCGGATTCGATCAGGATGTTGAGCATTCCCCAGCGTTGGGCCAACAGGACAGCTTGCAAGCAAGCCTCAGCCTCCACATGCAGCACATTCTGGGCATTGTGTAAGCACCCAGCAGCTCCAAGAGCTGTACCCTGATCATCACGAACCACAAAACCCCAGCCACCCGAACTTCTGGCTGCATCAAAAGTACCATCAGTATTTATCTTCAAAACCCCTCCGCAGGCTTCTGCCACTTGCTCACAGCTTTTAGCACACTGTGCCTCTTCCCTTTATTTCCAAAACACTCAAGATCAGCGTTAAAAACCCCTATCTGGTGCAATACAGCCTCATGCGATGCCTTGGTCTCTCCAGTGTTGCATTTGTTTCTCACACGCCACCAAACCGACAGCAAAGACACACACAACAGTCTCGTTTTCTCATCTTGTAGCAGGATTTTTCCAACCTCTTTTGCATCAGCACACTCGAGCAGGGTCACACGCACCTGGTCCAACTTCAGAGTTTTCCAAAAGGCTTTGACTAGCTTGCAGCGGAGGAAGAGATGACCCCCATCCTCATTCAGGCGATTGCACATAGGGCACAAAGGATCAGCATCCATACCTATCCTCTTGATACTCCACCGGTGAGGCAAACTGTTGTGGGCGATTCGCCACAAGAATTGTTTTGCCTGGGGAGTGATGTTGGCCTTCCAGATCAAGTTCCAGGAGAAACACCCACCCGCCTGTTGGTCAGCCGAGGTGCTAGGCTGCTCAACATCAGCTCGGAAGAGCTTATAAGCAGTCTTGACAGAGAACTGGCCATTTGGGGTAGGATGCCAAGCCCAGAGATCTTCGAAATCCTCATACACCGGCAACGCTTTGATTAAATTTGCATCATGAGTGCAGAAAATATCATCAATCAGCTGGACATCCCAGCCACCCACAACCGGGTCAAGGAGTTCATGGACCATTGTGTAAACCTGCTGACTACGAGGGGTGATAGGGCGCCTACACCAATTTCTTGGCAGCCACGGGTCCTGCCACATGTTTATTGATTTGCCTTCACCCACCCGCTTGATTACTACCTGCCGTAACAGCTGCACTCCCTTCAAAATGCTTCTCCAGGTATAAGAGATACCCTCACATGCTTCAGCCTCCAGAACAGTAGAGTTCGGGTAATATTTTGCTTTGAGCACTCTCGCACATAGGGACTCCGGGTCGGTGAGCAGTCTCCAATCTTGCTTGGACAGCATGGCCATGTTGAAAGCATGCAGATCTTTGTAACCAAGACCCCCTTCCTTTTTAGACATAGTTAACTTGTCCCAGCTTAGCTAGTGGACTTTGTTGTCATTGTCCTGATAAGCCCACCAATGCCTACAGATCATTGCATTGATTTCTTCACACAAACCTTTAGTGATGTCAAAACATGTCATAGCGAAGATGGGAATAGCCTGAGCAATAGCCTTGATTAGAATTTCCTTCCCCACCTTAGACAACATTCTTTCTTTCCACCCTTAAATTCTTTGCCAGATTCTATCCTTGAGATATGCAAAAATCTTTGCTTTTGATCTACCCACATGCACCGGCAGGCCCAAGTAACGCTCACTCCAAGCCACCCACGTGATCCCCAAGCTAGTCATCATCTGTGCCCTATCAACCTGCTTCGTGTTCTTGCTGAACATGATGGAAGATTTATCCACATTGATTGTTTGGCCCGAGCAAACCTCATACAGTTGTAGAATATTTTGCAGATGTTGTGAACACTCTGGAGTAACTTTCATGAGTATTAACGAGTCATCAGCAAACAATAAGTGGTTGAAACTCGGGGCATTTGGGCAAATCTTGACACCTTCAAGCTCGCTCCTACTCTCCGCACTATTCAGCAAGCTTGAGAAAGCTTCAGCACATAGGAGAAAGAGGTAGGGAGAGATGGGATCCCCCTGCCTCAAACCTCTACTTGGGATAATTTCATCAGTCAAAGAACCATTGAGTTTAAACTTGTACTTCACAGTGGAGCAACACTCCATAATCAGATCAGTCCAGCTTTGAGAAAACCCCATTTTTGCCATCATCCTCTGCAGAAAATCCCACCCCACCCTGTCATATGCTTTACTCATGTCCAGCTTGAGCGCAGCATAACCTTGAGCCCATGATCTCTTGTTCTGCATATAATGTGTTACCTCATACGCCAGCAGGATATTATCAGTAATCAATCGACCAGGGACAAAAGCGCTCTGGTTTGGAGCTATAATCTCAGGAAGAATCAGCTTCAACCTGTTAGCCAGAACTTTGGAGAAAATTTTATATAGGACGTTGCACAAACTTATTGGCCGCAAATCCTTCATTCTCTTGGGGTTTTTAACCTTCGGAATCAGCACCACAACAGCTTCGTTCCAGTCCGGGGGAGGCCCTCCCCATTGATCACCGACAGCACCTCCAGCGTAATTTGTTCTCCCACCAGATGCCAATATTTCTTGTAAAAGATTGCCGACATCCCATCCGGTCTAGGAGCTTTCAGATCCCTAATGCTAAACAAGGCATCTTTCACCTCCTCCGCAGTATAGGGTTTTGACAGCTGCTCGTTCATGTCTGGAGTAACCCGGGGCACCACACGATCCAGCAGCTCCTCCATCCTTTGCCCTGCATGAGAAGTAAACAGATTTTGGAAGTAGTTAGACACCACCGCCACCATCTGCTCCTCCCGCTCCACCTCGACACCATCATCACGGATCAGTTTTTTGATGTTGTTTCTCTTTTTTCTTTCTGAAGCATAGGAGTGGAAAAATGAAGTATTTCGATCTCCCTTTTCCATCCAGTTAACGTGTGCCCGTTGGCGCCAATACATATCTTTTTGGTGTTCTAACTTTTCAAGCTTGTACTTCAGGATTTCTTCCCGGTGGACCTGATCCTTCGAAATCGCTCTTCTTCTCGAACTCTCCAATTCTTTTTTCAGTCTTGCAATACGTTTGTCCAGGTTGCCCAAAGTGTTTTTACTCCAGTCTTGCAAATCAGTTGCAAGCCCTTTCAGACCCGACACCACATCACCTCCACGCCCTTGGGTCTCCCGCAGCCACGCATTCTCCACCACTGTGTTACACCCATCCTCCTCCAGCCACTTAGCCTCAAAACGGAAAGGTCTCGGGCCAGCCGCTCGCCTGCTAGAGCTATCATCCTCCGTTGCCACCACCACAGGCCTATGGTCAGAGTGACGGGGGTTGTCATTTGTCACTCTGAAACCCGGGAAACGAGTGCACCAAGAATCGGTCGCCACAGCCCGATCCAGTCTCTCCCGAATGTACTTTG
The DNA here is from genome assembly GCA_947311845.1 of Poa pratensis. Lineage (NCBI taxonomy): Eukaryota > Viridiplantae > Streptophyta > Magnoliopsida > Poales > Poaceae > Poa > Poa pratensis. Next base: position 54,568,180 of record CAMZMU010000060.1, on the reverse strand, counting down.
TCGCATCATGGCTATTGTTACGCCACGTGAACGGATCCCCGGTAAAGCCGAGGTCATGCAATTCGCAAAACTCCAGGGCCTCCTTAAATCTATCCATCTGGGCTTGGGGCCGAGGCGCCCCACCTTCTTTCTCACAAGCAAGCAAGATCTCATTGAAATCCCCCATGCAAATCCAAGGTTTGTCACTTTGATGTTTTAGCGTCCTCATTAGCCGCCACGTTTGCTCTATGTCCTCCGCTTTTGGTTCACCGTAGATGCCGGTGAACCGCCACTCAAAGCCATCATCCTCCCTAATCGTCGCATCAATATGATACTTCGACTTACCCCCAGCCGTGAGATTCACTCCCGAGCGCCAGAACAGCGCCAAACCACCACTCTGCCCAACACGTACAGTCCATCACCACCATGTTAGACAGCCCAATCTTCCATCGCAACCATTGCAGTCTTCTTTCATCAAGCTTTGTTTCACACAGGAACAGAATGTCCGGATCCACCTTCTTAATTAAATCAAGAAGGCCCCTAATTGCCGGGTCGTTCCCCAACCCCCGGCAATTAAAAGCTGCAAACTTCATTGGGTCTCGCAGGACTGGAACGCCAGCCCCGCCACAATAGTGTTGGAAACATCAGCACCTTCCTCGTTTTTAGGACGCTTTGTACCCTTAATTTTAGTTGTGTCTAATTCCATTGGATCCGCATTCCTTTTTTTCCCCACAGCCATCCTTCCTTCCTCTCCACCATCCACGCCACCCTTGTTTCTCCCCCTCTTCTTATATTTTTTCGGCGTCTTCACCTTGTTTCCCCCATCAGTTAACATGGCACCAGCAGGAACAACAGTTTGTGCTTTTGGAGCTATCTTGTCCTCCCCTATGGTCATAGCATTCTGGTCAACTTCCAGCCTCACATTGGTTTTGCTTGCTGTCACGGATGCACCTTCGTCAGACACTTCAGGATTCTCAAAAACCAGCTTCTTTTGGCTGCCCACCGCAGTGCTTGGTGGTGGCAGTTTAAGAGGGCTAGCAACCTCCTTCTCCTCCCCATTAGCACCCCCAATTTGCTTGTCTTTACGCCAGTCAGCATTTTCGCTACCAGACTTGCGACCATGACGATCCGCAGAATTGCTGCCCCTCTAGGAGAACGAGTTACGACTGGCACCACCTCTGCCCCAGCTGCCCTCATCGCTTCTCTTTCTCACTGGTGTGTATTTTAGCCAGCTACCATACTGTTTTTGTTCATTTGGGCCCGGTCTCATGGTACACAGCTTATCCACATGGCCAATAATGCCACACACAAAGCAGAAATCAGGTAAAAATTCGTATGTTACTGGACACCATTTCTCCTTTCCCTCTTTGCCAATCTCCACCATGATACCCCTTCTCAGAGGAAATGTGATATCAATCCTCACTCTAATTCTGAGCACCTGACCAATGGCAAGGCCATCATCATCGACATCAACTTGTAAAGCTTTCCCAAATTCATTCCCAATATCCATCCCTGTCTCCCTATTCATATATCCCATGGGCAAACCTTCTACCCTAACCCAAATTGGAATGTATTTGAACTCCAGTTCATCCAGGGATTTGGTGGCATCAAACTCCCGCACCACAAGCAGCTCCTTATCAAACATCCACGACCCCTCCTCTGTCGCTCGAGTGTACCCAGAATGTTGTTTGAAAGTGAACAGGAAGCGATTATCCCCCATATCTTTACACACCAGCCCTTTGAGAGGACACCAGATCCGCCCCAGGGCAGTACCAACCGCATCCGCCCCAGCCGGCTTCTCGGAGAAGAGCTTACCGATTGCCTGGGGGTCTCGGGGCACCACTGGTTGCTCAGTTCCCCTTCCGATCTTCACACCTTTCTTCTCCGCCTCAGAGAGCTTCATCCTCCGCAGCAGCCCTTCAACCCCCTCCATCACAGCCACCAGCTCCAGACAGCCAAACCACGGCGGGACTAGGTGTATTACGATCGGAGCGCCGCCACGCCCGAAAGGCTGAGAGAGGTGGATGGAGACTGGGATCGGAGCAGAGTGTGTTTCGCTAGGCACCACAGGGCAGAGTCGACCCAAACCAGCTTCCAGACGGGCACGGTGACGGGGCTAGGGCGTCAGCCTACGGAGGCCAGCGCACGGGACGGAGTCTAGACGGAGAAAACTAACTGGCGGCGCCGACGTACGGAAACCCTAACATACTCCCGCAATCGCCGGAGCAGGAGACCTAACCGTCACCTAACGGAACGGACTAAAGCGAAAATGGGCCTGTTTTGGTCCAAGTTTGGACCATGTTTTGTGGAAATTTGCACTCTGGTTTGCATTTCCACGTTTCAGTTTCGTGCCTGCCTTTGCATCTCAGCGACCGAGCGAGCACGGGAAAGAGAGCACGGCGCGACTCCCGTGCTGGCCTGGGTCGAACCACACCAGAGCAGAGCACGGGCACGTTGACCCTCTTCTCTCGCCAACACGCACGGGCACGGCACGACGACTCCTCTTGGACTTTTTTATTTATTTTACCCGCTCTATTACTCAACTTGGCTCAGCAGAAGCGCTGGCCACCACAACACGTACATCACTTGGTAGCGATTCCGGCCATAACAGTTTCAAGTCTTGCGGGCTCGCCCCATACTTAGCTAGATCATGAGCTAGATTATTACAAATACGTGGAATAGCAGAAAGAGCAAAATAGGTAAACGATAACTGCGAGAAAAGTCGCATATCTCGATATAGAATACCCTCTGGTGCTCTATCGAAGCTTGTACTCTGCATGGCTGTTGCAAGGTTCTGGGAGTCGGTCTCCAGAATAATGTTGGTTACCCCAATCAGCTGCAGCCTTGAGTGCTTCATCGCATGCCTGCGCCTCAGCTTGAGCCGCACTGGCAATAATCGGCAGATAGCCAGCTCCTGAACCTCTGACATTACCTGACTGGTCCCGAACGACAAAGCCCCAGCCACCTCACCGAGTTTCAGGCGTGAACGCTCCATCAATATTAATTTTAAGCATATCACCCTCAGGACGCTGCCAGCTTTGTACATCTGCCCTTACTCTGCCCGATGCGGATTTGCTGCAGTACGTTTTTGCTTCTCCCGCCCAATATCTCACCTGGGACAGAATCCCTGCCAGGGGGGCCAACCTTCTCTTTTGCATTGATTTTATTTCTCCGTGACCACCATTGCCATAGGAGGGTTGCACACAAGATACTCCTTTCTGAATTCAATCCAAGAAGTTCTTGCACTACAACTCTAGCATTTGGACAGGCACCCAGTTTCATGCGCTCATTATCCAAGCCCAGTTCCTTCCAGATGGCTTTAACCTCTTTGCAATGGAAAAAATAAATGTGCACCATCTTCATCCAACCGATGACAGCACAAGCACAGAGTGTCACATTTTATACCTCGTCTCTTGATGTTCATTTTCAGAGGAAGGCTGTTATGGGCAAGCCTCCAAATAAATTGTTTGATCTTCGGAGGACACTCCAATTTCCAAATTTTCTCCCATTGCAAAGTGCTACTAGGCTCTGCTGAAGAGGACTGTTTAGATCCATCTCGATCCTGTACATACAGATTGTACGCCGATTTGACAGAGAAAAGACCTTTGCTGTCATAGTGCCATGCAAAGAAATCTTCAAAATCTTCTCGGATTGGTGTTGCAAGTATAGCATCCGCATCAATCAGCCAGAAGGTATCTCTCACAAGCCTCTCATCCCACTGTCCAGAGATTGGACAAATCAAGTCACTTACTTTATTGTAGACACAATGGCCTCTTGGAGTGATAGGAATAAGAGCACCATCCCGTGCCAGCCACGGATCCTTCCAAATGCTCACACTATTACCATCTCCTATCCTCCATATAATTCCTTTCTTCAGTAACTTGACACCTTTGATGATACTCCTCCATGTATATGAGATGCCCCCTTCTCCCTCGCTTCCCCGCTCCGCTTCCCGCCCAGCCCAGCGCGACCTCTCGCCATTTCCCGCAAGGTAAATCCTCCTCCTCCAACACTCGCCGCAATTTCGTTCGTGATTCGCCCGCTCGCGCGCGCGCGCGCGCGCACCATGGATGCGGGGGCGGGCTTGACCGCCAGGTTCTAGGGTTCCTCACTCCCTACCACCTCCGCCCCGCTCGCCGGCGACAGCCCGGTGCTCGCCCCGCTCCTCCTCCTTCTCGGCGGCGGCGAGACTAGCCACCGCCCTTGGGCGCCCCCTCCCACGGTCCCCCGCACCAACACCCACCGCGCGTCGCGCCCTAAACCCTAGCCCGAATCTCACGAGCACCGGTCCGTCCAGGAGTGAGCAAGTCCGTGGGCCCAAATCGTGCTCCGCGACCCGTGCTCTGCTGCTGCAGTTCTCGGGTAGGGTTCCTGGGGGTGCGCGGTAGCACGCGCTCTGCAGTTTCAGTTGCTGCTCCCTTAACACTCTTCAGTTTCAGTATAGGATGCGTGGTCTCTGCATCGCTAGTCGCCGTCTGGTTTTGTTAGATCAGATTAGATCTGCTTATACTGGAAGGAAGCAAGGGACCCCACATTGATTTGTTTTCACGGTTGCAATCTTGTACCAAAACACACACTACTAGTGCAGTAGCTTTCGAGCATTTACTGTCTGCCTGTATAGTTTACCCTGATGCACTATTCACGACTGATTTTCTCCTGTTTGCAGAGTTTAATGGTGGCGTGAGCTCTCCCCGTCGTAACCATGTACATCAAGAAGGTAACCGTGCTAGCTTCGGGACAACTCACCTTTGGTTTTGATCATGCCACTGATTCGTCTTGACGTAATCGTTTGCCTATGCAGGTTGTAATCGAAGGCTTTAAAAGCTACAGGGAGGAGACCTCAACAGAGCCTTTCAGCCCCAAAGTCAACGTAGTTGGTAATCTATTCTTCCCCTTGTAATGAACTTGGCTATAGGGTGCTCAGGTTCCTGTGTCCCGCTTGCTACCTTGTGCATGTCTAACTTAAGGTGTCTTCACCATCAGCTTTTCAAACAACCACCTCCATCTCTCTGGGGCCTGCTCCAGACAATCCTTATTTAGTTGATTATTTGTAGACATACAGTGATGATCAACAGTAGGTGTTGATTCAAGATTGAAGTCACCTGTTCAGTTGTTTATTCTGACTTTAGGCAATTTTCTCTAAATATGCATGCACATTGCTTACATGTCCGAATTATAGAAATGAAACGCGTCCTTGCGTTGACTTCTTTTGGTTTGCATGGTAGTGATTTTCATTTTCCTGTTGACATATTTTTTAAGTACATAAGTATTGCCTCAGTTCCTAAATATAAGAAGTTTGTTAGTTCAGTTTGAGACTTTGAGTTACCAAAATGTCTTATATTTAGAAATGGAGGTAGTATCAAATTTATTATAAGTATCACAGAAATCCACTTTAGAGTTCATTGCATAGTTTTCTGCTTGTAATGTACTAACATTGATTTAACTGTATGTCACAGTTGGCGCGAATGGGTCGGGTAAATCAAACTTTTTCCATGGTAATATTTTAGATTATGCGTTTCTGATGACTTATTATTATTTCTTATGCTTATATACGTTTGTACTCTACTTTCATCCTAATTTGACCATGGTAAATGCTCCAGCTATACGCTTTGTCCTCAGCGACATGTTTCAGAATCTGCGCAGTGAGGATAGGGGAGCTCTTCTCCATGTATGCCTCCTTTTTCTTTGATAAATCTTAATACCTGAAATAGGTGACTGGTGTTTGATACTTATTGATGACCATTGCCAGGAAGGTGCTGGACACTCAGTTGTATCTGCTTTTGTCGAGATAGTGTTTGATAATTCAGACAACCGTATTCCAGTAAGCTCCTTAGTTTATTCAGTTTCAGTTTATTCGATTAAAGTTATCTACTTGAGTTCAAGCTGCATATTTCACTGGCAAAAGTATTAATACCTACATCATCCATATGAGTGCGTGCATATCGTTCTGAATACTACTTTGCTCCACTTGTACAGTATGTCCAGTGTGACACATTGACACCTAATGTTGCAGTAAGTCATCTAAAATTTTGGAATTTGCCGCAGGTTGATAAAGAAGAGGTACGCTTGCGAAGGACTGTTGCTTCAAAGAAGGATGAATACTACTTGGATGGAAAACATGTCAGGTATGTTGGCTTATGCCCTAAACCAGTAAAGCAGTGTTGTATCTTGGTTCTTGCTCAGGTCCGCCTTCTATTGTTATTATGTTCAGTAAAACTGAAGTCATGAATCTGCTGGAGAGTGCTGGTTTCTCTCGCTCTAATCCATACTATGTTGTCCAGCAGGGAAAGGTAATAAATATTCATCTGATTGTCCCCATTATATGTTCAAATATAATATTAATTATTTTTTTCATGTGTAGATTGCATCTCTTACTCTAATGAAAGATTCTGAACGACTGGATCTTCTCAAAGAGATTGGTGGTACACGTGTTTATGAAGACAGGCGCCGGGAAAGCTTGAAAATAATGCAAGAAACAGGCAAGTTTAAATCACCAAAAAGATGTCTATAATGCTTCTAAGTGGCCTGCTGACGTGTGTTCATTGACTTTGTTAACAGCCAATAAAAGGAAGCAGATTGATCAAGTTGTCCGCTACCTGGAGGACAGATTGAAAGAACTTGATGAAGAGAAGGAAGAACTAAAGAAGTACCAGCAGCTGGACAAACAAAGAAGATCACTTGAGTATACTATATTGGACCATGAACTAAATGATGCTAGAAATGAATTAGCTTCGGTAAGTCTGCCCTTTTTGTTTCGCATATTTACTTTGGATATTTTTTGTTCTATCAGGCAAGTTCCAATAGTCTGGTTAATGAGTGAATGCCTTGAGCATAGTTTTGATGAACAACCATTAACATTTCCCACTCAGTTGATCATCTGAGTATCTTTTGAGTGTCTTCCACTCTGATGGAAGAACCTTGTGGTGCTTGTTGCTCCCTCATCATGACTAAAAAGCTTGAGTGTATAAAACTAGATATGTTTTTTGAAAGCACAGTGTCCTGTTCTGCAGCTGTCTTTTATGTCACTAAGCTTACTGCTTTAACAGTAGCACGACTTGAATTTCAAGAGATCGCGAAATGCACTATTTCTAAAATATGTGTTCCACTATTTGATTGGGAACTGTGAAAGTAGTGTGTTAAGTGCATTTATATTTCTTGAGCAAATATCTCTGTTTCTATCGATTGTTGTCGTGACAAGAGGAAACCTAAAGTAGTAAAAATTGTTATTTCACGCGTATGTTTAGTGTATTGTTATGTGGGCAGCCTTGTTATTGGATTTCCTGTGAACTGATGCAAATTGGTTATCCTCTTACCTCCCTTGTAACTGTGTAATTAAGTGACAAAAAAATATTTGCATTGTTTGATTCAGACAGAATTGTCAGTGGATGCTATCCTCTATTTCCTTCGTCGAACTTTACCTGTATTTTCATCAGTAGCATGCCAATGGGACTGTAAGATGCTTCACCGTACATACATTCTTGTAAACATTCTCTTGATATGCCATAATCTATGCTATATCACTGTGTATGTTAACTCCATGAATTCTACCCACTATGCAAAGCATTATCTCCAAAATGAGACATTCTAGACCAATCCTTCTAATATTATTGATCCTGCTGTATCCTATAATGCTTATTCTGTCCACTTCACCTGACTTGTTTCTTGTTAGATGGATGATAATCGAAGAAAAATTTCTGAAAGGATGTCGAATGCGGACAATGAAGTGGTAGATTTGCGTGAGAAGGTGAAGAGTTTTGATAAAGAAATAAAAGTCTCTACTAAAGGGATAAATGAAACCAAGTCTGAAAAGGAAGATGCAGAGAAGAAGCGTACTGAAGCACTAAAGGTAGTCTCTCAGATCGAACTTGATCTGAGAGATATAAAAGACAGGATTTCGAGTGAAAAACGAGCAAAGGTACTCCATATTTGAGTTTTCTCATGATTTTGAATAGTTTTGTTTTGTTGCTGCACTTAAAAGATTCTATTGTTAGGACGAAGCCGTGAGGGAGTTGCATAGCATGAAGAACGAAAGTGAGAAGTCAAAGTCTGAATTAGCTCAAATTAGTAGAGTGCACGCGGCCAAATTGAAAGAAGAGGAAGAGATATCAAAAAGGTAAAATGTAATATATAATTTGTACTTGTCTTTAGATATTTCTGTTGACACATTCATTTTGTGGATACAGCATAATGGACCGTGAGAAGCGGCTGAGTATATTGTACCAAAAGCAGGGGAGGGCAACTCAGTTTAAGAATGAGGCTGCCAGGGATGAGTGGCTTCAGAAAGAAATCCATGATCTTGAGCGTGTACTTACGTCAAATAGAAAACAGGTATTAGACCAGTCACAACTTTGTTTTGATGTGCCACTCTACTCGTTTCTTGCCTGCGCTTGAACATGCACTATTCCCTAGATTATAGTATGTATCATTTACATGATGCAGTCTTCAGCATGGAACTTGATCTAAAATAACATGGTACTTTGACCATCAATTTCTGTAGAAATATGTTTATCCATTAAATATAAGTATAAATTATAAAATACATGTCATGATAAATCTACTACGGAGTAATATAAATTTATATTTTGAATCATGTTATTTTTATTGATAGGTGGTCAAACTTAGAAATGTCTAAATATCACATTTTGGTTTTGGATTGGAGGTAGTAGTTTGATCCATTTCATATTATGTTATGTTATGCTGTACGCAAGCTTAGTGCGACAAGTCAAGATATAAACATTTCTATTTTTAGTTGTCACACTTACATTTTGTATGCATAGCTGATCTGTATGATACAATTTTCTTTTATGACAGGAAAGCTTACTTCAAGACGAAATTCAGAAGCTCAAAGATGAAATTAACAACTTAACAAACTACATTGAGTCTCGGAAAAGTGAATCAGGCAAGTTAGAGTCCGCTCTCGCAAACAAGCAAAAGGATCATAATGACTTTATGAAGCAGAAAAATGCACTTCAAGATGAAAGAAAGTATGCACATTTCTTAGCATTCATAACCTTGTGATTTGATTGACGACGTGCAGCTTTAGACTTTATATACTTAATGTCACAGATCATTCTGGAAGGAGGAAAATAGCGTGACAGCTGAAATCAGTGCGCTAAAGGGAGATCTTGTGAAGGCACAGAAGAGTCTGGACCATGCAACTCCTGGGGTATGGAATTTGTTTTAGCATCTACATATTCTTTTGTTAATACTGCTAACTGACCGATTTACTACTTTCCAAGGATTTCCATTGTTATTCCTATGTACATACTTGCATATTTCATCTTAAATATGCATCTATGAATGATCTGGATACTGCATTCTGACAAAAAAATGATATTCATTAGTTTGACTGTTTGTTGCTTGGTTGTTTCCATGAAATATTTTCTTGTTGTCTCCTGCTTGGCTTGATTCCTGGGGACGTGCTGTACTGATATATGTTTTCTCTGATGCTGCAATCTTAGCGGTGCTGGTTCGTGCCAGCCAGAAAAATAAGACCTCCTATTGTTGAATATACAAAATTAACAATACTGTCTGTTCTGATTTCTGGTGATCGTCCACCAATGTTTTAGAGTCCCCGAGCCAAGTCAAGTCGCCAGCTCTGCGGTTCGGCTATTAGTCGACGAAAATCGCTGTATAGTCGCCATAAGTCGCTGCTTAGACGCGAGTCCCCTGATTTCTAGAAAACGACTTGGCGATTAGTTGACAACTTCACATCGACTAATCAGTGACTCAAAAACCATGCCATCCACACCTTATCTGACCTTGATAACACTGAATGTGCAATGAAAGTTGTGCGTATGACTTGTGCAATCAATGGATATGGGTCATGATGCTATCTTGTACCTTGAAATGTTATGCAGATGCTACACAGTTTCTAACGATTTAATATTGTCAGGATATCATATATAAAACCTGTCTGAATATTATTTACAGTATCATAAATAAACCACCAGTTAGAACTAAAAATATGGATTGTGGTTATGGTTCCATACTTTTAGTCTGAGTTTTGCAGTTGAGGGTGTATTATGAACGCTGGTAAGAGTGAGGGAACTAGTGAACGTTGTCCTACTTTAAATAGTTTTACTAAGATCCGATGGTCAAAAATGTGTATTGGAAATTTAAACCGTGTTGATGTCCCAAACGGAAGGTAAAATTAGCATATGTAGCATTTTAATCAAACATGTCTGACCGGTGACCTGACCGCTGACTCAAAATTTGCACGTGAAGAAAACACACCTTAATTTTTGTACGAGACATGCTTGGTATCCTGCAACTTTAGCACATGCGCAATCATGTTTTACCAAAATCACATATGATTGTGATCAGCATTTAGGCTCTTGGTGTGGCCTCATCACTGTTGGTGTGAAAATGTGGTAACTGGTAAGGGGCAGAACAATTCGATTAGTTGGAGGGAAGAGCAACAAGAGTAGTAAATGTAACAGTTGGGGTGTATTTGTATACATTAAGCAATTTGAAGTTAACTTATTATGGGTTTACAGTTTTACACCAGAAGTATCCCACTTATTGCTTATTGGTGTAAGTAACAACAGACTGGCATGGATTTCATAGTACTATATAGTATGAGTAGAGATTTCTTGCACCCGAGCTCCAGTGCTCCTGCCACTTTAAAAATCGAAAAATAAATTTAAAAGTTTCAAAAAAATCTGAAAAAAACCATGCATGTTCTCGATAATGTATCCTGTAGACGTGCAAAATCACAATGCAAAATACTATATTTCGACCTACACAAAAATGACAAATTTATAGATCTTACTCCCTCCGATCCATTAAAATGTTCATAGGAAAATAGTCTAGCTAGTACAACTGGTACGTATGGGTTGCGACGCTTTATTAGGATCGGAGGGAGTATTATAGTTAACAATGCATAGTTTCAAATCTCCCCATTTTGTCTTTTTTGTTTAGACTATAATATAAATGATTATGCATTGAGATTTTGCACGAATGTAGTATACATCATTGAGAACGCACATGATTTTTTTCAGATTTTTTTGAAACTTTTAAATATATTTTTTGAATTTTGTAAAGTAGCAGGAGCACTGGAGCTCGGGTGCACAAAGCACTTTACGTATATAGTATAGCCCAAACCTGGTTTTGCAACTGCTAAACCTTTTAAATATCGAGCGGTGTCTCTCATACTATAGCATTCCTTCTCTTAAAGGCCTGCTTAAAGCTATAGTTGAATGCTTTTGTTTTCTTCATCAGGATATCAGGAGAGGCCTGAATTCTGTTAGCAGAATCATCAGGGACCATAATATTACAGGCGTTTTTGGTCCAGTGTTAGAACTGGTTGACTGCGAAGAGAAGTTTTTTACAGCTGTTGAGGTCACTGCTGCAAATAGGTCTTGAGCTGTCCTTTTGTCTTGATTCACTTCCCCTTTATTTCACCTTTTATCTTGTCGAATAACCCGTTCTTTTCTGTTGTGAATAGCTTGTTCCATGTGGTGGTTGAAAATGACGATATATCAACAAAGATAATTCAGGTATTGACGCGAGAAAAAGGTGGACGGGTGACTTTCATACCACTGAATAGAGTGCACGCTCCGAACGTCAATGTTCCACAGAGTTCTGATTTTGTTCCATTGTTAAAGAAGTTAAAGTTTCGTGCGGATCATCGCCGTGCTTTTGAACAGGTGTCATTCAAGCTTTTCTGATATTTTTCCTTGGTATAGATGTCTACATCTTGTATTGGGCTACCATGGATAATTTAGTTCAGGCTCTATTCTGATCAATCTCACCCTTCATCTGCATTACCAAATACCAATGCTGCCTTTTCTTTATCATCTCCGTACTGTTGCATGTATCCATCTCACCTATGTTTTCTTGGAGTGTTAACACCCAGAAAAATCACTCAAGTTACAAGTGCCACGGCAAATTATTGAATAGTGTATATAAATATCCATCTTTGGTGCTGTATGAGATTATCAGTTCATGTACATGCAGCTGAAGAGTTTTATTCTAATTTATCTTCAGCTGCCAGTTGGATGCCATGTTTGAGACTTGTAAAGAAATTATAAAACTAAGTTGCTCAGTTGTATTGATAATACATTTCTGTTCTCTGTTTCTTATTTTCCCATTCATACATGTTTTACCTTCTTGCGCACTTCTATAGAGGGTTCCTGCCATTTTTATGTACTCTTGGGGGCTTTTTCTCATAAGATTACGTAGCCTCCCTTCTCCAAGGACCTAAGATAGTCTTTATCAATAGCTTTTCTTTTCACTAGATTTTTTTCCCGCCTTCGCACAATTTGTTCCCGGCTAACTTTGAAATTTCTGTTAGGTTTTTGGTAGGACAGTTATATGCCGAGACCTGGAAACCGCGACCAGAGTTGCACGCAGCAATAGTCTAGATTGCATCACACTTGATGGTAATTTTGCTCTTGGGCTGTCATTATTGTTATTATTTTAACATATAAATTGACATTGGGATAATTCCTCAGGTGATCAAGTAGCGAGAAAAGGTGGCATGACAGGGGGTTTCTATGACTCCAGACGCTCAAGACTCAAGTTCGTAAAAATTATCAGGGACAATAAAACAGAAATTGAGAAGAAGACGGCACATCTAGAGAATGTGGGAAGAAAGCTAAAAGATATCCTTCTTTAGTTCAATGATTTACATGTTTCCCTTGCATGATACTAGTTCTTCATGGCCTCAGCTTGCATCGTAATTGTCGTTACTATTTACTTAGAAAGAAGTATGCACACAATGCAGGTTGAATGCTTGCAGAATTATGTGGTAAAGATCTGGGATCGATGCAGCACTACTCTTGTTCAGAGCACGCTGATGCATGTGTACTCACTTCATAGTTCAACACAGTTTTTTACTTTTTTTAACCAAAGTTCAACACAGTTACTCATGATGTCCAGTTGCTTGCTTCTATTTGTTTTTCTGCAACTTCTCTACATGTTTACTTCTATCTGCAAGAGAGGAATTGTACATCAAGGATTCTTTCTTAACTTCGCATACATATAGATAAGAAAGTGACAGATTTGATTACCAAACATCAGCAAATGGACGCTGAACGTGATCATGCCAATTCGGAGTTGGAGCAGTTTAAAGTTGATATTATCAGTGCAATGAAGCAAAAGGGAGCACTTGAGAAAGCCCTTGGAAAGAAGGTACTTAGTTCGACCTTTTTTCGTTCCTCATGGTAGATTCCTCTTGTTACTATGCAAATTCTTAGCTGTTTATGTGTTCTTGCTGTAATTGTATCTGGAATGTGGTCTTATAGTTTCTATCTTGCAGGAAAAATCACTTGACAACATCCGCAACCAAATTGAGCAAATCCAATCTGGCATCGCAATGAAAAATGATGAGATGGGAACTGAACTGATTGATCAGTTAACCTTAGAAGAAAGAGATCTTCTTTCGCGATTGAATCCTGAAATCACTACACTGAAGGAGAAGTTCCTCTCGTGTAAAAACAGTCGCATTGAGGTTTCGAATCAAAATCTTGTAACCATGCTTGTGTTTCCTAAGATGCCATTATTAGCTCTTACAAAAGAACACCCTTTCATCATTTATGTAGATTGAAACAAGAAAGGAAGAGCTGGAGACCAATTTATCAACTAATCTTATGAGGCGTCAGAAAGAGCTGGAAGCAATCATTTCATCTGCAGATTCTAAAACCTTGCCTGTTGAAGTCGAATCAAAAGAGCTAGAATTGAAACAGTCCAAGAGGACTCTTGATGAGGCGACTACAGTACTGAAGGGTATATAAGCATCCATTAACTTACCGTTCTCTTTTGTGTTATACTAGATGGAGATGCCCCTTAAGTCTTAATATGGTCCTCTGGCAGCTAATGTTGATGCTATTAATAACTTTACGAAAAAGATGGAGCAACTGAAACGACAAAGGGATGATCTGAAGGTAACTTATATAGTTCCAGTGCTTTTCTGGGGTTGAACTTATATAAGTACTGCTGACTTGTTATGTAACGTGTGTATTTAAACACAGGCTCTTGAAGCTAAGTTGGAGCAGACTGTGCAAGATGGGGCGAAGGACTTGGAACAGTTGATGAACAGTAGGACCGTTCATCTAGCCAAGCAAGATGAGTGTATGAAGAAAATCCGAGATTTGGGCTCATTGCCTGCTGATGCATTTGAAACGTATGTTTCCATTTTTCTTAAGCAGCTAAGCTGTCCGACTCAGTTGCGCTATACCATTTTTTATCTAGGTTTCATATCATGTAGTGATACTCAGCAGATAAATAAGGTGGTGCTTCAGTAATGTGTTAGCTTATTATTAATGCCAATAATATAGGTACAAGAGAAAAAACAAGAAGCAGCTACAGAAGCTGCTTTATGACTGCAATGAGCAGTTGAAGCAATTTAGTCATGTCAACCAAAAGGCTCTTGACCAGTATGTGAACTTCACTGAACAACGCGAACAACTACAGAGAAGACGGGCTGAACTTGATGCTGGTGACGAGGTAAACTTTTCGATCAGCATATCTTGTTTTCCTTTTGATTATTCGAAGCCTAAAATCTCATTAAATTTGCTGATTGTATTGCAGAAAATTAGAGAGTTGATATCAGTTTTAGACCAGAGGAAGGATGAATCAATTGAACGCACATTTAAAGGAGTTGCAAAACACTTCCGTGAAGTGTTCTCTGAATTAGTGCAAGGTGGCCACGGGTACTTGGTTATGATGAAGAAAAAGGTTTCTTTTTCCCTGCTTTACCCACCGACCTTAGCTCTCTTTCGTGCAGCCTTATCCACTTTGTACACTTCGTAGTGCCAATTAATTTATTTGTGTCCGGCTCTCTGATTTTCACAAAACCCCCATCAAGCATGAGATTGTATTTTATCTCTGTAATATTCTGTTGGTCAGCAAATAATCTCGTGCTATCCGCAGTTTCCATTGCAATTAGACACACTATCTTTTTTTTAATCTTTTGGTATTTGCCTAAAATTCAGTCTTTTTCTTTGCAAATGTAAGTTCTCCTCTGACTTCCAAACTCCCTCCATTTCTGTAGGATGGTGATGCTGGCGATGATGACAATGATGAGGACGGGCCTCGTGAACCAGATCCTGAAGGGAGGATAGAGAAGTACATTGGTGTAAAAGTCAAGGCATGTGTTCTTTGCAGAGCTCTTATTGTTTTCATGCATATATGATTTTCTGAGTCCATTTCATTCAAAGATGATGCTTCCAAACTATTTCCAAGCTGTCCTATCAAAGAAACTATTCCCAAGTTATGAAAGTCTTGCTGAATTATTGTAGCGATGATTCCTTGAAAATTGTTAATGGCTGTCTATGTGGATAATCATACTTTTAATCACGTTGCAGGTTTCCTTCACTGGCAAGGGAGAAACTCAGTCCATGAAACAGTTGTCAGGAGGACAGAAGACAGTGGTGGCATTAACACTGATTTTCGCTATCCAACGATGTGATCCAGCTCCATTCTACCTGTTCGATGAGATTGACGCTGCTCTGGATCCTCAGTACAGAACGGCTGTCGGAAGTATCCTTTAGTATTTCTTTCTCATGTCATATGCTTGTTTTTCCAACAAATTTAATCCTCCACAACATCATGTCATACATCCCATGGTCTAGCGTCTATCTAGCTGGGTGCATGCCCAACAATGCCTGTGTGTTCAATACGCAGTTATATGCAGCTGCTGTTGGGAACATGCATCCGCAATCTTATTGCTGCTTGCTTTCCTTAAGTCCTGTTGTAGGCGTGGTCCGACGCCTGGCCGACCAGGCAGAAACCCAGTTCATAGCGACCACATTCAGGCCAGAGATCCTGAAGGTGGCGGACAAGATCTACGGCGTGACACACAAGAACAGGGTGAGCTACATCAACGTGGTGTCCAAGGAGCAGGCCTGGACTTCATCGAGCATGACCAGACGCACAACGCCAGCTGAAAGGCCGGCCGATTCGGTACGCCGCCGGTCTAAGTGTTCCTCCTGTACATCTGCATTTAGTCTTGGCAACCTCTCATTGACCTGTAGTAGTGACACACTTCTGTTTTCTGCAGGAAGACGATGCTAACGTGGGAAAGGTGCCTTAGGGCGCGTCGCCGTTCCTCCACGCACGCCTGGACGTTGTAGGCCACGGTTAAACGTAGCTGTATATATTTAGTTAAGTCAGCCATTTGAATCGGTAACTTGTTGGAGTATGCTTTAGGGAATACGTGGCGCAAGTGCAACATATTTGCTTTGGTTTGTATCATAGTAGTGACACAAGTGCTGCAAAATTTGCTTGATCCTGTACGTTACATTAGGTCGAACACGACGGTAATAACCTTATTAATAGTGTGTGCTTGTGTAGTAGTTGGGCGGGTTATATAGTTGGGACAAAACGCAACCCTTGTCTTGGATTGGCAGTGCTGTGAAAACACTTGGGAACAGGAAAGAGCGCTGGAGTGCGTTGGGCACATATCAACTCTTGGGAGGAAATGCATATGAGTAGGTTTCGGTATGGGTATGGCGGATCATGAGGGATCACATCTACCTATTGGTTTGTGCCTGCTAACTCCAGCAACGTAGTTTTGCTGGTCAAAGAAGATGAGACCAAATAATTGGATTCGCGGGACCATGGTCGTCTGTCCCAGAACATTGCATCCTAATGTACTATGCACATTTACTACTCAGCTACATAGCTATTGTGAATGACGACGGAATGGGGAAAGAGATGGAGTCACTAGATGACATTCGGGACCGTGCGTGGTATATATCATATTTTGGCCTTAGTTACCTAGCTACGATACTACTGTAGTAGATGAAATGACAATGATTTGCGTCCTGTAACCATTACTGCATACTGCACGCGGCGACGTCCTAGTACAGTTTCTGGGTGGGTCGGATGCGTGGAGCACGAGGATGAATCAACATGGGTAATTGGTACTGGAGAAGCACAGTCAAAACACGTAGACGAGAGCATGGCTATTCACCCTGCCCGAGTGTTTACGTAGCCGATTTTCCATTTGTTATGGTCGCGCCGACCCTAACAAATGGAAGATCTATTGAACTTTCGCCGGTTAAATCAAATGTGTTTGTCACCTTACAGATAGTAGTATGTCTTCCTTCTTATCCGAACCTAGCTACTTCGATTTGCCAGCATGGAGGAGCTAGCATGATCTTGCCATTCAATTTAAGTCTAGGAGATGCATAATTGAAAGGTGGCAGCTAGTTAGAGTATGTTGTAGGTGCTGCTGGTCCAGCGAAGACGAGACTAACGAATGTGTCTCGGCGCCGGCCACATAAATTCGAGGCAGGGATTCGATCCGCTCAGGTGGGCAGAGTGAATGACATTCGGGACCACGGTATTTTTTTTTTGCCATCAGCTAGGGAGCGTGGCTAAATGGCTCCCGAGCTACCTGTAGTTTTTTTTTAAATACTCAGAAACTATATTTTGAAGTTTCTAAAAATATGAGATTTTTTTTGGATGTAGTAAATGATATATATTGCAATTGCGAAAAATTTCACTGCAAATTTCTTGGTATTCTGGGCTATACAAAAAATGACAAAATCTGAATTTCAAAAATGTGCACTGCTCACTATACTCAAATCTACATTTTTGTCAATTTTGTGTAGACCAAAATACAAGTATTTAGAATTGATATTTTGCACGCTTATAGTATATCTACATAGATATATTTTGCACGCGAGCGAGAGAGTCAACACCTGCTCTTCATCTTCATGTAGAGTAGACCTATGGAGCGGTGAAAATGAACAGCGCTTTTTCTGAAACTTGAGCACAAAGTGGAGTAGATGTGCAAAAGCATCACAATCTAGCCCTTTTTTGTGACGCCGCCATGGTACATTGCATGATGTCCCGGTGTAGGACGCCATGGTACATAACATTGCGCCTTGACCTATGGCGACCGGCGGCGTTATGCGACCATGCCAACGGTGTTTGTTCAATGTATCATTGTGACCTACCCGAAGGCTCATGCAAAAAGGACTTGATCGTGACATTTTTTACAGATCTTGTTCATTTTATGCTCAAGTTTAAAAAGGGTCAAATTTTGGAGAGTGAATAAAGTGAACTCGGCGACAGATGATCCCGCGTCAAGTCGGCATTTGATTGGTCCAGCAACATGTGCCTGGTCCACTGCTAAAAGGTAGTCTTTCCCGTACACAGTGGTAAAATATAGAGAATACATGCTTGTGGGGCCCGCTTTGGGAAGGAATACAATAAAATATTGCTTCTTCTCCCTGGAGGCTGCACCAGACGTGGTTGACTGGTTGGGTTGCGACGTCGATGCAATCCTTCGTGGGTGCAGAGACGGTGAAAGCAAGGGTCGACGGCAACCGGCGGAGATATGCAGCGACAGTGCTTGGTCTTCGCGCACACCGGCACACGCCGGCGACGCCGCACATCTCCATGGCGCGGCATCATGCATGGTGCGCCCCCGCACGGGCGACCACACCACAGCAGGGGGCCCTCATGCTCCTGCACCGCCTGCACCAACCGTCGCGAGCACACCAGCTCCGAGATGATAGTCGCGAGATGGCCGCCATGGCCCCGAGCTGCAGACTGCAGTACCACTGGCCCAGATGGCCAGATCCGGCACGCGCTGCCGCCTCCAGATCCTCCCGCGCCACCGCCACCAAGTCCTCCCTCGCCGCCTCCAAGGCCTACACAGTGTAGGAGCTCGCTGCCCGCTCCTCCAGTCCTCCTCCTCTGCGCCTACCGGCCATGCGCTGCAGTTCCTATCCCTGAAGAAGAGAGAGGAAGGAGAGAGAGGCAATTAATTGTTGGGGACCGCGCCTGCATGTATTCCCGTTCGTATCCTCATTTCTACCAAAAAAAAATGCATGGTACTGCTGTAGGGCCCACATCAGAATTGGACCAATGAAAATACGACTTGTGCCGAGAGCAGCTGCCGCCAGGTTCAACCGAGCATTTTCCTCAAATTTTGCCCTTACACATATAAGGAGGGGAAGACACTTGGCCACATTCCCACGGTACAATAATTTGTACGAACATCACATTATTGCGGAGAAAAAACGCCCCTTGGTGCAAACTTGAAAACACATGAACTTAGTTTAAATGAAATGCCCTACTTATCAGAATTCGTTCTGATTTTCATTCGGTGGTCCATTGCCTTAATCTTGTAATGTAAATTTGACAATATCTAGTATATCAAGAGGTACAATGGAAGGAGGGACAGAAGCAACACCACAAAATTTGCTACAGGCTGCAGACTTGGAAGGACAAACTGATAATGGCCTCCCAATTAAAAGGGCAACCCTGGTGCAGTAGCTCCCACTTGCGCAGGGTCTGGGGAAGGGTCCAACCACTTTGGGTTTTTAGTACGCAGTCTTTTCCTACATTTCTGCAAGAGGCTGTTTCCAGGACTTAAACCCGTGACCTCATGGTCACAAGGCAGCAGCTTTTACCGCTGCGCCAAGGCTCCCCTTCAATATGACTTAGCGAGGTGTACACAATATGACTTAGAACCCGAACTAATTATTACACCCAATTAATTTAAAAGAAAATCTTGATGAAAATGCCGAGTTATTCATCAGTGATGGTAATTGATTACTAACATTCCGACAATGCTTTTGTAGTCGCTATCCAAAGCAGATGCTGAAAAAGGTTTGCATCCTTAGATCATGTTTAGTGAATGAAAACCATTAATAAACCTCGCGTGCAGTAATAATGGTTACATGACGCAAATCATTGTCGTTCACGAGGAAGAAGACGACCTAATTTGCACGAATTGCGACATACGATTTTAACGCTGGATGAGTCGATTGAGCCCTAAGCAAATTCTCATTCGATTGAGAATTATCAAAACCGTTTATATATACATTTGCTCCAGATATGCCCCGGCGGCATGACCGGGAATAGCGTCGACGGCATTGTGCCGCGCCGACCCTAACAAATGGAAGATCTATTGAACTTTCACCGGTTAAAGCAAATGTGTTTGTTCAACTTATAGGGAGTAGTATGTCTTCCTTCTGAACCTACTTCGACTTGCCAGCATGGAGGAGCTAGCATGATATTCTTAGCATTCAATTTAAGTCTAGGAGATGCATAATTGAAAGATGAGTTTCACACATATAAACGCGAGGAGTGACACATCACTGTCTTAGATGTGTGAAATTGAAAGATGAGTTTCACAACATATAAACGCGAGGAGTATGCTCCTAGCATAATTGAAAGATGAGTTTATATGAGTTTCACACATATAAACGCGAGGAGTATGCTGGTTGGTGGCAGCTAGCTATAGTACCTTGTACATGCTGCTGGTCCAGCGAAGGTGAGACCAACGAATGTGTCTCTGCGCCGGCCACATAAATTCGAGGCAGAGATTCGGTCCGCTCAGGTGGGCACAGAGTGAATGGCATTCCGGACCAATGCAAAGGTATTTTGGTCTAGCTAGCTGTTTTCTTTTTTGACATCAGATAGGGAGTGTGGATAAATGGCTCCCGACCTACATGTAGCTAGCTCTTTGTTTTGAGAAACTCAAAAGCCATATTTTTAAATGTATGTAGTTTCAAAAGAAAATATGAGAAGATGTTTGGATGTAGTCAATGATGTATATTACAATTGGGAAAAATTTCACTGCAAATTTCTTCGTATTCTGGGCTATACAAAAATGAAAAATTCTGAATTTTAAAAATGTGCACTGCTCACTATACTCAGATCTGTATTTTTGTCAATTTTGTGTAGCCCAAAATACGTAGTATTTAGAATTGATATTTTGAGCGCACATATATATATATATATATATATATATATATATATATATATATGTACTCCCTCCGTCCCAAAATAACTGTCTTAGATTTGTCAAAAAGTGGATGTATCTAGACATGAAACAAGTATAGATACATTTACTTTTGGATAACTTTGAAACACTTATTTTAGGACGGAGGGAGTATATATATATGGGAAATAGTGGGATGTCATGGGTGGTAGCTACACACCCCCATCCAACCATTGAATCAGCTCTATAGGTCATCTTGGCACCGTTTTAGATTAACGCCGTTACGGTCCTCTTTTTGTGTCCATGATTCCATCCCACCCGATACCCCACCCATCCCAGCACGAAAATATCCCGCATTTGTCCCCTCACGCCTCTCCCTCGTTTCATTCCTACTGCCCACACGGAGCCGGATCCTCTGACGTTACCCACCCTGACGTTCTCTGACTTTGGGTCGCTGACAAGTGGGTCCCGCACCCACTTGTCAGCGACCCAAAGTCAGAGAACGTCAGGGTGGGTAACGTAAGAGGATCCCGTTCCTGCCCACACCCGCTCGATGCCCCACCGTGGCTACAGGCCTACAGCACCGATCTCCACTCCTCGCCCACGCGCAGAACCGCCGGCACCCGGCGCGGAACAGCCAGCATCCCCTCCACCTGCGCGGCACCGTCACTCCGGTCTCCGGCGCCGCTCCGATCCACCCGTGGAGCTCGTAGGCAGCAGTTGATTCAAGAGGAAGGTGATGCGGCCATGGCGGCTGGAATCCCCAATCCGGCATCCATGGTTCGGTGCAGGTGGCGGCAGTAAGGGAAATCGATCCCCACTCTGCTTCGGCCATCTTCCCCGCCGCCGGCAGACCCAAGCTGCGCCCCCAACTATCCACGTCCAGCAGGAGCTTGCGACGGGGGCACTCCGGTGAAGTCCAGCAGGAGCAGACGTAGGAAGGAAGGAGAAGGCGGGACGGACGGAAGTACGTGGTCGTCTGCTTTTTTTTCCGATCTGGATTTGCTTTGCTTACCTGTTCCGATCTACTCAATTAACGGGAGTAGTATTTGCTTCACCGTTCAAGGGAATCAGGTCCATTCTGATTTTTTTTAATAAATCGTGTGTTCCTGATCCAGATCCCACGTGCATTCAAGTAAAGGCAAAGTTCTGTTAATTATCTCGTCTAAATATTTCCTTATCCAACTCCCATGTTCATCCATGTTCTTTTTACAGGAGAAGCCGGGGTTTTTTTTCGATCTGCATTTGTTTCGCCTCCTTTTTTTCATTTTGTTTAGCATCACCGTTTTACGGAATCAGGTCGTGTTTTTTTAGGGAATCATATGATTGTATTTATACATGGTGTTCCCGATCCAAATCCCATGTGCATTCAAATTAGTTAGGAGATAATTAAAAGAAAATTTTCCAATCCTGTCGTAGTTTGTACTCTGTCCGTGGAGATCATATAGTCAAGCAAAATTACATGGACATGGTATGATTTATTCAGACCGTACTTGATGCTCAAGATCCACATCAACGATTTGATTTTTCCTTCCTTTTCTGTCTCAATAATTTGGCTCTAAATCAGCGCGCTGAACGAAGGAGAGGCCCTTTTTTTTGAAATTGTCGATGCTTTTTGTTACTAGTAACGGCCATAGGTTTTTTTCAGATATTTTCCATTCAAAGGAGGGGGCACCAGTTGCCTTTTACCTTCTGACATGAATGGGTACAAGCTCTAGCCACACAACACACGGCTAACGGACGTGAACTGCAGCACGTTACATCACGAATCATAGAACAATATCCGAATATGATTTTTAGATTTTAAAATAAAAGGCTACATGTAGCTCGAGCTACATTTTGAGTTTCTTCTCCAGCGAGAACAGGGCAGTAGCCCGTTGGTTAGCTGAGCAGTGGTGAGGCTAACGACCCGAGTTCGAGTCCCCGTTGGGGCGGAATTTCGGGAATTCTCGCGAGAGAGTATCCTTCTATGAAAAAAATACCACCAAGGGCTAGTCCTGGTAGGTCTTTTTTTTTTGTTGAGTTTCTTCTCCAGCTAGCTGTTGGTAGGTGAAACTATACTGACATTGCATACTCACTAGGGAGTATATACAGTATAACTAGCTACCCACTAGTAGCTGTAACCATTATTGATGCTATTCCGTGATTATGTAACAAGTCAGTAGGAGTACATTTCTATTGATGCAATTTTGTAAATGCATCAACCAAACCAACTACAGCTAACGACACACAAGGCCACCCACAGCACGTACGCCAGTGCTTCAGTCGACAACGTGAAACACAGCTATATATTGCTCCAGCTCTGACTCTGCCCCGGCCGCCACATCCATCCATCCATCCATCATGGACGCTGATGAGCTCCATAGCTCGCTGGTCGGAGCCGGCTCCCTAGGGCTGGAGAGCATCCTCAGCGACGAGTCGTTGCCGCAGGCGCGACGACTGTGGGAGGCGTCCGTGCTGGAGCGTTGCGCATAGCAACGCGCCTCGCCGCGCCGGCCGTGGTGGTGTACATGATCAACTACCTCATATCCATGTCCACGCAGATCATCGTCAGCCACCTCGGCACGCTCGAGCTCGCCGCCGCCGCACTGGGCAACCGCGGCATCCAGGTCTTCGCTTATGGGCTCATGGTACGTACGTCCTAGCTACGTGTCTTGCGAGTTGCCACCTCAAGTTCCACTATATGTACTACCAGTACTTATGTTGATTAAACCTAAGGAATCTCTCCCTAGGATTTGAGCTCCTAGGTTGAGCCACGTGTCAGCCTCTTATTGGTTCCTGCTAAACACATTGGTGTATATCAAATTGAGATCGGAATAATAATGCACGTACGTCGTGGAAAGACGGACGAATTCACTTGGGACTAATAGATGCTGTTTCTTTTTTCTTTTTTTAAGAATCCAGATGCGTGCTATCGAGAATCTGAGTATATGTGAACTATTTTTATTCTCAAACTTCGAAAAAATAATATATTTAAGTTGATTTTTTGCAAAACAAAGTTACATTTTTCAACTTGAGAGATATGGCACAATGAACTTTCCACGCAATAAGTTATGCAACTTAATTATACCGACCTCGTACTCCTCCGTCGTTTACCTCACAAGATGCATCCACGAATTCTACGCTGTTACCGACGCCGTACATCGTCGTACAAGCAGACGTACCTCGCAAAAGTTGAAGCCATCCATCCATCATGGACGCTGATGAGCTCCATAGCTGGCTGCTCGGCGCCGGCTCCCGAGGGCTGGAGAGCATCCTCAGCGACGAGTCGTTGCCGCGCGCGCGCCGACTGTGGGAGGCGTCCGTGCTGGAGTTGCGCATAGCAACGCGCCTCGCGGCGCCGGCCGTGGTGGTGTACATGATCAACTACCTCATATCCATGTCCACGCAGATCATCGTCGGCCACCTCGGCACGCTCGAGCTCGCCGCCACCGCACTGGGCAACCGCGGCATCCAGGTCTTCGCTTATGGGCTCATGGTACGTACTACGAGTCTTGCGAGGCCACCTCAAGTTCCACTATGCGTACTTATTGATTAAACCTAAGCAATACTACTATACTTGCAATACGTCATGCAATCGACTTTGATTAAGAAAAATCCAGAGTCAATGCCTAGTGTCTCTTTGCTCTGGCAAGTTCCATGACGAAGAAATAAAAGTTTCTGCTAGATCATGGTTGTTCTCATAATGTGAGCGGTCAATCATTTCACGATATGGGTCTTACGACATAGTATGCCAAAGTTACGTCAGAACCGACACCACACCATGACAAGTACTCCACTAGATAGTACTCCAAAGTTTGTACTAAATTAATCAGCGTCAATTAATAATTAGTATGAAACGGAGGGATCAGTAGTAATTTGACATGGCATTCCCAATTAACGAGCACATTGCTTGCAGCTTGGCATGGGGAGCGCGGTGGAGACGTTGTGCAGGCAGTCGTACGGCGCTGAGAGGTACCACATGCTGGGCATCTACACGCAGCGCGCCACCATCGTGCTCGTAGCCACGGCGATCCCACTCGCCATGATCTACGTCTTCTCCGGCCAGCTTCTGGTGGTGCTCGGCCAGTCACCGAGCATCACCTCCGCCGCGGCCACCTTCGTGTACGGCCTCATCCCGCAGGTCTTCGCCTACGCCATCAACTTCCCCATCCAGAAGTTCTTACAGTCGCAGAGCATCATGGCGCCAAGCGCGTACACATCCGCGGTGACGCTCGTCTTCCACGTCCTCCTCAGCTACGTCGTCGTCTACAAGCTTGGGCTGGGACTCCTCGGCGCTTCCCTCATGGTCAGTACCAGCTGGTGGATCATGGTCGTCGCCCAGTTCTCCTACATCCTCACCAGTCGACGTTGCCGCCTCACCTGGACCGGCTTTTCCTGGAAGGCCTTCTCCGATCTTCCAGAGTTTCTCAAGCTTTCCACCGCCTCGGCGATAATGCTCTGCCTTGAAATATCGTATTTCCAGATGCTCGTCCTTATGGCCGGCCTGCTCGAGGATCCAGAGATTGCCTTGTCCTCTCTGTCAATATGGTAATTCAGTTTTTTTCTTGTTGTTTTATTTTTTCAGCCACCGAGGACATTTCTCAATTATATGCCGGATGGTATTAATCAAATAATTAACTCGTAGTGGATAACTTGTCCTGTTTCTTGTGTTTACATTATATGTTGCAGCATGACAACTTCGGGGTGGGTGGTCATGATGTCAGTTGGATTCAATGCAACAGCCAGGTAGGACATCTGGTGCTTCTTGTGAGCTTTAGCAATCTAACAACACTTGTCAAGAATATTAACCTGGCCGGGCCAAAACCATTTCTATTCATTAATTTCAGTGTAAGGGTGGGCAATGAGCTTGGTGCAGGCAACCCCAAGTCAGCAGGGTTCTCTGTTGTGGTTGTCACCCTGGTGTCTTTCTTTCTGTCGGTGATAATCTCCGTGATCATTCTGCTCTTCCGGGATTACATCAGCTACATCTTCACTGAGGGAGACGACGTGTCGCGAGCGGTTTCCCAGTTGACGCCCCTTCTCGCTATTACCATCATCCTCAATGGCATCCAACCCGTCCTGTCCGGTAATAAAACCATATTCCTATTAGTACATCTAATAACTCTATCAGAGTTTCACATGACTCATGTGAAGCCATGCTGGTGGATTTAAGTTACCTGAATCATTGGAATAGGGGTGGCCGTTGGTTGCGGATGGCAAACATTCGTCGCATATGTAAATGTGGGATGTTACTACATCGTCAGCATCCCACTCGGCTTCCTTCTCGGGTTCTACTTTGAACTTGGCGTCGCGGTAAATCTCTTTTTTCACACATTGTTTCTTATAGCGTCTTAGTGTTGATTTGTGTGTAGTGTAGTGTTTGAGACATGACATTATGTTGTTTCAAAATTCAGGGAATCTGGATCGGCATGATCGGGGCACACTAATGCAGACCCTGATCCTAGTGTGGGTTACCATGAGGACAGATTGGAATAAAGAGGTATATTGAGTTTACTCATTTTGCTCGACCAAACTAGTTTTGAGCCTTATGTGCACCATGAGTGTTAAGTAGTTTGTCGGTTACCACGTAGCCAACGATAATAGTGTGCCTCCTTCGCCAAACCTTTGAATTGTTTATGGGAGAAAGAAAGTGTGTCAAACCAAGAAGCTTCCAAAACTGTGTGCATCGCTTGAGATACCTAAAACTTTGCAATAAAAAAAGTTGAGTGCATCGCTTGATGCAGAGGCTGGGGCATTATCCTCATTTCGGAAAAAACAAGAAGCTTCCAAAACTGTACCCACTTTACCTCCTTCGTTTGAGCGTCGGCGTAGGCGTAGTGAATCAACGCGCAAGCCCGCTCTAAGGGTCCAATGACTATTGTACGGAAGACAAACTAGCGTATTCATCATGAATTGTTGGACCCAGTGGCGGAGCTACGTAGAGCTAGCCTAGTGCACATGCACTAGGGTCCAAAACGTTGTTAAGTAGGGATTAGGTATATACTTGTCACGATGCACCAGGTAAATGGAGCGGTGGTGCACCAGGTTCAGCCTAGTTGGGCATCATTGCAACAAGACCCAGTAGAACCAACATACCAGCCCAAGAGAAACTAGCCAGAATAGATCGATCGATCGATCGATACCCTCGTCGTTAGGGTTTAGTGCTCCGCAGGCGATCTGCCGCCAGCGTGAGATTTCTCCGGTCCTTCATCGCGTTTCGCTTCCCTCTTCCCTCTGCCGCACTCGGGCTGATCAAGGGGACGGCTGGCCCGTCTTCCCGGCCTTCGTGCGCAGGGGTTAGGGCTTGGCTACGTGAGGAGGAAATCCTAAGTTTTCTGGTCATGGCGTCCGCCACGGCTACGGAGGGGTCTGGCTCTAAGGATGCGATTGGGGATGAGATCGAGGACATCTTCCAACATCTGCAACTAAACGAGGACGAACTGGATGATTTTGTCGTGGGAACATAAGAGATCAAGGAGTATAAGAAGGAAGCCCGATGGTTGGCTATTGCGAAGGTACTCACCACGCGATCATTTAGTGGGACGGCGCTTTCCGAGAAGATGAAGAGTGTCTGGAATCTGTCCCGGGAACCCGGATTCTGAGAGGCGGGGGAAAACTTGTTCATCTTCCAGATGCACTGTTTGGGAGATTGGAAGAAGGTTGTGCATCAGGGACCTTGGACCTTTCGGGGATGGGGTGTACTGCTGGAAGACTATGATGGGTTAGAAGACCCGGAGAAGGTAGTTTTCGGAGGGTTGACGGTGTGGGCTCAGATTCATGGCATCCCGGAGCTCTTTCGGAAGACGGAGGTGGTAGATGGTTTGGCAAGAAGAATTGGGAAAGTGAAAGAGGTTCAGATGAATCTTAGACCTTTTTTCGAAGGAAACTATGTCAGGTTGAGGGTAAGGATCGATGTCACCAAGGCTCTGCCGCGTGTGGTTTCATTGGCACTCCCGGAGGGACGTAAGTTACTCCCGGTGAAGTATGAGAAAATACCCTTTTTCTGTAAGCAGTGCGGGTTGATGGGACACGATCATGAGGAATGTGGCGATGGAGATTGGGATGAGAGTAAGCTGCAGTATGGCCTGTGGATGCTGGCGAAGCGCCGTGCCGTACAACCGGTAGAGGAACCACGAAGATTTGTTCCCTCGAGCAGGGGTAGAGGTGGTAGAACAGGCCGCGGTGGTGTGTTTGCAAACATGCCTCGCAAGCAGGGCCGGCCCTGAGGGGGGTCAGGAGGGGCGGTCGCCCCGGGCCCCGAAATAAAGGGGCCCCCAAATCCCAAGTTGCTATAGGCAACGGAGGAATATGCTAGTTTGGCTGCGCCATTAGAGCTCGTCAGGAGTTCTTATCTCGCACAGTACGATTCAGCGAAACCAAGACGAAGCGTTATGCTCCGTTCGCTTTTTACTTGGGCTTTTTATGTTAGCCTGTTTCCCCTCTAAATTTAGTTATATGTGGGCACTAATTATGGTCTTGTTTCTCCCCCTAAATTTAGTTATATGTGGGCACTAATTATGGTCTGTTTCCCTCAAAAAAAAAAAAAAACTAAGTACGGTCCTGTTGATTAAATAATTGGGATGATGCCGATAGACTGGACAAGGGCAGAAAGACATACAGAAATGAAGCCAACCAGTGACACGTTTTCATTTTCTCTCAAAAAAATTAATTACACATTTTATTCTTCAACTCAAAACCAAAATCAATTCATTTACCCTTCCCGTTAGGATGATATTTATTAGTCTAATTCTCGAATAGATGCACATTTCGCGGCGACTGTTTATGGACTGGAGTTTGGAGACTACCCATAGTTGGTACTCACACGGCCACGACAAGAGGCGTGAAGCTAAGTCACCGACAGGACGCCGCACGGTGCCCAAGACCTCCATGACGACACGGTTCTTGCAACAGTCGGTGTGATAATTAATAAATTTATATTCATATACCACTTTAGAAGTTTTTGTGATGCACTTTAGGACTCCATTGGTAACACTCCATATATACATATAAATATTTAGGGCCCCGGATTATGGTTCCGCCCCGGGCCCCCAAAATCTCAGGACCGGCCCTGCTCGCAAGAGGTCGTCGGGTGATGCTGAACTGGATGAGGATCTAGACGATAAAGCCGCGAGCCCGCTAAAAGATCATGAGGTTGTTGACAAGGAGGAGACTGAGAGCAACACTCGGAGGAAGCTGGATATGGATGAGATGCCCTCAGTCACTGAGGGCGAGTCTGAGGAGACACAAAATGAGGGGGCTGCAGATAAGATAGTAACACCTCCAGCGCCTCCACAGTATGTGTCAGCACGTGAGCGAACCAAGCAGCGCAAGTTGACTGAAAATGATAGGGTTTTGGGAACCTCGGCGGCCTCCGGGAGGGAGGACCGCCGAACCCAATGAGTACCTTAAGCTGGAACAGCCGCGGTTTGGGCGACCCCGCGACCGTTCACGAGCTTCGCGACCTTGCTCGCACTTATTCGCCCTCCATCCTGTGTGTGGTGGAGACACAGATTGCTAAATACCGAGTCGAAGGTTTGGCTCATACTCTAGGTTTTGATCATGCCTATGGTGTCAATAGCTCCGGCAGAAGCGGTGGGCTTTGCATCTTTTGGAGACAGCCGGTGCATCTATCTCTGCGGAATTTCTCAAAATACCACATTGATATGGTTGTTAGGGAGGTGGGGAAGGAGGATTGGCGACTCACGGCCTGGTACGGTGAGGCTAATAGGAGCTTACGGTATATGACTTGGAATATGATGAGGTACCTAAAGGCTGATTGTGACCTCCCTTGGTTGTGCATCGGGGATTTCAACGAGGTTCTTAGACGGGAGGAGCAAATGGGTCCGAATGAAAGAGATATGGCGCAAATAAATTTGTTCCGTGAGGCTGTGGATGCATGTCAGCTATGTGATCTCGGTTACATAGGTTTGGATTGGACTTTTGAAAGGAAATTGCCCAACAATGAGTACTGCAGAGTTAGACTTGATAGGGCGCTTGCATCTGCTGATTGGAGTGCTCGTTTCCCTTTTGCATCAGTGAGACATCTGTTCGCGGTTAAATCGGATCATTCACCGATCCTACTTCTGAACGAGATGGAGGCTAGTAATCAGCGTATCGCAATTGAGAAGCCCTTCCGTTACGAATTGATGTGGGAGAGACATGAGGATTTTAAAGCTATACTGCAAGATGCATGGGGTGACACCACAGCCGAGACTGTTGGGGATTTGCATGCAAAATTGCAGGCAACTTCCGGGGCTTTAACAACTTGGGGACGTGCCTCCTTTGGGGCTGTCAGCACTGAATTGAGGAAGCTTAGAAGCCGTCTGAAAACCCTGCGCTCTGACCCGCTCCGGCTGGGACCTTCCTATGAAGAAAAGAAGGTTGAGGAGCGTATTGCAGAGTTGGGGTATCGCGAGGAGATTATGTGGAGGCAGCGTGCTCGAGTTCAGTGGCTGCTTGAGGGGGACAAAAACACTAAATTTTTCCATCTAAAGGCAAATAGCAGGAGAAAAAGGAACATAATTGATCGCCTAGTCCGGGATGATGGTACTGTTTGTGATAATGGCCAAGAGCTGGAGTCCATGGCCACTTCTTTTTATAAGAACTTATATGAGTCTGAGGGTACCATTGGGATTGAGGAGGTTCTGTCTCATGTTTCTTGTAAAGTCACAAATGAAATGAATTCATCACTTACTGCTCCTTACAGTTCGGATGAGGTGAAAAGAGCCCTCTTCCAGATGTTCCCAACCAAGGCACCGGGGCCGGACGGCTTTCCGGCGCATTTTTTCCAGAGGCATTGGAGCCTTTGTGGTGAAGAGATTACCAAGATTGTGATTCGTATTCTTGATGGGGTAGATTCAGCGGAGGAGATAAATAAGACGTTCATTGTTCTTATTCCTAAGGTACAAAATCCCTCTTTCCTCTCGCAGTTTAGACCAATAAGCTTGTGCAATGTGGTGTACAAAATTGCATCGAAGGTACTTGCTAATCGTCTGAAGAGTATTCTACCCGAGATAGTATCCGAAGAGCAGTCGGCTTTTGTCCCAGGTCGTCTCATCACTGACAATGTCATCACTGCCTATGAATGTTTGCATTTTATGAAGTCTAAAAAGAACAAGAAGAAGCCCTTTTGTGCTTTGAAACTGGACATGAGGAAAGCCTATGATAGGCTAGAATGGGATTATCTGGAGGCGATCATGAAGAAGCTTGGTTTTGCACATAGATTTGTTGAGGCTGTCATGAGAGGAGTGAGATCCGTCACTTTCTCGGTTTTGTTCAATGGTGCTCATACGGAGGAGTTTAAGCCCAGCCGTGGGATCCGTCAGGGTGATCCGATTTCCCCTTATCTTTTCCTCCTTGCTGCGGAGGGTTTGTCCTGCCTGCTTAAGAGAGCTATGAGGAATAATGAGATGGAAGGAATCCAAATTGCTAACACAGCTCCAAAGGTTAATCATTTGCTCTTTGCCGATGACTGCATTTTATTCAGCCGAGCCACTTCGGTGGATGCTGCAAAGCTGAGGGATATTCTGGAAGTTTACTGTAATGCTTCGGGGCGGCGAGTGAACAATGATAAATCGTCTATCTTCTTCAGGAAGGGTTGTCCAACAAATATTAGAGCAAATGTTAAAGCTGTCTTGGATGTCCATGGTGAGTCACTTAATGAGAAATATTTGGGGCTTCCGTCGGATGTGGGGAGGTCTAAAAACGGAGCTTTGCTTATATAAAAGACCGCATTTGGAAGAAGCTCCAGGGATGGATGGAGAAAGTCCTATCGGGTGGTGGCAAAGAAATTCTGATTAAATCAGTTGTTCAGGCTATTCCAACATACTCAATGGCGCTGTTTAAATTGCCTAGGGGCCTGTGCGAACACATCACAGCTATGGTTCGAAAATCCTGGTGGGGAAGCAAACAAGGAGAACGGAAAGTGGCTTGGGTTTCTTGGGAATCAATGACGATGCCTAAATACAGAGGTGGGATAGGGTTTCGGGACGTGGAGATCTTTAATCTAGCTTTACTTGCGCGACAGGTTTGGAGGATTCTCATTGATCCAAATTCTCTTAGTGCAAGGATCCTAAAATCCGTCTATTTCCCATCTTCCGATATTCTATCTGCTCCTATTGGATCGAAGCCGTTGCAGATATGGAGGTCCCTCTGTGAGGGTCGGGACATGCTTAAGCTGGGCTTAATAAAGAGAATTGGGGATGGAGCTAGTACAAGGGTGTGGTCTGAGAATTGGATTCCTCGAGATTTTCAACTTCGACCGATTGTTGCTATATCAGATAACCCTCCTCATGTTGTTGCAGACCTCATTTGTTCTGCAACCCGAACTTGGGATCTGCAGAAGCTGTCAGCTCACTTCCTGCCGATGGATGTTGAAGCAGTTAGGGAGATCCCGATTAGTTTCCTTCGCCAACCTAACTGCTGGGCCTGGCATTATGACAGAAGGGGCATTTTCTCAGTAAGATCAGCCTATCACATGATAATGGAAACAAAGCATAGAAGAGAGAATTATTTTGAGGGGAGATCTGAGTCCTCCAATCAAGAGGGGATGGAGAGGAGCTGGAAAAATCTCTGGAAAGTAAAGGTTCCCTCAAAGCTGAGAATTTTTGCTTGGCGTCTCGCTAGATCATCTCTTAAGTTTTCTACAACTGTTTCTCCACTTCAGTTTGAGTAGCTATCTATCTCTTAGATTCTTCGAGTGTTCTAATGAAAGTAGTTTTTCAAAACGGGTAAATGAACAGACTTCATCGTTACACAAAGTTTTTTCTCTGTTGAACTCAGTGATCCGTATGCTTGCTTGGTCCTGAATCCACTCTGTTTTCATATTTCCTGCCGTCTTCTTTCAATATTTTCCTTTGTCCATTCACATTATCAGGAGTACATCTGCTGCTTCTATTTCTATTTTGTACAGGTCCCAACTTTGCATCACCATCACCACCAGTAATAACTCAAATATGTCTCTTCATTTTCTTCAGGTTAACAACACAATATGTTGGGCATGCATTGGCTGCTGAATTCTGCTGTGACATCGTTCTTGATGAATGCCATGTTCACTCACGGTTTTGGATGAAGATTCCAATTTAGAAACAATTTTATTCTCTTCTGTAATTGTTTCCTGTTCAGAAACTAAATTTTGTATGTGACCGCAAAGGACCATGTTGAATAAAGAGTGTGTGATTGTTGTTACATCTTGTATCTCTATATATTTGTATGTTCTGTGAAACTGTAAACTGGGATTTGGTATGAGGAAACTGAGTGCAGCATGGGGGGATAGCTAGAACCAAGATTGAACAAATAAACTGCCGGCAAAGACTTCTGTACATTCCAGGCAGGTAATTTTGTCTGCCAGCAATAAATTAGGCCTGCCGGCAATGGTGTCTGAGTCGGGGCAGGCAGACTGCCGGCAGAAGGAAAACTGCCGGCAAAGACTTATGCCGGCAGGGTTATAGAGGGCAGGTTTATCTGCCGGGAAAAACTCTTTGCCGGCAGTCAAATAGCCCTGTTAGGTGGCTTTTCCTGGCAGCAGTGGTGCCCCTAAAGTTGGTCCGTGGTGTAGTGTCTTCCTACGGGCGAGGTTCGGTCTAGTAGAGGTATGGCCACGACAGCTACCTGCTCGGTCTGCCATGCACACCAAGACACTTGGAGGCATGCTCTTCTTGAGTGCAATATGTCTCATAGTGTTTGGGCGATGAAGGAAGATGATCTTGTGCTTCCTGTTTTTGGCGATGAGACAACTGATCCAAAACTGTGGCTGTTTAACCTAAGCAATATACTCTCACGGGAGCAGTTCATTGAAACCCTGGTTACCCTCTGGTCTATTTGGTGGGCGCGGCGGAAACTGATTCATGGGGAAGAAGCACAGCCGCCGCTCTCCACACATATGTTTATAATGAGGTATCTCGCAGATTTATCTGTTAATGATTCAAAATCTTCAGGAGATGGACATGTTCGGCTACCTGTGCGTGGGAAGCTCCCCTGGCTTCCACCGTGCGCAGGTTCAGTTAATGTACATGTGGATGGTGCCGTCGCAAAGCAACATCAACGCGGGGCTGTTGGTGCGATCTGCAGGAGCGAGTCAGGTGTTTTCCTGGGTGCGTCTGCAGTTGTTTTTGAGGGAATCACCAATCCTGAAGTTTTGGAGGCCCTAGCGTGTGCTGAAGCTCTAGCGCTAGCGGAGGACCTCAGAGTCCAGAAGTTACAGATTTCTTCTGACTGCCTCAATTGGTTAAAGTGCTTAATGGAGCTGAGGAGAGGGGAAACCATTGCATGATTATCAAGGAGATTGGGAGGAGCAAGGAGAAGTTTTCAGAAGTTGTGTTCAACCATGAACGACGCGAGGCTAATACTGAAGCTCATGGACTAGCTCGTGCAGCAACTAGTCTAGACAGCGGTAGACATATTTGGCTTTCAATCCCTCCCATCGATATGGGAATTCCTGTAAACATCCTGTCTACTGACCAATAGGGTCCGGTCGTTCTTATCAAAAAAAAAAAGATCGATCGATCGCATCACGCACACACGCGCTGGTTCGGCTCCCAGACTTAACCTCTCGATCCTCTCCGGCTCTCCGCACGAAGCGACGAGCGTCGCGGACGGCAGGACGCTGCTTGCTATGCCTCTCTAGATCGCATCCGAGAATTGACTGAACCACCAGTCGCCACTCGCCAGACGCTATCGGCAGCTGCCGCCCGCTGCCGCTTTCGATAGTTCAATCGCAGACGACAGACCTGCTATTCTGCTAAGGTACGTTTCAGTATAGCACGCCCTAATTCTCCGATCCTATCGTCTTCTAATTTCTGGTATAAAATTGTAGCAAAGTGGGGAATTCAGCTTATGTAACCGGTCTTTATGGAATGCAGAATTGCAGATACATGGATAGGTATCTTCTAAAAAGAAAAGCGCCATCGCAAAATCCAGATGATATAAATTGGGAAGAGGAGATTCAATATGATCTGGGACAGAGGAAAAAAATAGAAGATTATCATCCTAATCTCAAGGACTTGGTAATAAGAAAGTATTTGATGAATGGCCCTTGTCAACCTCGCACTTACGAATTTCCGTACACACTAATTGGGGATAGAGAGAGACTCATTTCATGATTTTAACTTGGAGAATCTGATGAGCTTGGCTAAATTTTATCCTAATGATTTTAACTCTGGAGAACTGAGAGATCTTAGCCACCATCTTCGCCTCTACATTGCTGATGTGCGAGCAGATGACAGATTTTCTGACATACAAAGTATTGGTGATCTTTCTAAGATAATGGTGGAGACAAGGAAACATATTTGTTATCCTTTAGTTTACCGTCTTCTGAATCTAGTACTTGTTTTGCCTGTTTCCACTACTATGGTTGAGAGGTGCTTCTCATCGATGAAACTTGTGAAAACCTATTTGCGTAATCGCCTCAATGATGATACTTTGAGTGACAGTGTTATTTGCTATGTGGAGAAAGAAGAAATGAAGAAAGTCACCAATGATCAAGTCATTGATCTATTCATGAAAATTAGAAATCGTAAATATTAAAAGGTAACACTCTTTAACTTAAAATATTATGTTCTTGTTATTTTATATCTTCTGATAACTGGAATCGGCATTGCTAATTTACAGGTAATGGAGGATGCTATGTCGGCCTATAGGGTGATGTCTGCTGCTATTATTGACTATGTGTTGTGAGTCACATCATCATTTTTATTCATTTCAGCAAGAACTTGATCATTTTTGTTTGTGAGCAAACGGTGTGTCCTTTGTTTTGTTGAATTATTTATGCTAAGAATTTTTTATACGCAACACCATAAGTAAATTTGAATTCACTTACATATATCATTAAGTCTACGTAAAGGTTGTGCACCACGATAAATTTTCCCTAGATTCGCCACTGGTTGGACCTCCAATGAGTTGAGCTCCAACACTTTCTCTAGGAACTCCAAGCATTGGAGTTAAACCTTAGTCCCAACTCCCAAAGAACCCGGCGAAGACTATGAAGTCGTCGAACCATGTCCGTGCGGCATAGCCTCTGACTTCCGAGGTGTACAAATCATCACGTAAATAACCATCATGTACACGACAAATACATGATATGTGACTTGAGATTAATTTGTACGATTCAAAGGAAACATCACATACAAAAAATAATACTGTTTGTTTCCTCGTTTGAGTGCAGGTGCAAGAAGCGATAAAAAGATTGAACAACTTGGAAAATCAGCGTTCCCAATTGTCAAACGAGTAATTGAAATGATATTCTCTGTCCCAGAATAAACAACGAAACAAGTTATTTTTTCCGAGAAAACTCAATGAAACCAGTATGAAGTTTCAGCTTGTTATTTCCAGAAGTGCCCCATCATCCGGGGTGCTTTGTGTTGATTAATGTAGAATCTCTCCATTCTATTAATTCCTGGACTAAAATGTGTGAAGATTCCTACTACTCCCTTTGATCCAGAATAATTGAAGTAACCTATATACATATTTTGTACTACCGCAGTATGTTCTCCAGGACAGTTTTTCCGGATCGGAGGTAGTAGTATTAATTTCAGAATAATTGTAGTAACCTATATACGTATTTTGTACTACCGCAATATGTTCTCCACGACAGTTTTTGTACTACCGCAGTAAGTAGGTCCCTTCACGCATATTGTTGATCTATGAAATGAAGGTCAATGCAGCCTCGTCGAACTTTGCGTTGATCGATTTAGTCAGCGAATCGGCCATGGAAGACAACTTCCTATCAAGAGACCTCGATCTCACCATAGAGGAGCGTGCAGACAACTCGAGCTTTCAGAGGTAGGTCCGCCATGATCGCCGCACATCGCAATGATTTCAAATTAAACGAGTATCGACTCGGTGTTGTGGAAGTCGCAGGATAAAATGAAATATGTTGTGATGTGTGGACTCTGACCTAAGGAATTTTCATAATACGGTGAACGGAATAAGAAGAAACATTTTACGACGGTGACTGTTCCGATTCTCCTCCCCCAGCCATGAATCCGTGTTCAAGGACCGAGTCCATTTCTTTTGGCGATTGTTCTTCCGCAATTTTTATCACTATTTTTTTAGACATATTTTACGGTACATCATACTACATATTTTCAGGTGTAGTATATGTCTCATCCAACGGCTAAAACTAATTGGGCCAGATTTAGGCCCAGGGACAAAAACGACTTTTCCTCCATGGTTAAGCATCTTCTTTAACACGTACTGGTGATGCGTCAATAACTTGCCATGAACTGTATCAATATTCATAACCATCAGCGTCTGATGTAACTCGATCGCCGGCCCAGGAATGCAGCTTCCAGACATCAAACGTCCTCAGGCTAGTGTATAGCTCCTGCAGCCCTTGCATGCCAATGTCCGGAAATTTGCAACCATGGAGTAGGCCTCGGGCATGTCCTTCCTCCCCCAGGACGAATTGATCTTGGCGAGAACAGCTATGGCGTACAGAAAGTACCCCGAATGCTAGTGGTAGCTGAAGTCCGCGCGGGAGTCCTTCGCCACTAACGCCACTATGCCGCCGTCGTCGTCATGCCGTCGCCGTCGCCAACGGGCCCGGTAACCAGCCTGCGCGGAACGGCGCCGGAAACTTCTCGTCGTCATCAGGGACCTCGGCCGGCCGCGCGAACCAGCTGCGCCAACGCCTCTGTGTCATGCTTGTCGTGAGCGGCGAGGCGCGGCGCATTGCTTTGGCGCCATCTGAGAACTCGTCCTCCATGAACTTGACGTTGGTGGCGGACGGGGCACAGTTCACGACGACGTCGCCGGAGGAGGGCCGGAAAGCGAGCTTGCCGGTGAGGTGGTGGAAGATGGGCAGAACGGAGCTGAACTGGCAGTAGGTTGCTGCTCTCCTAGAAGAAGTGTCGCTGGACCGTGCGGCGAGCGTGGCGACGTGGAAGGAGTCGTGGAAGCAAGCTGTTCACAGTTCACGTCCTTGAGCAACGCGGCCATGGCTCACCCGTCGTACAGGATATGATTCCGCATCGGTTTTCTTTTTCAGTGTAATGCCTGAATTGTCCCTTGAGCTCAAATATACTACCCAAAATTTGGTGTAGTATTTTGGATCTACACCGTTGGATCGCCTCGCTTTAACGGCCCACATTGCATTGATGTACCGTAAAACATCTCTTTTTTTATTAGGGACATTAAAATTGTAGCAAAGAGGAGCTCCCTTAGGCCATCATAGTTTGGAACGTCAATTTTCAGGATCTGGCTAGTACTGGCCGTGTGATGCCGCTTAGATGGTTGTCCCTCGGGGACACTTTTCTCGGAATCAAATCGTTGCCATGTACGCAGCCCACTAAGCGTGGATGCGCTCTCTACCTGCGGTCCGCAGATGGTTCACCTCCTCTTTCCTTCGACTCACACCCCACCCCACCGTGGCGAGCCGCCCCTTCACTACGATGCGTCGCATGGGAGAAGATGAAGTGCGGAGGAGCTACGCGCGACGATGGGGATCGTCTCTCCCCATCTCCATCCCGACCGGCTTGTCGGAGCGCCGCTATCATTTAGGTTGCGCGCTGTCCTAGACTTATCAAATCCGGTGCGCTGCGTCGTGCATGTGTTTATCACACTAGTGTTGAGTGTTCTTCCTTTTTCAAAAATTAGAGAAATTAAAGAGATTTTTTAGCCTCGCAAAAAGAGAATTATTTAGGAAAATAGAAATGCCTCGACCGTGTGTTGCAATCTCGCCGGTCCTCGTATCTAACATCAGAAAAAGAAAGCAATGGAGCAGGTAAAAAAAAAAAGAGAAGGATGAGAACGCCCAAACTAACATAAGAAAAAGGCCAACATCAAGCCCACTAGGAAGATGTTCTTCTCCTACCTTTTTGTTTTGGTTTTTGTTTTTGAACAAACTAGAGTGGTGGCCCTCGCAAATGCTAGGGCAACATCTTTATTGTTCATTAGATAAAGAGAGGAGTATCGTGTTTAGTATGTGAAGAGTTATTCATTTTCTTTACGTATTCATAGATGTATCTTCATTTTGCAACATTAGTGTTTCTTAAAACCTTAGGAAAATCATTGACCATGAATATTTTTATGATTGGTTTCAATCAAAGAAAAACTTTCTTTTCCTCTAAGGGTGATACATGGAAAAAATTCACAGATTTATGCTCCTCAGATTCGAACAATATCTAGAGGAAGTTCATAAAATATAAAACTTAGAATAGTTCTTAGAGAATTTTATATGAGAAGTATCACAATTCGTCGTGGATTCCAAGATAAATATTCTTTGGCACTTCTGCCGGCAACTACCCAGTTTATATTGATATTTTATAGTGGTGTGACTATCGCCATTATCTCTTGTGGAAACAAATAAATGATCCTCCACATTGAGCCAATCTTTCCTCGACTTGTTCGTTTTAATCGAACTGGGCCAATCTAGTTCACCTAATGACACTGAATTGAAAAGGATAGAGAGAGCATCAATCCCCCTATTGATCATAAGCCACATTGACACGTCTAGTTGCATTGATGTAGACTATAAAGAAGCATGTAAGAATTGGACCGATCAATTGATTCTTTAGCTCTAATGCTTCAATTTTAGCAAGTGCCATGTCTTGCATACTCCCCTCTGACTGTCATGTGGGTGCCGTGTCAGTCAACGTTATTCTATTCGTGTCGAGTGCATCAAGTTTCTATTAGTCTGTCTACATTTAAGTATAACATGCTTACACAAGTGGAACATCTAAATTGTTTGTAGTCCTAGTGTCCTACAACTAATTAGGATCTAGTGTACTATTGTTAATTTGATAGTTTACACTTACGCAATCTTGCATTTGTGTTGTGCTTATGTTTTATTATTAGCATGTGCTTGAATTAACTTGATACGCTACATGCATATCTATTGGTTTATGTTTAATTATATTTAAGATAATCAATGAATTTTAATTGATTAACCACCATTGCCAACTCAACTTGGTGTAATATATTTGTATACAATAATCTTGCTACATTAGGGTTACATGTAGCTCAGACTCCATTTTAATTTCTCGGTATCTAAAACATCTAATATTATAGCATGGAGGGTGTATGTCACGTGTAAAATACACATTGATCGATCAGCTTTTGCGTTAGCTCTCCGTATGTTCATATTTGCCATAAGTTTTAAAAAATGCAAATCTGAAATAGAATTCTGGGCTTATACGGCTTTTGATTTTCGTTTAAGTCACAAATTGGTCCACCTAGCATTAAGAGAATCAGTTTAAAACAGATTGAAACAACAGATAGTCTACCAATCATGGTTTTTTCCTCTGTTTTTTGAGAAAAAATACCGATCAGGGTAGCATGGAGGGCGTATGCCCAACGATATAGACTGAAACAACGGAGAGTCTACCGATCAGGGTTTTTTTCCTCTGTTTTATTTTTAGAAAAACTACCGATCGGTTTTTGAATCCAAGTAAATCACAGGCTTATACGGCTTTTGATTTTCGTTTAAGTCACAAATTGGTCCACGTAGCATTAAGAGAATCAGTTTAAAACAGATTGAAACAACGGATAGTCTACCGATCATGGTTTTTTTCCTCTGTTTTTTGAGAAAAAATACCGATCAGGGTAGCATGGAGGGCGTATGCCCAACGATACAGACTGAAAAAAGGAGAGTCTACCGATCAGGGTTTTTTTCCTCTGTTTTTTTTAGAAAAACTACCGATCAGTTTTTGAATCCAAGTAAATCACACGGCCTTGTTTTGTTCCGGCCGGCCGGCCGAATATTCTATTCGTATACAGGAGAGATTCTACTTTAAGCGTGTCATGTTCTCGTTTGAAAAAAATACGTGTTCTGTTCACATCCTTATGACACTGAATTGAAAAGGATAGAGAGAGCATCAATCCCCCTATTGATCATAAGCCACATTGACACGTCCAGTTGAATCGATGTAGACTATAAAGAAGCATGTAAGAATTGGACCGATCAATTGATTCTTTAGCTCTAATGCTTCAATTTTAGCAAGTGCCATGTCTTGCATACTCCTCCTCTGACTGTTATGTGGGTGCCGTGTCAGTCAACGTTATTCTATTCGTGTCGAGTGCATCAAGTTTCTATTAGTCAGTCTACATTTAAGTATAACATGCTTACACAGGTGGAACATCTAAATTGTTTGTAGTCTTAGTGTCATACAACTAATTAGGATCTAGTGTACTATTGTTAATTTGATAGTTTACACTTACACAATCTTGCATTTGTGTTGTGCTTATGTTTTATTATTAGATGTGTTTGAATTAACGTGATACGCTACATGAATATCTATTGGTTTATGTTTAATTATATTTAAGATAATCAATGAATTTTAATTGATTAACCACCATTCCCAACTCAACTTGGTGTAATATATTTGTATACAATAATCTTGCTACATTAGGGTTACATGTAGCTCGGACTCCATTTTAATTTCTCGGTATCTAAAACATCTAATATTATAGCATGGAGGGTGTATGTCACGTGTAAAATACACATTGATCGATCAGCTTTTGCGTTAGCTCTCCGTATGTTCATATTTGCCATAAGTTTTAAAAAATGCAAATCTGAAATAGAATTCTGGGCTTATACGGCTTTTGATTTTCGTTTAAGTCACAAATTGGTCCACCTAGCATTAAGAGAATCAGTTTAAAACAGATTGAAACAACGGATAGTCTACCAATCATGGTTTTTTCCTCTGTTTTTTGAGAAAAAATACCGATCAGGGTAGCATGGAGGGCGTATGCCCAACGATACAGACTGAAACAACGGAGAGTCTACCGATCAGGGTTTTTTTCCTCTGTTTTTTTAGAAAAACTACCGATCAGTTTTTGAATCCAAGTAAATCACGGGCTTATACGGCTTTTGATTTTTGTTTAAGTCACAAATTGGTCCACGTAGCATTAAGATAATCAGTTTAAAACAGATTGAAACAACGGATAGTCTACCGATCATGGTTTTTTCCTCTGTTTTTTGAGAAAAAAATACCGATCAGGGTAGCATGGAGGGCGTATGCCCAACGATACAGATTGAAACAACGGAGAGTCTACCGATCAGGGTTTTTTCCTTTGTTTTTTTTATAGAAAAACTACCGATCAGTTTTTGAATCCAAGTAAATCACGGCCTTGTTTTGTTCCGGCTGGCCGGCCAAATATTCTATTCGTATACAGGAGGGATTCTACTTTTAGCGTGTCGTATTCTCGTTTGAAAAAATACGTGTTCTGTTCACATGTTACAACGTGATTTTGTTGGACGGAACGTTTTTTTTTTCTCGAACTGTTGGACGGAAGGTGACTTGGTTGTGGAAAACAACTTGTTTGTACCAATTAAAGTTGTACGTAACTTTTCCTTCTTTTAATCTCAGCCATTGCAATCAAAATCAACGGATTATATATTTGTAACATATGTGGCTTAATGTGGTGTCTCGAAAAACTAACTCATTTTGCTTTTAGTATATAATAGATGTTCGTCTCCTACATGAAGTCCTGAACCTCCAAACCTGTCTCTCATGGAGCTTCGCTCCCAACGCATCTTGATCGATGGGGGCAGGCCCCCCTCAGGGCCGGCCCTGCCCCTCCTACCCCCCGGCCACCCTACCCGCCCTCCGCCGCTACCCATGTCCCATGCATCGTAGCTCCCTGCTCCCATCCCGACGTGCAGGGTCGCCCGCCGCGTCAGGCGAGGTTCCTTCCCCGTGTGCCCGATCGCTCTTGGATTCCCAACCATGTCGATAAGCGCCCCTTCATCCTCGCCGCCGGCATGCACACGTTCCCGCTACCCTCTCCTCTGTTCCCTCTGGCTCGCTCGCAACCCCTTATTGTCGTCACTCTCCTCTCATCTTTCAAGTATTCATAGTGCCTCTACTACACCAGGTATTAATTGTTTGTACCAGGTTAATTTCTTTCTTACTCTTGGTTTCCTCATCCACATTTTTCATCTTGCAGCTACCAATGCTGTCTTCAACTCTTGATACCCCGTAGGAATTTATTAGGTGATGTTTTGTCCTGATATTTTACTGTGAAATTTTGTTTCACTAGCTAGGTGCTCAATGAAATTCCTACATATTTTACTGTTGTTTACATTAATTTTCTCTGAGGTTGGTGACGAATCTACATCAGAACAACGACAAGTTAAGGATTGGAGGGAATGTTCTCAACTTCTGTCATGTCACTTTCTAGAGTATGTCGATACACCCAAACAAGTTTCCCAACTATTGATAATTATAGTTGATTGATTAGCACAAGAAGATGTTACAGACAATTATACTGAATTTCTATGCAGGGTGGAATGATGTGAGGTGAAATTATTGCAGCTCATGCAGAAAAGTTCAAGGAATAGCTCATGGAAGGGAATCTTTGCCTTATGATTTCTTTGTGAAAAACATGCACAAGGCTGGTGAAGGGAGTTTCATGATTAAACCAACTCCATGGACAAAGGTAGAAGTACAGCATGATGTACCTGCTGCTTGCATATACA
This sequence comes from Poa pratensis, assembly GCA_947311845.1. Lineage (NCBI taxonomy): Eukaryota > Viridiplantae > Streptophyta > Magnoliopsida > Poales > Poaceae > Poa > Poa pratensis. Next base: position 54,525,110 of record CAMZMU010000060.1, on the reverse strand, counting down.
CTTACTGATTTCTACACTATGATTGGAAGAACAGACAAGTTTCTAGGTAAGTCAACTGTGCTTATATATTTGCAAAATCATTACGTTGCCAACTGTCTTTTGATGTTGTATTGTCCATTTTCATTTATTGTTCATAGGTGCTTATGTTATGGGAATAGTTTCGTCGATCTTCGGAAGGTTTTCTTGCCTGATGGTGCACATGGTGAGACAAATGGAACCTCCAAATAAAAGATATCGAGTTAATATAGCTAATTTGTCAAACATTATATCATGACTCGCAGGCCATCTTCGATACAAGCTCGGATGTTCTTGCACTTATATGCAATGTAACTACAGTGAACTGCAGTTATATATTTTGTATCACCTAGATTACACATTAACCAGCTGACATACGAAATTATCCCATTATAGGTTAACACTGGCATTGCCAACAACCGCAGCAGTAACTAACCCGCAAATATGCAAAGCAGATCTTCCCTTTGCTTTCTGATTTCGTTACCACTAGAGAGTCGATGTGAATGCTGCTGCAAGACTGCAACCTATGGGGATACGATTTCTCTCGGAGAGAAACAAAAACGCGTCTCCTCGCGTCGCCCTCTCCAGGCGACCGGGGAGGCGACCCTAGCTCCCAGCCGCCGCCACCCCTCCCTCCCCTCTCCTCCCTCGCTGTCCCCGGAGGCGGCCGCCGGACAAATGCCGCGCGCCGCCGGTGATGGGGGCGGTGGGGTTTTGATGCGCGCGGCCCGTGTTGCAGTGTGGAGGAAACTGCAGCTCCGGGTCTCCCCTGGTGGCGGCGTCCTTCGCTGGCTGCCTCCTGCCCCGGCGAGCTCTCCTCCCTCGAGAGCTGGCTGGCTGCGCGTCCCCGAGCGCCCCCATGTGCGGGCGCGGCAGCTTTGCGTCGCGAGCTGCCCGGGCCCGATCTGGTCGCCAGATGGGCTTGGCGGGGCGGGCTCTCCTCCGCTGTGGGTGGTGGCTGGCGTCGGACGGCGGAGGTGCGTTCGGTGCTTTGCGGTGCGGCGAGGTCCCATGGCGCCGTCGACTTGGAGGCGGAGGTGCGGGCCGTTCTGGGCCCGATCTGGGCCCAGAGGGCCGCGGTCGTCTCGCTGCGGGGACCTGGCCCGGGCTTGCTCGTGGTGCTCCTTGCCGTCGCACCGCTCTGCTGCATCTCTAGCTGGGTTGGTGCGGGACGGGAGGAGGCTTCTTCGTCCAGCTTGATGCCGTCGCCTGTGCGCTCCGTCCGGCCGTTCTTCCCCAAATATCCAAATCTCCGGTTCAGGTATAGCACGGTGGCGTCTTGATGCCAGCTCCTGGGGAAACCCACGCTCATGCTATGTGCCTGAGCAGACCACGGCAGCGCCTCCGGGTGTTGCTAACCTTGTTGGAGGCGTGGTGTAGGAGCTGTTGCATTGCTCGCAGCACCGATGTGCAGGTGAGGTTCGAGTGAAAGCTCTGCGACGACCACGCCCGTGGGCGTGGCTCCCTTCTTGAAGGCGTTGCAAGGACCCACTGCTCTTCGCCATTGAGCCTGTTTGGCGTGTTGAGCTTGCTGTTCTTGTGGGAGTATCCGGCGGCGAGGCTTTTGGCCTCGTTGTGCTGCCATATGGTGCTCTTGGCGTGCTTGTTGGCTGTGCAAGCTTGGCAATTGTCCGATGGGGATGGTAGCGGCATTGTCGCGAACTTCGTGTTGTTGGTGTGGTCTCGGTTGATCGGCCCCCTTCGGCGGCGAGGTCGCCTCCCCACGTGGCGCTGGTGCTAGGCCAGAGTGCTTGGGGCTGCCCCTTTGGCTGAGGTCGGGGTCAAGGTTCGTGGCGCTGGTGCTAGGCCGGTCTCACTCGTTGGTCCCCGTTCGCTCCTGGTTCGCCATCTTGTGGGGTAGTCGCCATGCAAGCAAGTGGTGGTGCTGCAATCTGCAATGTCTCGGGACCGTGATGCCCTTCGATGGCGTCGGACGCACTCCTCAAAGCACTGTCCTGCCCGTCTTCCTGGTGGTGGTCGTCATGCGAGCGCGCCTGATAGCGCTCTCAAGTGCACCTGTATCCCTCTCCCGCCCCCTTTGTGTGTGTTGGTGTGCGTTGTTTTTGTTTATCTTCTCTTCGTTCCTCCCTGTAAAAATCTGGTTCGCTTGAACCCATTAAAACAGAAAATGAATACAATTCAGGTGGAGGGTTTTCTCCCTCCCCCGGTGACCATTCGAAAAAAAGACTGCAACCTATGCTTCCATAGCACTAACAAAAAATCCAAAAAAAAAATCACTAACCAAATCGTAAAAATCAATGATTTGCAGGTCTGAACGTGAAACCTATTTGTAGCTTTACTGGGACAAGGATGGCTTGTCAGCTTCAGTTCACTAATAAGGATATTCTACTGACCTTCATCATATGCAATGCTTTAGTTTTCTGTTAATAACTATGTCCATCATATTTTGTGATTATAACAAACTTCGTCCTGGCCAATTGAGACATGTCTGTCGTATGTTTTGAGAGAAGCACTGCTATGCGAACCGAATAATTGAAAAATTACATTTCCACTGCCTTACCTGACTATTAGTTTCTTTGTTTGACTTTGTCTAATACTATAGTTTTGTTTTCCTCTAGATACCCAATATTGACCTTTTAGTTTGTACTCAAGAGAGTAATCATTAACTATTTGACTTTAAAAACAAAGATTAGCAACCTTTGATCCTCATGTAATTTCGAATTTGTTTGGACACATGGTTCAACACATCGATTTTTTTAAAATCTAAAGATATTTTCATCTACTCCTAACAATCTATTTACCTAAATGACGGGCGCGGCAACACGTGCCTACATGATCTAGTTTATTATTATTATCATAGCACCAGAACCGAGAAGAAAATCCCACGTGTGTGGAAGATAAATATATCGTCGATAACTCTTTGTAAAGCTTCAGTTTAGAATGTCAAATATGTGCCCCGGGTCATTGCCAGACCTTTTTTTTGGGGATTACAGTAAAGGTAGATATTATTCAGTAATGTTTTGAACGATTAATGTTCAGGCAGCATGAAGATTACTTACAATCTACATAGGCACATCAATTATTGAGGCAGTGGAGGGTACATAGGGTCTGGTTGATCTGGCCTGGATCGGCATGGCCATATATACACACTGCCAAAGAGACTACACGTCGGAGTACCTCACATACGTCTCTACCACACCATTCTTTCTGTTAGGATTGGCCGAGTGGCATGTGATCATCTGACTGGATGCATGGTAACAGCATTCGTCCGTATTGGTGGCGACAATACACACTTCCTGTAGAGATATCGTCCGGCACGTACGTACTCGTGTTTCGCGTGCAATCCGGCTGGTAACTTTCCCTTATGTTACTGCCAGGTTGGTTTAATTTTACACTGCCATTAGCCTACTTACTGGGTTAGCACCTTGGTTAGCACACAGAGTAAGAACTAGTCACTTTACACCACTGTATTTTCACAACTGTACACAAGTTTAACGTTACGTAATTTTTCTCTTACGCCAGAAATTAAGAAGGGAAAAATAAAATAGTAAAAAACCTACGTGACTAAATTAAGAAGATAAATAGTGTGTTCATGTCTCCTCCAATTTACATATATGTGCCACTCGAATAGAAGTTTTTCTTTTGTTTTGCATACACAAAGAGATATTCTATTGTGCCCCATTCCCATCCAAGCAACACTCCTTTGACAGATTTCACGTCTATAAATAGATGCACCAGCCTACAAGGGCAACTCACTACTCAAGCTGCTCACAACTAGCCAGCTAGCAAGAAATGGCTCTCCTCTCTGCAGCCCTCACCACCCATCCTGCCTTTAGATGCTACATAGGGCCAAATAGTGAGAATTTATGGCACCAATCTGCTTCTCCAGCACAAAAGAGTAGGAGAAGATGTAACCTTAGCGTTACGACACGAGCAGAAGGAAAATCAGTGAGCATGGAAGCGCAAAGCTGGATCCTAGTAGTCCAATCATCCCTGGAAGGGACTGGTTCTCCCCCGAGTTCATTTTGGTGCCTCCACTTCAGCGTACCAGGTATTAATTCCTTGCACACATGTATATGTTCTGTTAATTTAAAGAGGACAATGTTTATCAGTTATTATAACTAATGGAAAAATATAATGGCATAATGCATGCAAGTTAAGTTTTATTTGGATTGCATATAATGCTACATATGTCATCGTTGTAGATTGAAGGTGCTTGGAACGAAGGTGGCAAGGGGCCGAGCACTTGGGACCACTTCTGCCACACTCATCCTGGTAACATATAAACCTTCTTGTTTTTGTTCGACTTATGTAATAAGTAGCATATATACCCATAAATAAGATATACTTTCAGTATTACAAACATATGGTATTATCCTCCACTGCATCTTTCTAATTTCATGTGTATATGAATAGATCGGATTGACGACAGGAGCAATGGGGATGTTGCAGCAAACTCCTACTATATGTATGAAGTAAGTACAAAAAGGCTAATAACTACTCCCCCAGTCCAAGAATATAAGATGTTTTAGTATAATCTTATATTGTGGTACGGAGTAGCAATTTTCTCAAATGAAAATGTGCTGCACAGCTCATAATTGGGAGGATAAAAACACAATTATCAAGCTAACCACTAGTAGAAAAAAGCCCAACAATACCGGTTCCAGAGGCACTTTAGTACCGGTTGTGCAACCGGTACGAATAAATCGGGACTGAAGCCCCCCCCCCCCCCCCTTAGTACCGGTTGCCCACGAACCGGTGTTAAAGGCCTCCACGTGGGCGGAGCTGCGCGCGCGGGCGGAGGACCTTTGGTCCCGGTTGGTAACACCAACCGGGACTAAAGGTTTCTGTTTTTTTCGCTTATTATTCTGGGTTTAGGGTTTTTTCTTTTCGCTTATTTTCCAGGGTTTAGGGTTTCGGAGGAGATCATGTCGATGCACAACAAAAAAGTTTCCGCACACAAGAAGATCGCATAACACACATATAAAACTTGGTATACATATGTACACGCACACGTAAAGTACTAATATAATTACATGGAGATCACTGCTAGTACTTTAAAAGAAGCGGATCACTGCTAGTACTAATTACATGGACGAAGTCTATTTTTAGACAAAGTGGAATTCTCCGGATTCAGCTATGACCTGCGTAAGGAAAAATCCCGTCAATTCCTCCGCGATTGCTTTCACACGGTTCATTGGTAGGAGCGTGTTCCGTTTCCTTGCCATGTTTAAAAGAAGGAGATCAAAACAATTATGAAGGAAACTAAACACAATTGATGGTAACAAAATAAAGTTGTGAATGATGTTTACGTACCTCTTGGTTTCTTCGACTATTGACTCTCTCATTGATCTTCATGTGAATGTACTCGCAAACGTAGTATCCACATAAATCAGTCCTCTGTGGTTGTTGCAGGCACCACTATACGAGAATATAATTCAATCAAATAATAATCAAGAGAATGATTATGGTATTGAAACCAGGTATGTAGTACTACTTACGTTGTTAGACTTAAACTCCAGCTTATCTTTCCATTGACCGTGTTCTTCCTTTTTGAACTGTTTCCAAACCCTGCCCGGCAAAGAAAATGAATTCAGGAGTTATTGCTTACTTGATATCAGGAAATGAACGAAAGAGGCCGATATAGTGCGATTGAAATTACATCTGGAGCAATATACGCACACTCTTGTATTCATCTTGATCTCTCCTTAATGAGTCCCAGACTTCAAATTCTCCAAGATCGATTCTAATGATCATTAGAATGAAGTGGAACCTGCGCACGTTTATATACACAGTTATTCAGAACTCATCAATTACACTTAATATCGGGAAAGCAAAATAGAATGTGTAGAAGACAGTAACACTCACTTGAAGTTGTAAGGAAAAAGTATTTCTTTTTTAGTACTTTGTCGCTTTAAAAACGTTAGCAAAACTTCCTCTGTGCCCTTGGTATACGTTTCTACGGTGACTTGATGAACTTTATCCGGGTCAATGAACCCAATGTCCCAGATTCTTCCCAGTCTGCATTCACGAATCTTCATTCTGCATAATAGCATACAAAATAATGTCGTGAGAATAATTACAGGCAATGAACGAGCTTAACTAAAGAATTAAATTACACAAATAAATCACTTACAGACAATAGCAGTTGATGATACTTTTGTCGAGGGCACGTTGATTTTACATCTGAAAAAGTTCGGAGAAGGCAACCTCCACTGCGTATTCTCGGAAGTAGTGCTGTTCCTTAACTCCCGCCATGAAACAGGATACCCCTTCCTTTGCGACTCTCATGTACCAGTCATGCAATTTCCATAGCTGTGTTGTTAGAGGTTTCGTATCTGCGACCAAAGGCTGCCCGAGAACAAATGTATATGCTACCTCAGCAGTCGCGTAATCTCTCTCGCCATAGATTTGCTGAGCACGAACCATTTGGTTGTAGAGGGACCCCTTATCAGCCGGCACAATATCAGAAGGCACAATGAGCGGGGCGATCGATTGTACTTCTTGTTCTCCAAGCTGGGGAACTTTTTTCCCGCATTCCTTTTTTTCCTCCATCTGTGAGCTATGGATCTTGTCAATACCGCGCTCATAGTCTGAAAGGGGCCTCACTGGAGGGACATATAAGTTGTCAATGGTGCGCTCAAGTGTCTCCCTTGGTATAGTCTTTAGAAGTTCCTTTACGGGGACCTGTCTTTTCTTTTTTTTCTGTGCAAAAAAGGCTTTCACCTGGGCACCTGGGCACGCGAGCTCTCTTCTAATTCCTCCATACTCTTCACGGCAGGTAACTTCTCAGCAGTCTTGACTTTCTTGGGTATGTTTGGACGTTTCTTGACAGGGGACCTTGGCCTTGGTGCCGTGAACAGCTTCCGCTTTGTGAAACTACTAGTGGGCGCATCTGTCGGCTGACGGGACGGCGCGGGTGATGGACTCGCGGTGGCCTCCCAATCGCCGGGGATGGTGGTGGGTGGACTTTGAGGTGGTGGATTTCTACTCGGAGGAGTCGGTGGCCTTGGCGCCGAGTCTGGAAACACGATGTATTTCTTATTCCATAGAACGATACCAAGCTCGACTTCTCCTAGTGTCTTCTCGTCGTCACCTCCAGGAATGTCAAGTTCCACTACCTGGAATCCCGGCTTAACTTTCGTGACCCCGACACGAGCATAGGCAGCTGGAATCTGACCAGAATGGAAGGTTGCTCCAGGTTGATTCGGTAAAGCATACCCATCTGCCACCGGACAACTAGTGTTCTTCAACGGCATATGTAGCTCACAATTTGTCTTCTCCATGATATGATCCACGGGGTAGTGAGCCGCCGACGGTTCTGCTGCAGGATCTTCTAGCTGCGTGGAACCCACGCTGCTTTTCCGCTGAGATGGGCAGGCATCGACTGCAGGATCTTGTAGCACCAGCTGAGATTCCCTTTGCTGGGTAAGTGAGTCCAGTTGCTCCAGCTGCCGCTTCACCTGGAGTTCTAATTCCGTTAGCCGGTCCAACCCCCTCTTCTTACTTCTGGAACGGCTTCTATAAGTTGTAACGTCAGCCGGAAACCCTTGTTTCCAATTAACCCCGGCTCCTTGATACGTCTCCAACGTATCCAGAATTTCTGCTGTTCCATACTTATATTATACCATTTGCTACATGTTTTATATACACTTCGTATCACTTTTATGCATTTTCTGGGACTAACCTATTAACAAGATGCCACAGTGCCAGTTCCCTGTTTTCTGCTGTTTTTGGTTTCAGAAAGTTACTTCTGGAAATATTCTCGGAATTGCACGAAACAAAAGGCCAGGTCCCTATTTTTCCAGCACGTACACGGAGTCCGAAGGAGAGACGAAGGAGAGCCACGAGGTGGCCAAACCACCAGGTGGCGCGGCAGTGGGCCCAGCTGCGCCTGCCTGTGGCTTGGGCCCTCGGGGGTCCGCCGACATCGCCCCTTCGCCTATTTATTCCCCGAGACGCGAAAACCCTAAAACACCGAGCCTTTCATCCAGAACATATTCGCTGCCGCCGCCGTCGTCAACCCTAACTCGGGGGGTTTCTGAAGCTCTTCCCGGCACCCTGCCGGAGAGGGGAATCATCACCGGAGGGCTCTACATCGCCATGCCCGCCTCCGGAGTGATGCGTGAGTAGTTCATCCTTGGACTATGGGTCCATAGCAGTAGCTAGATGGTTGTCTTCTCCACTTGTGCCATCATGTTTAGATCTTGTGAGCTGCCTATCATGATCAAGATCATCTTATTGTAATGCTACATGTTGTGTTTGCTGGGATCTGACTTATATTGATACCTATGTGGAGCTGAATATTATATTATCATGTCTATGTCATTTGTGATCTTGCATGCTCTCCGTTACTTGTTGAAGCCTTGGCCACGTGAATACTTGTAACTCCAAGAGGGGGTATTTATGCATGATAGTTGGGTTCAACCTCTATTTAACCTGGGATAGTGACAGCAAGTTCTAAGGTTGTAGATGTGTTGTTGCCACTAGGGGTAAAACAGCAATGCTTTATTCAAGGATGAATGTATTGTTTACATTACGCACATTACTTAACGCAATTGTCTGTTGCTTGCAACTTAATACTGGAAGGGGTACGGATGTTAACCGGAAAGTGGACTATTTAGGCATAGATGCATGCTGGATAGCGGTCTATGTACTTTGTCGTAATGCCCAAATGAATCTCATAATAGACACCACAGCTCACACATGCATGTTATATGCACTTATCAATTGTCAATTGCCCAGCTGTAATTTGTTTACCCAGCATGTTAGTTATCTTATTGGAGAGACACCACTAGTGAACTGTGGACCCCGGTCAATTCTTTTACATCTGAAATACAATCTACTGCAATCATTGTTCTCTACTGTTTTATGCAAACAAACATCATTTTCCATTCGATACGTTTAACCCTTTGTTTTTAGCAAGCCGGTGAGATTGACAGCCTCACTGTTAAGTTGGGGCAAAGTAATTTGGTTGTGTTGTGCAGGTTCCACGTTGGCACCGGAATCCCTAGTGTTGCGCCGCACTACACTCCTTCACCAACACCTTCGAAGCAAACCTCGTTTTCCTACTGGTTCGATTAAACCTTGGTTTCATACTGAGGGAAAACTTACTGCTGCACTCATCATACCTTCCTCTTGGTGTTCCCAACTGACGTGTGACGTACAAGCATTGTTTCTGGCACTATTGCCGGGGAGATATTCCCTCGTCAACCTAGAGCCACCACTCCTCTGCCTCGACATCGTCCCCAGTGTTCAGGATTCCCGAGGGCGAGTGTCAGCTCGCCGTCCTCTCTATCGGGAACAAATTCTCCCTTTCGGACTTTCTCTATTGCGTCCTCTAGTTTTTTTATGACTCTTGCAATTCTTTTCTTCCATTTTCCCTTTGGAACAATCAGCCCTGTGTCTGGGTCCAACCCTGCCCCATGCGCGAACAACCAATACTTGGACCTCTCGGGCCAGTCATCTGTCTGTGGAGTGATCCCTTTTTCACGCAGTTCGTTTTCAAAGGATTCCCACTTAGGCAAGGCAGTCTTGTAGCCACCTGACCCCAAAGTATGGTGATATTTTTTCTTCTCAGCATTCAACTTATTTTTGGCCGATCGGGCAACAGCGGTGTCCGATTTCTTATACGCCACAAATTCGGCCCAGTGGTCTTTTATCTTCTCTAGATGTCCAGTGAAATCTGGAGTTACATTCTTATAAGTTTTCCACAATGATTTCTTCCAGCAGTTGAATTGCGTGGCCATCTTCTTAAGAGTCCACTCCTTGACTTTCTGCTTCTGCTTCTCCGGGAGACCTTCCGGTAGGCTGAAATGTGTCAAGAGCGTGTCCCAAAGCAAATCTTTAATTCTTTTCTCGACATAACTTGCTCCAATGTTGGATTTCTTCGGCTTATTCCATTCTGATAAGCTGATCGGGACCATGTCCCTAACAAGAACTCCGCATTTGCCTACATATTTACGGTAGTTGTCTTCGGGTTTCAGCGGTTTGCCATCAACATCAACTACATCGATCGACAACTTTGCACCATCTGGCAGCTTTATCCTTTGGTTCGGGCCTCGTTTCGTGATCTTTGGCGGAGATCGAGACTTAGCTCTGGAGGGCTAAAAGAAAAATGATTCATTAATAAATGCTATATAAATCAATTAATGCATCTAGTGGTCAACATAGACTTAATATATATATATATATACATACCTCGCCGGAGTTTGCTAAGGGCACTTCGTCGTCGTCGCCCATCGGAGTCATTTCTTCAAGCTCAAGTCCCTCACCGGAGTCGTTCAGACATTTTGCGCTGAAGTCTTCTCCTTCGGAATCTTCTCCATCGGAATCTTCTCCATCCGAATTTTCTCCAAGGGTCTTCTGAAATATAATTTGTGCCATTCGCTCTTCATTCTCCTTGTCTCTGATGAAGGGGACGTCGGGGGCGTCGGGGGCGTCCATTGCTCAATGTCACTGCAATTTACAAAGTACTTAGCAAATTTAGTAACAACAATAGATTGCCCAAAAAAATTCTACTAACAATTTTTTCTACTAACAATTTTTCACTAACAATTTCAAAATTCCTAGCTAATAGCAATCCCAAATTTTTCCTAAGTTTCAACAAATTTACATTGCCCAAATTCTATTACTAACTATTAACATTACAAATTCTAACACTAATAAATTTTCTAACAAATTCTATCCTAAACTACCTAAAACTACACTAAAAAACTACACTAAATTAAACTACCTAAAACTACACTAAAAAACTACACTAAATTAAACTACCTAAAACTACACTAAAAAAATACACTAAATTAAACTACCTAATTGTGCTACACTAAATTAAAAAAACTAAATTAAACTACTAAATTAAACTACCTAATTGTGCTACACTAAAAAACTACACTAAATTAAACTACTAAATTAGTAAGCGAGACGTACACGGTTGTGGGCGTGGCGGCAGTGGCACGGCGGCGGAGCAACGCGTACGTGGAGGCCGGCGTGGAGGGGCGCGGCGGCCGGCGTGGAGGCGGAGCAGCGACGACGAGCTCGGCAGCAGCACCTCGGGCGCGGCGGCGATTCAGCGACGACGAGCTCGGCGGAGGGGCAGCACCTCGACGGCGCGCGGCAGCACCTCAGGTGGGCGACAATGGCAGGAGGCGACGGTGACGAGCTCGGCGGCGATGCAGCGAAGACGAGCACGGCGGCGATTCGGCAGGAGGCGACGGTGACGAGCTCGACGGCGATTTGGCAACGGAGACGAGCATGGCGCGCGGCGACGGAGCAGAGGAAGGAGAGGCGTCGATCGAAGTTAACTTTGGTCGATTTGGGGACGGTTCCCGGACTAAACCGCGCGAAATAGACCTTTGGCACCGGTTGGTAACACCAACCGGTACTAAAGCACCTTTAGTACCGGTTGGTGTTACCAACCGGTGCCAAAGGTCTATTTTGGGCCGCTTTAAATTCGCGCGCCCGGAGCCACCCTTTAGTACCGGTTGGTGTTACCAACCGGTACAAAAGATCTTTTTTTTGGAATTTCTTTTTTCTTTGTTCTTTGTTCTTTTTCCTGATTTCTTTTTCTTTTGATTTAATTGTCCAAATTTGACAAACTTTATATCAAACTTAAGCCCTGGACATGTAGAATCTTTTGCTACTGGTTATTTTCAAATTTGAATGTATTCAAATTTCAAATGGATGATTTGAGTAAATTTGACATAGATTCAAATCCATATCATCAAAAAATTGAAACAAAATGCATGTTTGATTGTTTTTGAAATAATTTGAATTTCTAAAAATGCTTTTAATATGAATTTTTTCTGCTCTAGTTTATTTTTCTTTTATACTTAGTTTAATTGTTTCAATATTTATGAAAGTCATATCTTTTTATTATTTCTTTTACATCTATTAATTTAATTGTCCAAATTTGACAAACTTTATATCAAACTTAAGCCCTGGACATGTAGAATCTTTTTCTACTGGTTATTTTCAAATTTGACTTTGTTGAATGTATACAAATTTCAAATGGATGATTTGAGTAAATTTGACATAGATTTAAATCCATATCATCAAAAAATTGAAACAAAATGCATGTTTGATTGTTTTTTATATAATTTGAATTTCTAGAAACACACCCCTGATCCACCATCACCAACATTATTCTACATAAACAGACTTGCTGGCTCGAAGGCCGTAGGATTAGGGGGAACGGCGGGAGGAGCCAGCCCCGTGGGCGGTCGCCCGGTTCTCGGGCGCACGTTTGCGGCGGAGGGCAAGATCCATGGAGGATGAGTCTTTCAGCGCCCAATCCAGCTCGGAAGCCTCCTTCGCCTTGAGCTGGTAGGCAGTCTTGGCTCGCTGGACAGGGTAGTCGCGGACAGACTGGAAGGAGGCTTCCATGGCCTCCTGTATCTGCAACCCACAACCCTCTTCCCCGTCGTCGCTCCAATCGAAGTCGTCATCCTCCTCCTCCTCCGCGGGAGGAGCGGCGGCGCCTGGTGGAGGTGCAGCAGCGCTAGGTGGAGGTGCGGCGGCACCTGGTGGAGCAGGAGGCCGGTAGCTGGGCATTCCTCTCCACGCCGGGCTCGTGGGCATACGGCGGGATAGGCTCCCGCGGTTGCGCCCAAGTGCGCTCTGGCGAGCACGCTCGACCTCGTCCAGAAGGCGCTGCGGCGGGCGTGGCGGATCCATCTCGTGGAGACGATGCGTTCGTGGCTAGGAATGGTGGATTAGGGTTTACCCCGTTGCGACAATATATAAAGACCTCTAGGGCAGCGCTGGGGGAGGACACGTGCCCAGGGAAGCGCTGGGGGAGGACACGTGTCGTGACCGCAAAGCCTGCCTTTAGTCCCGGTTGGTGTTACCAGCCGGGCACACGGATCGTGTGTTTCTTTCGAGCGCTTGTGAGCCATTGGATCAGGGGTGTGTTTCTTTTGAGGGCTTGTGAGCCGTTGGATCAGGGGTGTGTTTCTTCTCGTGAGCCACATGACGCTATATATAGCGCCCCTCCCCGACATGTTCGGCACTCAGTGTCTACTCCTTGTAGTTCATTTTGGTATACAAAGCATTCGGATTCCCGTCATACAGCCCAACGGTGCATTTGATATGCAGTCACTCACGAGCCACCGTTGGGCTGTATGACGGGGAAACCGTGTGTTTTGGTCAGTTACCGGGTGGGCGCGCTGATTGGGTGGGTGAGGTTTTTTTCAGATCTCGGCGACGATGTCCCACTCTTTTTTGATCAAATTCCCCACTCATTTTTTCAGATCTCGGCGACGATGTCCGGTCTGTTGGATGCGAGGGGCGATGTCCGGGACTGGGCTCCGCCGGGCTGGCACTGGGAGGTGGTATCTTCCGGGACCCGACAAAATTTAGTGATATTATTCGTGATGTATTATGGTTAAATAAAAATAGAACCGAGCTATGTAACTGGATTAAATAAAGATGTATGTGTGATAACTGCAGAGATACATTATTACACATAAAAGTTTAATACATTATTACACATCACCAACAACATCCCTATCTAGTCTTCACTTTTTCTTCGTGTGTGTCCCTTTCTTCTGATTGCGCCGTAACCATGGGCAATCTTCATCATTTAACTTGATGCTTGGGTCAGTGTTCACTTTGAAGGGCGGAATTTCATCAAACTTATTGTAATCTTCTGACATGTCTGTCTTGTCCTCCACTCCCACGATGTTTCTTTTCCCTGAAAGAACTATGTGGCGCTTTGGCTCATCGTATGATGTATTCGCTTGCTTATCTTTTCTTTTTTTCGGTCCGGTAGACATGACTTCACATAGAAAACCTGAGCCACATTATTGGCTAGGACGAATGGTTCGGTGGCATACCCAAGATTTTTGAGATCCACTGTTGTCATGTACCCCGCTTCTCAGGTTCACCCATTTGCACCGAAACAAAGGGACCTTAAAAGAAGGTCCATAGTCAAGTTCCCATATCTCCTCTATGACACCATAATATGTGTCCTTCTGCCCATAGTCGTTTGTTGCGTCAAAGCGGACACCACTGTTTTGGTTGGTGCTCTTTTTATCTTGGTCGGCCGTGTAAAATGTATTCCCATTTATCTCGTACCCTTTAAAAGTCAATATAGTCGAAGATGGTTGCTTGGCCAACAAGTATAGCTGTTCTCCAACAGTGGTGTCATTAATGAGACGTGTTTGCAACCAACCGCCGAAATTCTTCACGTGTTCTCCATCAATCAAATCTTCACGGTTCTCCGGGTATTTCGAGCGTAACATATTCTTGTGTTCCTCGATATATGGAGCCACCAAGCTGGAATTATGTAGAACTGTGTAGTGTGCTTGAGTGAAAGAATGCCCGTCCATACATATTGTTGCTTTCTTTCCTAGCATGCCTTTTCCACGCAGTCTCCCCTCATGGCGCGATTGTGGAACACCGATCGGGTTAAGGTCAGGAATAAAGTCAACACAAAACTCAATGACCTCCTCTGTTCCATAGCCCTTGGACATGCTTCCTTCTGGCCTAGCACGATTATGAACGTATTTCTTTAAGACTCCCATGAACCTCTCAAAGGGAAACATATTGTGTAGAAATACAGGACCGAGAATGGAAATCTCTTGGACTAGGTGAACTATGAGATGCGTCATAATATTGAAGAAGGATGGTGGGAACACCAACTCGAAGCTGACAAGACATTGGACCACATCCTTCTATAAACTTGGTAGAGTTGCTGGATCGATTACCTTCTGAGAAATTGCATTGAGGAATGCACATAGCTTCACAGTGGGTAGTCGAACATTTTTCGGTAGAAGCCCCCTCAATGCAACCAGAAGTAATTGTGTCATAATCACGTGGCAGTCATGAGACTTTAGGTTCTGGAACTTTTTCTCTGCCATGTTTATTATTCCCTTTATATTTGACGAGTAGCCAGACGGGACCTTGATACTGCTCAGGACTTGAAAAAAGATCTCCTTCTCTTCTTTGGTAAGAGCGTAGCTGGCAGGACCTTGATACTTCTCTGGATTCAGGTCGTCTCGTTCGTGCATATGTTGCTGGTCCAGCCGTGCATCCGGCGTATCTTTCGTCTTCCCATACACGCCCAAGAAGTTTAGCAGGTTCACGCAAAGATTTTTCGTCACGTGCATCACGTCGATTGCAGAGCGAACCTCTAGGAATTTCCTCTTGTTTGTGCTCATCCCACACACGCGCACCTTCTTCACGCCACAACTATAAAAGTTCTTCAACCAATGGCCTCAGGTACACATCAATGTCGTTGCCAGGTTGCTTCGGGCCTTGGATAAGCACTGGCATCATAATAAACTTTTGCTTCATGCACAACCAGGGAGGAAGGTTATAGATACATAGAGTCACGGGCCAGGTGCTATGACTGCTGCTCTGCTCCCCAAACGGATTCAAGCCATCTGTACTTAGACCAAACCTTAAGTTCCTTGCGTCACCTGCAAAATCCTTGAACTCACTGTCGATGTTTCTCCACTGCGACCCATCTGCGGGGTGTCTCAGCATCTCGTCTTCCTTACGGTCTTCTTTGTGCCATCGCAACAACTTGGCATGCTCTTTGTTTCGGAACAAACGTTTTAAACCGTGGCATTATAGGAGCATACCACATCACCTTGGCAGGAACCCTCTTCCTGGGGCTCGGCTCACCCTCAACATCACCTGGGTCATCTCGCCTGATCTTATACCGCAATGCACCACATGTCGGGCAAGCATTCAAATTCTCGTACTCCTCACCGCGGTAGAGGATGCAGTCATTGATGCATACATGTATCTTCTGCACCTCTAATCCTAGAGGGCAGACAACCTTCTTTGCTTCGTACGTACTGGGGGGCAATACGTTATCCCTTGGAAGCATCTTCTTTATTATTTTCAGCAATTTTTCAAATCCCTTGTCAGATGTACCATTCTCTGCCTTCCATTGCAGCAATTCCAGGGTGGTACACAGCTTTTTCTAGCCATCTTCACAATTTGGGTACAACAATTTGTTGTGATCCTCTAACATGCGGTCCAACTTCGACCTCTCGTTTTCACTTCCGCAGTTTATCTGTTCATCAAGAATGACCCGACGAAGATCATCGTCGGACTGATCATCAACAATGACCTCATGTTCAGCTTCCTCTTCCCCCATTGTAGTACCACCGTGTTCAGAGAACACAAGATAGTTGTCATCATCCTCTTCTTCATTATCTTCCATTATAACCCCTCTTTCTCCGTGCTTGGTCCAACAATTATAGCTGGGCATGAAACCGTTCTGAATCAGGTGGACGTGAAGTTGCGGAAGGGTAATTCCTCTTATTCCTACAGTCATCACATGGACAAAACATAAAACCATTCTGCTTGTTTGACTCAGCCACACGGAGAAAATTATGCATGCCATTAATGAACTCGGGACATCGTCGGTCACCGTACATCCATTGCCGGCTCATCTGCATTATATAAATATATAAAAAACCATTACACTATAGCTATATCATGAATAGAGATACGTGACCAAATTCATTAATACAAGTTCACCACATTAAAACAAAAGTAGAGTAGTGACCAAATCTAATACATAGTTCTCATAAACTTACATTAATTGAAACTAACATACAACTATCTCAAGAATTCAAATCCAACGACAAATGCGATCAAAATCGCAACTAAAATAATTATTGAACCAACAACATAATGATACCAAGCCTCTTAACTAATGACATATTTTCTAATCTTTTTAAGATTCAAGCGCATTGCCTCCATCTTGATCGCGTGATCATCGACGACGTCGGCAAAGTTGAACTCCAATTTCATCTTCTCTTCTAAGCATTGGAGACGAAGATCTTCACTTCTTTTCAATTTTTCTTTCAAATCATTGTTTTCTTTTTCCAAAAACTCGATAATATTGTCGATTGGAATTTCCGGTTCAACTACCTCCTAGATAAAAATATATCTATGTTAAGTTGGTCGGCATAATTGTCATAAGCACAAAATTAAACTAAAATTTGTAAAAATATACCACATCCGAATCATAGACCGGACGAGGGCCGACGGGGACGGATATCAAAACCATGGCACTATACATATAAAAACAATCATACAAGTAAGAAAATTATACAAGTAATAACTATGCATTTAAATCATACAACTAAGATTTTTTTAAATAAAAGATAAAAACAAGTGGCTCACCGAGGTGGTGCCGGTGACGGACGGCGCGGGCGATCGATGGCGGTGAGGACGGGGACGGGACGATACTAAAACCTACAAATCATAATTTAATTTGAGCTCAAAATGCATATAAAACAAATGAAATGCTTAACTTAGGCATTTCATCAAACACCTTGCTAGCACTACAAAAATCAAACTAGCTAAACTAGCAAGAAAATGAGCTAAACTTGAAATGCCGGAAGAGAGGATGAAGTTGCTAACCCTTGTATAGGTAGGTGCCACAAATCTTGACAAATGTTGGAGAAAAATGTGATCAAGATTGGGAGAGGAAAGAGAGAGCAAAAACTAGAGGTGAGCTCGAGCAGCAAAAATGGAGCTGGCTCGTGGGGTGGAAGAAATATGTAGGGAAATATTTAAAACCGGTTCATAATACAAACCGGTACTAAAGATGTGCCTTTAGTACCGGTTTGTGTTACAAACCGGTGTTAAAGGGTTTGGCCGTGGGGCCCCCCACTGCAGCTGCCTGGCACAACCCTTCTACACCGGTTGGTAATACAAACAAACCGGTGCAAATGCCTGCCGGCCGCCTCGCCCTCTTGAACCGGTACTAAAGAACCGGTGCAAATGGGGCCGCACCGAATCCCCTTTTTCTACTAGTGAACACATCACGATTTGTTGAACAAATTATTATTATCCTATACGAAAATGAAAAATACTAAGGGAATCAGGTAGATATAAAAATATTATTGAGAAGGATAATAACGTATTCTAGCACCGAAAATTGTGTTTTCTAGTCCATGATCATACCAAATTAAGTCAAAATTAGGAAGCCAGCCGGCCGAAAAAGTTGCACTTGGTCATTTTACATGTATTTTGAAACTAGATGATTTTTTTGGGTAACCAGCTAATATAGTGGTCATATATCGTGCAGATATATTTCTGGGAAAATCAATTACAAATATGCACTCATAATTAATTACGCATCATAATATATTGTCTTCATTTGTGATGTCAGGCGGATGTCAAAGTGCTGAAGGAAATGGGCATGGACGCGTATAGGTTCTCCATTTCTTGGCCGAGAATACTTCCAGGTAAAGAGAAAATAACAAAATATCTGTTGTACGGTGAACAGTAAAGCTGTCCTATACAAATTAGACGCATCCCATAAAAATATTTGTAAAATTGCCGGGTTGCTAATTTCAGCACATGCTTATCGCGTTTTCCAGATGGCACACTTGAGGGAGGCATAAACCAGGAAGGCATCCAGTACTACAAAAACCTGATCGAATGTTTATTAGCCAACGGTGAAAACAGTTTTTCCTTTCTACGGTTTGTGCTTAATAAGGCACTGTCGCAATAAGTATGCACATAATAATTATTTGTTTACTGCACGTCAGGCATAGAGCCATATGTTACAATGTGGCACTGGGACACCCCTCAAGCACTGGCAGAAGAGTACAGCGGCTTCTTAGATCGGAGGATTGTGTAAGTATGCAGCAAGTAAAAGAATATTGATTTCAAAGTGAATGGTTGTGAAAAAAGATCAATAACTCCAATTACAATATGCATAAAACTATGAACTATAATATTGTTAAATACGTTTTGAACAAGATGTCTTAACCATATGATTTGGTTTCATATGTCATATTTAAGTATTAGAGAAACATCAGTAAACAAAGTTTCAATTTGTATCACAAAGTTCTATTTTCATTCGACGATGCATGAATAAAAACTAACATAACCATTTATTGTCGAACATCCTTGGGGATTGAAAATTTTCAGAAAAGATTACACGGACTACGCCAAGGTGTGCTTTGACAACTTTGGGGACAAGGTGAAGCACTGGATTACCTTTAACGAGCCACACACATTTTGTTGTTTCTCCTATGGAGATGGGACCCATGCTTCTGGGCGGTGCTCGCCAGGGATGAACTGTGCCATCCCACAAGGAGACGCACTCAGAGAGCCATACATTGCTGGCCACAACATCCTCCTAGCTCATGCCGAGGCCGTTGATCTCTACAACAAGGGTTACAGGGTACATGCACATGCACATATGCCTTATCTATATATATAGTGAATGTATAGTTAGTATATTAATTTATATTGCCGATGAACTTGCAGCGTGAGGATTGCAAAATAGGGATGGCTTTTGACGTGATGGGTTACGAGCCATACGGAAACACATTCCTCGATAAACAGGCACGGGACAGACCCATTGACTACAATATGGGATGGTTCCTGGAGCCAGTGGTTCATGGTGACTACCCCTTCTCCATGAGATCACTGATCGGAGATCGTCTACCATACTTCACAGAGGCTGAGCAAAAGAAGCTAGCGTCCTCCTGTGACATTATGGGGCTCAACTACTACACCTCCAGGTTCTCCAAGCACATCAAAATTTCACCGGAATTTTCACCAGCGCTGAACACGGACGACGCCTACGCCAGTTCCGAATGTAAGAAAAATATAATTGAGGGATAAACCTAGTACTTCGCAGTTCCATGGAGAAATTTCATGTTCTCATACGAATCTTGACTTCTATTTTTCTGTTTGACCAGACGTAAATAGCGAAGGGACACCTATTGGACCAGATGTATGTATCTCCCATTCCGAGCTACTACTTTGTTAAATTCGTGTACAAAATATACGATGATAGCGATAACGTATAATATTATCACAAAAACCTTATCATACAATTACTAGTCACCCACGACTTTAGTTAAGATTTTGCAAGAAAAAGCTTAACTGGCATAGACATCCGTGTGCTTTGTTTTCCAGCAAAACTTATGCAAACCTGAAGTTTTTTTCCGGTAATATAAATTTGTTGAAAGTTTTGACATCAATTGCAGACCGGAGCTTATTGGGTTAAATCTCACCCAAAAGGCCTAAAGGACCTCCTTCTGATTATGAAGGAAAAATATGGAAACCCACCAATCTACATCACTGAGAACGGTAAGTAATGATGTATATATTAGAAGATGCCACGTGATGCTATTTAATATCACAGAGAAAGGTAGCTTTTAATTAATTAAAAGTTGACAATCAAGCATCCAAAGTAATGACTTAATTTTTCATTATCTTCATGAATCTTGGGACAATGTTTAAATTAGAATTCTTTATGGTCGACTGGTACTAGTTCAATCAAACCCTTACATGAAACAAATCTATGGACACAGCAATCGTTTGAGAGAGTTTTTGCTGTCTTTAGAACAAGCGTTTAAAGTTGATACAGTCACACCTATAATGGATTAACTTGTGTGTACAGGAATCGCAGACATGGACGGCGACGAATCCATGCCAGATCCGTTGGATGACTGGAAAAGGCTAGAATACCTCCAGAAACACATCTCGGCCATCAAAGAAGCAATAGAGTAAATACCAGCCCTAAAACTTACCTTTTCTTTTCCTACAAAACACGCTAGTCAACGATTACTCGATTTGTGCTACAATGTAAACCTATATATACGTGTTCAATGATAAGTGTTTTCTCCCATCTGCGCTTTCAGCTTAGGCGCGGACGTGCGGGGCCACTTCACCTGGGGTCTGATAGACAACTTCGAGTGGGGTATGGGCTACACCGCAAAATTCGGCCTCGTCTACATCGACCGCAAGGACGGCTTCAAGCGCCACCTGAAGAAGTCAGCAAAGTGGTTTAAAGAGTTTAATGAATCCCATCAAAAGCTTAAAAGCGAGGTCAAGACAGGCGCTCATTAGGACACGGTCTAAGGTATGGTGGCGGCACACACGAGGAAGAAGTAATGTGTTGTGCGCAGTTCAAACCCGCCTAGTGTATAAGAGTAAAAATAAATGGGATGTCTGAACTATCGATGTGATGGAATTATGCCCTATAGGCAAATAATAAATGTGTGTTCTTCCGTTATGTTTACGATTTGTGTGCTGAATAATATTTTTTGATTGGTTTCCGAATTGTGATTTGCTTGTGGAACGTCTTCGTCATGATTGGATGATTTGAGGACCACAGCTTCAAGCTGCATACCAACTGTGAGGAAAAAGATAGAAAGAGTACAAACCCTTATTTGGATACAAATAAACTAGCTAGCTACTAGTAATTTTTTATTCCGCATACTTACACAATCCTCTGATTTATTGTTTCGCAATTTATTCCGCATTTTTAAGTGGGTTGTTTTCCTTGAAGCGAGATAAGATTCATGTTGTGGGGTTACTTTCTTGATGCATGTTTCCCACACTGAAGAGGAGCAATTTTAAGCTATTTACGCTATTTTCCTTGGAACTACTTAAGCCATTTCAAACTATTTTAAGCTTTTTTAAACTTAGTTTTAGCGACACATACCGATAAGTGATTCGTAGGAGTCGATGAGTGATTTCTCTTTGCACAAAGCTTGGGCCAAATTGCTTTTTCACTTTGTTTGCAAGAAATTATGCACGAGATTTTTTAGACAACCAGGCACAAGGCCCTGCTTTTTATAGAAAGCACAGAGTTTGGGATCACCAGCTAACGAGAACGCACACAACAAAGCCAAAACCTCCAGATTCCAGCCTGACTCCCGGGGAAGTGGCACGATAGAGAAAACTTACACAAAGAAACCAAAACTACCAGGCCACTAAGGAAACCAACTACTAACACACGCAGAGAAACAACACCACCAGAAGCTCCAGGCACTACACCACGCCACCAAACTAATGACGCCGAGTTCTTATCTTCAGGATTCTTGCTCCTCGTTTTGCTTCCTCGATCGCCCAGTCCATCACTCTTCTCAGCTTCTCATCCCATAGCGGTCTCCACCCAATTCAAGTCAAAATTGTTCCTGTCCCCATATCTCGAGATCGAAAGCAAGTCAAAAACCGAACGTGGGGCATCAGGCCAACCCACAACATCTTTCACAAATAACCAGATGAAAAAAGCAACAGGACACGCAAAAGTCAGATGATCAACTGTCTCAGTTTCAGCACATAAGCATAGATTTAGCCCGTATACATCCCCTTCTTTTCTAAGGCCCAGCTCACTTTATCAGGATCCTCACTCAAGAACACATTCTGCACCGTATCCAACAGTTCCTCCTACATACTCAGTTGCTGTCCACCAAAAGATATCTCACTACAGGACGCATGACCTATGCCGACGGCTTTTTGTCGTCGGCAAAAGCCTAAAAGCCGTCCGTCGGCATAGGTCTGTCGGCATAGGTCCTTATAGGCATAGGACGGATGGCCGTCGGCATGGCAAAAGTGCCGTCGGTATTTATTCTTTAAAAATTATTTTTCCCAAAAAAATATTTTTTTAAAAAATTAAACTTTTTATATATTTTTTTATTCTACTCCGAAATATCCCACTTTTGTTTTTCTTTTTGAAATTTCGAAATTTCCCACTTAGCCACACACTTAATCACATGCCAAACTTTCCATGCGGTCACCCATCATCAAATTGCTCCAGCTCAAACACGCTTAACTTTTGAGTTCCTTCCAAATTAGTTTCCAAATGAGATGTTAGAACTTACTGATATTAGTATCCTATTAATCATATTAACCCATGAGTCATGATGTAACACTTTTTATTGTTTAAATTTTAAAAATTTATTTGAATAAATAACAATAAATTTATTTTACTTTATTTTCTATTTTTTACATTTAATATGGAATAATTCATATCTTTAAATCCGTAAATCAAAATTTAATAAATAAAATGTCTAAATCGATTAGAAAAATGAGAGAAATCCAAATATGCCATCCATATAATCTTTTTCATCATGTATATTACTTTTTGCAACATATTTTTGGTGCTTGCTCAATAAAAAAGTCATTTTGGTAATTAAAAAAATGGAAAAATGATATTTATAAAAATATTTTAAAAAACTCAGTTCTGCAACATTGTTTGCCATATCAAGATACACCTATGTGTCAAATATGGACACATTATCACAAACTATGGCACGGGAATGGTCATATATACCTTGGTCATTTGACTCGAAACTTATACATGATTATAAACGATTGACCTTTTTGTTAAGAAGATTTGTGGAAACTTTGTCAAAACTCAAGTTTATCATTTTTGCTACCAACTAGTACACATAAAAGGACTCCATGTCAAACGATTTCATTTTTTGAGTATTTTTTCACTTTCTTTTATTTTGTTGAAAAATGTTAAAATGACCGCCGTGCCTATTCACTACTGCAGAATAGCTTATAGCCACCAGCTTATTAGTGACGGGCAAGACAAAGCCCGTCACTAATAATAGTCATCAGTGACGGGCAAGACAATGTATGGTTGGGTAGCTATACCAAGTACGAATGTATGGTGGGGTAGCTATACCAAGTACGAATGACAGACACAATTATATGCCCGCCATTGGTATTACATAAACATAAAAGTGACGGGCATTTCTAGTATGCCCGTCGCTAGTATTGCAATCCCAAAAAACACATGACACTCCTCTCCAGCCAATCAGATCGCTGGAATCACTTTACCCACGGATCGCTACACGTTTAAAGATCCGGACCGTCCACACTACCTCGATCTAACGCCCCAAACTCACCCCTCCCTTTTCAAGGAATAAGAAAAAACAGGCCGAACCCTATCCTCTCGCGAGACCAGCACTCTCCCCTCTCACTCTCCCTTGATTCAACCCCATCCTACAACCGCCGTCGGCGGCCGGTCTCCCCCAAACTCCTGCCGATCCCCCACACCTCCCCTCCGCCTGCGGCCGGTCTCCCACAACGCCGCCGCCTCTCACGATACATCTCCCTCGCCGACCCCACCTTCCTGCGCCTCCAATCGAGCCGCCGCGCGCGGAGCCCTAGCTGCCCCTGCCGGCCGCCGTCAAGGACGAACCAGCCCGGCCTCGCGGGCCTCTCCTTATCCCCGACCTCAATCCTACCCGGCTTGGCTGCCCCCGATACTAGCCGGTGTGTTACAGCTCCGGCGCTCGTCCACGAGGAGGACGCCGACCGGTTCCTCCAAATGCTCCGCCGGCGCCGCCACGGGGAGGCCTCCCGCTATACTCTGACGACCCCTCCGCCTCCCCACGCGGCTGGTCAATACGGTGCCTGAGGCGTCCACAACCGCCTCATTCTGCCCTCCTCCGTCCCCAAGGGCCGCTGCTTAGAAGGTGACGCGATCTCCACACCTCTCCCCCACATGAATGGAATGCCACGGAGTACGCATGTCGATATCCATATTCTACTTGCTTCTTAGGCCTCGAGGTCTCCCTTGTGCAGCTGAGTTTAAGTGCATCTAGGTTTTGGCAGGTATTACAGATGTGTTTCATTTGGTACCCAACAAATGTTTGTGTAAATGCCTGAACGGAAACTTCCTTGTGTAGCATTGTTAATTTCTTATGCTTAGGCGACAGGGGTATTGAAAAAGCGCTGTTAAATATGTGGTATAAATCTTAGATATTGTGCTGCTTATGAAATGCTCAAAGTTGACAAGTAGTGTTCCAATGTTATCTCTCAGGTTGTCGTTGTGCTTGTAACTGTAGCTGATACAAAAGTAGTCGTGATCTTCACTGAATGTAACAGTTGTTTACTACTTCAATGCACCCAGAATTGCTAATGACCGCACCATTTGGATTGATTTAGTTGTTTACTACTTCATTGCACTTCGTTTGGATCAAATCATTAGAGATTTGTTGATAGGATCAAATTCTTTCCTTCTAAATGAGTGTTTGCCTTTACTAATTTGTACACCTATCAAATCATTAGAGATTTGCTGTTTGCGTTGTATTAATTGGTTGTGTCAGGGTATATTATTTTCTTACTACATGATTCCTGATCCGCATTTTACCTTTTGCATCTACATACACCGTGTTTGTTCCCTCGAGGAGTAATACATGATGTCATGTTCTCAACTTCTACTCTGATTTTTTAACTTCCAACCTAAGATTTGTTTTGTTCTGCTGTACCAGAGTGCAAGGTGGATATATAGGAGACTTTATGCATCTTGACATTGCACGGATCTTGTGGAGCTCGCTTATCTGTAGTAATTTCTCAGTCGAAGGGAGGGACTCTGTGCAATCAGAAGTAACAAATGTGACCATCAAGTGTAAGAGATGGCAAGAGTATGTGGTCTGGAGCTGCTTCTGCTTGAATTTGTGTGTTTCCATATACAATGTGTTGATTGCTTGCGTGCTCTTCTCAGATATCAGAGGTGGTGAATCACATGAAGGTCTTTATTTGTTTTCAGCCACAAGAACAAGCTCGGCAACTCTTGGTAAAAATAAAGCTGAGCCCGAGGTTAACATTCTGTTTTACTGTCAGTTCCATTCAGATAAGGTACATCGGTATACAGCAACCTGTTTAGAGATCTGATTAGAGAATTCGACAAACTCTGCAACATGCATGTGTAGTCCAGATTAATTGCAATAGAAGTTCATGGACAATTGTGCACTGTGTGTGTAATAGTACCATGGAATATAGCTCTGCTAGGTTATATCAAGTGTTGAGACGTTATGGCAAAGGAATTATGATTGTTTGGCACTATCTGCAGCAATGTGCAATGACAACAACATTGCGTAGACACCAGTTGTTTTGTCAGTGTGAGACAATACCTTTACCATTGACTTATATCATTATGTTTATTTTTCTATATGCAAGCACCAATTGATATTCGAAAGCCTGCTACCTTCCATTTTTAGTGAGCTAGCAGTCAACACCATACTGAATTTCCTTCAGTTTTCTTGTAGTGTCAAAGAATGGAGATGCACAAGTAGCTAATGATCCTGTGGACTATGAAGTGGACGCCTGGACATATCGATGTGGCTGGCACCATTGTGGGAATATTTTTGGATTGTGCCGTGTGTTTTGGATTGTCCTATGTGGGATGTTAATGCTACATTGTAATTTGGATCATGCAATTTGCAGGTTCTTATATCATCGTGTTATCTGTGCAAATATTTTGTCATATTGGATTATGTGAACGTTGTGCTATATTGAATATAAGTGGTAAATGCATTTAATTTTTTTATTACCGAAATGCGTACTAGTGACGGGCAGGATAATGTGTCTGTCACTAGAAAACTGCATGTTAATGGGCCTTTGGTCAATACTAGTGAAGTGCACGTTCTGTTTGCCCGTCACTGCTATGCATATACTAGTGATGCTGCCCATCACTAGTAACTACTGTAAGTACCAGTGACTGTATATTAGTGACACGCAGCTTGCCCGTCACTAGTGGGTCTTTTGGGCCCGTCACTGGTAGGCTTTTCTGCAGTAGTGATTCATTGAAAAGGATCGCATTTTTGAAAACTATCGACGGTTTTGTGATATAACCACTACTGGTGTATCTTAAAATGATTTTTTAAAATTTTCAGAGCAAACTATCACACACTTGTAGTTCAAAATTTAATTACTTTCAGAAAATAGGCATAAAGTCAATTAAATAGGCGAAATTGGTAGAAACCAAGAAAATTCCTAATATTGCTGGATTATCCATAAAATATGGTCTACTTTGTGTTATAATTTGATGGGTGACATTTTCCACCATATTTTTTGTACTTGCTTCACAAAAAAAGTCATTTTTTACAATAAAAAAATAAAAAATGATATTTATAAAACTAGTTTGAAAACCCTCAGCTCCTCGTGCCCTTGTCGCTGGCTAAGCTTCAACGTCTTTTTCTTGGAACGGGACACGCATCACGCATGCTCTTCGGTAATTAAAAAAATGTCCTTTTGATCCCGAGCACCGGTGCTCTCTTTTATTTGGAAAATTTGAAAATCATATTTGTAAGTTTCTAAAAAAGTGAAAAAAAAACTCCGGAGGTAGCCAATGAGATATCCCACAAACGTGCGAAATTTTAATTTGAGATTCCTTATATTATGGCCTACACAAAAATAACAAATCTGACAAAACATAGAGATTTGAAAACATACATACTCAGATTTACACATTTGTCATTTTTGTGTAGCTCAGAATACAAAGTTTTTGAATCTGGCAGAGCATGTAGTACACGTGGCTCGGTCAGTCAGGTCCCTTAATGCCAAATGAATTGGTGGTGTGTTATGTTAGTAATCGGTCAAAAAATCACTTCTACGAATATAAATTTTTATGTTCGTTAGACAATCTTATATCAGCAAGCATGCATGTCATGTCCACATACATACCTACCTGCAAGTTAAACATGTCCATCACGGTTGATGCATGAGCTGTACACTTCCATCCACAGCTCAATATTTTGCCTAATCTCAACTTCTCCCACTAGTAGAAAAAGGACTTTTCGTCCGGAGTACTGTTTTCCATTAGCCCCGGTTCAGGCAAAAACCGGGACCAGTGCCTGGCACTGGTCCCGGTTCGAGCTGCCATGGCCCCGTGGGGCATTGGTCCCGGTTCGGTTGGGGGCATTGGTCCCGGTTCATGCCAAGAACCGGGACCAAAGCTCCAGAGCCGGACCACGTGGCATACCGCGGAGCTTTGGTCCCGGTTCGTGCCAAGAACCGCACGAACCGGGACCAATACCCCTCCCCTGCCTATATATTGTTGCCCCCCCCCCTCTCCTCTTTTTTTTTCCTGGATTGGTGGGAAGTGGAGGTGCTAGTTTTTTTTTTCTCTTGGCCACGCACAAGATGTGTTCGATGAAATGCCCGACCCGCACCGAGGTTAGCAACTATATCCTTTTCATCTGTAATAGATACAGAAATATTGCAGGCCTGCATAAATTTCTCTATTCCCGACCCGCACCGTGGTTAGCAACTATGCCCGACCCGCACCGTGGTCATTTCACTATTCAAGATGTTATTGTAATGGTATTTGATAAACTTAATTATATATATGATGCAGATGGATGCACGGATGCGATGGATGTACGGCGAACGACGCAGTTCCGAGTTTATTGCAGGCCTGCATAAATTTCTCGATGTGGCTGAGGAAACAAAGTGAATAATTTTATGCCTTGTCCATGTGAGAAGTGTCGGAACGTCAGGGAGTACCCTGACCCGAGAACCATTCAAGACCACGTGATTCGGAAAGGTTTCATGCCCAGCTATAATTGTTGGACCAAGCACGGAGAAAGAGGGGTTACGATGGAAGACAATGAAGAAGAGGAGGATGATGACAACTATCCTATGTTCCCTGAGGAATGCGGTGATACTGTTATGGAAGACGTTGAAGAAGAAAGAGGTGAACATCGGGCATCAGATGAGCCCGCTGATGGTCTTGGTGGGGTCATTTATGATGCAAAGCGAGAATGCGATACAGAAAAGGAGAAGCTAAAGTTGGAGGCCATGCTTGAGGATCACAAAAAGTTGCTGTACCCAAACTGCGAAGATGGCAGCACAAAGCTTGGTACCACACTGGAACTGCTGAAATGGAAGGCAGAGACTGGTTGTTCTGACAAGGGATTTGAGAAGTTACTGAAAATAATGAAGCCGAAGCTTCCAAAGGATAACGAATTGCCCGAGACTACATACGAAGCAAAGAAGGCTATCTGCCCTCTAGGATTAGATGTGCAGAAGATACATGCATGCATTAATGACTGCATCCTGTACCGCGGTGAGTACGAGAACATGGATAAATGCCCGGTATGCAATGCACTGCGGTACAAGATAAGACAAGATGACCCTGGTGATGTTGAGGGCGATGACGAGCCCCCCGGAAGAGGGTTCCTGCTAAGGTGATGTGGTATGCTCCTATAATACCACGGTTGAAACGTCTGTTCGGAAACAAAGAGCATGCCAGGTTGTTGCGATGGCACAAAGAAGAGCGTAAGAAAGACGGGAAGTTGAGACACCCCGCCGATGGGTCCCAGTGGAGAAAAATCGACAGAGAGTTCCCGACATTTTCAGATGACGCAAGGAACTTAAGATTTGGTCTAAGTACAGATGGCTTTAATCCTTTTGGGGAACAGAGCTCCAGTCATAGCACTTGGCCCGTGACTCTATGTATCTACAACCTTCCTCCTTGGTTGTGCATGAAGCGGAAGTTCATTATGATGCCAGTGCTCATCCAAGGCCCGAAGCAACCCGGCAACGACATTGATGTGTACCTACGGCCATTAGTTGATGAACTTTTGCAGTTGTGGTCCGAACCAGGTGTACGTGTGTGGGATGAGCACAAACAACAGGAATTTGACCTACGAGCGTTGCTGTTCGTAACCATCAATGATTGGCCTGCTCTTAGTAACATTTCAGGACAGTCAAACAAGGGATACAATGCATGCACGCACTGTTTAGATAAGACTGAAAGTATACATTTGGGAAACAAGAATGTGTACCTGGGGCATTAACTGTCCACTCATTGGTCCCGGTTGCTGGCAAGAACCGGGACCAAAGAGGCATTGGTCCCGGTTCTTGCCAGCAACCGGGACCAATGACCCCTGCTATAACTCTGCCCCGGCCCCTTCTTCTTCCTCATTCACGCAAAACTGACGAAGGAAGACCGGAGGCGATGCGGAGCGACACTACACCGTCAGGCTGCCCGACCTCGCCCCTCGACGCTCCCTCGACGCCGGTGCCCTCGACGCCCACGCCGCGCCGCCCGTGCTGCAGAGAGGGAAAGGAGCCCGGCCGCACGTACGCCGGCCTCCACACGCGCCCGTGCACGTCGGGGGACTCGCCGCCAACGCTCCGCCATCCACCGCACTCGCCTCCGCCGTGCTCGTGGTGAGCATACTCTCCTCCTCATGTACTTCACTTTGTCCAATTTGCGCTGAGGTTGAAGTTCGCCGAACGCCAACTCCGGCCGCCGTGGTTGTGAGTAGCCGGAGCTACTCCGGCGACCTTTCCGGAGCGGCGCCACCACCGTTTGGTTCGCCTAGACTTGCTCTATCTCGTGCACCTTCCAATTTGTCTCAATTCGTTCGAATTCATCGAATTCGAGTTCGGCCAGGAGCATAGCTCCATTGATGATGTCATCTTGACGTCATCGGGCCAATCCAATAATTTCCTGGATGCTCTAGAACTTCAAATGACTTGATGTCAATTTTGTTAGCTTAGTAATTTAAAATGTTAGTTATCCCTATTTTTCTAGAATTGTTAGAATTTTAGGATTTTAGGATTTTTTTTTATAGGAAATGTTAGTATTAGAATTTTTTATTTTGTATAGGAAAATGTTAGTGTTAGGAAAATTTTTTTTAGGAAAATGTTAGTGTTAGGATTTTTTGGTAGAAATAGCATTTTAGGTTAGTGTTAGAATTTTATTGTATAGGAAATAGCATTTTAGGTTAGTGTTAGGATTTTTTGTATAGGAAAATTTTGTTAGTGTATAGGAAAATTTTGTTAGTGTTAGGATTTTTTGTATAGGAAAATTTTGTTAGTCCTAATTTGTGCTTGTCCTAATTCAATAACATTTCAAACATGATTTAGAGTTCCATGTCAATGCATTAAATTGATCATGCATACATATTGCGCATTGCATCAATGCCATGTATACGATACGAGTTTACGAGTTTACGGGTTTACGATACGAGTTTACGGGTTTACGATACGAGTTTACGAGTTTACGGGTTTACGATACGAGTTTATGGGTTTACGATACGAGTTTACGGGTTTACGATACGAGTTTACGAGTTTACGATACGAGTTTACGGGTTTACGATACGAGTTTACGGGTTTATGATATTGTAGATGTATCTTGACATATGGAACAAGTTACCCAACTAAAGTTTTGTGCATTGTTCTTAATTTGTAGAAACTATGGAACGAGACGAAGATCAGGAAAATATCCTCCAGGATATAATCCGCGGGCCGGAAGATATTGTCGATGTCACCACGGAGTTTTTGAACAACTCCGGTGAGGGAGATGAGTCTCTCAACCGAAGAGACGGCTCCGGTGAGGTAGAACCCGACGGCCGGGGTGAGGGAGAAGTCAGCGAGGGAGAAGCCGACGAGGGAGAAGCCGAAGGCTCCGGTGGAACATTAAACTCCGGCGAGGTGCATATACATATATTAATGAAGCCGAAGATTGTATTAATTAAGTCTCTGATGTCTATATACATATATTAACGCTCTTTCTTCTTTTAGCCCTCCGGATCGAGCAAATCTTCTGTAAGGACAAAACGAGGCCCAGCCAAAAAGTTGGGCGACCAAGAAAGGTACACGATCGAAAGAGTCGCTGAAGACGGCACACCGACTGCTCCCCCTGGTGTTAAAAATAAAATGGTAAAGCAATGCGGAGTTCTTGTTAGGGACTTCATCCCGATCACCGTTCGAGAATGGCATCGGCCAAACGAGAAAGGACAGCTATATGTCAGCGATGAGGGCAAAGAAAGACTTTGGAGAAAGCTCATGGTTAATTTCACCCTGTAGCGGAAAACGCCCCTCCCAACAGTACCTCATAAGAATCTTCCCATTAGACCTTATGACAGGACTGTAGCGGAAAACGCCGCGGAGGTGGTTGCCTACAATAAGGCTTTTTTTGCACCAAAAAAGCCCGAGCAGAAGCCGGTATACGATGAAAAATCCAAAAAGTAGAGAAAGTCCTTCCTTGAGTAGCCATCCCAGATATCGATGAATCAGCCATCTGACTATGGTCGTGAACTTACTAAGCTAGCACGTGCCCAGTCTGAGCAGAACAAGGGAAGAAGTGCAAAAAGCGGGAAACAAATTGCCCAGCTCGGACAGCAGAAAAATCAATCGGCCCCCCCGCTCATAGTGTGTTCCGATGTCGACAAGGACTTCAGAGTCGCTATGGATAAAGATCTGGAATTATTGGACCCCAGAGCCATAGCTGCTGCTAAAGAACTTGGTGTCACTGTATCTCAGGCCAAGGAACAGGCTACCGCCTTGGGTATGAGCCTTGGTCAACTTTTAGGCTATGAACATGCGCCAATGTTAGAGATGGCACGGAAATATGTCCAAGGGGAGCCTATGGTCAGTAATGAGGAGATGACGGGTCTATCAACACATATGCGAAATCTGCATACCTGGTACTTGGTGCACACATCAAAGAAGGACGCGAAAGAGTGGTTTCCGCTGGACGTTAGAGTGGAGCATTTCTTCAAACGTTACACTATACAGGTTCAACTGACTGAACTGTTCCAGTTATTCCAAAAGCGCTCCCTCGACAAATCTATCCTCTCTTGCTATTGTCTGTAAGTGATTTATTTTCGTAATTAAATCTCTAGCTCAGCTCGTTCATTGCATGTATTATATTATCCTGCCTATATATATCCTTTTGTACGCTATTATGCAGAATGAAGATGCTGGAATGCAAAAGATCTAAAGTTTTTGAGGTTGGGTTCGTTGACCCAAATATCGTGAATTCACATACGTTAGTCAATCACCCCAAAGACGTGGAGCATGACCTGACCACCTTTTTAACCATGCAACATTTCTGTACGGAAATATTATTTCCTTACAACTTCAGGTGAGTGTTTCTGTCTTGTACATATTTTTATTTGGCTTTCTCGATGTTAAGTGTAATTGATGAGCTATGCATGTCTGCTTTATGTAAACGTCCGCAGGTTCCACTGGATTCTGTTAAGCATTCAACCTGACAAGTCCACAGTTGAAGTCCACGACTCATTAAGTTGGGACCAAGCGTTGTGGTCCGACATGAAAGAAATGCTCAACAAGTAATTTCAATCATTATCGCATTATATCGCCCTCTTTCGTTCGTTCCCTGATGTCAAGTAATTAATAACACCTTTGTTCATTTTCTTTGCCAAAGCAGGTGTTGGACAATTTTCAAACAGAAGGTAGAAGGTCCATTCAAAGATGAGCTAACTTATAAAACGGTGAAAAGTCCGCAGCAGCCACCGGGGAGTAATTTATGTGGATTCTACGTTTGCGAGTTCATTCGCGAGTTGACCACTGAGCGGAGAACAACTGCTTTCAGCAAAATGCGGGAGAAGATCGACCCACAACTGCGCGTAGGAGCAATTCAAGAGGAATTGGTGGGATTTCTGCTTAGGGAGGTCATCGATGAAAGGGGAGAACATTATGCTTCGGACGATGAACTACATAAGCCTTGATGGCTTGATCTATCTCCATGTAATTAAATAGTTGTATTCTCGCAAGAGATCGAATATTAATTATATATGCATCAACATGTACTGTGTATATAGTAGAGCGTATAATATGCGTACGGAAACGATGGAGAGCACGTCGGCGATGCGAAGAAGGGGTAGACGACGGAGGCACCGGCGAGAGGGAGAGGAGGCACCGGCGAGAGGGAGAGGAGGCACCGGCGAGAAGGAGAGGGGGCACCGGCGAGAGGGGGCACCGGCGAGAAGGAGAGGGGGCACCGGCGAGAGGGGGCACCGGCGAGAGGGAGAGGGGGCACCGGCGAGAGGGAGAGGGGGCACCGGCGAGAGGGAGAGGAGGCACCGGCGAGAAGGAGAGGGGGCACCAGCGAGAAGGGGCACCGGCGAGAAGGAGAGGGGGCACCGGCGAGAGGGAGCACCGGCGATATGGAGAGGGGGCACCGGCGAGAAGGAGAGGGGGCACCGGCGAGAAGGAGAGGGGGCACCGGCGAGAGGGGCACCGGCGAGAGGGAGAGGGGGCACCAGCGAGAGGGGCACCGGCGAGATCGAATCCTAAACCCTAAATACCAAAAAAAAGCACTCATTGGTCCCGGTTCGTATTAAGAACCGGGACCAATGAGTCTCCCCCACGAGCAGCCAGACCAGGCCACGTGGACAACCATTGGTCCCGGTTCGTGGCCCAACCGGGACCAGCATTGGTCCCGATTGGCCAGTCCCGGTTGGGCAACCGGGACTGAAGGCCCAACCGAACGGGACCATAGGCCCATTTTCTACTAGTGTCCCATCTGTAGTTGACATTCCAACCCTTGTGTCTAGCTAGTAATCCTTGAAAGTGAAGGCTCGGACCAGTGTAGCTTTGGAACAGCT
Organism: Poa pratensis; assembly: GCA_947311845.1. NCBI lineage: Eukaryota > Viridiplantae > Streptophyta > Magnoliopsida > Poales > Poaceae > Poa > Poa pratensis. The sequence continues at coordinate 54,491,247 of CAMZMU010000060.1, read as the reverse complement.
ACAAGGCTGAACGTACAGTAACATGTTGCAATCTTCAGGTTGGCCATGATGAGATCTAACGGCACATCAGCTTTTCTTTTTCCATGCTTAGGGGTTAGGTTGTCTCTAGAAATGTTCTTGGGAGTGGGAGGGAGATGCTCTTGCCTAGCTAAAGCTCCATGTAGGCCATGAGCAATTGAGTAGATCAATCATGTTTCCTCTGAACAAACTACCAACATCGAAGGGATCCCACAAGGATTTTATCAGTCTGGTGTAGTCAACTCTCTAGAGGCATCTCTCCCAGCATGCATGAAAAGGATGGGACGTCACCGGGCACTGATTAACACACTTTTCTGACGAGGCGATTAAACCACTTTTATTCCAAGTTTATTTAAGTTAATGATTTTTTTTAGAAAAGGGGTGTCCCGATTTAAGTTGATGATTAGGCCAAGACCACATTTAGCACTAGAGACTTGAGAGTTGAGAGGGACACACACTCTCGGATCAGTGACATGTGCGCCGCAGACGAAAGACCAAACAACAAGTCCTCGAACAAAAGTTCATGGTTTCCGGGTAGTGATTAACATTCCACATCATAGCGCTTAGTAATAGTAAAAGTAAGCACCATTAATGCGAGATGATCTAAACTTCCACATCTACAAATCGTATTAATTTATTCCTGGGCAATTTTTCTACTGTGGTAGTTTGCTCGTGCATGTGACATGAGAATGCATGATACAAATCATACTTACTATTTTAACAAAGGAGCATGCATGTTCCACATGAGAATTAGCTTACTATACGTACTAATCATACGATTGGGTTAAAGTGTGGTTGCAAGTCCTGATTTATAGATATGTCTACTAGATGAGAGTTGGCTGCCCAACTGACAGATCACGGCCATGAAAATCAGTGGCGGAGCCAGGATTTGAGCAAGACCCGGGCCAAAATCTTGGCTCAAAAAAACTTACAGAAAAAACTCTAGTAATGGTATAGAAATTTGGCACGATTGCAAATATGAACTCATGTTTTCACCTATGATTCTTAATGGTCCACCGAAAGTACATAAAATATGACAAAAAGGTCCACCAAAAATACATAAAGATGACAAAATTCTAATGAATGTAGTACAAACGTACACAAGGTAGATGACAAAATCAATTATTTACTTCATCCGAGCCTCCAATTGCCTTGTCAATGGTAGCAGAAGGACCAAAACCTTAAAAGACAAGAATTTTGTCATAAGAAAAAGCACAAGCATAGGTAAAATAATCAATCATGCATACAAACAAAATACAAATAGAAAAACTTACCAAAGCACAAACATTTATTATGAGCACTATCAGCTTTACCAACATGAACATCAAGAACACCAGGACCCTCTTTCCAATTTTTAAAGCCCACCTTTGTAAATGATTCAGTGCCAAAATTGTGTGCTTTAGGCTGTTTAAAAAGGAAGCACAAGAAAATCATCAGGTGCAATACTGTGCTTTGTGTGCCAAAATTGTGTGCTTTAGACATGTGCACAAGAAAATCAACATACACCCACTAGTAGAAAAAAGGGCTTTGAGCCAGCCCCTTTGGACCCGGATTTGTTACAAACCGGTCCTAAAGGTTCTGACCGCTGGCCCCCCCCCTGCCGCAAATGGTCGCGAACCTTTAGGACCGTTTGTAATACAAACCGGTCCTAAAGGTTTTGCGACCATTTGCGGCAGGGGGGGGGGGGGGGCAGCGGTCAGAACCTTTAGGACCGGTTTGTAACACGAACCGGTCCTAAAGGTTTTCGGCAGTTTGCAGCAGTAGGGGGGCCCAGCGGTCAGACACTTTAGGACCGGTTTTTAATACAAACCGGTCCTAAAGGTCCCCCCTATATCCTTCTTCCACCCCGTGCTGCAGCTCCATTTTCCCAGCTCGAGCTCAACTCCATTTTTGCTCTCTCCTTCCTCTTGGGAGCTCTAGTTCATCCCCATTTTTCTCCACCATTTGTCAAGATTGTTGGCACCCATCGGTCCTACGGTTAGCAACTTCATCCCCTCTTCCGGCATTGCAAGTTTTGCTCATTTTCTTGCTCATTTCATTTTTCTTGTGCTAGCTAGGTGTTTGATGAAATGCCTAAGTTACAGAGATCATTTGTTTTATATGCAATTTGAGCTCAAATTAAATTATGATTTGTGGATTTTTAGTGCCGTCCTGTCCCCTTCCTCACCGCCGTCGATCGCCCGCGCCGCCCCGTCACCGACACCACCTTGGTGAGCCTATTGTTCTTATTTAGCAAAACAATTTTTTATTTGTATGATTTACATATTTACTTGTATATAATTTTCTTAGTTGTGTATGAATTTTTTTTATGTATAGTGCCATGGTTTTGATATCCGTCCCCGTTGGCCCTCGTCCAGTCTATGATTCGGATGTGGTATATTATCTTTTATAACTATTTTCTTTTTTCATTTCCTGTTTATATGACAATTAATTACGCCAACCAACTTCACATAGATATTTTTATGTAGGAGGTAGTGGAACCGGAAATGCCAATCGACCCTATTGTTGAGAAGTTAAATTTAGTTGAACAAGAAAATGATGACCTGAAAGAAATATTGAAAAAAACTGAAGAAAGATTGGAAAAAACTGAAAGAGAGAAGATGACCTTGGAAAAGGTTCTTGCCGGTGTCGTCGATGGTCACAAGAGCGAGATGGATGCAATGCGCCTGAAGATTAGAAAGATTAGAAAATATGCAATTAGTAAAGAGGCTTGGTATCATTATGCCGTCGGGTCAATTGTTACATTTGTTGCGATTTTGATCGCATTTGTTGTTGTATTTAAATGCATTAATTAGAGAGTTTTATGGTTGGTTTCAGTGTGTATTTTTATGAGAACTATATATGTATGGTCACTACGCTACTTTGGTTTTAACGTGTGATGAACTTGTATTAATTAATTAATTTAGTCAGTTCCCTATTCATGATGATTTAGTATATTGGTTTTTGATAAATTTATATAATGCAGATGAACCGGCAATGGATGTACGGTGACCGACGTCGTCCCGAATTCATTAATGGCATGCATAGTTTTCTCGATGTGGCTGAGGCAAACAAGCAGAATGGTTTTATTTTTTGTCCATGTGATAAATGCCAGAATAAGAGGAATTACCCTTCCTCAAGAACCATACACACCCACCTGTTGCGAGAAGGCTTCATGCCCAATTATTTTTGTTGGACCAAGCACGGAGAAAGAGGGGTTATAATGGAAGACATTGAAGAAGAAGAGGATAATGACAACTATCCTATGTTCGGTGAACACGGTGATACTGCAATGGGGGAAGACGAGCCTGAACTTGAGGACATTGTTGATGAGCCTGAACTTGAGGACATTGTTGATGAGTCTGATGATGATCTTCGTCGGGTCATTCTTGATGAACAGATAAACTGCGCAAGTGAAAACGAGAGGTCGAAGTTGGAGCGCATGTTAGAGGATCACAGAAAATTGTTGTACCCAAATTGCGAAGATGGCCAGAAAAAGCTGGGTACCACCCTGGAATTGCTGCAATGGAAGGCAGAGAATGGACTATCTGACAAGGGATTTGAAAAGCTGCTGAAAATATTGAAGAAGATGCTTCCAAGAGATAACGTGTTGCCCTGCAGTACGTACGAAGCAAAGAAGGTTGTCTGCCCTCTAGGATTAGAGGTGCAGAAGATACATGCATGCATCAATGACTGCATCCTCTACCGCGGTGAGCACGAGAATTTGAATGCATGCCCGGTATGCGGTGCACTGCGGTACAAGATCAGGCGAGATGACTCTGGTGATGTTGAGGGCGACGATCGCCCCAGGAAGAGGGTTCCTGCCAAGGTGATGTGGTATGCTCCTATAATACCACGGTTGAAACGTTTGTTCCGAAACAAAGAGCATGCCAAGTTGTTGCGATGGCACAAAGAAGATCGTAAGGAAGACGCGATGCTGAGACACCCCGCTGATGGGTCGCAGTGGAGAACCATCGACAACGAGTTCAAGGACTTTGCACGTGACGCAAGAAACTTAAGGTTTGGTCTAAGTACAGATGGCCTGAATCCGTTTGGGGAGCAGAGCAGCAGTCATAGCACCTGGCCCGTGACTCTATGTATCTATAACCTTCCTCCTTGGTTATGCATGAAGCGTAAGTTCATTATGATGCCAGTGCTTATCCCAGGCCCGAAGCAACCCGGCAACGACATTGATGTGTACCTGAGGCCATTAGTTGAAGAACTTTTAGAGTTGTGGGCTGACGAAGGTGTACGTGTGTGGGACGAGTACAAACAGGAGGAATTTGACCTACGAGCGTTGCTGTTTATAACCATCAATGATTGGCCCGCTCTTAGTAACATCTCAGGACAGTCAAACAAGGGATACAACGCATGCACACACTGTTTAGGCGAGACTGAAAGTATACATGTAGGCAAGAATGTGTACCCGGGGCATCGTCGATTTCTTCCAGACAGGCATCCCGTAAGAAAGAAAGGAAAGCATTTCAAAGGTGAGGCAGATACACGGAGGAAGCCTACCCTCCCTAAAGGTGCTGATATATATGACATGGTCAAAGATATAAAAGTAATCTTTGGAAAGGGTCCTGGCGCACAATCTGTTCCGAATGACGCTGACAACCACGTAGCCATGTGGAAGAAGAAATCTATATTCTGGGATCTACCCTATTGGAAATTCCTAGAGGTTCGCTCTGCAATCGACGTGATGCACGTGACGAAAAATATTTGCGTGAACCTGCTAAACTTATTGGGCGTGCATGGGAAGAAGTCGAGAGATACACCAAAAGCACGGCTGCACCACCAACATATGCACGAACGAGACGACCTGATGAATCCAGAGAATTTCAAAGGTCCTGCCAGCTACGCTCTTACCAAGCAAGAGAAGGAGATCTTTTTCGAAGTCCTGAGCAGTATCAAGGTCCCGTCTGGCTACTCGTCCAACATAAAAGGAATAATAAACATGGAAGAGAAAAAGTTCCAAAACCTAAAGTCTCACGACTGCCACGTGATTATGACCCAGTTACTTCCGATTGCATTGAGGGGGCTTCTACCAGAAAACGTGCGAGTACCCATTGTGAAGCTATGTGCATTCCTCAATGCAATTTCTCAGAAGGCAATCGATCCAGCAACTCTACCAAGTTTACAGAAGGATGTGGTCCAATGTCTTGTCAGCTTCGAGTTGGTGTTCCCACCAACCTTCTTCAATATTATGACGCACCTCATAGTTCACCTAGTCCAAGAGATTTCCGTTCTCGGTCCTGTATTTCTACACAATATGTTCCCCTTTGAGAGGTTCATGGGAGTCTTAAAGAATTACGTTCATAACCGTGCTAAGCCAGAAGGAAGCATGTCCAAGGGCTATGGAACAGAGGAGGTCATTGAGTTTTGTGTTGACTTTATTCCTGACCTGAATCCGATCGGTGTTCCTCAATCGCGCCATGAGGGGAGACTGCGTGGAAAAGGCACGCTAGGAAAGAAATCAACAACATGTATGGACGGGGATTCTTTCACTCAAGCACACTACACAGTTCTACATAATTCCAGCTTGGTGGCTCCATATATGGAGGAACACAAGGATATTTTACGCTCGGAATACCCGGAGCAACCTGAAAATTGGATTGGTGGAGAACACGTGAAGACTTTCGGCGGTTGGTTGCAAAGACGTCTCATTAATGACAACATTGTTGAAGATGAGCTATACTTGTTGGCCAAGCAACCATCTTCGACTATATTGACCTTTAAAGGGTACGAGATAAATGGTAATACATTTTACACGGCAGACCAAGATAAAAAGAGCACCAACCAAAACAGTGGTGTCCGGTTTGATGCAACAAACGACAATGGGCAAAAGGACACATACTATGGTTACATAGAGCAGATATGGGAACTTGACTATGGACCTTCCTTTAAGGTCCCTTTGTTCTGGTGCAAATGGTTCAACCTGTCAGGAGTAAAGGTAGACCCGAAGTACGGAATGACAACAGTGGATCAGAAGAATCTTGGGTACGACAATGATAAATTTGTCCTAGCCAACCATGTGGCTCAGGTTTTCTATGTGAAGGACATGTCTAGCAGACCGAAAAAAAGAAAAGAGAAGGAAGCGAATACATCAGACGATGAGCCAAAGCGCCACATAGTTTTTTCAGGGAAAAGAAACATCGTGGGAGTCGAGGACAAGACAGACATGTCAGAAGATTACAATAAATTTGATGAAATTCCGCCCTTCAAAGTCAAAGATGATCCAAGCATCCCGTTAAATGATGAAGATACTCCATGGTTACGGCGCAATCAGAAGAAAGGCAAGACATACGCGAAGAAGAAAAATAGATAGGGGGTGTTGTTGGTGATGTGTAATAATGTATTAAACCTTTTATGTAATTGTGTTATGAAAACATTCCCGTGACATAGTTTGTGATAATGTGCCCATCTTTGACACATGGGTCATGTGACTGATCCAACACTGATTTTGCCCTCAAACACCCCTGATCCAACGGCTCACAAGCCCTCAAAAGAAACACACCCCTGATCCAACGGCTCACACGAGTCGTGACCGCGAAGCCCGCCTTTAGTCCCGGTTGGTGTTACCAGCCGGGACTAAAGAAGCACACGGATCGTGTGTTTCTTTCAAGCGCTTGTGAGCCGTTGGATCAGGGGTGTGTTTCTTTTGAGGGCTTGTCAGCTGTTGGATCAGCACTCCCACCACCACCACCACCACTCCCACCTCATCCACAGGTACACTTTCTAATCGCCTATAAATAGCGGCGTCCCTGCAGCGAACGGCACACAACGAGCGTCTACCTTCGCCACCGAATCCAATGGCTGGATTTAGCCTACCTGCTGGCATGTTCCCTGGCATTATTGTGTTCGTCCTTGTTCACCGGCCAGCCATTGGAGCCACCTCCTGTAGGTCGGTGAAAAATGACAACACAACGACGCTGTTGGAAACACAAGCCCTCAGGTAGGTTGAATCCAGCCACTGGATTAGGGTGACGCAATGATGAATTGCCGAGGAGGTGGGAGTGGTGGTGGTGGTGGAAGTGGTAGCCATGCCCCTCGGTCCGATCCAAGCAGCGGCAAGGCGCTCTGATGATCTGCGACATTCCCAACACTTTTTGGGACGGTCGTAGATCATCAGAGACGTCTTGCCGCTGTGGATCGAAGGTCGATTTGCTCCAGAGTCTTCCCATATTTGAATAAAACTGCTGAATCTGACGTTGTTTTTAGCAAAGTCTCGTTTCTGGTTGTTTTTGCAGGAAGTGTCCGAGCAGGAAAAGAGGGGACCCCACGCGGCCAGATTAGTCCGCTGTGTGAGTAGTCCGCTGTAGGCATATGAGGTGTATGGGGATTGGATGGGATTGATCATGTAATGATACCCGTTGTTCGAGATTTTAGGGGTTTATCTTGAGGATACTTTTGTATTGTGTTGATGCACTTATGCTATGTTTAATGCTTGCTACTAGCGCAAAATGGCAAAATGGTTTAGGGTTTTGAATTAGTTATTCAAATTCAAACACTTTTCATGTTGAAAGTTTAGTGAGATTCAAAAAATAGGAAATAAGAAAAAGATATGATTTTCAAATATTGGAACATTTTAAAAGACATTTAGACAATTTTTACACAAAATATTGGAATATCTTTTTGCTAAGTTAAATATTTCTATAGAAATTGGAATATCTTTTTTTTATTTTTGAAGTGTTAAAAATGACATTTAGACAATTTTTACACAAAATATCATAAAATATAAATATGTTTTTTATAAATAATTGATTTTACAAAAGCTTTTGATTATACAAATTTTTAGAGTCTAATTTTAGTTAATTTGGACAATTAAATCAATAAATATAAAAGAAAACAGAAAAAGGAAACAAAAAAGAAAAAGAAAACAGGAAACAGAAAACAGAAAAAAAAAAGGAAAAAAAACCTTTAGGACCGGTTGGTAACACCAACCGGGCCTAAAGGTGGGCTTCGCGCGCAAATTTCAGCGCGGCCCAAAAATAACCTTTACCAACCGGTCCTAAAGAGCCTTCAGGACCGGTTGTTAACAACAACCGGTCCTAAAGGTCGATTTCGCGCTATCTAGTCTTCCTCTTCCCCCAAATCGACTCAAATCGCTCTCGGCCTCCTCTCTCTGCTCGTACGCCGCCAGGCTGCCGAACTGCCGCGCCGTCGCCGTCGCCGTCGAGCCTCCGACGCCGCCGCCTCCTCCCGTCCGCCGTCGCCTCCTCTCCATCGACCAGAGCGCGTCGTCTCCGTCTCCACTGATGTCGCCGTCGCCTCCTCTCCATCGACCGAGCTCGTCGTGTCCGTCTTCGCCGTGCCGTCTCCGTCTCCACTGCTGTCGCCATCGCCGTCCCCTCCACCGCGCCCGAGGTGCTGCCGTCGTCGCCTCCTCTCCCGCGCGCCTCCCCTGCCGCCGTCGATTCCCGAGGTGCTGCACCTCGACCCCCACCGTCGCCGCGCCCGATTCGCCGCCGACAGACCCTCTCCATCCTCGCCGTCCCCTCCATCGGATTCCTGGTGAGCCTAGTAACCTCCAGGACCCTTCTCCCTGTTCAAATCAGTAGCAAATTTGAGTTCGGCCGAAAAAAGTTTCAGAAAATTCAGAGATAGACTTAGTGAAATTTTCTAAGTCTTAGTTTTCTGTTAACAAGTAGCCATATAGACCTGATGAAATCAAGGCCTTGGGCAATTCAAATTTGGGTGATATGACTTTTATAAATCAGTATACAACATAGGAATGAATGATAATCAACAAATTCATCGAGAAAAGAAATCTAACTAGGAGAAATAATTGTAGAGAAATGGTATGTTATGAATGTTGGGTGATATGACTTTTGCTAAGTTAAATATTTGAAATTTGCTACTGTTTTAGTGTTGTGAATGTTGCAAAAATATTTAACTTAGCAAAAATATAGAAATATTTAACGGAGAAACGGAAACTTGAACCATTTTACAGAAATTCCGTTTCCGTGTTTCTGTTTCCATAAAATTGAACAACAAATTTGTTTCATCTACTAAATTTGCTAAATTTGCTAACTCATTTCTAGTGAGAAAATATAGCAATTTGTTTCATCTACTAAACTTGCTAAGTTAAATATTTTTGCTAGCAGGTGTATACATTGAGCTATGGATCCCGATGAGGCGCTCGAGGGAATGGGTGAGGCGGAGAAGGAAGATTATATGCGCCAGATCATAATGGGCGAAGCAATGCTTGGACCAAATGGTGACGGTGGAGCGGCGTTCAACAATCAATTTTTGAACGACTCCGGTGAGGGAGTTGCGCTAGAAGATATAGCAGAGGACGACGACAACGTCGACGACGAAGAGCCCTTAACAAACTCCGCCAATGTATATATATATATATATATATATATATATATATATAATATCAATTCTCTGTTGACGCAATAATTGATTTGTATTGCACTTATTAACGAATCATTTTTTCCTTTTAGCCCTCCGGATCTAGCGTGACTACTGAGACAAAGTCGAAACGAGGCCCGGCCCAAAGGTTGAAAGATACAGTAAGGTATTCGATCGAAAGAGTTGCTGATGATGGCAACCCGCTGGAACCCGAAGACCATTGCCGTAAATTTATAAATCAGTGCGGAGTTATTGTTAGAGACATCGTCCCGATCAACTTAATAGAATGGAATGAGCCGAAGACAGGCGCCAACGTTGGAGCTAGTTATGTCGATAAAAGGCTGAAAAAACATCTTTGCGACACGCTCTTCATAAATTTCACCGTACCGGAAGATAAGAAGGAGAAAGTCAAGGAGTGGGCTTTGAAGAAGATGGCCACACAATTCCAGAAGTGAAGAATACATTGTGGAGTAAATATAACGCTGAAGATCCTGTTTTCAAGGGCAATCTAGTGAAGATAAAAGATGCCTGGCCCGAATTTAAGGCGTACAAGAAATCGGGTGTCGCTATATCCCGAGCGGCCACAAATAAGGTGAATGTTGATAAGAAGAAATATCACCATCATTTGGGGTGCTACAGGACTGCCCTGCCTAAGTGGGAAGCCCTTGAAAAGAAGCTACTTGAAAAAGGGATCATTCCACAGACACATGACTGGCCCGATAGGTCCAAGTTCTGGTTGTTCGCGCATGGGGCAGGGCTGGACCCTGAGACAGGGATGATTGTTGCAGAGGGAGCCTGGAAGGACACAATTACAAGAGTCGTAAAAGATCTAAAGGATGCAATAGAGGCTGTTCGAAATGGAACTTTTGTTCCCGAGAGAACGACGAGCTGACGAAGGCCCTCGGGAACCCCGAAAAGGTGGGACGAACACGAGGCTATGGAGCCACTACCCCGTGGAAACAAGGGTTTCCGGCGGACCTTGGCACTTACAGAAGCCGTATTAGAAGTAAGAAGAAGGCGTTGGACCGGATAACGGCATTAGAAGAAAAGGTGGAGCATCTCATGCAGAAAGGGGGACATGATCATCAGCAAGCAAATCCTGCAGGTGATGCTGATCAGCAGCAAGCAGATCCTGCAGGTGATGCTGTCCCATCTCAGCGTAGAAGCAGCGTGGGTTCCACGCAGCTGCTTCTAGAAGACGGTACTGCAGTCGAACCGCCGGCGGCTCACTACCCCGTGGATGATATCACGGAGAAGACAAATTGTGAGCTACATATGCCAATGGGGAACATATCCTTCCTGGTGGCGTCAGGCTATGCTTTACCCAATCAACCTGGAGCAACCTACCATTTTGGTCAGATTCCAGCATCCCATGCTCCTGTCGGGGTGCAAAAAATTACGCCGGGATGCCACACAGTTGAGCTTGACATTCCTGGAGGTGAAAACGAGAAGACACTGGGAGAAGTCGAGCTTGGTATCGTTCTGTGGAAGAAGAAACACATCGTGTTTCCTGACGTGGCGCCAAGGCCACCGACTCCTCCGAGTAGAAATGCACCACCTCCAAGTCCATCCCCCCACGAAGCTTGGGAGCCCGACGCCGCGAGTCCATCGCCCGCGCACTCCCGTGAGCCGACGGATGCGCCCACTAGTAATTTGACAAAGCGGAAACTCAACAGAAACGGGACTCCTCCCAAGAAACGTGAAAGGAAACCCAAGAAAGTCAAGACTCCTGAGAAGTTATCTTACGAGATGACTAACGAGGAATTAGAAGCGAGCTCGCGCGCCTCGGTGAAAGCATGGCTCTCACAGTTTCCTAGACAGCCCCCTCCAGACATCTGGAAGGAAACTCTGAAGACTATACCAAGGGAGAACCTTGACCACACCATTGACAACTTATATAACCCTCCACCGCCGCCCCTTACAGACTATGAATGATGTATTGACAAGACACTCAGCTCACAGATGCAGGAGGAGAAAAGAAGAAATGCGGGAAACAAGTTCCCCAGCTCGGAGAACAAGAAGCACAGTCGATTGCCCCGCTCAAGGTGTTATCTGATAAGGCTTCAGCCTCTGGTCGCATGGGCGACGTAGGTTACGCCATTGCTGATGTGGTATATAAATATACGCCCGGGGAGCCTCTGGTCGAAGATACGAGTGTTCTAACAACACAATTATGGAATTTACATCATTGGTACATGGAGGCCGCAAAGGAAAAGAGAACCTGTCTCATGGCGACAGTTCAGGAACAACACTACTTCCAAGATTACGGTGTGGAGCTTGCGTTCTCCGAACTTTTTCATATGTACAATCAACGTGCCCTCGACAAATCTATCATCAGCTGCTACTGTTTGTAAGTGATTTATTTGTGTACTTTAATTATTTAGTTAAGCTCTAGTTCATTGCCGGTAATTATCCCTCACGACATTCTTTTTGTACGCTACTATGCAGAATGAAGATTCGTGAATGCAGACTGGGAGGAATCTGGGACATTGGGTTCATTGACCCGAATGCCATGAGTGAAGTCACCGTAGAAATTCATAACAGAGATACACCGGAGACTTTGCTAATGTTTTTGAAGCGACAAAGTACCAAAAAAGAAATACTTTGGCCCTACGGATTCAAGTGAGTGTTACTGTCTTGTACACATTCTATTTTGCTTACCTGATGTTAAGTGTAATTGATGAGTATGCATGACTGCGTGTGTACACGTGCACATGTTCCACTTCATACTATTTATCATTAGAATCGATGATGGAGTAGTTGAAGTCTGGGACTCGTTAACCTATCCGCCTGAAACATACAAGAGCGCGCGTCAGATGCTCCGAAAGTAATTTCGGAGAACTATATATATATATATATATATATATATATATATATATATATATATCGGCCTCTTTCGTTCATTTTCTGATATCAAGTAAGTAATAACTCATGTATTCATTTTTCTTTGTCGGGCAGAGTTTGGAAACAGTTCATCAAGGATGAACCCGGTAAATGGGCAGACATGCTGCACTTTCAGACTAACAAAGTAAGTAGTACTACGTACCCTGGTTTCAATACCATTACCATTCTCTTGATTATTATTAATTTGACTGAATTATGTTCTCGTATATAGGCCTGCGCGCAACAACCACAGGGCACTGATTATTGTGGATACTACGTTTGCGAGTACATTCACAAGATTGTCAATGAGAGAGGCAATACTCAAAGAAATCTAGAGGTACGTAACCGGATCTTCACAACTTTTTTTTTGTTGCCATCAATTATGTTTAGTTTCCTTCATAACTTAATTGTTTTGATCTTCTTCTTTTAAAGCTGCAACGAAAGCGGAGCAGGCTACAACCAATCAACCGTGTAAAGGCAGTTGCAGAGGAATTGGCGGGATTTTTCCTTAAGCAAGTCTTAGATGAATCCGGAGAATTTTTTTCTACTATGAACAAATAGCCTCCCTCCATGCATGTACTAGAACACGGCGCAGGCCCTTCTTCGACCTCACCGACGACGGCGCAAGCCCTAGCCGCATCAAGGAAGAGGACGGCGGCGCAGGACCCAGCAGTGGCGCCGCCGGCATGCAGAAGGAGAATGAGGAGGATGAAGAGGACCCCTACTACGCCTTCAGGCGCCGCTACCGCCGCCAGTAGATTAGGTTTATTAAATTTTCATTCAAATTTGTAAAATTTCCTAAAGTTTGAATGAAAATCGCCGAAGATTTATTTTACAAAAAAGGATTGGGCGCCGCGAGTGGGGAGCGATGGCGCCCAAAGGCAACAGGTAGTCTGGACAGCGCCCAAATGGCCCGTCCGGAAGGCCTTTGGGCGGCCATTTGGGCGCCGTGACTGGACATGCTCTAAAGGTTGGAGGAATGCTCTTGTCCTTGCACGCTCGCGTGGCGCGAGACGCGTGGTAGGTCCCACCCACCTTCTCCCTACCCAACAGAAACACGGAAACGGAAACCCTGAAAATAAGTGAAAAGAAAAGGAAAAAAAGGAGGAAATAAAAAAAAAGGAAAAGTTTTAGGACCGGTTGGTGTTACGAACCGGTCCTAAAGGTCCTCCACCAGCGCCGTCCCTTGTGTGCCCACGTGGAGGCTTTTAGGACCGGTTCGTAAGAAACCGGTCCTAAAGGGGGGGGGGGGGCTTTAGTCCCGCTTTGCTAGCACCGGATGTGTATTTGGTCCCAAAGGGCCTTACAAACCGGTCCTAATGGCCATTTCTCTACTAGTGACCACGGAGTATTGCACCAGAACAACCAGTTCACGAGCCTTGTTCTTAAGCTGCTCTCTCGCACGCATCAGGCGCTGCCTCCTGTCCGGATATATATAGCAAAGCTCACACCATGACTTCACAAAGAGATTTTTGCATATCACTTGCAACAGAGAGCAAACAACTAAGAAATCATCACGATCAGTTGGAGGACAATCCAGCCAATAAAGTTACATTTCCTTCCTGAATTTCAAACCCCAACCAAAACAAAATTATCACGATCAGTTGGAGGACACAGTATCATATCCTAAAGACGAACTGATGAAGAGAAATTACCTAGAAGGCGAGGAGAAATCTCTATGGGCGCGGCGCAATCCTCTGCTACTGCAGGGCCGCAGGGGCCAGGGGGCAGCCAGCAGGGGGCGACGGATGGGGCAAGCCGGCCGTCCGGCGTCGGCGGCAGTCGGTAGGGGGCGACGGGCCAGGACTGGCCGGGGGAGGAGCTGGGCGACGGGCGGCTCGTGGCGGCGCTGTTCTCTGCTTAGGGTTCGAGCGAGCAGAGACAGAGACGAGCAAAAGCGAGAGAGGCTGGGGGAATTAGCGAGAGGGATTCGTCCCTGGGCCAGGCCTGGGCTGCGCCCCGGGCCAGATATATTTTTTCCTATATGGTAAGTAGGAATTTTCGCTGCGACCCGGGCCACGGCCCAGGTTGCCCAGGGCCCAGCTCCGCCTCTGATGAAAATAGTGGTAAGGGCCGCACATGGCTATTTGAACCATGTAAGTCATCGTTAATCTCAAAATCTGACCCGCAGGCTAAGTCTTTCGAATGTGCTCATAGAATTCAAGATGTGCGTGCGTGAGTGTGTGCACGTGTATGTGAGTATCTGTATTTGTACCGTGTTTCAGAAATTATGCATGAGATTTTAGACAACCAGGCACAAGGCCTTGCTTTTTATAGAAAGCACATAGTTTGGGGATCACCAGCTAACGAGACGCACACAACAAAGTTCCCAAACAAAACCTCCAGATTCCAGCCTGACTCCCGGGGAAGTGGCACGATAAAGATCAGGAAATCTAATTTTCAAAGGAACTTGCCTGGTCCACACATCAAACCAAAATCTGGTACTTCTCCCATCTGCAACCATATCTACAGCACCCCAATGAAACCACTTTTTTACTGACTGCAGGCCATTCCAGAATTGGGATCCCCTCGAGTCATTGATCAAGATATATAGACTCCTCATTCCTATATTTTTTTAGATAGGATCTGTTTCTAGGGAATTATTTGGTTTATTAGACATTTAGACTTGCATATAGGAATCACAAAGGTCGGTACCGCCTCGTTAAAACCCCACAACTTGGACATAGCGACCAAACTGTGAGGAAAAGGAGTACGGACCCTTATTTGGATACAAATAAACAAGCTAGATACTAGTAGATTTTCTTATAAAGAAGCGAAGCCTAGCTGCACAGCAGATGTAGGCTCCAAACGGTAGTGGTCGAGCGAGCGACCATCGAGGCCTATGCGGTTAAAGGTGGCGATGAACTCTTGAGCCGTGACGCTCCTGTAGATGGGAGGGTTGTCCCCGTCGTCGGTGATGGTCATGGGGCCATACAGCCTCGTCGATGTCTTCATGTCCGTGTTGAAGAAGGACGCCACCGACACCCTCGCCGTGTCTTTGCTCTTGTTCGCCAGGACACGGTGCTCCACGCTCCTGAACTGGTCATTGCTCACAAGCTGCGAAATGCATCACGGTTATTGCATGTGGGACGACGAATGACTTAGCTAGAGCTAGCGAAATGGAGGCATGCCTGGAGAAGGTCGCCGATGTTGATCAGCAGAGCGCCGGGCACGTGAGGGACATCCACCCAGCTGCCGGCGGCGCGATCGGCGAGCACCTGCAGGCCGGGCATGCCGTCCTGCAGGAGGACGGTGAGGAAGCCCGGGTCGGTGTGCCTCTTGGTGCCGAAAGTGAGGTGAGGCTCCGGGCACGGCGGGTAGTACTGGCACACCGCGTTGAGGCTCTGCGCGCAGCCCATCTCGCGCAGGTGGTCGCTGCTCAGACCGAGGGACTCCGACAGCAGCTCCAGCACGGACAACGCCACCTTGGTCACCGCGTCGCGGTACTGCGTCACCACGTTCCTCAGAGCCTCGGGCAGCTCTTCCGACGGTGGCGGATCCGGAGCCAGGCCTAAGATCGAAGAGGGTGTCGCGCCAGTTGGCCGCCGCGGCCTTGAAGAGGTCCAAGTTGGAGGCGAAACGCACCTTGCGAGCTTGGTCCCTGCTATACAGGGCCCACTTCGCCTCGGCGGGTCCCTCGTTGAACCGGCGCACCCCCTCGAGCATGCCATCCATGAGCTCCGCCGGCACGCCGTGGTTGACCACCTGGAAGAAGCCCACCGTCCCGGCGGCCTCCCGCACCAGGGCGACCGCATCCTCCCGCCGCGTGGCCGATAGGTCCACGGTCGGGATGGCCGCCGCCACGTCGCCAGTTGGGGACGTGATGCCCTCGAGGGCTTCCGGCGAGTGGCGGAAGATGGGCGGGAGGGCCGTGACGCCGGCGTCGACGAGGCCCTTGACGCCCGCCTTGGTGTACGTCGTCGAACGCCTGCAGCTCACGCTGGCGGTCGTAGGCCACGCCGGTGGCCGATTCGCTGGCGGCGCTCATCGATGATCTCAGTCTGTGGCCGCTGCAACCACACGTACGTACACGGCAAGTGTAGGTAGAAAATATTTTAAAAGTTAAATGGAAATTGGGTGAAGCAACAACTATGCAATCCATCCATTCAAGGTGGCGCTGTCTGTGCGGTGTCGTGTGCGGTTTGTAATGAATTTGGTCATCTTGTCTTTATAAACTTGTCAGTTGCTCGTGGTGGATCGATGTCACCATGTGAACTTGTCGTACTTGTACTGAACTTGTTAGTCATATTGTATAGGTACTTGTACTGAACTTGTTAGTCATATTGTGTTTGTACGATTATCTATGTGATGTGTGGATTCAGGAGATCCCAGTGCATGCCACGTGGTAACAATGCTGACGGCAAGCTGTCGGCACCCACATTTCAAGGATTTTTTTATTTATTTATTGTAAAAGTTTTGGGCGTCGACATATAATATGTGGTCGTTGGGGTATAGCTCGGTGGGGACTCGTCATAAGCTCCTAGTGAAGGCCATGTGGTAGTTGTGCCGACTAAATTGCCGTTGGCATATATAGAGGTGGGGCTCACCAGGATCTGACATGTGACGTGCTATACCGACGGCCTTGCCGTTAGCAACTAGGCCGACGCCGTCAAACCTGACCGTCAATCATTTTTTTTTACCGACGGTATTTATGTGCTGACGGCTGGAGAAAACCGTCAGCACACGTATGTATGCCGACAGCTCTATTTTGCCGAAGGTTGGCCCGTCGTATGCCGACCGAGAAAACGCCTTATGTCGATGGTAGCCGTCGGCATATATGCCGAAGGTTATTGCTTGTTTGCCTATGGCTTTTGGCCGTCCGTAACTGTTGGTTTTCCTGCAGTGAGTAATAGCCAGCAGCAACTAATCTTATTTTTCTGCAAGCATCAATTTGATCTCTCAATGCCTTATCACAAATCATAATCCATTTACCACCTCAAGTCAGATTTACTTGAAGTTTTGGACAGCCAAATTTGTGTTGCAATTGAGTAGTACGTGTAACCATGATGTCCAAAACGTAGGTTTTTTTTTACGGCATTTGAGTACTTGTGAGATAAAAGGCACCAAAGTGACCAATTTTGAAATCACCAAGCACGATATATGGTTACATACTGCGGCAGACACTAAACGCAGGTAAGCAGACACGTTCAATCGACCGGAGAGCGGCCTGGAGAGAAACAAAAGAAATGACAGGAAAGATGTAAGGAAAAGCCGAAAGAAACGTAAACGAGATGAGCATAAATAACTCAAAAAAATAGGGGCAAAAAACGAGATGGATTTTTACAACACTTGAGGGACCAAATATGCGCTTAACAGATCAGCCTCCACTCTCCACACGTGTTACTGGGCCTCCACAGGCCACAGGAATCAGATTGGGCCTTAACGGGCAGGCCAAGTTAGTGTCGAAATCTCGAAATGCAGTCTGCTCACATGACAAAAAAAAAGTGCCTTCTTTTCTTCTCCGAGTCTCTAAGATTCTCCGGCAGCTCGCCTCCGCCGCCGTCCCGTTCGTCGTCAGGGCCGGGCCGGCAAAATCCGGGGCCCTGTGCGAAAATCTAAAACGGGGCCTATCTTATACGAAAATTTGAACTGATAATTCTAATGTATATGACAAAATATTTTACGTAACAATTGAATATATTGAGAGTCATACTTATATAGCTCAAAGTTACATGATTCTTTTTGTTCTTCTTTGAAATGAAATCTTCAATCATATCATCATAATCAATCTTCCCAACACTTCACCCGCAAGTGTTATTGTGGCCAAATCGTTGAGTCTTTCTTGTGTCATTGTAGTATGCGTATAGGACTTCAATACTTTCAACTTAGAAAAACTTTGTTCCGCCGATGCAACCTTTACGGGAATGGTCAACAAAACTCTATATGCAATACTTGCATTGGGAAAACAATCATACCGTTTTATAAACTTCACAACTTCAACATGTCCATTATTTTCTTTTGGCATAAACTTTTGAAGAAACTTCAGCTCACCAAATAGATTATTGACATCAATATCAGATTGTTTATCCTTTTTAAGGGCAGCCTCAAGATGATCACAACAAGAGATGAATAAAATATATTAAAGTGCGGATACGTTCAAAAAATAGAATTGTGAACACAAAATATTAACCGGACTATACCTGTTTTCTGCGATCAGCCGATGAGGCGACGATGCGATCAGAAATTAAAATTGAAGCGTGGACGCGCGGTCACCGCGGCGTCGCCTCTCGTCAGCGCAGCGGCACTGTGGATGGCTGGATGCGATTGATCGAATCAACTGGTGTGTGTCGCCGTCACGCCGTGTCGTTTCGTGTTCATAGCTGCGTGCGTCGGCGCGGCCTGGGAATCGTGGGAGTTTTGACCAGATCGATCGAATACATCAACGATACCGCTACGTATTCGTTTCCAGGGAGGATCGATCGTGTGCAACGCAGCCAGCGGCCACATCACAACGCAGCGGACGCAGCCCAGCAGCGCAGGTTTAAGCCAGTTTTTTTTCCGATGCTACATATATACGAACGCATATATAAAAAATCTGGGGCCCCTCAAATTCGTGGGCCCTGTGCCACCGGCACAGTCAGCACCACAGTGGGCCCGGCCCTGTTCGTCGTCGGCACTCCCGTCTCGCTTGATCTGTGAGGTTCTGTATCCTCCCCTCTCTCCTTCTTATAACCTTCGACCCGAGGAAGGGAACCGGTGAGCAGTACATCTCAGCCATAGCAGAACAACTTTCAGCTCCGGCCGGGTACGGGATGGGGAAGGAGGAGGAGGAGCAGGCAGCGGTGTGGGCGAGCGTCCCCAGCGACCTCCTCCCCGAGATCCTGTCGCGGGTGCCCTACCGGACCGTTTGAATTTGGGCCAAATTTGTCCTCCCAAAATTGTTTTTGATTTTCTTTTACTTTTAAGTTTGAATTTCAAATTTTGACTGAGAATCCCGTCCGTTACCGACCGGTAATCACGGGTACCGGAAATCCTGGTGCCCCCAGAGATTTTTTCAGCCGGGTAACAAATCCTTGATCTGCACTCTTGGAGAATCCCAGGCATGGAGATTCCAGCCTTACACATTACCTGTTTTGTGGAAACCGGAGAGGCCGTCAGATGCTCATGAGCAGCTTAACAAAACAATTGTTAAGTAGGCATGGCTCCAGTGCCTTATGAAATTCATATGTTGGGTATTCTCCTAGATTTGGCACTAAATTGGATAAGTCCTACATCTACCCCAATTTGGTTTGCATGTCTGCTGCCATAAGGCCTTCAGGGGCATGCCTTCGAACAACGGTGGCTAACCTGGGATAATTTCTAAGCTACCCTTCTATGTTTAGTGTCTAGTTATATGAATGATTCAGTCAGTTAATCTCTTTGCTTTGCGTACTAATTGCACTTGTTAGCTCAGCATGCGGCTAAATATCAGACACTGTTTTTATCCATCACGGCTAAATGTTGATGTCGCCCTGAATGGATGCATTTGAAAGTAGTATTCTCATATGTTATTTCAAATGGTTATCGCTTCTTTAGTAATTTAATACCCTGGAATCTTGGATCAACTCTTCTTGAATTGTTGTATGTATAGACAGGGATTCCTTCAGTTAAATCTTTATCTATGGTGTCAAACAATATGTGCTAGACCGAGACAGAATTAAATTTTATTTGTTTCTAGGGGAAGATTATATCACAATTGCAACTGATTCACTGATATGCTTGTAGTAAAGACTGGTTATGTAATGCCATGAAGGTTTCGCCGTTCATCACCATCGCTCTTACATCCCATATTTTGTTGTTTATCCTTGTTCCGAGTAAACTGTACATGGCCATTATATCCACTACATAGCATTCTAAATCGTGCATTGAGTTCTTAAATATGCAAATTGAATTCTTTTTAACTATCAATGGTTTGTGACTTCGTTTCGACTTTAGACTGCTTAAGTTAAGCAGAAACAAATCAAAGCAAAGCCAAATCTGGGTACGACTAGTAAATCATGCAACATCTTGCTGTAATATACACTAGTTCTTAATGTGTGAGTTCATGTTATTCCAGTTTTGAGCGACACTCATAATTAGAAGCTGAACATTGACAGCATTTTTTCATATGAAGACCACATCAATGATGTTACCTTATCCTATTAATGTTACTTTATGTACAAAGTTACCTGGTCCTGTTATTGTTGCTGTCTGAAGGTAGTGTATTTGACATGGTGTTTGTTTTTCAAAAAATAGCTACTCACAAATGATTCTCTTAGAAGAAAAGGAAAATATGAAACATCAGTGTTAATTCCATGTTAAAGCTTAAAGTGAAAGATACACTGGGCAAGATCATGGTGAGTCAGCAATCACAAATCACTGGCAACTATTACAATGACCCACATACAGTAAATTCTGAGATTTTCCTGTGAAATAATTGTGTTTTCTTGCCAAATATTAGCTGTTCAATCTTCCCCTTCATAGACCTGACTTTCCCTGTCCTTTGACATCCATCCATTGACATTCTCACTCTAATAACTCTACCACACCTGTGGCTATAGGCCACATCAAAGGAGATAATGTTTTGATTCCTCCACCCTACCAACTTTGAGCGTATTTTCACGTTCAGGATTTCAGAATAACAGCAAATAGCTGGAATTTCCTGCCTGAAAAGTTGAGTGTCTAGAACACACTGTTCCTTCAGCATCCTGTGAACTTTTCTTTATTGATTTGAGTGATGTGATTCATCCATCCCCTTGCTGTAAACATGATTTTATTTGAGAGAATCTAAGTCTGTAGCATGATAACTTCACTTGTTGGTTGGATGCTGAACTTGGCATAAATTCAGAAATGGGCTATATGTGTTATTCCTTTAAACATAACCGCAATAGAACGTAACTCCTGACCAGTAAATGTTATATTCTGATCTCGATCTTTTGCCAGCGTGATGCACTTAAGAACAAATTTGCTTCTGATGTCAAGGTAAGATAATATTTCACATGTTTTACTACAGTGCTATGAGGTAAGTTGGTTACTCAAAGGTTAGAACTTACATCCAGCTTTGTGTTTATGAGTCTGGATCTAGTCACAGTAGTTTGCTTATCTCCTTTTCCAGTGAGAACTGATGGCTGTGATGAAATTTGGATACCACAACAAAACAAACACATACAGAATGGCCTGATCAATGGATATTTAAAATTTAATTTATGAGACATGTTCTAGCTTTGAGCTCTGATAAAGTTGGGAGTTTTTCAGGTAATGACATTTTAATTATTCGGCCCTGTGGGCACATAGACGCTCTAGCTTTGAACTCTTTTCCAGTGTCATCCATGGATTATGATGTTCCACCTCTGAATTTTAAGAGCGATAACAATGCCTTTTTTACATTACCTAAGGTTGATCATATGTTCTATTCTGCAGCATGCTGACCGTAACTTCATTTTGCATCTCTAATTTTTTTTCTCTTCGAGTATGCTTTTCAAAAGCCTAAACTGAACATAGAATCAAACATGTACACAAATAACACAACAAATAAAGTAAATGTACATCAACATCTTACAGTACAAAGGGAAATATATGTTAATTTCAAGAGAGGTCAACTAATACAATAATGAACATGCAGAAAAATGCCCCAGTTACTTTAAAAGGCACAATTCCAAAGGTGTCTACAATCCTCCATTTGACAACATTCCTTCACGCATTCTGAAAGTTTACTTCTGTGAAGCCTCAAGCTTTGATGTGGACTTATTGTACAGTGAGTAATCTCCACCAAGTGATTTGGCCTTGTGGGAGCTGAGTTGGGAAATGTACCATAACTGCATGCTCAATCAGAAGCTTGCTTGGCAAAATATCAGTGTTACATTGGAAGTAGACTACAGGTATATTGTCACTGCTATCGTATATTCTCCTCTTGGCAGAAGTAGTTTTGGAGTTAGCTTGTTGATTTACAGAGCTGAATGTAGCATGAAGTAGATAATGTTTTAAGAAGAGTATTTTTCATATCCTCCCTAACTGTATACTTTTCAATACGACAAATCTGACACCTTTCGAGAATGTTTTTTGACTTTATAGAAACCTCGCCTTTTGTAGCAGCATGTGCATAGGGTGAGGAAAAATATGTAATAAGCAGGAATATGCGGGCTTCTAGGACTAGGCAGAGCACAAGCATAGCCTACGATTTTCATATAAGAAAAGCTAGATCATGTGGCTGGTAAACCTGTCTCTTGAAATACCTCGATGCAGCTCTAAACTTCTAATGTTAGATAGGGACAAAAATTGCATATAGATCACATACTTTAGCTTGAGCTGTCCCCCCACATTGCCCATCCCAATCACTAGAAAATGCAATGGGGAATGGTATATGATTCCTGCTGTATATAGTGGGTTAGCACACCAGAAAAACCAGATGCAAACCTTTGCATCACTCTGGTATCAAATTACCGAAATTTCGTTGATTTATGCTTGTATTTTTTTAACACTACTTGAATTTCCACCGTTGAGAAGGGATCAACTGCGCTCCATTGTTGAAAGCAAATAGGCATATTTTGCAAAGGTTCCCACCTTTGCTGCCAAGCAAATCTAGAGTAGAAGCAAAGGTTCCTACCTCACACAAACGTAAACAAAAAAGATTGTTCTTGTCTTTTTTAGTAAAAAAATATTCCTATTGTCAAGTAATGTAAGCATGTCTGACTTTGTCATTTTACGACAAAAAATACTGAAGCTTAGATTCACTCCATCATGATATTTTAACCGTATGATGTGTATGTCACTATAACTACTTCATATTAAGCACTTATGTTGGTGTACTTATGTCTCAAGAATATATACCTTCATCAAGAGTGCACTACGTTTATGCTGCAAGTCGACTCATATTTCAGCCCGATCTGGTTCCCTCATTCATGCTGATTTGGTACCTGCACTTGATAGGTACTCCTGGCAATATAATCGCTCTTTCTTGACACTAGCCTGAAGGTATACCAAAACAAGTTGCAGTATACAATTCTTTCCGCACTGAAATTCCACCATCGGAAATTATTTTCTGAAAGTCTATGGACTGATGATACTTGGGGTAAGAGGTTCTGCAAGAAAGCTTCATGTCTAGGAAATAAATTCGCTTACGCTTTATATTCATTACCATTTCATTTAACTTTGTAGCATGGGAGTCACGCCAATTCGTGCAGAAGAAGGCAGTAAGCATTAGTACTCCATGCAACAAGCAGAGAAATGCTTGGTTGCCTGCAAAATGAGATCAAAGGGAGAGGAAGCAACGTTTGTATATTTTGGTTCCCTCTCCACTGCTAAAGATGCATCGTATCTGTTAGATGTGTATTGTATAGATTACTGTTCACCGTTTACTGTACACATGTATATGTACTGGCCTTTGGCCCCGTTGGAAGATAGTTGCTCATTCTGTGACATGGTATCAGAGCGAGGTTAGCCTCTCCTCACCTGTGCACGAGCAACTCCGTGCTGCTCCGGCCTGTGTCGCCGCCGCCGTCCCGGCCTGCTGCTTCACCGCCGCCGTCTTCTCCGGCCTCCTGCGCCGCCTCTCCGGCCTGCGCCGCCGTTCCGCGCGACTCCCTCGCCGTCCCGTGGCCTTCTGCGTCGCGCCGCTGCCGCCGGGCTCGGACCACGCCTCCCACGGTTCCGTCGCTGTCCCGCGGCCTCCCACAGCTCCGCCGTCTTCCTGCGGCTCCGGCCTGCGTCGCCGCCTCCGCTGCGTCGCCGCCTCCGGCCGCCGCCGCCCCCGTGCGGTCTGCAGCCGCCGCGACCTTGCTCCGGCCGCCGGCGCCCTTGCCCCGGCCGCCCAGGCCACAGCTGCACCACGGCCGCCGGCGCCCTTGCCCCGGCCGCCCCGAACTCCTCCGGCCTGCTCTGCCCAGCTCCTCCGCTGCATCGAGCGCTCCTCCGCTGCATCGAGCGTTCCCCGGTCTGCATCGAGCGTCGCCCGGTCGCACGCCCGGCTAGACCGGCCCCAGGACCGGCTGCCTCGGGTGGAGGCTCGGTTTGCTGCCCGGCCCAGGCCAGCCCCAGAACCGGCTGCCTCGGGTGGTGGCCCGGTTTTCTGACCGGCCCAGGCCGGCCCTA
Source organism: Poa pratensis (assembly GCA_947311845.1). Taxonomy (NCBI): domain Eukaryota; kingdom Viridiplantae; phylum Streptophyta; class Magnoliopsida; order Poales; family Poaceae; genus Poa; species Poa pratensis. The sequence continues at coordinate 54,466,962 of CAMZMU010000060.1, read as the reverse complement.
GGACCGGCTGCCTCGGGCGGTGGCCCGGTTTTCTGGCCGGTTTTGACCGGCCTCAGGTCCGGTTAGTGTAAAAAAAAAATCAGAGAGCCCGCGATGTCCTCTTCGGGCTATGTTGCTGTTCCCCGGTGCTCCGTGATTTTTGACGGCACCAACTACGCCGAGTTTGTGGGCTTTATGCGCATCCACATGCGCGGCCTCCTGTTGTGGGGCGTTCTCTCTGGCGAGGTCTCCTGTCCGCCGTGCCTCGTTGCTCCTGTGGCTCCTACTCCACCGGTGCCACCAGCTCTTCCCGCTGATGCTTCTGAGGCTGATCGTGCTGCCGCCAAGACTGCTGATGATCTTGCAGTTAAAGCCTATGACCAGCAGGTATCGGATTACTCGGATTCTCTCTCTCCTTATCGGGATGCTCTGTCTGTTTACACTCAGTGGTGCAATGATGATGCTCGTGCTGCTGCTATCCTCACTGCTAGTGTTCTGTCTCAGTTTGCTTCTGAGTTCATGGGATTAGGCACTTCTGCTGCTATGTGGACTTACCTTTGTCAGCGCTATCAGCCCTCGGGTGATGCTCTCTACCTATCTGTGGTCCGTCAGGAGCATGATCTTCAGCAGGGTGAGTCTACTGTGGATGCGTTCTACACACAGTGTTCTGCCATCTGGCGTCAGCTTGACTCTCTGCGGACTGTTGTTTGTGGTACTTGTCGCTGCTGTCAGACAGTGAGGTCAGATTTGGAGTTTCAGCGTGTCCATGAGTTCTTGTCTCGCCTGCGTCCCGAGTTTGAGCCTCGGCGTGCACACTTGCTTGCCCGTGGTCGACGTGTTCCCATCTCAGAGGTACTTGCAGAGCTTCGCGCTGAGGAGACTCGACTCCGTTCTGCTGGGCTGCTTGTGGTTCCCACTGTGCTTGCTGCCCGTGCTCCGGTGTCGTCTGTTCCACCGCTACTACCCACTCCTTCGCGGGGGGTGGGTGGGCGGCCCTCTGCAGGGGGGGGGGGGGGGTCGGCGCTCTCACATGTTCTGCGACTACTGCAAGAAGCCGGGCCATCCAGAGTCTGATTGTTTCAAGAAGCAGCGTGAAATGGGTCGCTCCTCTCCTGCGGCTCGTGCGTCTCCGTCTGCACAGTCCTTCACTGCTCAGGATATTGCCCAGCTCAAGCGTATGCTGGCTTCCTCTGGTTCTTCTTCGACGGGCACCGTTGCCTCGCTGACTGCTTCTACTTCGCCACCACCGCCTACTCAGTCAGGTACATCTCCGTGGGTTCTGGATTCTGGAGCTTCCTTTCACATGTCTTCTGATTCTTCTGCTCTGTCTTCTCTTCGACCTCTTGATTCTCCTCTCAATGTTCTCACTGCCGATGGCACAGCTCTTCCTGTTGCTAGTCGTGGCACTCTTTCTACTCCGTCCTTCTCTGTTCCTAGTGTTTCGCATGTTCCCCGTCTTACCATGAATCTTTTTTCCGCTGCTCAACTTACTGATTCTGGCTGTCGTGTCATTCTTGATACCGACTCTTGCTCTGTTCAGGATCGTCGCACCCAGGCTCTAGTTGGAGCTGGCCCTCGGCGCCGTGAGGCTCAGGGCCTTTGGGAGGTCGACTGGCTTTGTGTTCCCACCACACCCGCCAGCTCGCATGCTCTTGCTACCTCCTCTGCGTCCTTCCAACAGTGGCATCATCGACTTGGTCATATATGTGGCTCTCGCTAGTGCATCAAGGTGTCTTAGGGTCTGTCTCTGGCGATGTATCTTTACATTGTAATGGTTGTAGACTTGGCAAACAGACTCAATTACCTTATCCTACGAGTGAGTCAGTCTCTCAGCGTCCTTTCGACTTAGTTCATTCTGATGTATGGGGTCCTGCTCCCTTCGATTCGAAAGGTGGTCATCGCTACTATGTTCTTTTTATTGATGACTTCTCTCGCTATACTTGGCTCTATTTGATGAAATCTCGCAGTGAGGTTCTCTCCATATACAAGCGATTTGCTGCCATGGTTCACACCCAGTTTTCCACGCCCATCCGTGTTTTTCGTGCTGACTCGGCTGGTGAGTATATCTCCCAGATGTTGCGTGGTTTCCTTGCCGAGCAGGGTACTCTTGCCCAGTTCTCTTGTCCTGGTGCCCATGCTCAGAATGGTGTTGCTGAGCGTAAGCATCGCCACCTGCTTGAAACGTCTCGCGCAATGATGATCGCTGCCTCTCTTCCTCCCCACTTTTGGGCTGAGGCTATTTCTGCGTCCACCTATCTTATCAATATCCAGCCTTCGGCTGCCTTACAGGGTGGTATTCCTATGGAGCGTCTCTCTGGTCATTCTCCTGACTACTCCGCTCTTCGTATGTTTGGGTGTGTGTGCTATGTCCTTCTTGCTCCGCGCGAACGCACCAAACTGACTGCTCAGTCGGTTGAGTGTGTCTTTCTCGGCTACAGTGATGAGCACAAGGGTTACCGATGTTGGGATCCTGTCGGTCGTCGTCTGCGTATTTCACGTGATGTGACTTTTGATGAGTCTCGTCCATACTATCCGCGTCCTACCACCTCCTCTTTTCAGTTGACGATCTCTCCTTCCTTATACTCCCCGATACATCTCCCTCTGTGCCTATTGTTCCTCCTCCACCTCCACCTACGCCGAGTCCCACGGTTTCTGATACACCTCGCCACCACCCTCCCCTCCTCCTTCTCTCCTCCCTCGTCACCTGCCTCTCCACCTACCGCTCCGGCGTGTCCTCCCCTTTCTCCCTTTCCTCTCCACTACACTCGTCGTCCTCGTGCTGTGGATGATTCCTCTGACATACCCTCTACTTCCGGCGCGCCACCTTCCCCGTCTACACCGGTTCATAACCTTCGTTCTCGCCCTTCCTTACGGTCTCCTGCTCGCTATTCTCCTTCCCAGTACGGTCTTTCTGCTACTGTTGAGCCCACTTCCTATCGGGATGCCATGGCTCAGTCTGAGTGGCAGCTTGCGATGGCTGAGGAGATTGCTGCACTTGAGCGCACTGGCACATGGGATCTTGTTTCCCCTCCTCCCGGTGTTCGTCCCATCACTTGCAAGTGGGTCTATAAGATCAAGACTCGCTCCGATGGTTCTCTTGAGCGTTACAAAGCTCGTCTTGTGGCTCGTGGCTTTCAGCAGGAGCAGGGACGCGATTATGATGAGACATTCGCTCCTGTTGCCCACATGACCACTGTTCGCACTCTTCTCGCTGTGGCTTCTGTTCGTCATTGGTCTGTGTCTCAGCTTGACGTCCAGAATGCCTTTCTCAATGGTGAGTTGCGTGAGGAGGTTTATATGCAGCCACCACCGGGGTACTCTGTTCCTGATGGTATGGTTTGCCGTCTTCGGCGCTCTCTCTATGGCCTTAAACAAGCCCCTCGCGCCTGGTTTGAGCGTTTCGCTTCTGTGGTGACTGCTGCTGGTTTTGTGCCTAGCGACCATGACCCTGCGCTGTTTGTCCACACCTCACCTCGTGGTCGGACGCTCCTCCTCTTATATGTTGATGACATGATCATTACTGGTGATGACTCTGAGTATATTGCCTTTGTTAAGGCCCGCCTCCGTGAGCAGTTCCTGATGTCAGATCTTGGCCCTCTTCGCTATTTTCTTGGGATTGAGGTTTCTTCGACTTCTGATGGCTTCTATATCTCCCAAGAAAAATATATTCAGGATCTTCTTGCTCGCGCCGCTCTTGGTGATGAGTGCACTGCTGAGACTCCTATGGAGCTCAATGTTCAGCTTCGTGCTACCGATGGTGATCCCCTCACAGACCCGACACGCTATCGCCATCTTGTTGGGAGTCTTGTCTATCTGGCTGTCACTCGTCCAGACATATCATATCCTGTCCACATTCTGAGTCAGTTCGTATCTGCTCCCAGTTCTGTCCACTATAGTCACCTTCTCCGTGTTCTACGATATCTTCGTGGCACGATCTCTCGCCGCCTTTTCTTTCCTCGCTCCAGCTCTCTCCAGCTCCAGGCCTACTCTGATGCTACGTGGGCCAGTGATCCTTCTGATCGCCGCTCCCTGTCTGCCTATTGTGTTTTTCTTGGCGGATCTCTCATTGCCTGGAAGACAAAGAAACAGAAAGCAGTTTCCCGCTCCAGTGCAGAGGCTGAGTTGCGAGCGATGGCTATGTTGACGGCTGAGGTGACCTGGTTGCGATGGTTGCTAGCAGACTTTGGTGTTTCTCTGCTGCCCCGACTTCTCTATTGTCAAACAGTACTGGTGCCATCAGCATTGCGCGTGATCCGGTGAAGCATGAGCTCACCAAGCACATCGGTGTGGATGCCTCCTTTGTGCGTGCTGCTGTGCAGGATCAGATTCTTGCTCTTCACTATGTGCCCTCCGAGTTACAGTTGGCGGATTTCTTCACGAAGGCACAGACTCGAGCGCAGCATGGGTTTTTTTCTCTCCAAACTCAGTGTTGTTGACCCACCATGAGTTTGAGGGGGGGTGTTAGATGTGTATTGTATAGATTACTGTTCACCGTTTACTGTACACATGTATATGTACTGGCCTTTGGCCCCGTTGGAAGATAGTTGCTCATTCTGTGACAGTATCAACCTGTGTGCGAGATGCACCCTTAACATTTGCATGAAATGGTAGGTTTCACCATCACCGCCTCTGTCTAGGCTGTAAGTATTGTGCCAAATTCTTTCTTCTAGAGCAATAGCCTTCAAAATCTTTTTGTCCTGCTAATCCGAAGAGCTTTCCAGGTTCCAGATTCTCTTGTCATGACAGCCTAGTGAGCACGGTGGCGAAAAACCACTGTTGTGTGATTGATGCAGATTCAATGGATTGTTCGACATATATTCCTCCCTTCTTGAAGACTTCAGACTTCCACTATAAATATAGCCAAATGGGGATGTGGACTTCATGCACTTCCTTACATCTGAGATCATACTAGCACTAGAGCTCATAAGAATAAGTACCTAGGACTCTTGTTGCAGAGACAACAGAAGCATGAGCTATTATGGAAGCAGCTCGTCTGGTAATTTTCATCTTCTCCATAGATATGACCATGCTCTAATGCACCATGGACGCTGAAAATTCAATGCTGAGATCATGGCAAATGACCATTCAGGTGCCAGGGGCGGCCGTCGAGTAGAGTATGGGAGGAGCTACGTGGTGAGGCCAAAGGGACGGCACCTAGCCACCATTGTGTGGCTCCATGGCCTAGGTGACAATGGTGCAAGGTATCACTTATTTCTTAAACTTTGCCACTCAGGTGATGCCCCTCCAGGGCGAGCTAAACATGCCACCCGTCTGGTTTTGATCCTTGGATCGACCTGACACACCTCGCTTAACTGAATACCAGAATTCCTAGCCAATTTAATAAATCGGAACTGGCACTTTTCATGCAACATGCATGCTATATCTTGTATGAATGTGGTATTCGGTAGGGATGTGAGAAACCACACACGTCTATCGAACAGGATCTGAGTAGATCATTGCGATGTTGATGCAGAACGCTTTATTCCCTTGCATCTTTTTGCTTGAAATGATTGAACTGGCCTCCTTTTTTGCATGCATATATTCCTAGTATTGCTTAACTCAAATAAATAATTTCCTTCACCTACATCAAACCTAACAATCATCTCAAGGACATCAATATGCTCTCACTTTTCATGCAGTAAGTGGGGAGGAATGTCAAATACTTCCTTGATGTGGGCTAATGATATATTAATATTGCACAAGTGTAGTTAGCTCATGCAAGATCCCTAATTTCTTATCCCATCTCTGGCCATAACTTATGATTAGGCAGTAGAAGAGAGCATTAACTTCTGAGCAAAACAGCTAAAAAAGTAAGCCTTGAGATTACTTTTTTGTGAAAAAGAAAAGACAGTAATACCTATAAGGATCTAGGTATCTTTCTAACAATAGCCCAGCCGAAAAGGAATCAAAGCTGGAGGGTAAGAGTGTAGTTTCAGGTGGCACGTGCAGTTTATATAATCTGTTGCAAGATGCTGGAATGGAATCTTCACCAATTGCTGTTGTAATGCTATTCCTGATACAGTGTTCTTACTTTTGTCTGTTCTGCAATTTTCAGCTGGTCCCAGCTCCTGGATTCCTTCCTTTGCCAAATGTAAGCATCGATAATGTGTACTTGAAGCACTCTTATTACCCAACTCAGACATAATATTCTCAACACTTCTATAATCATAATATAACCGGAGTGCAGTAGTGTAGCCTGTCTGGTTCTCTAGCTTGGGCAGATCGTTTCTCCTGCAACCAAGTTTATTCACCTTGATGCTTACTGCTCGTGTAGATCAAGTGGATATGCCCACCGCAGCAACTCGTCCTGTCGCGGCTTTCGGCGGATTCCCCTGCACTGCATGTGAGTTTCTTCTTCCTTGGAACCTGGGATCTTTCCTTGAATGCTATGGGAATTGAACCGAGTTTATTTTGTGAAAAGGATCCAGTGCTCTATTCAAGTTACAAGTGGTGAATTTTGAAAAAACGGGCTTACAATTTTTATGTGTGGCACTGGAACAGGGTTTGATGTGGATGACACTTCGGTGGATGGTCGGGATGACATCGAGGGTCTGGATGCTTCAGCTGCACACATAGCAAACCTACTGTCGTCCGAGCCATCTGATGGTACTAATCTCAGGATCAACCGTGCCATTACATGGACGATTCAGCAGCTTCATCTAACTGAATATTCACCTTGTTCATGTTTATAATTTTGTGGATGCAGTGAAGCTTGGGATCGGCGGTTTCAGCATGGGTGCAGCTGCTGCGCTGCACTCGGCCGCGTGTTATGCTCATGGCAAATTCAGCAGCGGTATCCCTTACCCGATCACGCTCAGCGCAGTCATCAGCTTGAGTGGCTGGCTCCCTTGCTCAAGGTGGTCCAACTCTGCCCACTCTTTTCAGAAACCGATCTACCAAAACACCAGGCACTTTTATTACTCCTAATCTTGTAACAGACCTTAATGATCTTTGTATTGATGAATTCAGGACCCTGAGGAGCAAGATGGAGAACTCACATATGGCGGCGAGAAGAGCTCTCTCCCTGCCCATCCTGCTCTGCCATGGCAGAGGTAACAAGCAAACGAACTACACTGCTGAATCAAGTAGAGTATCTCGAAAGATGAATTATACTGCTTGTTACTGAAATATTTATGATTTACTCTTGCAGCGGATGAGGTTGTGTCCTACAGGAACGGTGAGCGGTCGACCGAGTTTCTGCGGTCATCAGGGTTCTCGTACCTGACTTTCAAGTCCTACAGCGGGTACACATCTCGCATCCCAACTCGTCATCTTTACTTACTTCCCAGCTTCTATGAACATTGAACAAGGGTTCATCTCCCACGATGCAGGTTGGGGCACTACACTATCCCCGAAGAAATGGACGACGTCTGCAAATGGCTCAGCTCGAGACTAAGCGTCGACCGATGTCGCTAATTGGAACAGCAGCTCTGAGCGTGTGATGGCTTTCCCGGTAGCATATAGCAGAGTGTAAAACTATAGAGGGGGTGAATGCAGGTTTGGTAGCTTGTAACACTACATGCCCTGCAGTAGCATTGGTGCTGTGCAACTGGTCAGGAGTGAGTACATCAGAATATATAACGTAGTGCTTGTTTTGTAATACTGTAATAACGCTCCCGAGAAACGTTATCCATAGTTCCATACTATAATATACTACCTGTGCTCTTATTACTGCAGACAATTTTGGTTTCAAACACGATAAAAATCCTCCTGAAGTATACGAAGAAACATTTGCAAGACTATATAACCGATGCTGGCAACTATTCCTACGAATGTAAGTTCTGAAATACTACGTATATCAGTTTGATCGAGAGCAAGGTGTGCTGAAACTACACCAGTTTGATCGAGAGCAAGGTCTACTGAAACATCTAGCGCCACTGAAACCACCTGAGGTTTGGTGCTGAGGTCGGAAGGATCATTACAAGGAGTCGTGGACCCAGTTGTGTAAGTAAGAAGACCCATCGTGGAAGCAAAAGCCTTCTGGTTCTCTGCTCGTTGATTTTGCATGACAGCAAAAGTTGCTGTGAACCATATCATGATGCCATCCAAAGTTTCCAGACGAATTGCTAGCCATCTATTTGAACTCATGTTGACAAGTGTGAACCTAATGTTGTTGTCCATTGCTCTCACATTGATGCTTCCCATTCTATCATAGGCTTTGTAGGCATGGATTGTGGACAGACCATTCAAAGCCTCTGCAAATTGAGCATACACAGGAGACCTTGTAATGGAATCCAGACGCTTCACCTCTCGAGATGTAGTCTGAGAAAAATGGATTACAAAGTTTAGTTACAAAGAAGGTAATTACATTCGTCTTTCCATATGTGTAACGAATCAAAGCAATGTTAATAACATGCAATGATGAACTGGCAAGTTTCAAGATGATGCAACTAGGAATTTAGAGTCATTCCATTGCTTTTTCATGGTGATGCCTAGTTATAAATCCACAGACAACTTTGAATTTCAGCATACAGTTTTAGAAAGCATGAAATTACCTGGTAATAGAGGTAGGCTGCATAAAATAAAAATCAGAAGTGGCATGATAGCCCAGAGAGACATAGTGCTGACAACACCAATGAGAACAAAAGTTGAGAGAAGCTGGCATATTTGAGCCATAAACATGTTGACAAAGACAGCAACATTCCGGTCAATGTCACCCAAATCCTTTGAAAATCTATTGATGATTCGTCCAAGTGGATTAAACAATGTTCTTACTGTGATGTTAGTTGGTCCATGCTAGCGTCGAGCTGTTGAGGCTCCAGTTGCGCGCCCAGCAGTTTCTTTAGTACTTCTAAACTTTGACTTTGTATGTGTCCTTGGAGTTGCATGCCCAGCAGCTTTCTTGGTGAGTGTAGATGAAAAGAAATAAAATAAAATTTGTAAGTAACTTATAGATTATCAAACTTGGCATAGTTGGGGAAAAAAGAATTTCAGAATACAAAATAATGTTCTCAAAACAAAATAAATTTTGAAATACCTGCAATTTGGCGCTCTTTCCTTGCTAGTATTTCAAGCATTTCAGCATTCCTTGCTGCAGTTACTTCTTCTTCTTTACTTTTCGCTATGATTTCTCTTTGAATCTCCATGTCACAGTTCTCTAGCTCAAGCTCAAGCTCGGCTTGCTCAAACTTAAGTCGCTCAAGCTCAAGCTCGGCTTGCTCAAGCTCCTGCATAATCAGGAAATATAAAAGAAAAGGTACAATAAGAAACTTAGTTTAAAGATTAAAAGATTGCCAAATGACCTTGTCTATAGGCTGAGATGGTGCTCCATTGCCATTCTGGCTGCTGCTGAAAGATTGGCTTCGCCCCATATCCTGATAAATAGACAAGAACATAAGTAACTGTGCATCAGCCGAAACTGCAAAACAGTACTATATGGCATAACTGCTATTTTTGTTCCATGCTTTGGAGATGTAACTTAATACAGCAATTCAATGCAGAATTAAGAAAAGGTGCAAGTAAATATCGATAGCATCAGTTGATATAAGAGCGTCTCCACGCAGGCAGTTGCTAAAAACATGTCGCATCAGCATTGGGATGATTTACAGAGTAAAGAAAGTTACATGGCAATATGCAGTGGTGCTGTCGGTGCACTCACTCCCTCCGGTCCCAAGTATGTTCTCACATCCTTGGCACTTGCACTTCGAGGTGCACGGGAAGAACAAGCATATGCTACTTTTCCCGGCGGTACAGGAGCAGCAGGTTTCGGGGCAACCATCTTGTTCAGATCAGCCATCTGCGCCGATTCAACAGCCATGCTGCTGCTATCAGCCTGCTCTGGCTCGATGCCTGATGATGGCTGCAATGCACACAATGAGAGGTTCAAATGAATGAAGTTCCCAAATTACCACACTTCAGATTTCCATCCACAGTAGTAAATAGCATCAAAGGGACGAGAATTAATGACGGCAAGTCTGAACAAACTTGTTGAAGCGACTGAATAGAAAAACAACTAGTACTAGTTGATTGGGGGAGATAAATCAGTTCAGCGGTACTAAGATGTTGCCTAGAAAAACAAAACTAGTACAAGTAAAATAGATGAAATACGAGAGGGGTCTGTTGAGGCACCAACACAGCCTAGAACTTGACAGAGTTAGTAATTCAGTATGGTGAAGAAGAATCTACTCAACAATGAACTACAATTTATTTCAGAAGACACACAAATGCCAAATCTTATGTAGGAGTCCACAAACACATGCATCCATTAGCGATATGCCAGCGCCTTAGACATATAATCCCATGTAACCATTTTTGTGTGGAGAAAATCGATCTAATTTCTAAGTTTAAACACCAATCGCAACCATTACCGGCAATGAACTAACATTCCCACACTTGCTGCAATGCAAACTAACATGAGACCCAGGAGGAATGTAAATATCAAACATCAGAAATCTCCAGCCGCAGACAATTGTAAATGTCACCCAACTTCAGAAATTTCCATCCACATGCAGTTGTAAATATCACCAAACTTCAGAAATTTCCATCCACAGGCAGCTGTATAAATATCAAACTTGAGGAATGCTAATTTGTGAGGCACTAACGCAGGATCCTACTAAGAGATGGATGAACTAGGTAGCACAAGTTGCCTGACCATACGAACGCATCGACGCACACAATCCAACCGGCCATACCTAGCTAGGCGACGCACGCCCGAATCCACCCATACCTGACCATACGAATCACGCATCCACGACAGCAAAACATGCACAGCACACGTAACTGGTTCGTTGATCCATCGACGAACCAGAAATTCGGATAAACCGATCCAAACTCGAGCATCTACCCGTCGCGAACGGTGCCGGAAATATGGGATGGGGAAGGCACGCGGCTGCTCCGGTTGGTCGGAGTACGCGCGCGTGGCGCTCGAGGGAGGAGGCGAGAGGGGGAGGAGAGGATGCACTTACGGCGCGGTCGGGTGGAGGAGGAGTAGCGGGCGACGCGGAGTAGGAGGCGTGCGTCGTCTACCCCGTCAGCGTTCACTGGAGCGGCGGAGGAAGGAGGAGGGCGTCTGCCTGCGCGCGCGGTGAAATGTTAGCCAGTTGTCGGCGCCGCGGCGCGAAACCCTAGGAGGAGGGAGGAGGGAGCGGAGGGATAGCAGGAGCGAGGCGGAGACTGACCGAGGTGGGATAAGCCGCCGACGTCGGCAGTCGCGGTGGTCAGCCGCGAGTCCTCCCTCCCTCCGCGAAGCGAAGGCACAGGATGACAGGAGCGTGGTCGGGCTGATCGGGTCTATATCAAGGGAGCGGAGGCGGCCCTGTGGATGCCCAGTTTCACAAGATGGTCTGGGCAAGGCGGCCCACTTCTAGCGTCACAAATATCCCAAAGCTTCGGCTAATTACTGTACCTCTTTTTTTTTATCTATTCATTAACTGTCAAGTTAGTACAAGAAAATTAGAAGTAAAATAAATACTCTCTCCGTTCCACAATGTAAATGTTTTAGGTGTCACACATACTGTTTTGATTCATAGTAAAAAAAGTGGAAATGTACACTAAAATGTGTAAGATACATGTGTGCATGTGAATATGGAAAAAGCTTAAACATCTTATATTGTGAAACGGAGGGAGTATATGCATAGACCACCTAACGAGAACTATAAGCACTAGAACGAGGCACGTTACCAACGTCGCTTCCACACCGAAGCCGAGCAAACCTTATTATAGTAGACAATCGAGACGTCGTCATGAGAAGCCCCACAGTACCAGCGGAACAGTACAACAAATACCAATGAAGAGAAGCACAATTTGGAAGGATCCAGCCTGTAGACACATTAACCCAAGGAACGAACACCGGATCCACACCGAAGACAAACATCGACCGAATCTCGTGAGATCCGCCGAAGACACACCTCCGCACGCCCTCTAACGATGCTAGCGCGTCGTTGGAAGGGGGGCTAAGCGTGGAGGACCGTATTCCATCTTCAGAAAGATGTCGACTCACTGTATCTTTACTATTCTTTAAAGATGAGATGGTGGTGATTGTCGTACGTCCTAACCCTCTTTGTCCAGCCCACACGGTAAAAAAATCACGGGATAAACCCCATGTTCACAAACCAGCAGAAAACCGAAACGAACCGACCTCCTCTGCTTCTACCACGATCTCCATCTCCATCTGGACCTCTCTCACTCCGAACCCCCAAACCACCCCGGCGTCCTCCTCCTCCCATCGCACGCTCGGGTTCGTCGCCCATCCTCCCCGCCTCCATATGCCGCAGCCCGGAGCGGCCCAACAGCAGCCCTGGAAGTCGTCACACATTGGGGTGGCGGCGCTAGGGTTACCCTCCGGCGAGTTACGCAGCCTATGTCAACCAGCAGGTGGAACCGAACGGCCGTTGCCCCGAAACCACTCTCCAACCTTCTCGCAAACTCAGGAGGTCGCGCCAGGAGGGCGTCCGGCGCGGCGAGCTCAGGGAGCTGTGCGAAGTGGGAGTCCGGCGAGCTCTCTGGAGTTCATGGGCGGCGCGAGATGTTTTGCAATCTAGGAGGTGGCCGTCTGCGAGCACCCTACCCCTCCCTTGAATCCTCGCGTGGGTCCTGCGGCGCCACGCCCGTCACCTGTATCCTCGCGCAGTTCCGGCGGGTCAGGCGCGTGCTAGGGCGCCACAAGGAGCCGTAGCGCGTGCACGCTGGCCATCTCCGGTGTGTCTTCCGAACGCGTGATGATTAATTGCTCTTGATTTGGTATCCAATTGCAGTATTTCTTGATTGGTAGATATGGTGGGGGAGTGCTGATCTGGAGATTGTTCTGTTTTTTGCAGTCTTCTTGGCGGTGTCCGGGCTGGAACTGCCATGGAAAAGGGGCATCACAAATGTAAGGATCCAATCATTGTCTTCGCCCTCTTTCAGATTATTTCTCTTCAGATGACAACATTTTTGTCTTCCATGTCCGGTTACACAATGTTTCTTCATTCATCAAGTTCTAAACTAATAGGTGATTCAGGTCGAACTCCCAGTTTTGCTGATCCAGTGGTAAAACCGAGGGTGGTGTGACCTTCAGTTTGCTTCAAGTACTGCAAGGACATGATGAAATTGAGATAGCCACCTCAGACTGTCAGTTCTGTGTCAAGTTTCAGAGGTGTGTGTAGTACCGCAGCTCAGTCTTGGGAAGGTATTTGGCAGTGCAGATCATGGAAAAAGGATATGTGGTTCCCTGAAGAATGTGGAGCTGTTGTTGATGATGATACATATTACATGAATATATCGCAGGTTCGAATACATAGCACTGATGTCTCACGGTATACATGAATATATGCCATTTGTTTGAGTAAGATATCATGACACTTGACATAAATCATATACTTGTACCTCCTTCAGTTCCTTTTAGCACTGATGTCTACCGGTGGACTACAAACCCTTCCAAGAACTCACTATTGCATCTTTATCAGCCTTTCATTTCTGGTACTTTAAGTTCTGTTCTCTAGAGCAAGGGAGGAGAGAATTTAATATACTGTAGTAAAGATTGTTGAATTCTTGCCTATTGTAATATGAAATACTGTTAAATTACAGTCATGTAGGATGTGAAATTGCTGCCCAAATTTCAAGAAAATCACTGGCAATTTTTTGTGGAAATTGCTAACATCCAGTGCACTCCTACAAAGCGACATTACAGTTTAGAACTGATCAAATGGGTTTAACTAACACACGATTCACGAAAAACAGAACTTCAGAGCACTGATCTTCAGAAGATGACTCCAAGTCTGCACTGTGTGCCATCTCTAGCTGCAAGCATGTAACCTCATGTTCTTGTGTTCTAGCTACAGCAGACTAGCCATCTCACAATCGATCTTCAGTGTACCATTTCCTCCAACAGTTAGTCCAGCATAGAAGCCTAATCTTGTTTCTTCTCGTTGCCTTCCACCTCGCGCCATGGTGGCTCATACGATGAGATATTGACATAATCAATGGATCAGGAGAGGATATGCGCACAAATCATTTAATTGATATTCCCAAGAAAAAGTGTGACGAGATTGTGCAAATGACGATCAAGTAGTACACGATCGGTCGAGAGATTGATTCGCCAGGGCACGATCGACCTGACTTAGGGCAAGACGTATACCGTGATCTTCAGACCATGTCAAAAATTCAAACAGCCTCGTCAACCATAATCATAGTTTATCTGAAAATCCAAACAGCCTCGTCAACCATAATCATAGATAATCTGTGAATAACGAAGGTGGTGCTCATACTTGTGTTACAGAAAAGTGAATTTGGGATTTTTTCTGCTCTATTGCTCAATGGATGGATTTTACATGATCGGCAAGGATGCTTATTGCTACTTTAACCCATCAGTGTAGAAGAATAAACCGTGAAAAAATACGTATAGCAAGAAAATTTGTAGTACTATTAAATTAATGGAACGAAATAGGCGAAACTTCACGGCCCGTGGATGCCACAACCATTCAACTAACTCAAATCATTCGATAAAAAAGGATTCCTCTGCCCAAGAAAAAAATGTGTGCATTCACTTTAGCGTTTAACCGGTTATGTGCTATTTTCTACTGTATGATATCAAAATGATGTAGAATTATGGAACATATTTACTTGAACATGTGCTCACTTTCGTCGATCACATGCGGAGAAAAGAAAGATTTTGTTGACGATCCGAAAAAGTCAAACAACACCAAATAATTTGATGCCGACAATGTTTTTTCATAGCTTGCCTCGAACAAAATAACAATCCTTATCAAACAAAATGGTTATAAACATGTACCCTGTGACTAGAGAGTAAAATATTCAGTCTTGAGACCGTTTCAATGCGCGAGCATTCAACTAGTTCTGAATATATTCAGAGTAAACCCTATCCAAACACAAAAAAAAATTAACAATGGAGCCCTCTCGCTGGCAAGAACCGAGATCTACCACGCCTCCATGGCCCTAAGGCCATAGGAGAGGGGCAGATTGGTCACAACGCCAACATGAGATCACCTTTCATGGTCGTTGCGGCGCCTACGAAGGGGTATTGTTGGCTAGTACTGCATCTTTTTATTATTATAATAAGATGTATAGTTTTTTTCTAAAAAATCAAACTTGACTATTTATACCAAAATTTTAGAAAATATTAATAAAAATTACGATATTAGATGTATCCTTGGATTCATCATGAACATATTCTCCTATTTCCTTTTCTTAGTATTTCAAATATTGATAATTTTTCTAAACTACTGATAAGAGTATTTAAGTTTGACTTTAAAAAAAACTATACTCGGGCAATTACCTAAACACTAATTCAAGTCGTTGTTTCAAAAAAAATCAAGTCATTGGTCGATGTTATCTGTTTTAGGCTTTCAATGTCTTCACACATAAAGTTACCATCTATTGTTTCTCTTTTGTCGCCCTTAGACCATCTCCACCGGCGCCCCAAATGACACCTGAAAGGGCCAATTGGGGTCCGGATCAAAAAATCGGTCACAACGACACCCCGAAGTGTTCGGGCCAAGCCGATTTCTGTCCGGCACCCCCGAAATGCTCTCCAAACTTGTCGCATATTCGCGGGTGCCGGACAATGCCCGGACATGCCCTCCGACAGACGTGGCCCACACATCATAAACACAGAGCGGGGCCCGTGGTTCATCTGCACACGACCGCGTCATGTTGTTTCCTCTCGTCGGTGATTCACACCATTGTCGACACCCGCCGCCAACTCGAGCGTAAAACTACGGAGGGGGTGAATGCAGGTTTGGTAGCTTGTACTGGCCAGGAGTGAGTACATCAGAATATGTAACGTAGTGCTTGTTTTGTAATACTGTAATAACGCTCCCGAGAAACGTTATCCATACTATACTATACTACCTGTGCTCTTACTACTGCAGACAATTTTGGTTTCAAACACGATAAAAATCCTCCTGGAGTATACGAAGAAACATTTGCAAGACTATGTAACCGATGCTGGCAACTATTCCTACGAATGTAAGTTCTGAAATACTACGTATAACAGTTTGATCGACAGCAAGGTGTACTGAAACTACACCTGTTTGATCGAGAACAAGGTCTACTGAAACATCTAGCGCCACTGAAACCACCTGAGGTGTGGTGCTGAGGTCGGAAGGATCATTACAAGGAGTCGTGAGCCCAGTTGTGTTTACTTATTTTCGACAGCAAGTTGCACATCGAACGAAGAATGGGCGGCGACATGGTCACAACTGGAGACTGTCATCATCATCACTGCACAAAAGGGTGACATGCTCTGAGCTGAAGATTATGATCATCACTGCACAAAAGGTGATTGAACTGAAGACTGTCATCATCACTGCACAAGAGGAGCAGAACACCAGGTTACTTACTCCTGAACAGATCAGGGCAAACACATACTGGATCCACGACAACTTCTCCTGACGAATGCATGGCGAACTTACCTCGGTTCGTGGTCGTTTGCTCGCTCCCCTGCTGCCCGTCTGCGGCGGTTCCCTGGCCATGCTGCTGGTATCATCAGCCTGCTCTGGTTCACCTGGTTTGCACAAGCAGAGAGACACGGATCACACGAGTATGACCATACAAGGAAAACAGAAAGAGGAGAATGTGATCGGTGCACTCACTCCCTCTGACATCATTTTGATTACGACAATTTTTGCACCAACACTTCGAGCTGCACCAGTGCGAATCCTTCAGAACATGAACCATGTCTAGTTTTTTACAAACAACATACGCAACAAGAATAATCTACATATAAGAAAGACCACGCATGTAGAAGACCCACCTTCACGCAACGACATTACCTGTTCTCGCATCTCGAGACCTTGCATTTGCACCACGTCAGTGCTCCAGTGTCTGAGTCACCTGCTTTTTACACATAGAGCGACATGTATCACACGAGTATGATCATAACGAGAACAGAAAGAGGAGAATGTGGTCCGTGCACTCACTCTCTGGCCCCAAGTATGTTCTTACATCCTTGGCACTTGCACTTCGAGGTGCACGGGTACGACACCTTGACAACAAGAACCAGCTAGCCTTAGTCAGGAGGATAAGAGAAGAAGCATGTCTAATTCTCCAAAAAAATGATGCAGCAAGAATAATCTACATAAGAAAGACCATGCATGCAGAAGACACACCGCGTAGCAAAGACAGTTGCCGTTTTTGCATCCCCCTGTCGGGCACTTGCACCCCTTGAAATTCTCAGGAGGCGTACGTCTGACCTGGAATACGTGCAACGCGCAACAATTAGATCAACTACGGGAGTCAGAACAACATAGTGTTGATGAATGCGGTTTGCTTCAAGGAAGAAGAAGCATATGGTACTTTTCCCGGCGGCAGAGGAGCAGCAGGTTTCGGGGCAACCATCTTGTTCAGATCAGCCATCTGCGCCGATTCAACGGCCATGCTGGTATCAGCCTGCTCTGGCTCAATGCCTGATGATGGCTGCAATGCACAAGATGAGACAGGTTCAAATGAACGGAAGTTCCTATATAGAGCACATCAGATTTGCATACACAGTTGTATAGCATCAAAGGAAGGAGAATTAATGCTTTCAGGTCTAGCTAAAGAGTCAGAACAAACTTTTGTAAGTAATTGGATAGAAAAACTTCTGGAGTAGTAGTTGATTGGGGGAGATAAATCAGTTCAGGCAGCAGTACTAGGATGTTACGTTGCTCAGAATTAATATAAAACTAGTACAAGTAAAATAGATGAAATACGAGAGGAATCCGTTGACTGAACTTGACAGGGTTAGTAATTCAGTATGGTGAAGAAGAATCTACTCAACAATGAACCCCACAAATGATTTCAGAAGACACACAAAGTCTTATGTAGGAGGCGACAAACACGTGCATCCATGTGCCGTATGAACTAGGTATCAACCAATTTGTTTTGGAGAAAATCGATCTAATCTTAAACACCCATCGCAAACATTGCCGGGAATGTACAACTAACATTCCGACACTTGCTGCAATGCAAACTAACATGAGAAACATGAGGAATGTAAATATCAAACATCAGAAATTTCCATCCACACGGGCACTTGTACAAATCAAACAGGAGGAATGCTAATCTCCTACGAACGTATCGACGCACAGAATTCACCCATACCTAGCTAGGCGAGGCACGCCTGAATCCACCCATACCCATACGGCCATACCTGACCATACGAATCACGCATCCACGACAGCAATACACGCAGCTGATTCGTCGATCGATCAAAACGAGCCAGAAATTCGGGAGAAACCGATCCAAACTGGAGCATCGACCCTTCGCTAACGGCACCGGAACGTGGGATGCGGATGGGGATGGTTCTAGCCGCTCCTGGTTGGTGTTGGCGTACGCGCGTGGCGGCCGAGGAAGGAGGCGAGCGGGGAGGAGAGGGATGCACTTACAGAAACGTGCGGGCGGAGGAGCAGCGGAAGACGCGGCGTAGGAGGCGTGCGTCGTCTACCTCGTCAGCGTTCACCGGAGCGGCGGAGGAAGGAGGAGCGGGCGTCTGCCTGCGCGCGCGGTGAAATGTTAGCCAGCTGTCAGCGCCGTGCCGCGAAACCCTAGGAGGAGGGAGGAGGAAGCGGAGGGATAGCAGGCGCGAGGCGGGTACTAACCGAGGTGGGAGCGGCCGCAGGCGTCGCTCGCCGGCAGCGGCAGCGGCAGTCGCGGTGGCCAGCCGAGTCCTCCCTCCGTCCGCGACGCAAAGCGCAACTGCGCAAGCACAGGAGCGTGGTCGGGCTCGGGTGAATATGAAGGGAGCGGAGGCGTGGCTGGCTCCAGCGAGGGGCCGGTGGAGGCCCGGTTGTCTGGGAAATCGGCCCACTTAGAGCGTCCCAGTGATAGGGCCCTGTGATGGCCCGGTCGTGATTATAAGACGATTGCTTTTCTTCTCTCTATAAAAAAGGATTGCTTGGAGAGGAGGTAAGAAAGGGGGGTGTGGATTTTTTTTTAAACATGAATGACTGTCATTAGATAGTACAACACGATCTTCTGACGACACTAGATGCACCGCCGGAATGGGGCTAGGCGGGGAGGACGTTATTAAATCTTCAGAAAGCCGCTGCCTCACATCCTGAATCAGACACAAACCTAACCAAACACAAAGAAACAACTAAAAATGAAGCCCCTGGCCGGCAAGAAACCGATATCCACCGCGCCTCCATGGCCCTAAGGCAACATGAAACGGAGCAAATCGGCCACATCGCCGGCAGGAGATCGCTTTTTCTGGACGTTGGCGGTGCCTACGAAGGGGTGCTCTTCTGGCTAATACTTCTCTTTTAATTATTATAAGTTGTATATTTTTCTTTAAAAGTCATACTTGACTATCTTTTACCAAGATTTTAGAAAATATCATTAACAATTACGATACCAAATCTATATCATTAGCTTCATCTTGAAACTTATTTTCATATTTCATTTTCTTAGTATTTCAAATATTGATAATTTTTCTAAAATCCTGGTCAAAAATAGCAAGTTTGACTTTTCAGAATTAACTATACACCATATGATAAAAAACGGAAGGAGCAGTAAAATGCTCCGGGTAGTTACTTGGAACACTAATTCTTTCCAAAACCAATCAAGTCGTTGGTCGTTATTCTCTCTTTTAGCCTTTCAATGTCTCCGCACACAAAGTTCTTTTTAACGATGTACGCCCGTAAGCATACATTACGTGTATTTATAATAGTACGCATATGAAGTTGAGACGAATACAAGTTACAAAAAACTAGGAGAATACAAACGATAAAACTACTGCATACCAGTATCGTCGCAAATACCAAGTATCCACGTCCTTCACCGTCGGAGAAGAAGAACACCAGCGGCTGGTCCACATTTTAAAGCTGAATAAAACCTTTGCCATGGGCGTGAACGCGTCGCAATAGCCACCAATCCCGTAAGGCTGGATCTAGCTCGATAAAGAACATCGACGGATCTGGAGCCAATGCCACTCCATCCTTCTACATGCGACTGGATTCCCCACCACATCTTCCGCATATCCGCAACAGTCAACACCGCCACACTCCAAGAGCAGCCCATCTGCGCCGCCACGCCAAGATGCAACGTCAGATTGAAACTGCCTCAACATTTGGAATCCACAAGCATCTCGTCGGTGCCAGCAACACCTCCTACGAGAGGTTGAAAGGACAAGGATGTCGCCTAGAGGGGGGGGGTGAATAGGCGAATAAAACTTTTCCGGTTAAAGGCTTGCTAATTGCGGAATAAAACTAGGTGTTTAAATTAACAAGCCAACAACCTAAGTAAACTAGGCTCACCTATGTGCACCAACAACTTATGCTAAGCAAGACAAGCAACAAGGTGATAGCAAAGAATACTTCAAGCACGAAGGCTATCACAATGTAAGGTGCATAAGTAAAGAGCTCGGGTATAGAAATAACCGAGGCACGCGGAGACGAGGATGTATTCCCGAGTTCCTCCTTTTTAGGGGAGTACGTCTCGTTGGAGAGGTGTGAGGCACCACAAAGGTCGATCTCAACGCCACAAAGGCTCACCCTATTCTCCGATGAACCGCACCACAAAGGTTTGGTTCACCTTCCACTATCGGTATTCCTTCGAGGCGGAATCCGGAGCCTTTCAACAACAATCCGAGGCACAACCCACAACGATTGGGGGCTCCCGAACGGCTACAAGTGACCACACAAGGGTCCAACCACCACAAAGGCGTCTAGGGTCCAAGGACCCAAGAGTAACAAGTTCTTCAAGCTTTCAACTTCCACGAATCCTCGTGGAGAGCACACCGATGCACCAAATGCAAAAGGCAAGAGCACAAGTGCTCAAATCCTTCACTCTCAAATCCCACCAAAAGCAACTAATGCTTATGGGGGGAGAAGAGAGGCAGAACTAAGAAGAGAACCACACAAGAACTCCAAGAACTAGATCCACTATGTTCCCCTCACTTAGAGGAGAGATTGATTGGTGGAAATGTAGATCTAGGTCTTCTCCTTCAATCCTCCAAAGATCAACAAGTTTGGGTGGAGGGATTGGGAGATATCAAGGAAATGAGCTTGCAACAATGGAGGAGAGAGAAATCAAATCTTAGAGGGCAGGCTTGCTGGCTGGAGGAAGATGGAGGAGTATTTATACCCCTCCCAGGAAAACTAGCCGTTGCAGCCAGTTATGCACCGGAGTTTCCGGCCCAAGTGACCGGAAACTCCGGCCTACACCGGAAACTCCGGCCCCCAAGGACCGGATACTCCGTCCCCCACCAGGGGCTGAACCGGGGCTCGAAACGAGGTAAAAATACTTTTTAGGGCCGGAGTATCCGGCCTCGACCCCGGATATTCCGGCCCCCACCAGGGGGTGAACATCGGGGCTCGAAACGAGGTAAAAACACATTTTAGGGCCGGAATATCCGGCCCCCAACCCCGGATATTCCGCCCCCCGGATACTCCGGTTGACAGAAACTGAGATACGAAAACAGCAATATCTTTTTCATCCGGACTCCGTTTTCGATGATCTTGGGCTCGTTGGAATCGTAACGAAGAGCACAATAAGATCATGCAGAGAAACATCATAGTCCAACAATGGAGGATAAAACCAAATGGGGAAAGGTTAGACCTCTCGATAAAAGAATAACCGATAGAACCTCCAAACCAAAACCGCAATACGTTTCTCATCCGGACTCCGTTTTCTATGAACTTGGGATTGTTAGAAGATACTCACAAGCTCTACAAGATTATGCATATACACATCATAGTCCATCATGTGAGGAGGAAACCACAAGAGGAGAGTTTGACCTCTCTACAAAAGACGAACCGGTAAAACCTCCAACATCAAAAACATCACAAGATATTCAAATGGAATCCGCTTTTGATGAACTAGAGCTTGGTATGGAGATGAACACAAGCTCTAAATTCTCACATGGATAAAAGCCAAATAAGAACCAAGAAAGATGATAATGCCAAGTATGCAAAGGTTTGAGCTCTCCACAAAGATGCGATCAAGTTACTCACTTGAGAGCCCCTCTTGATAGTACGCCGTCTATCCTAAACCCGGTCTCTCACTACACCACGAGACCGGTAAAACAGAAACCTATCAAGATCATACCTTTGCCTTGCGCATTCCACTTGAGCTAGATGATGACGATCTTGATCTCTTCAAGTGGACCACCTTTCTTGATTGCGCTTGCTAGCACATGCTTGATGACGACTTCTCCAAATACTCCCCCATACACCATTATGGGAGAGCCTCGCTTAGCTCCGACTTCATGAAGATGATGTCTTGAATCCTTCAAGACATACTTGCAATATGCTCAACTCTACACGTGACCATTCTTCATATAAACCCTTGAATAGAGCATTGATCAACATGTAATCTTCTAGAGTCCAACACATGAACTCCAATCTTTTCCAATGGACAAGATCTACAAGTATATCTCAATGCAAGCATTAGTCCATAAGGATTGTCATTAATTACCAAAACCACGCATGGGGCAACACATGCACTTTCAATCTCCCCCATTTTGGTAATTGATGACAATCCCTTTTACGAGGGTTTATATGATGAATTAAACAACCATGCAACACAAAGAGCAAGGATGCAAGAGAAGAAAGGCAAATGCTTAAGAACAAACTAAAGCATAAAACCAAATTCCCTTAAACCCTTAAACCCTCTAAACTTCTCCCCCATTGGCATCGATTGCCGAAATGGGAGGAAAACTTTAGAAGGCCAATATAGTAAGAGCTCCCCCATAATGTGTGCATTTCTCATAATATGAGTGAAATCAAATGCACATATCCAATAACGAATAGTTGGGAAGGAGATCAAACTATATCGAGGATCCAAATAATGCAAAAGAATTAACAAATAGAAAGATACTTCAACGAAAGAGGCAAGCAATCAAAAGGATCCGACAAGTGTTCTCAAAATCAAGAGGGAACTCCCCAAGGTACATGCACAATGAAGATTTGCATTTCAATATGGTGTGCATAACATGGAATCCTCACTCCCTCCTAGAAATTTTGAACACAAACCCTTGCAAGAAAGTATATAAGAAAAGAAGCAAAACAATTTGCAACAAGTAAAAAGTTTTGCGACAAGAGCAAGGAGCGGCAAATAAAATGATGGGTGTGAGATAGAAAGACAATTTTAGGAGACTAATAAAAGGATGAGCCAAAGCATCAACATAGTCTTTCAAAGGAGTGGCACATAGTGCATATCGTGTCTTTCCCGTACCCACACACCAAGAAGATATCGCCAATAGCTCCACAAGCTTATTAAGATGCAAAAGTATACCAAATGACAAACAAAGCTTGTGCCTTTTAGAAACCACCAAAAAATCAAAAGCAATAAGAGGTGGTCACTAAAGAATTGGAATATCAATTAAAGATGTAACTATTCTCATGTGTATAAATTTCTAAGTAGACACCAATCACAAAGATATTAGTCCACAAAGAAATATGCACACACAAAATAGATACAAAGGTAAAGATCATGATATCCAAATGGAAGTCATATATATACCAATAAGATTATTGCTTAAAAGCATAGCACAAAGCTCAATTTTATCTTAGAAGGATATAGATGAACTTCCGACACTAACCAATCATAGCATCAAAAATATCCATATGGAAGAAGGTGATAAAAAGGGATGCTCCGAGAAAGATAACAAGTATCGCAAAAGGCAAATGATTTTGAAAGGCATCAATATTGCATATGTGAGACATATAGTAGAAAGTGCTAGATTAACATATATGGGATTGATGAATCATGAAAATGATTATATGTATATTCCCCTTGATATGTAATCATCCCGGCTTGCCCACATTTGCAACAAAGTTGTTTTGCAAGAACCAAATGAATTGCAACAAAAGAGATTCAAGCCAAGAAACAACCTACACAAGGTTGAAAGCTAGAAAAGTATGCATGAGGTAGATACTTGTTACCGAGATAGCATTGGTGATGTAGAAGATAAGAGTTCACAATCATCCGGGCTTGGCTCTAATAAGCACATGGTGATAACACCTTCCTTGTAAGTGAGACAAGCTTCCAATGCATCTACGATGTACCTAAAACAAATTCAAGTACAACATGGTCCCCAAACTAATTGGGTCCAAAGTAGTTAGAGCAACTACCAAACATAGGACAAACTCCACATAAATATGTGCATATTGATATGAAATTGAATTTCATGCACATCTTAGCCATTTAGGATTTGATGGAGCTTATCCTATATATTGGATCAATGAAAGTAAGCATGCCATAAGATATACATATGATAAATATGCATGCACAAGACTTTCAAGAACCAAACGAGATACAATTTGGACAAAACACCAAGTAAACCAATCAAAACACACACAAGTGTGACAAGAAAACAAATTGCCCAAATTATATCAAGGACCCAAATCAACACATGATTGAAGGTACCACTTTGAAAAGATACCAAAGAAAGCAAGAAACCAATTGATGAAAATATCATCAAGGAATAAACCAAACCCTCTACACTTTTCATGATGGCACAAAGTACCAAGACGAAAAATGTATGTCTTCCAAGGAGAGACGTCATCGGGATCAAATACCAAACGAAGACAACTAATGTTCAAAAGTATATAGGATTGCTCCCCCAAGATGTGTCTATTATTTATGATCTTGCATTTGAATACAAAATGCACACACACATGAGATCATCACTCTCCATATATATATAAATTATTCAAACACTAGTCATGTTCAAGAAAGGCAAGAAATTGCAATACCAATTTAAAGAACGGTGTTTTACACAAGGTAGGATAGCTTCCCAAAGAATAGTGCATTATCAAGAAGTATGACTTTTGAATGTCAATGCACAAGAATTGGATCATTGCTTTTCCCAACTTAAGAAAGCACAAAACAATTTTCAAGTAGAGCAATAAAGGATCCAAAGGATACAAGGAAGACAAGTGAGAATTAGAGTAGGAGAAAAGCATGGGGATAAGCTTGCATGTCCAGGAACAAAAGGAGAAGTAACCAGAAAATTCTGGACACAAAATTTCTTGATCTACACCGGAGTTTCCGGCCACAGGGGGGCGGAGTATCCGGCACAGACCGGAGTATCCGGCCTGGAAGACCGGAGTCTCCGGCCCTGAGAGGGGAAACCTCGATCTAGTTCGAAGAACTTTGTGCAGAGAATTTTAGAGTTACTTCTAGCATACACCTTGGCAATAAAATAAGACAATTCAAAACAAGAGCCAAAGTGAATATGATCAATATATTTACCACAAATATGATTACCACTTGTCAAGACAAGTAATGTATGGAGATATTTCTCGGTGGTGGATTGCAAAGATATATTCAAGATCATATTCACAAAACATAAGCATATGGCAAATAATAGAAATTAAAAGCCATGCTTAGATAGATAGATATTCTTGATAGCTTCAAATATTCACGCGATCATGCAAAGCAACTCCAAAGAGTAGCTTGAAGCAATTGGTTTCCCAAAAATATATATGAGAACATATTTAGGGAAAGCCATATCAAGAACATCCATCACAAACAAGATCCAAGAGAGTGATTTAAACAAAATCATTTTAGCAAATATGGAACTTGTTTGAGCAACATGTCACATAGGGATACGATAATGAAGAATATCAATCCTAGGTGACAATACCTCACATGTTCACATTTTCTAGGTTTGTAATATGCACAAAGCTTATTACTCCCCCATAATGTGATAATCCATTCGTTTTTAAAACAAGAGGCAAACAAAACCAACTCGAGAAATAATGGACATTATAGAATTTGAATTTCTCATGAGCATGACATACCACATAGAGAATAGATAATATTAATATATCAACACTAAGTGGTATTCCTCATGTATACACAATTTTAGGATTGTGAAGTGCACGAAGCATATCACTCCCCAAAAATAGGATAGTCCATTAATCTCTCAAAAAGAGAGCCGACAAGATAATATATCAAATAAAAGCAATAAGGCTCAACACAAGTACATGGTGTGCAAACCAACATACACAATCTTGAATACTCAAGATAAGTAAGTAGAGAGCACAACACATACCAACACTAGCAAGGTACAAAACCTAACACATGCAAGGGTGCAAGCAACTTTCAATGTATATATGATTTGAATAAAAGTTACCGCAAGGAGGAACATTGGATATGAGATAGAACAATATGATCCAAATGACTTGACTTGAGAAAATATGATTGATGAAGATCCCTTAATTCTTCATAATGTAGCCAAGTCTCCAATGCCCTCCAACGACACCTATTGATCAAGTTTTGGCTTGTTGGTCCCCAACCAAGTTGGGTCCTAAGAGGTTAGTCACAATAGGTTTGGCAACCCAAATGGTACTTTTCTTGACACCACTTTGAGTACCAACATATTTGGCAAACACATTGCCAACCTTATCCTTCCGAAGAGAATAATCATCATTAATAATAATGGGGTTGGATAAGGTACCATTTGTGCATGAAGAAGCAACATGACCCTTCTCACGACATAGGTAGCAACATCTACTTCCTCCTCTCTTCTTAGTTGGAGTCTTGACTTGAGGAGTGGTAGCTTGATTCTTCTTGGGAAGAGGCCGTTCTTCAACTTGAGGAACTTGAGATTGAACTTGAGGCTTCTTCCCTTGTTGCTTCTCACTAAGAGGCTTCTTCTTCAAAGGGCAAGATCTAACATGGTGCCCTTCAACTTTGCACTTGAAGCAAACAATCTTGGCCGAATCTTTAACTTGTTCTTGGCCCTTTTTCTTCTTGTTAAACTTGGACTTGTTCTTGTTATTGGAGTTGAATCCAAGTCCACTCTTGTCATTGGGGCTTCTTTGAACACTTAACATATTGTCAAGTGTAGAATCCCCAACATGACGTTTTTCCAAGTCTTTCTTCAAAGAAGTGACTTGGGCCTTGAGCTCATTTAATTCCTCTACATGGTTAGTATCAACAAAAACACTAGAGGAAGTAGAAGCTTCATTGTTAGAGCAACAAGGCAATGAAAGTAATTCATCACAAGATGTAGCAACATTGTGAGTGGATGAATCACTAGGACTAGCACATGGCAATATAGCATTTCTAGTAGAAGTTGTGCCATTGTCCACATGAGGCTCACAAGATGTTACCTTTGTAACGATAGCCTCATGAGCTAACTTTAGCCTAGCATAGGATGCTAGAAGATCATCATTAGAGCTAGAAAGCTTTTCATGACTTTCTTCCAATATCCTATACTTGCTAGTTAGCAACTCAAGTTGAGCCCTTAGCTCAACATTCTCCTTCAAAATAGATGCTTCACAAGAAGTGGAGTTAGTAGCACAAGCATCATTATCATTAGCAATAGAAGGAGACAACTTGGCAAGTTCATCATTTTTAGATAGTTGAGTTTGGAGTTGATCATGAGACTTTATAAGGAGAGAGTGTTCACTTTCCAAAGCCTTGTGAGCTTTGTCAAGTCTCTCTATGTCCTCACTTAGTCTTGCATTGCCAACACCAAATTCAACTTTTTCCTTTTTAAGCACTTTACATTTAGCAATAGCATGATCTTTTTCCTTAATGATTTTAGCAATAATAAGATCATTAGACTCATCAAGGGACTCAAGTCTCTCCTCAAGAGAGACTCTATGCTCTTCTTCTTCTTCAAGAGTAGCTTTCAAGGAAGCTATAGTGATAGAGTCATCTCTCTCAATTTGACATTTCTCGAGAAATTGAGTTTCCAAGTCCTCAATGAATTCCCTACTCTTATTAACATAATCAATGATTTCACAAAGAGGAGGGATAGCTTTACTACCTTTGGGGAGAGCACCAAGCACCAACTCACCCATCTTGGTTAAGGATTCAAAATCAAAACCTTCTTCAAGAGAATTCTCATCCTCATCATCACAATTTGGATTCGAGGTGGGAGATACCTCGGAATCCTTAGCCATAAGGCAAACATGATTAATGGGTGAAGAGGATGAAGAAATACTTGAAGCACCATTGAGATCCATGTCTTGTTCCAACACATGTTGGGATTCCTCTACATTGTTAGTCAAGCAAGTACTAGAGGATATGGAAGCATTATTTTCATGACAACAAGACATAGAGAGCATATCATCATGAGATTTAGTTAAGCAACTACTAGATAATATGCAAGGACTATCAACTCTAGCATGTATGACATTTGGCGTGCTAGAAAAGTTCAAGTCCAAAGATAGAACATTGCAATGAGATAGAGATGAAGTATATTCAATAGAATGTTCACCATCAACAAAGCAATTTCTATCACCACTCACCTTATCATTACCTTGTGACAAATCACATGTTGGTGAAGTGGAAGATGTTGTGAACTCATCACGTCCGGAGGTGGAAGGCGAACAATCATCCTCAATAATGTTGGACACTTCGTATATATCTTGAAGCTTGGTCCATAGCTCATGAGCATTCCGAAAAGGCATGATTGAAGCAAGAACTACATCGCTCAAAACACATATAAGTCCATTAGATACTTGAGTATCGAGATGAGAGTTTTCCTCATCCTCTAAAGAAAATTCTTGGGAATCCTTTGGAGGAGAAAAACCCACATCTACAAGACTCTTGATATAATTTGAACCCATGGCCCTAAAATTATCAAGCATGCGAATTTTCCAAACATCATAATTAGTGCCATCGAATTTAAAAGTGGGATCGTGCACTAATACTCTAAACGACATCTTTACTCTCTAGGCGGTAAAGCCCAAAAAGAGAGCCCAGGCTCTGATACCAATTGAAAGGACAAGGATGTCGCCTAGAGGGGGGGGGTGAATAGGCGAATAAAACTTTTCCGGTTAAAGGCTTGCTAATTGCGGAATAAAACTAGGTGTTTAAATTAACAAGCCAACAACCTAAGTAAACTAGGCTCACCTATGTGCACCAACAACTTATGCTAAGCAAGACAAGCAACAAGGTGATAGCAAAGAATACTTCAAGCACGAAGGCTATCACAATGTAAGGTGCATAAGTAAAGAGCTCGGGTATAGAAATAACCGAGGCACGCGGAGACGAGGATGTATTCC
This sequence comes from Poa pratensis, assembly GCA_947311845.1. Taxonomy (NCBI): domain Eukaryota; kingdom Viridiplantae; phylum Streptophyta; class Magnoliopsida; order Poales; family Poaceae; genus Poa; species Poa pratensis. The sequence goes on along the minus strand of CAMZMU010000060.1, from coordinate 54,438,097 downwards.
CGAGTTCCTCCTTTTTAGGGGAGTACGTCTCGTTGGAGAGGTGTGAGGCACCACAAAGGTCGATCTCAACGCCACAAAGGCTCACCCTATTCTCCGATGAACCGCACCACAAAGGTTTGGTTCACCTTCCACTATCGGTATTCCTTCGAGGCGGAATCCGGAGCCTTTCAACAACAATCCGAGGCACAACCCACAACGATTGGGGGCTCCCGAACGGCTACAAGTGACCACACAAGGGTCCAACCACCACAAAGGCGTCTAGGGTCCAAGGACCCAAGAGTAACAAGTTCTTCAAGCTTTCAACTTCCACGAATCCTCGTGGAGAGCACACCGATGCACCAAATGCAAAAGGCAAGAGCACAAGTGCTCAAATCCTTCACTCTCAAATCCCACCAAAAGCAACTAATGCTTATGGGGGGAGAAGAGAGGCAGAACTAAGAAGAGAACCACACAAGAACTCCAAGAACTAGATCCACTATGTTCCCCTCACTTAGAGGAGAGATTGATTGGTGGAAATGTAGATCTAGGTCTTCTCCTTCAATCCTCCAAAGATCAACAAGTTTGGGTGGAGGGATTGGGAGATATCAAGGAAATGAGCTTGCAACAATGGAGGAGAGAGAAATCAAATCTTAGAGGGCAGGCTTGCTGGCTGGAGGAAGATGGAGGAGTATTTATACCCCTCCCAGGAAAACTAGCCGTTGCAGCCAGTTATGCACCGGAGTTTCCGGCCCAAGTGACCGGAAACTCCGGCCTACACCGGAAACTCCGGCCCCCAAGGACCGGATACTCCGTCCCCCACCAGGGGCTGAACCGGGGCTCGAAACGAGGTAAAAATACTTTTTAGGGCCGGAGTATCCGGCCTCGACCCCGGATATTCCGGCCCCCACCAGGGGGTGAACATCGGGGCTCGAAACGAGGTAAAAACACATTTTAGGGCCGGAATATCCGGCCCCCAACCCCGGATATTCCGCCCCCCGGATACTCCGGTTGACAGAAACTGAGATACGAAAACAGCAATATCTTTTTCATCCGGACTCCGTTTTCGATGATCTTGGGCTCGTTGGAATCGTAACGAAGAGCACAATAAGATCATGCAGAGAAACATCATAGTCCAACAATGGAGGATAAAACCAAATGGGGAAAGGTTAGACCTCTCGATAAAAGAATAACCGATAGAACCTCCAAACCAAAACCGCAATACGTTTCTCATCCGGACTCCGTTTTCTATGAACTTGGGATTGTTAGAAGATACTCACAAGCTCTACAAGATTATGCATATACACATCATAGTCCATCATGTGAGGAGGAAACCACAAGAGGAGAGTTTGACCTCTCTACAAAAGACGAACCGGTAAAACCTCCAACATCAAAAACATCACAAGATATTCAAATGGAATCCGCTTTTGATGAACTAGAGCTTGGTATGGAGATGAACACAAGCTCTAAATTCTCACATGGATAAAAGCCAAATAAGAACCAAGAAAGATGATAATGCCAAGTATGCAAAGGTTTGAGCTCTCCACAAAGATGCGATCAAGTTACTCACTTGAGAGCCCCTCTTGATAGTACGCCGTCTATCCTAAACCCGGTCTCTCACTACACCACGAGACCGGTAAAACAGAAACCTATCAAGATCATACCTTTGCCTTGCGCATTCCACTTGAGCTAGATGATGACGATCTTGATCTCTTCAAGTGGACCACCTTTCTTGATTGCGCTTGCTAGCACATGCTTGATGACGACTTCTCCAAATACTCCCCCATACACCATTATGGGAGAGCCTCGCTTAGCTCCGACTTCATGAAGATGATGTCTTGAATCCTTCAAGACATACTTGCAATATGCTCAACTCTACACGTGACCATTCTTCATATAAACCCTTGAATAGAGCATTGATCAACATGTAATCTTCTAGAGTCCAACACATGAACTCCAATCTTTTCCAATGGACAAGATCTACAAGTATATCTCAATGCAAGCATTAGTCCATAAGGATTGTCATTAATTACCAAAACCACGCATGGGCAACACATGCACTTTCAGAGGTGCATGGGCTAGAAAATCATTATTCCCACTAGCACCATCGACATTAACCCGACCATAACATCGACAGAAAAAACTCGAAAACCTATAAACTTAGAACGAAAACACAAACACGAATGAGAGCTCCCTCTCGTGCCACAAGGCGAACAGGCAGGAAGGGTAGAGATGGATCGCCACGCGGAGCGGTTGAACTGGAACCACCTCCCGGTCGCCTCGTGCGGTAGGGGCGCGTATGGGATGGGAGTTCTTCACGCACAAAGTCACCAACATAGCAGCAAGCTATTGTATCCCCTTTGTGGTCCTTATAAATGGAAGCATGAAGGTGAAATAATTTGACACAGAACTATTTTTCTTTTTTTTGGGGATAGAACGCTCCAGTTCGATTAAATTGGCGGAAAATATTCACAGTACACAAGCACACATATAATGTTCGGCACAGTGACGGATCCAAGAATTTTTTAAGCTTGGACAAACTCTTAGTTAAAGGTTTAGCATAATAGTTTTTGGTCAAATTTTCATCAACATAAGCTGTGCCGGCCAGAAACCCGGGCAGAAGGGATGATGTGTCCATCGCGGGTTCGGCATATCGTTCAGCCATAGCATGTGCCACTTTTGTTTGGTTTGTTTGAGATAACTTATCACGCGTGGCCCGCGATCATAGCATGCGCCAATTTATTACGAGCACGGGCCGAAACGAAAAATTGATTATAGAAAAGTTCAAACCAAGAAACTTGAGTAAACTATTTTTTGCACCTTTTTTTTTCTTCTCCTGTGTCCCGTCCCGTAGCATAGCACGGCACAGTCAAACTAGTCAGTGAGAAAGAAGATCAGTCGCAGGCTACAGATGTGACAGGCCCATCAAAGGCCCAGCCGGAGACCGCCTTGTCCAAGAGCAGTGCCACTCCGGCTTACAGGAGAACCTTAAAAAAAAAACTCCGGCTTACAGGAGACAGGACGGTGAATTCTCAACAAAAAAAAATGGAGACAGACGGTGGTTATCCAATCCTCGTCTCCCTCGCCTCAGACTCCGGCCGCTGCCGCCGGTGAGTTCCTCACGCCTCACCTCTCTTTCTCCGGCCGATCTACGTTCTGCAGCGCTAAATTCGCTCCCAACCTCCTCCCGCAGGAAATCGCAGGTGGTGAGCCATGGCGGCGGCTTCAGCTGCACACATAGCAAACCTACTGTCGTCCGATGGTGCTCGTTTTGTAATGTAAGACACGCTGTCCGTACTATCACTGCAGAAATATAAGAGAAAACCTCTGCAAAGAGTATACACTGCTCTCAATCCAATATGTGGAGGTTATGCCGAACGGTATACCTGCCACGGTGGATAAAACCTGGCCCACCAAGGAGGCCCATCAGATAAAGCCGGAGGGCTTAATGGAGAAGGCCTCATGGGCTTAGGCGCAAGGATAAGCTCTGGGCTGGCTTAGTGAAGTCCAAGACGAAGGCCTGGCTGCGTTCGCCTTAGGGAGCAAGTTAGGGTTTGTTACCGTGTTAGTCTAGGACTCGTGATCTAGGTCGGTTAAGGCTTTCCTTGTAGGGGAAGGCTTGGCGCCTTTATAAGCCAGCCTTCCAGCAGCCTTAGGGCACGCATACAACCTCATTGTAACCTGTACACATATTTCCTTGAGTGAATTATAGCAGCACGTAGGATCTCGCCGCCGTCGTGAGATCCGAAGCTGGGTAAATCGTGTGTGCAATCCCGTCACTGGAACCCTCACGTTCTTCCCCACCTCCTCTACGGTACGTATGAATACTTCTAGTAGTTCCGCGTTACCAATACCTCGACAGTTGGCGCCCACCGTGGGGCCCAAGGCGTCGGGAGTTTTGTTTCAGGCGGGAGCATTGGGCGAGATCGGCAAGACTATGGCGGTTGGTCGCGCCCGCATCATCAACAACTTTGGGTGCATCGAAGACGACGGTCCTACGTCCAGCAAACGACGCACTGGTGTCAAGCTTCGTCGTCCCCTTCGGCACCATCAACATCTTCATGGGTTTTACGGCTGAGGCGTATGGATTCCCCAGGGGATCCGCCGCCTTTTGGCCCACCCACCACCCCATCGATTATGCAATCGAGCAACAACACAGATCGGATCAGGCCTTTGTCTATCGCGATCTGAGTGACTCTGATACCCAAAGCGATTCTGACTCCAGCTCTTATGAGCTTATGGAGCCCGCCTCTCGCTTTGTCGGTGTCATTGACGCATCTGGCCCTAAGCCGGCCGAATCTGACCCTGAGTCAATATTACCTGCCTTACAGACAGGAGCAGACTCAGAAGCCGGATCTGATGGCACCGCTCCAATGGCGGAAGATTCAGATCTCGATGAGCATAAGGAGGAAGACTTCGCAGCACAGGTTGCCGCGCGAGGCTATGGCTCATCCGATCCAAACGAAGTCTTAATGACTTTCCCGGCACAGATAGCTCTGAGGATGGTGCGGCCGCGGCTAAGCCAGACGAGGCTGAAGTTTCCTCTAGCATCAAACACATTGGTGACAAGGCGGAAAAGCCAGAGGATGTGCTGGACCCTAAAAGGCCTCCCCCGGCTACGCCTATTGAAGAAGACCTGGAGCGGTCAAAGGAGGAACACATGCGCGCATTGGAGCTTCTCAAAACACCTTTGGGACCAAATCCAACCGCGGTTGAACTTGAGGAAAGACGGAAAGCGCTCCTGGCTGAGACTGAAGTCAACATCAAGTATAAGTTGTCCCTCCTGAACAAGGAAAAAGAGTTAATCCTAGTTGGAAAGGCTCTAGAAGAGGAAGAGTACCAGCGTGAGCGCGATGTTGAGAAATTCCGCAAAATACGAAGTATACGTGACCCTCTTCTGCATCGGGATCTGCAGGGAAACTTCGAGAAGACTTCTGCCCAAAAGCCTTTAAAGCCTTGGCAGAAATACTCTTTCAGAGTTAACCCTGATGGAGTCATATTCTTCTCCACCCCGGCCAAAAACCTAGAGGCGGCCAGGGAAATCATGGGAGACGAAGCAGTCCAATTGAAGAGCGCCACCATTATTCTAAAATGCTCATCGAAAAGGCGGTAGAGCAGCAGGCTAAGGCGGACTCAAACTCAAAACTGGCGGACGATACGCGTCTTTGCAAGACAGCCGTTGCCGGCGGTGGGATCCAGAGGAACCAGCTGGTTCCAGTAGCCATGGCAATAAGGGTAAGAACCTAGGAAGGACAAAGTTCCTGACAAACACAGGGATGAGTCAAAGACTGGGTCCAATCGCCATAGTGACAAAGGCAAGGACGACCACCGGCAAAGGATAACACACGCCATAAGAAGAATGATCCGCCTCGCCGTGAAAGAGATCAAGACAAGGGGAAGGACGCACGGCGTGGGAGTGACCGGCTTAACATGCCACCTCCGCCCGCAGCACGGGCAAGAGACGAAGGAAATAGGGGCAACAGAGATCCGCCTCAAAGGCGATCTCGCTCCCGCTCCCCTCATCGCCAAAGCCGTCAGGAGGAGCCAAGGCGTAGCCAATCCAACAAAGGGCCAGCCAGGGAAAACACTCATATCTCAGACGCCCGCATCCGTCTCGATGAGATTAAAGCGGCCAAAGAGGAGTCTTACCTGGGCCCTGTGTGCTTTGGACCGGCGATTCGCAAGGTGCAACTCCCATCCTCGCTAGGCAATGTCAAGAAAATTGTGGACAAGTACAATGGCATTGACAAACCGGACATATGGCTGCCTGATTACATCCACGCCGTTGGTATTAATGACGGTGATTACAATGCAGCTGTACGTTTTCTTCCACTCATGTTGGAGGGAACGGCCCGGTTGTGGATCGACACTTTGCCAGAAAAGAGTATCCACAATTGGCAAGACATGCAGAAAACATTCATGCAACACTTCTCATGCACATACAAACGTCCAAAGGCTTACTCAGATCTACTAAAGTGCGCTCAAGTGGAGGGGGAGTCAAGCAGAGCTTTCATAGCTCGATGGACAGAGACAAAGAATGCATGCGAAGACGTTTCTGAGATCCAGGCCATACATGCTTTTATGAACAGCCTGAAGAAAGGCAACATGATGAGATATATGTTGCCAGCCAAAACATCAAACACCTCGGCGAGCTCTTAGACAGCGCGAACAATTACGCTGCAGCAGAAGACGACGCTCGAGCTGACGACGGCGATCTGCGCATGGACATAGCTGTTAACCCGGAAAAGCGAAACAACAATCAAAGCCGGAAAAAGAAGGAAGCCAACGATGCGCCAGGACCATCAAAGGAGGTAGCCTTTGCCAATAAGAAGGGTGGCCAGAGCGGGGCTAGCAGATGGCAGAAGAAGAGCGATGACAGTCAAGGGTCAAGACCCATTAAAATCACCTATGACGACATCAAAGATGAACCTTGTGCCCATCATAGCAAGCTTGGCAAATGCACCCATACCAACAGGCAGTGCCGCCTTAACGATGATATCAAGAAGGATCCGACGCTGGCTTCAAGGCAAAACAGTTCAAGCGCAAGAACCGTAAAGACAAGAAAGAGCAGAAGGACAACGAGGAAAGTGCTTCGGAGCCGAAGATCAGGAGCCAAAGCACAAGAGGAGCAACAAGTTTCCAAGGGTCGAAACAAGCCTTGTCACTTCCTTGCCACTCCTTCGGCCAAAAAGGAAAAGGCAGCCTGGAGGGAACTCAATGCCACTATGCCAGCGGTTCCCCAGTATCTCAACTGGTCCGAGCACCCCATTACATGGGACCGCAACGATCATCCTGATCATATTCCACAGAACCCAGGGAATTACGCGCTCGTTGTAAACCCAATTGTGCAGCAATGCAGGCTTTCTAAGGTGCTTATGGATGGAGGGAGTAGCATCAACATCCTCTATCTTGAAACCTTAAAGCGCATGCGCCTTTCTGAGACACAGCTAAAACATAGCACAGTCAAGTTTCACGGCATAGTGCCAGGCAGGCAGGCCAGTTCTATGGGAACAATGTCTTAGACGTCACCTTCGGTGACGAAACAAACTATAGGACTGAGGAAGTTGCCTTTGAGGTGGTGGAATTCAAAAGTGCGTATCACGCAATCTTTGGCCGCCCAGCCTTTGCCAAATTCATGGCACGCCCGTGTTACATCTACAGCAAGCTCAAAATACCTGGACCAAACGGCGTCATCACGGTCAATGGCGACTTCAAGAAGGCGAAGGAATGCGAAGCAGGAAACGCCGTCTTAGCAGAAGCAGTCATCAGCAAGGAAGAGCTGGAGCAGTACAAGAAAGAAGTTAACACCAATGAAATGCCGGATGGTAAAAGCCTCCTTGCGCTCGGATGTTACTTCAAGGCCAGCTCAAACTCGAAGAAGATCGTGCTGGACAACGCTGATGCAAGCAAGACGACGAACATAGGCGCGGACCTCAGTGACGCATAGGAAGGCGCGCTCGTCAAGTTCCTCCGTGAGCAACGGGATATTTTTGCATGGTCACCATCAGACATGCCAGGAGTACCCCGGGAACTTGCCGAGCACAGCCTTAATGTCGCCAAAGGTGCCAAGCCAGTAAAACAAGGTCTTCGTCGCTTCGGTCCAGAGAAGAAGAAAGCAATAGGAAAAGAGGTAGCTCGGCTTAGTGCCGCTAATTTCATTAGAGAGGTTATCCACACAGATTGGCTAGCAAATCCTGTATTAGTACCTAAGAAGGACGTGAAAGACTTGCGCATGTGCATAGATTTCACCGGCTTAAACAAAGCCTGTCCTAAAGACCCCTTCGCATTGCCGCGAATTGATCAGGTCGTAGATGCTGTATCAGGTTCTGAATTACTATGCTTTTTGGACGCTTACTCTGGCTACCACCAAATTAAGATGAAGGAGTCTGACCAAATTAAGACTTCCTTCATCACACCTTTCGGAACGTTTTGCTACATAACTATGCCTTTCGGGCTTAAAAACGCTGGCTCAACGTACCAACGGTGCATACAACGTTGCCTACACGATCAAATAGGCCGCAATGTTCACGCTTATGTCGATGACATTGCCGTTATGTCGCGAAAACGCGGCGATCTCATCGTTGACCTTCAAGAAACCTTTGATAACTTGAGAAAATATAACATGAAGCTAAATCCGGGAAAATGCTTTTTTGGCGTCCCAGCAGGAAAACTTTTAGGCTTCATTGTTTCAGAAAGAGGTCTTGAGGTTAACCCAGAAAAGATTCGAGCTATCATGGACATCAAAAAGCCTACTTGTCTTAAAGATGTCCAAAGGCTCGCAGGATCTGCAGCAGCTGTAAGCCGATTTATTAGTAGGCTTGGGGATAAAGCTTTACCCCTATACAGGTTGTTGAAGAAAACTAAGACGTTCGTCTGGACTGAAGAGGCAGATGCAGCCTTAGCACAGTTAAAAGACGCCTTAGTTTCAGCACCAATATTAGCGTCTCCTCTACCACAAGAGCCGATGCTACTTTACATGGCGGCTACCAACCTAGTTATTAGTGCAGTGGTTGTTGTTGAACGAAAGGAGAGGAAAGGAGCTACCGGAACAAAGGCCGGTATATTATATCAGCGAAGTCTTCTCCGAATCCAAACAACGATACCCTCACTATCAGAAGCTGGCTTATGGAGTTTTCTTCGCAGCCAGAAAATTACGCCATTATTTCCAAGAGCACCCAATCACGGTAGTCAGTAAGGCGCCATTGGGTGACATTATAAACAACACCGATGCCACTGGACGTGTGGCTAAGTGGGGAATTGAATTGGCAGCCTTCGATATCCAGTACAAGCCACGTACAGCCATCAAATCCCAGTCTTAGCTGATTTCATCGCAGACTGGACAGAAGCAATGGATGAACTTCCCCTCCCTGACGAGAATATTGGGTTATGCACTTTGACGGCTCCAAAATGTTGCAGGGATCGGGAGCTGGCGTGGTACTGAAGAACCCTAAAGGAGACAAGATGTGCTATGTCTTGCAGATACACTTCAATGCCACTAATAATGTTGCAGAATACGAGGCTCTGTTGCATGGATTGCACGTCGCAAAGGATTTGGGCATTAGCCGTCTTTTGTGCTATGGCGATTCAGACCTCGTTGTTCAACATTAGAAGGGGCATGGGACGCGAAGAGCCCTACAATGGCTGAATACCGACGCACGGTAGACGAGTTTGGTCGGTGTTTTATCGGCTTAGAAGTCAAGCATATCAAAAGGGAGGAAAATGAAGCAGCGGACGCCTTAGCCAGAATGGGCTCGAAAAGATCGAAGGTGCCCTCCGATATTTTTGGAGCACCTGTACGTGCCGTCTATTAAAGGCGGAGATGAGGATGACCCCATGGCTTCGCAGTCTGTTTCCGTCATGCTGGTAAGCCAGATGGACACAGCCCTACATAAATTTCCTCCTTAACAAGGAAGAGCCAGAGGATGAAGTCTTAAGGCGGCAAGTTGTGCGCAGAGCTAAGGCATACACAATAATAAATGGAGAGCTATACAAGCGGAGTACCACAGGTGTATATCAACGATGCGTTTCGCCGGAAGAAGGACAGGAGATACTAGAAGAGATCCATGGTGGATGTTGCGGTCATCATGCCTCTGCCCGAGCAATTGTCGCCAAAGCTTTTAGACATGGATTCTACTGGCTCACAGCAAAGCAAGATGCAGAAGAACTCGTCAAGAAATGCGTTGGATGCCAAAAGTATGCAAGACAGCCAAAGATGCCAGCCCAGGAATTGCGCACCATCCAATCACGTGGCCATTTGCGGTCTGGGGACTGGACATGGTAGGTCCATTCAGGACTGCGCGAGGCGGCGTCAAACATCTCTTAGTTGCGGTGGATAAATACACCAAGTGGGTTGAAGCTAAGCCCATAAAAAAGCTTGATGGGGCAACAGCCAAGAAGTTCGTCATTGAGGTTATAACGAGATTTGGCGTCCCCCACAGTATCATTACGGACAATGGGACAAACTTCGCCGTAGGAGAACTGGCAAAGTACTGTGGTGAAGTTGGTATTCGTTTGGACTTAGCATCTGTGGCTCATCCACAATCGAATGGCCAAGTTGAGCGAACCAACAGTATAATCTACAGGGAATAAAGCCAAGATTAGAGTGCCTTTGCATAGAGCAGCTGGAGCATGGGTAGAAGAATTACCTGCTGTCTTATGGAGCATACGCACAACTCCAAGCAGTGCAACAGGCTATACCCCTTTCTTTCTCATATATGGCGCTGAAGCGGTACTCCCAACAGATGTCCTGCACGACACACCTCGTGTAACAGCCTACGTTGAAGCAGACGCAGAAGAAGCCAGACAGGATGGCTTAGACCTTCTCGAAGAAGAGCGTGAGATAGCGCTTCAGCGCTCCGCCATTTATCAGCAGAACATGCGGCGTTACCACAGTCGCAAGGTAAGACGGAGATCGTTTCGAGAAGGCGATTTGGTGCTTCGCCTTGTTCAGCAAAAGGAGCACAAACTATCTCCCATATGGGAAGGACCCTTCGTTATCAGCAAAGCGCTTAAGAACGGGGCATATTATCTTGTGGACCTCCGTGATATCGAGAAGAAGAAGAAAAGAGGCCGCAAAAGGAAAAGGAACGAAGAAGCAGTGCTCAAGGAGACGAAACGTCCTTGGAACATTGAGCAGCTACGTCCTTTTTACACTTAGCAATTCTATTGTAATCACACCATATATGATTATGAAATAAAAGTCTTTGGTTCCCTCAATTATTTTTATGCATGAGTTCTCGCCGTCTTTTATTTCCATTTGATCATATATTTCGATAAAAATATCAATGTTAACCCGAATTGGCTTCGTGCTTGTGGTTACTCACATGATGCTTTTGCCTTAAGGCCTTACAAAAATTAAAATTGCATCCGTCTAAGAGTATTTATCTGATCGCGTATATGCTGGCTTGTCTTAGTAGATGCTTTACGCACCAAAAGCCGGCGCCGTTTCTGTGTTTAAACAGTTTGGTTACTAACCCTGTTGCCAGCGAAGTGTTCCGTGCTTAGGTTCTGCCAGCATACGAAAAGGCTAAAGCATATAAGCCAGAAAACTTAAGACGGATAAGGAGCATAGTTTGCAAGCCTTTTAAAAATAAGTGCATGCGTCGCAAAACAAACATGTTCAACAGATAAAAAGGCTCCTGCCATTACAAAACATAACTTAACAAGTCTTTTGTGCCATCTTTCATGACACGCTTAATGCAAAGTTTTTCCTGCATCTTATGCAGGGGACTGAGGAGGCGAAGACGCAGGGGACTTGGATGGATCCAGCGTAGCTTCAGACTCGCCTTCTTCTTCTTCATTTCCGTCTTCTGACTCATCGCCATTGCCAGTGGTGGGGCTTCGGCTTCGTCATCAGACACGTCGTCAGGACGGGGAGGCACAGGCTTCTTGGAGAAGAAGATAGACAAGTCTACCATCTCAGCAACGGCTGAGGCAAAGCCAGAGACAGAGGCATAGACCTTTTCTTTGACGAGCTCGTTGCCGTCTCTGTCCTTGGCTGGGAAACACTTGATAACGCGCCACATGTTGACTCGGGGTAGTGGCCGCGAACAAGTCCTAGAGCAAGTTTTGCTCCGCCTCTAGCTGCTGAGCGAAGACGCTCCACCACCTCTGGGACGCAGTTCTGAAGAAGTGGCAGCAAGTTGCTGGTGTTTGTCACTTGGGGCAGCTGTTTTGGGAAGATGTTGGACAACGTCTCTTCCCGCAGCATACAGCCCTGACACAATCTCGCCACACTCCAAGATAAGCTCCAGGCGCGTCTCAGAGGTAAGCCTTTCCCCAAATCCAGCTGGAACTGAGGAAGGAGGAATGGAAAAAATTAAGGCGCACTGAAGTGTTGAATAAAGGCGAAAAGTGACAGAAAGTGCGAGAAGTAAAGAAGAGGCTTACTTAGCAGTTTCTCGTCAATGGCGGTGCTCTCATCAGCTTGGCGTTCAAGACGACCTTGTAAGCTCTGGATTAGGAGCCCATCCTTTTCAGCCTGTCGCTGCAGTTTCAAAGTTCTGCCTTCAGTTTGTCTTGCCTTCAGCGGCGCTGTCTTGGACGGCTTTAAGATTGGCCTCGGCCGTCTTTCGGTTCTCCTCCAGTTGCTTAAACAAGGCGGCATTTTCCCGCCTCACACTTCTATATCGCCAGTCTCGCTGACGATCTGTTTTGCCTTCGCCACAACAGCTGCGCAAAACACATTGCATGTGTTGAGCATCTTATGTCTTAAAATGAACTAAAGTCACATTGCATGTGAAAGAACAACATTTACCTTTGTTCGCCTTATTTTCGGCGACGGCTTGCTTGAGCACTTGCCTTTGGTTACTCAGTGAGTACCATAGATCGCATGTAAGTTGCTCACTGCTCTGCTAAGGCAAGGGTAGTAGTAAGTAAGAAAGGTAAAGACAATAAGGTATGCTACAATGGGCTTGGGGACTGAGTCTTTATCACATTAAAGAAAGGCCATTACGTCGGCTTAGTCAAAGCACAACGTAATGCCCGGGGACTAGTATGTACATAAAGACGGAATGTTTACCTGCATCATGGCCTTCAAGGCTTTGTAGCTCTTCTTCATTGTGACGTACAGCTCGTCACAATTGTCTTCCAGATTAATATGGTCAATGTTTGACCAACTGGCCTTAGCTTCGGAGGCGGCTCGTTGCGCTCCTTCTCATCGGCAAGCATGGCGGCGATGTTGGGTAAGATGTACCCCTCGTCGTCAAAGAGCTCTTGCTTCACCATGTTGCGGATAGCCTCACGAGTAATGGGCTCGTTCGGCTCTCTGACTGAAGTACCGCCGCCTTCCCAGCAGCGGCAGCCCTGGCCAACTTTTCAGTTTCCGTCTTATCAGGTAAGACGGCTGAGTAAATCTATATGATGATCTTCAGATGGGCCTGGGCTGTCTCTTGTTGAACGGAGGGAGTGGGGGGAGCGATGGCTGGAGAGGGCTCAGTCTTTCTTTGCCTGGAAGAAATTACTTTCTTCCTCTTGAGAGGTGCAGTTGGTTTGATCCTGCAAATCACATACAAAATAAGATAACATTCATAGACATTGTTCGCCTTACTAAAGAAATTGAGGTTCGGCTTACTTCTGTACTGGAGCATTGAAGGCCGCATCTTCATCGTCCTCAATGTCGAGCACTTCGGCGTTAACAGGGATGGCTTTCTCACGCTTCCGCCTTTCTGCTGCTGAAGTTGCTGCAGTGGCTCCTGAAGCCTTTCGTTTCCGAGTCTTTGGGGCTCGGGTGCCGCTTCAGGCACGTAAAACAAAGGAGCCAGCAGATTATCCGGCAAAAGGGCGAGCTGAAATCAAAAGTGGTGTTAGTAAGGCAAACATTGTGGAAGTGTAAAAACAGTAATGGTAAATGCCTTACCTTGGAGCGGGTTGGCGGCTGTGTACATAGGACGCTGCTCTGTCAGCTGGATCCTTTCCTTGGCAATCCTCTTAAAGCGATACAAGGGCGTCTGCGTAAGGTCACTCTCACTAACACGGAGGGGATCTTTCTTCTGGTCCGTGTAGTGGCACATGAGCCTTTGCGATCTTTCAAAGGCTGGATTCGCCTTGACAACCAACATAGGATGGTGTCTGCGCCCGTGAGTTTGGGCACAGCAGTCTTTGTCAAATACTCAATCCGCCTTTGCATGCGACGGAGGTTGTCAGGAAGGACCTTCAGTGGTTTCTCGCCCCAAGAAGGCGGGCTCCGCAGGCAAAGGAGAAAAGCGAGGAAGTCCTATGTCTTTGCCTACTGGCGCCATGTCTTTGCAGTAGAAGAAGGAGCTATTCCAGCCTTTAATGGAATCTATTTTTGGCGCCTTAGGATACCAGTCTCTGCCTCTACGAAGGTTGATGCTAACTGTTCCTAAGGAAAGCAGTTCTTCCTTCTCTGTTTGGCGCTTGCAAGTAAAGCAGTACTTGAAGAATTCTAAGCTGGGCTCTATGCCTAGGTATCCTTCGAATAAAGCCATAAAGCCAGCTATGTACAAGATACTATTGGGGCCTACGCTATGAGGCTGAAGGCCATAGTAGTCTAAGACTGATTGGAAAAAAGGATGCGGAGGCAAAGACAAACCGCGGAGGAGATGTGAGACGAGGAGCACTCGTTCATCGCCGGCGGGATCTGGAGCAGGGTGGCCGTACGCTGACCGCCAGTGGCAGTTCTCCTTGGTGGGAGGATGCCCTCCTTTTCAGCTGCGTGAGGTCCGCGTCGGTGATGGTGGAAGCTGCCCAGTTGCGGGATGATGCTTCCTCTCCCTCCTCCTCTGCCTCCGCCGCATCGCCCTCGTCGGAGGGCTGGGCATTCTTCTCTGCTTCGATGGGGTGGCCGCAGAACTTGTCGCCGCTGCCGCGCGAGATGCAGATGCATCCGCGGTGCTCGATCCCCTCATGGCCAGATCTTGTCCCTCCGCCGCCGCCGCCGCCGTTGCCGCTCCCGCGGTCGCATCGGAGCTCTCCATGGGTGGGTGCGCAGGTGGTGGTGGAGCTCGCCGGAGTTGGATGGGATGGCGCGAGGAGGACGATGAACAGGGAAATGAACCATGGAGAAAATCAGTTCCCCTTTTATGGGGCCGTGCGCCGCGATTAGTGCGGTGAGATAACGCGCGATTTTCGCCACGCGTCCCGCAACGGTCAGATAGTGGGCATCTTCTCCCGCACGCCTCGGAGATCGTGTGCGGAAAATAGCAGTAATGGCGTCACAACGTCTCTTTGCTGTCCAGACTGTCGTGGACTGGCTTTGACTGCGGTGACGTCATGACAAGACTCGACGCTGACAGAATCTTTCTGCCAGATTGTTCAAAGTGCAGGAGAGTTCGGCTTAATCCTTAAGGCAGACTGAATGTCTCATTTTGGAATGCTCCAAGCTCTTCTGTCCGCCTTGCAAAGGCGAAAGCCCGTGTTTCACAAAGACGGCAAACGAAGAACTTAAACCTTTCCGGGGACTACTGTGGAGGTTATGCCGAACGGGTATACCTGCCACGGTGGATAAAACCTGGCCCACCAAGGAGGCCCATCAGATAAAGCCGGAGGGCTTAATGGAGAAGGCCTCATGGGCTTAGGCGCAAGGATAAGCTCTGGGCTGGCTTAGTGAAGTCCAAGACGAAGGCCTGGCTGCGTTCGCCTTAGGGAGCAAGTTAGGGTTTGTTACCGTGTTAGTCTAGGACTCGTGATCTAGGTCGGTTAAGGCTTTCCTTGTAGGGGAAGGCTTGGCGCCTTTATAAGCCAGCCTTCCAGCAGCCTTAGGGCACGCATACAACCTCATTGTAACCTGTACACATATTTCCTTGAGTGAATTATAGCAGCACGTAGGATCTCGCCGCCGTCGTGAGATCCGAAGCTGGGTAAAATCGTGTGTGCAATCCCGTCACTGGAACCCTCCACGTTCTTCCCCACCTCCTCTACGGTACGTATGAATACTTCTAGTAGTTCCGCGTTACCAATACCTCGAA